>OX465295.1:315106723-316306723 GCA_949987735.1 Leucophora obtusa | reverse complement strand
CATGTAATGTTTTACTTACTGATTTCAAACGAAACCTAATTAATTTAATGTCAGTGTATTAAATATTTTTTTGAAAAAAGTTTAGCCGAAAATGTATAAAATTTCCTAATTCTTTTTTTGTGAGAAAATCTTTAGCGCAAATTTACGATATTTATGTTTACGATGAATATCGTAAATTTCCGCTAAAAATTTTCTCGCAAAAAAAAAAAAAACAAGAATTAGGAAATTTTCGACATTTTTCTTACGGAAATTTCCGATAGTTGGATTCTGTAAATCCACTCTACGGATTTGATGAGGAAATTTCCGATCAGAAAATTTAAATGCATTCATGAAGGCCTTTACTCCATATTTATTTATTATAAAAAAGTGTAGTTGATTTACTTTTCCCTAGCCTTTCTACATTAAATAAACCGAAAAAAATTTTCGCATGTGAAACTTGGAACAGCTAAAAATTGCAAAATTTTTCTAAGTGATTTCTGTGACAGGGGCGATAAACTTTTTCCGAAAAAATATTCAATGCACTGACATTAAAATGATTAGGTTTCGTTTGAATTCAATAAGTAAAACTTTACATAAAATTAATTAAATTTTAACATTAAATTAAATTTTTTTTAATGAAAAATTTTATACAATTTTCGAAAACGTTTCATTCAACTTTAAGATTTATATAAAAAATAAAGTTTCGTTGGAACTCGGCCTTTGAAAATTATCATTGTTCTAATGCATTTATTAATTACTTTCATTCAAGTTATGAATCTTTTCATTAAATTTAGGAACATTTTCATTCAAACGTCATTCGTTTACTGAATATGTGAATTAATTGTGTGAAGAATTAATTCATTAATTTAATGAAATTTTTATTTTATGAAAAACTTTATTTTATTGAAAAGCTTTTTATTTTGTTAAGATGTTTTCAGTCATTGTGTGAAGAAATATTTCATTAAATTTATTAAACATTTTCTATTGGAAAAAGTGCTTAAAAAAATAAGAAAACTATAAAAATTTTCAACAAAAATAAGAAATTTAAATTTATATACAAAAAATGTTTAGAATCAAATATTTATTTAGAAAAAAATAAAGAATCAAATAATACATTTTATTAATTACATAATTTTTATTCTCTTCTCATTACAGATTGATATTGATAAAAAAAATCTTAAGAAAAAGAAGTCAGTTGTTAATAACAAGGACCTCTTAAGAGGTCTAAGCCCCATTTTGGGTGGGCTTTTTCATATTTATTTTTTTAAATATAAGGCTTGTGTCGTGAGCCTTAAGGGAGAGAGTTTTTGTAAAAACTCCAGCTTTTAATATACGATGACAGAAAATCAATTATTTTCCATGTCGACTGAATTATTCGACACATCTTCCAATAGCAGTAATCCATTGAAATACGATTTGTATTCATTGGGCTTAACAACAAGTGTAGGTTCAACAACAGCCACTGCATTATTTGCAACATTTACAAATACAAGTAGCGGCGGAGGAATCACAAATACTAGTGGAGGTGGTGATGGTAATCAGAATAGCAGCAATAGTGGTACCTCAGGTAGTAATGTTATGTTAACAAATGCCATAACAATACCACGAAGTAATAATCCAAATCAAAGTCATAATCCCTATCAAGACGAAGCACAACATCATCCAACCTCATCACCATTTTTTAGTCATATGTTACATCAACAATTGCAACAACAGCAGCAACAACAAGTTAATACCATGATGTCTTCTTCTACCAATATGCAGCAACAACAACAAAATCAACAACACTCCAGTTTGTTAACTGTAGATTATTCCGATTATGCTTTGGATGCATTAGATGCTTCTTCTTTATCCCCATCTCTATTACAAGATGTTAGTTTAAGTGCCGCAGTAACACAGAGTCTAACACACGGACATAATTCAACCACCTCAGTAACTTCACCATTTTATACCCAAGATCCTTCTTCACCATTAAGTAATCATAATGGTTCCGTAGGTAGTAATGGCAATGATGGAAGAGGTGATAATATCAACAATATCTCGACTTCCTCTAATACAGATATAACCGGTGTTGTCACTTTCCTTAATACCACGGCCACATCCGATGATGTTACTTCTTCTCTGTTGTATGACTCGAATGTTGCACCCAATTCCATGTGGAGTGATATTGGTAGTGCCATTGTTTCAACAAAAAATGAACCATTCTCTATAGAAGATGATTACATCTTTCAATTGGATAAATCTGATGTTCACTCGACTGGTTTCGGTGATTTAGAAGGTGATAATTTTCTAGAGGATATTGCCAATTTAGAAGAGTTTTTACCAGAATCTTCGGGCTCACATGATGGTACGAATACGTTTCATTTATTGTCGCCACCTATGCACGCAACATCACCACAAGCAACTACACCCTCACCGGGTATGGGTCCACCAATGGAATTATTACAACAGCAACAACACTTACAACAGTTTACTCAATTGCAATCAATGTCCGGTGGTGGTGGTGATAGTGGTAATGTTAATTCTAATAATAATTCTAACTCTATACACATACAACAACAGCAACACCAACAACAACAAAATCATCAAAGTTCCTCTAGTCCATATGAAATTTATCATAGTACACCAAATAAACATCAAATACAACAGCAGCAGCAACAACAACAACAACATACAACATTTTCTCCTGGAAGTCAAGTAAGTTTTACAATCTGAAAGTGTTTTACACCAAAAATCTTTAAATAATAAAATTAACCGATACCAAATGCTTTATTTACTCTTTCATTATTTCAGCCTTCACATTCACCTTTACAAATGAATTCCATAACACCACCACCACATGCCAATCGTTCACAGTACCAACAAAGTCAAGTTAAGGCTCGTAATATGCAAGAGCTTTTGAAAAAAGGTTTCTCTATATCACCAGATCGGAATAACTCATCTTCACTACTCGGTCATTCGGTGCCCGGTACGCATGGTATATTCATATCTACAAATGCGTTAAGTCCTAGCAGTGGTAGCAGTGGTTATGCTAGTAATAACGGTAATAGTTCAGGTTCCTCAAACGCCAACAATGGCGGCGGAGGAACAGTGATTAGTGCTCGCACACAAATTTACCAAACGATGGCATCTAATGAAGGCAACACAATATCACGGCTATCCTCATCGGCCCCCACACATCTAGGACTGGAACATATTTGGATGCGCCGAGAACCAAGACAGCATTTACTTTCAACAGGCTCCTTGGCAGAAGCTGAATCATTTTCTTCATTAAGTACAGCAAGTGTTTTATCACCAGATGGTCATGACTATTCACAAGATGATGATGATGATGACAATTCAACGGATTATAATAGTGATCATTATGATGATTTATCAAGTGATGTTTCCGATAATGAAGATGATAAATCCACTATACGTGGACGTTTGAATTCCATAAATAGTACACAACTATCATCTTCCAAGGGCAAAGAACGTTTCTTTTGGCAGTATAATGTACAAGCCAAAGGACCCAAAGGCAAACGTTTGGTATTTCAATCGAAATTAGAAGATCCTCATATATTAAATGAGGTCACAGATCCCGTATTTAGTCCTAATTGTTCTGTAAGAGGCATAAAGGTGTATAAGGTGATTTATTTTTATTTTTTTTCACAGAACATAAGAATTTTCCTAATACATATATATTTTTGTGCCTTTTATTCCCAAAACCAATAGCACAGTGGTAAGGCGCGCAAAGGTGATGGTAATGATTTAACTCCTAATCCTCGTAAATTGCACAATATTGGCAAAGAATTAGATCGTTTAAGTCGTACCATTAATGATATGACTCCCGTTTCTGAACTGCCATTTACTGTTAGGCCCAAATCACGTAAAGAGAAAAATAAATTAGCTTCACGTGCTTGTCGTTTGAAGAAGAAGGCTCAACATGAGGCAAATAAAATTAAATTATATGGTTTAGAAATTGAACACAGTACGTATGAAATATTATTAAATTGTCTATTAGTTTTTATATTAATATGTTTCGTTTTTGTCTCTTTTTTTCAGAACGTTTAATAAATGCTATTAGTGATATTAAACAAAATCTCGCTCTGAAATATCGTAAACAAAATGTAGGTGAAAATTCTGAAGATGTTGATCAACAAATTGAAAGAATTTATAAACATGCTATAGGTAAGTTAACCCTTTCTTAACCGTATATTATTATCTGGGTATTTAAAGACCAGATCATATATAACAAAGAATTCTTATTGATACTGACGCTGTCAGTGAGCGTATCTCATGACTTTTTTTGGGTTCTGTTGCGTACAAAGATATACTGCAGTGAATGGCAGTTAGTGACAGCGCCAGTGTAATCAACAGGGACAAAGTTTATAAGCGGCGAACTATACTTCAAAACTCATAGCAACCACTTCCTTCACAGTGGAGGTAGATTGAGGTACAGAAATAAAACAATGCTGAGTGATGTAAATAGTTGTTCTTGATAAAGAATGTGAAACAGCTACACGCAAAAAACTGGAATCAGGTGAAAATCTGATCAGAAATATTACACTGATGTAGAGGGCTAACCCTGTCAAAAATTTCCTTTAGTTTGTGATACACTTACGAATAGTTGTTGTTCAAAAAGGATGGAGATGCCCTAATTTCATTCAAAAGTTCCAGATTAAAAAAGTAAATTTTAAGTAGTTCCTTGGCAGTTAAAAAAACTGCCCTTAAATTCGTGGGGCAAGAACATATATTAACAGGACCTGTGTTGTGGATTCAGGCCAAGGCAGCGCCTCAAGTTAGAAATCTGAAAAGTTTGGATTTTATTGTCCACATTTCGACTTAGACCTGCCCTTATGCTATTGAGTTTCTTCAGAAGTTTCACAGCAGGGGTAGCTTCCCTTACAACCCGATCATAGTGGTCACGGAGAGTTAGCGAATTCTTGATAGTACACCAAGATATTTGAATGATCTTACCATAGTGATAGGTACATTAGCTACGGAGATATCAATTATCTTAGAGGGAGAAGTTCCAAAGAACATGGTTTTAGTTTTCGAGATATTAAAAGACAAATTAAGGGAATTACATCGAAATTTAAATTGATATAGTTTGCTCTTGAGATTATTAACAGCATCATCGAAAAGACTTCCATGTGATAAGATGATGAAGTCATCTGCATATTGAACACTATGGTGTTAGCATCTTCACGGACATATCTCATGACAATGTGTTTGTTGACAAAATACGAAGAGGAATGAGATAACTGTATTATCTATGGAACAAACTTTGTGAAAAAACCATATCTATATACAACAGGGCCTGGTTTTGCATTCACAGAAAATAATGAAAGTTTTAGAAAACCCCGAAAATGTTCATACATTTATATAACATAACCTAAAATTTGTATAAAAACATGTCGTCGGCTTGCCTGCAAATAGTGCTATGTGTTTTTTAACAGGTTTTCAGGAGAGCGAAAAAACTTATTTATATTATCCTATTATTGACCTTAATGATGATTTTATTGACCTTAATGGTGATTTTAGTAAATGAGGTCGTGAATCATTTACCCACTGCGTGTCCCGCTTGTCAGAAAAAATGTCCCGATTCGTGCACAGTGTTATTGATGAAAACTGTAACAAAAACAATTTTAAGAATGAAATAAATAATAAATGATTAATTTTAATAACACTGTGAGACAAATGGTAGGGGTCAGTGATCGGGAAGGGTTCAAACTACCGGGGAAAGTTATATCGGTAAAAAAGAAGTTATACGTGTCTCGGCGTTTCGCTGGGTCACCCCTAGGAATCGAGATATATCGATTTGACCTTTGGTGGTCTTTTTTTTGACATAACTCGAGAACCACTAGTCCGATTTTGCTCAAACAATTTTAAAAAATTAAAAATTACAATTCCTTTAATCTGTTCATATAACGTTTTTCTATATACTCAACAGTTTTGCCGGTAAAAATAAATGTATGAAGAAAAAAATATTTTTTGCCTAAAATATTAAAAAAAAGTAATAAACAAAAGGTTATTGATTTTTATGGTAGCGGTAACAAACATTTATTTTTACCGGCAAAACTGTTGAGTATATAGAAAAACGTTATATGAACAGATTAAAGGAATTGTAATTTTTAATTTTTTTAAAATCGGACTAGTGGTTCTCGAGTTATGTCAAAATAAAAGATATATCTCGATTCCTAGGGTTGACCCAGCGAAACGCCGGGACACGCATAACTTGTTTTTGACCGATATAACATTTCCCGTTGGTTTCATCCCATCCCGATTTTGACTGTCGCATAGTGTAATTTATTTCATTACTTTTAATTATTTTTTATTGTCTTAACTTTTGTTTTTTGCTTGCAAAAATGTTTTTAACTTTTTTTTTATTTTCCCGACTTCAGTGTTGCCAACTCTTGAAGGCAGGAAAGCACCGTGAGCATTGTGAAAACGGGTAAAAAGGGTAAAAATTTACCAAAAATGGGGTAAAAAAGCACGATAATAATTTTTTGAAAAATTTAAGTCAAGATTTTAAAAACACATTTTAGCTTTATAAAATCGTGTAAAAAAGGTTAAAAAAAAAGAACCAGAAAAGGGGTAAAAAAGCACCAAACTAATATTTCAAAATTTTGAAGTTTAAATATAACGAAGTTGCTATTTAAAATTGTACTACAAACATTGTGAAAAAATGTATTTTTTGTATATTTCGTATTATTTTTTCAACTTTTACAGAAAATTCAAGAAAAATTGAAAAAAAAGGAGAACAAATACCAAAAATATAAACTGTACAAAAAGCACTAAAAGCACTGCCAGAAATCTGAAAAAGCACTGTAAATACCCGCTTTTTATAAACGGGTATTTGTAAAAAATCACCGGGTACGGAAAGGAAAAAAGCACCAAAAAATACCCGAAAAGCACTGAAATGGCAACACTGCCCGACTTCCTTCATTTTATCTCATTCGCTGTTAAATTTCTTACAATTCCTTGTTTTTCTCTCTCAATCATGTGTAAAATTTTTGTAGGAAACTCCGCGCTCTTAAAACACCTTAATGGATACTACGCAAAAAAAAAAGTTACAGGCAAAAAAAGTTCGCCGTACACCCTCAAATATCAAATATTTTTGCAAGATTTCAAAAAAAAATTTTTCACATTTTTCGTTATATCTTTGGCATTTCCAGTCGGATCTTAAAGTATGATACATCGATACATAGGCCTCAAATATCCCGTTCTAGTAGTTACCCACCAGATCTCAGTTGCTACAACCCTAATGTCAGAAAATTAAAGCTCGCAAAAAATCATTTAACTTTTGCTAAGGAAGTTTTTCGATAAACCCAGTAGAAATTTTTTAATATTTTGGTTGCCGAACTTAGGGGTCGCCTTTTTAAAAAATTTTTTATTGAATTTTTCCTTTATAGCAAAACACTGGTCTCCTCGAGGCAAAAAATCTATATATCACACTTTAAAATCCGACTTTAAATGCCGAAGCTATAACAAAAAATTGAAAAAGGTGACCACTACGATCTTTTTTTTGAAGTACGGTCTAATGAATGCCCCTGTTTATAGGATATTTCGACTTAACAAAAACTGGTAGTTTTTGTCAATTTTTGGTTTTCGGGGCAAAACCATGCCAAAACTACAAAATTAATTTAGTTTTGCAATACAATTTCCATACAAGTTGAAAACTACATTGTATTTGTTTTTGCTAAAACCAAATAAATAAATCTGAAATGTGCATTTTTGATACAACCGGTGTCATTTATAATTAATTTTCTATACGCGCTGTTTAGAGGTTTCAATTTCCCGACATTTTTGAACTCCCGGGAATCGGGATTTTTTTTTCGAACCTTCCTGGGATTTCCTGGGAATACTGAAGTAAATTTTACTCAGAGTTTAAGCACCGTGAGTTGTTTTTCACGTGGAAAAATTTCACTCGAAATTTAAATGCCTCAAATTGCCATTTAATTTAAACAAATGAACAATTTTTTAATTTTATAACAAAGATACAATCAAAATAAACACAAAATGTCACTTTTTCCCAAGAAAAATAATAGTTTTGTACATTAAATTTGCGTGAAAACAAAGTCTACACAATTTTCACGTGAAACTCATTGTCGTGAAAAATTATTTTTTTTATATGGAGTATAACAGTTTTTTCACGTGAAACTCAAACAACTTACGGTGCTTTAACAGTAAAAACTACTTTTTGTTCGAAAAACATAATAGTCGCATTTTCTAATCACTTGGATTTAATAAATCCAAAAATTAGTGCTCAATAGATGGAGTTAGCTTGCATTATAATCACCATTGGCGGAATATTTATACAAGACTGATATTTTTATACTGAGTATATAATAAAAGAAACAGGACCCATAATAATTGATACAAAAAAATAAATAAAATAAAAACATTTTATTAGCAATTTATGAATAGTAAAAAGTGCTCGTGATTATAATTACCGGTCGGCGAAAAATTGGTTAAATTCTTATTATGAAATAACAAATTAAGTACTTTTTTCAAAAAGTTCCATTTTTCTTCATCGAAATATTCTCCTAACAAATACTTCACAGAGTTTTTACTTTCAAAATATTCTACACTCCAGCATTGTGGATCCAGCTTTAACAATAATCAAAGTAAAACATCAAAGGAGTTCATTCATAATATACAAGAAAATGACTAAGATTATAAAAACATTTTCAGGTTATGAAAAATTTTGTTTTCACGAATTTTTACTCTATGCGTATAGTTTATAAATTACAAATTTTTACTATATTTTTGCTTTATATGTATAAATAAAATAATATATTGTTATAATGTTATTTTTGTATTTTTTCTAGGTGGTTTAGCTATTGCTGGCGGTAGCACAGATTTTGTTAATAAAGTTTTGGATAAAGTTAAAGGTGGTCAACCAAGTGGTGGCTTAGAAGAACTTAGAAATACCTAAAAATATAAAAATAAAAACACTCAATAAACTACAACACTAAAATTACCAAAATGTTTAAATGAATTTTAGAATTCATTTAAAACGCAAAGAAATAAACGAGAAGAGGCAAATACAAATAATATAATCGATGGTAACACAAGTAAGAGGAATAATGAAACAAACAAACTTCTTTTTCTTATGTAAAATGCTACCAGTTTTACCTGTTTTTTTTTAATGTTTTGTTTAATTTTTGACCATTTGTTTGTTAAATTAAGTTTTGATTATTATTATTATTATTACTTTTCTATTATTAAAAGTTATAATTTATATTATAAAATTTATTTTACAAAAAATTAAAGTGTAAAATAATATTAGATTTAAGAAAAAGCATGAAGTTTTGAAATATATTTATAAAAATTTGTTAATGCTTTTGTTTTTAGAGGTTTTGTTTGCAACAAGACTTTATGGATCATTAACTTTGAATTATTTATAATCATTACTTTTTGTATTTGTTTTAAGAGTAATCTTTTTTATAATTAAGCAAATACTTTTAACATTTAAAATATCTATTAAAATAAGTTTTATAAAACAAAGAAGTATAAACAACAAAACAATGAACATATAATTTAGGCATTCAACGCACTAAATGTTCTTTACATGATACAATTACATTATTAATTATTATATATATTCTATAATATTTAACTATCATTAAACTATATATAAAAGTATATACTTACATACATGTGTTTGTATACTTCTTGTTATTGTATATGATATAAAAAAAAAAAACAACAGAAAACAAAACATATAAAGTACATATTTTTTTACAAGGTGATATATTTTTAAATTATTATTTTTTAAATGTTATTCTTAAGTTTAAATATTATTTCTTTTTTAATTATTATTTTATAACTTAAGAAAAGTTAACATATAAATAAAACTGAATACATACATCTATAATAATTATTTTATAAACAAACCCTATTAAAAACGTAAATATCAAAAGAAAAACTGAAGAAAGAAACAAAAACAAAGTTTGATTTAATTTTTATTTTGCATGAATTACGAAACTTTATTTTGTAAAGAAGTAAAATTGTTAATTTAAATTTATTTCAGAAATATATGTGATTTTTTACGTCAGTTATATGCATAAATTTATCATTTTTTTCGTTGGGAATCTTTTGTTGTTGTAGGTATATCTTTCTCAAAAACCTTCAAAATTCAAGGACTTTTTATATTATAAAACCGTGTGTTTTAACAAATTTTAGATTAATATTACTTTTTCGAATGTATTCTCAGAACTTTTTTCTATTAAATATCCCCAAAATGGCAATTAGAAATGTTCACAAGTGTTGATCTCCGACATTGATGAAATTTGAATCAGAATTTAGAATCAGATTCCCCATACATAGAAATCCAATTTCATAACCAGATTTTGGGAAAATCCAGTTTCTAAATTATGTTGTCGCAGTATTCCTTGACTTTTTTGGTAAAGTTCGGTAAAATGAGAGTTAGCAAAAAACCCTCTCACAAAATGACACTCTCTTTGTTTAAATCAAATTTTCAAATTATTTTCACGATTGTTTTTTGTTTATCATTACATCAGCTGTTCGTTTTACTTAAATATTTCTTAAGTAAGAAATTTTGTTTGAAAATTGGTATTTAAGAAATATTTAAACGTAGATAGTGCCGGCTTGGAATAACATCGGACAGGTTAAAGGCTGCAGCTCTAAGAGAAAATGCATCCGGAACGACGACGGACAGCGGTAACGACAAGTTATAATGGAGCACATGCAAACTAAAAAAACTTGCTGAACACTTAAAATACATTCTTAAACGACAAACAAATGGGCTACTAATTTAGAGACTATTAATTATACACTCAAAAAAATAAGTTAGTAGAAAAATTAGTAAAACATCTTGTATATCAAGTGTACTATTTTTCAGCAATTTTTTTGCTGAAATTTACTTATATTTTTTTAGCACTAAACTAATTTTGAACTAATGTTTTACTAATTTATTTTGCTACAAAAATTTTGCTGATTACCGCATTCATAGCGTGGACGACAACCAGATAGACAAGATGTAGATGTCGCAGCTTGTCTGGAAAAGGAAATGACAAAAAAAGAAAAACAACTCTACACATATTCTATATTTAAATTTTCAGCAAATAAATTAACTAAAGTAAAATTTCGCTACAAGTTTTTTGAGTTTTTTTCAGTCTACTAATATTCAGCAAAAAGTTTGGTGATTTTACCAAGGATTTTTTTCATTTGCAGTCGACTAAGTGTTAGCAAAACTTTTGCTGAAGATTACTATTTTTTTGGGTAAAAATCATAGGTTTTTCAGCAAACCTTTTGCTGAAATTACCAACTTTTTTGCAAGCACGCTGCTGACTAAAAATTTGCTGACACAGCAACATTTTTTGCTGACTTTACTGACTTTTTTTTTTTGAGTGTAGAGATAGAAAATAAAAACTTACACTACTCACCTGTAGTGGGCGCTGAAATTTAGTATTACCTTAGCAACTATTTAGTATCACTTTAGTATTAGCTGAGCCTATATTTAAAAACTCAAAAACTTCTGAAAACTGCTCAAAATATCGAAAAAAAACAAGCGCAGAATATATTCAAATAATAAAATTTGAGATATCCGTTTGTTTTTTGCTTTCTTGTTTGTTATTATTTAAATTAAAAAAAAGTGGCAACTTTTTGAACAAAGTGCCACCTAGTGATAATAACCCTTTAGAAAAACGTGTAAGGCCACACAATGTAATCGATTTGGTGTACTTCATTTTGTGCGTAGTTACGATATGGGATACCTGTGTATAACAATTGTATATGAAACACAAAATATTTGAAAATTTTCAAAAATTTTGTCTAACTTACATGCCACTATACTTGTGTGTACTTACGAAGTATATTGGCTTGTGGGCCATTACAATGCGGCCATACTCTGGGTAAAGTAAGCCAGCTTGTGTGTAGAGTTTGAAAGCACTCGGAGATACTAGTAAGTACACACAAGTATCTTCGAGTACTTTCAAAATCTACACACAAGCTGGCTTACTTTACCCAGGGTATGGCCGCATTGTAATGGCCCACAAGCCAATATACTTCGTAAGTACACACAAGTATACTGGCATGTAAGTTAGACAAAATTTTTGAAAATTTTCAAAAATGTTGTGTTTCATATACAATTGTTATACACAGGTATCCCATATCGTAAGTACGCACAAAATGAAGTACACCAAATCGATTGCATTGTGTGGCCTTACACGTTTTTCTAAAGGGAACTTATTTTTTTGTATTTGGTGATGCCATACCCCTGTACTAATTACGTTCAATATATAACTTAAGCCTGGATTAGCCAGACGTAAACGTATCTCTGCATAGCTGAAATAATATGTTAAATAAGAACAGAAGATGTGTTGTGTTTTTTGTTTCATTCTTATGCATTCAATATAGAGCAAACGTAAATACACAACAAAAATCTGTTGTGAACAAAAATCTGTTGAAGAATGAAAGAAAAAACACAACACATCTTCTGTTCTTATTTAACTTATTAATTCAGCTATGCAGAGATACGTTTACGTCTGGCTAATCCAGGCTTTAGAGTTTAATCAAAACTGTGACGATTGTCGGTCGACGACAGCAAAAGTCGTCGCGAATAATTTAAATTCAGCGACAATCGATTGTCGATATTTTTTGACATTTAGAAAAAAATTAAAACAAAACAAGAATATGGTTTTATTTTTTTCGCCACAATTCTTCACCAGTTCAAATGGTTTTCCATTAATTCTTTATTTTTAGATTTTTTTGTATTTAATTTTGCTTTTTTGTGGTAAATTATGCTTTTTTATTTTTAATTATATTTCTTCTGTCAAAAAACAAATTTTTTTTGTAAAGAAAGTACGAATTTTTGCAACTCTAATTCGAATTTCTGCAACTCTGTAGTTAAAAATATGGCAACTATTTAACAAATATTTTGAGTGTGTATTAGTGTGTCGTCAACAAAATAGAATAGATTCTATTACGACGACAAATCGCCGGACGACATGGCGGCATTTTGTTTCCCATACAAAATATACGAAAAAGCACATGTCGTTGTCGACCCAGTTCTAATTAATCTCTTAAATATAAAATTATAATTTGTAATAATTTTGTAATTGTTATGTATTAAAATAAAGAGGAGTCAGGAGAACCATGGATTATATTTGTTAACCTCACTCTTTGATGCCCCCAAAACCCCCAAAATTTGCGAAATTTTTTACAACATCGATGATGAGCTGGTCGGTATGGAAAAAATAAATTATTGATGTTAAATGTTAGAGTTTAATCGGAAGAGGATTGACTGTCGACCGACGATAGCAAAAGTCTTCACGATTCAGCGATATCGATCGTCGACATTTTTTGACGTTTAGAAAAAAAGGAAAGCAAAACAAGAATATGGTTGCATTTGTTTTGCCATAATTCTTCACTATTTCATTTGGTTTGGCATTCCTCCTGATTGTGTAAGGCATTGGCGTATTTGCTAAAAACGCTTCCATACAAAAAGACTTTTTCAACATCAAAATTAACAAAAACTAAAATTTTCTTCGCGAATATAATACAATTTTGATGAAGTACTTGACTGTTAAAAATGCCTAAAAATGCTTTGCATAATCAGGGGGATTAATTCTTGTTGTCTCTGTAAGTTTGTACTGAGTAATTCTTACTGGACTTGACTGAAAAAAGTAATCAAATGGACCTATTCTTTAAAAAAAAGTATTATTTTTTGTGAACAAAGTACGAATTTTTGCGGGTCTGATACGGATTTCTACAACTCTGTTCTGATATGCAACCCTTGTTTAGTTAAAAATATGGCAAGAATAGATTCTATTACGACGACAAATCGCCGGACAACATGGCGACATTTTGTTTTCCAGACGAAATATTTAAAAAAGCATTTATCGCTGTCGTTGGGGACCCAACTGCGGCGCCATAAATTATACACAATTGACGAACTAATTTTTAGCTCAGAAATAAAGGTTTGTTTATTCTCATCAACATGTCAATCAAAGATAGAAAAGTTAAGGCTCATATGCATAATCACTTTTTAAATTTGTAAATGGCTTATAAAATAAAATTTTCATACAAAATTCATTTTATAAATGTGATAAAAGGTTTCAAATGATTATGCATAAGCACTTATGTCTTTTTTATATTTTTAAATAATTTTTGAAAAAGTGCCATCAAAAAGGACAAAAATTGCTTCTTAATACACATATGGCAACAGCGGATATGTTTTTTTTTTTTTTTGAATTGTAACCAAGATATCAAATTATGGGTTTTAAATCACTGAATTATCTTTATCCAGTAAAAAAAAAATATAGCCGTGTAAAAGTAGTGAGTTGAAAAATGATTTAAAATACCTCCAATAACGCCAAATATGAATAGTTGCATTGATGGAAAATTTCTTTAGAAAGGAAGGATTCTAGCCAGAGGTGGGTACAAATGTAGTATTCCAAATGTCAAATCGATTGCTGAGAAACTTCAAAATGATGGCAATTGCACTGCAGTGGAGAACACACACAACCCATTTCCTTGCTAAAGCCCGTGTGACACTACACTAGTAGAAAAAAGTCTGTTAAAACGTTTGCCAAAATTACTAAAAATTAGTTCAAGAATTAGTTAGTGCTAAAATCAACAAAATCCTTTTGCTAAACATTTTTAGGATGAAAACGGCAAAAAAAATCTGGTAAATTTTGGCTATATTTTAGTTAATAGCAGATAACATTTTACCGTGCTAAAATTAGCAGAACATTTTGTTGAATATTAGTTGTCTAAAAACATCTTAAGAGATTTTTTAATGTGAATATTTTTGTTGATTTTAGCAGGATAGTTGTTATTTGCATTCAACTTAATTTAATTCAAATATAACTAAACTATTCTAGATATAACAGGTATTTGCTTGCTATTTTTGTCTACTAAATTGTCATTTGTAATTAACTAAAATATAACAAAAATTTTGTAAAATTAACAGATTTTTCCTTGCTGCTTTTATATACCAAAATATTTAGCAAACAACTTCTAACTTCTGTAACGACCTTAAAGAAAATTTAAATTAAAGGTGATTGACTGTTAATAATTCTCGATAAAGCCGGAATGGTAATCCTGGCTCGGATAAATTCGAATCGAAAAGGCATATAGTCCTTGACCCCATCTTACACTCTTATTCTAAACTTTATAACAATAACAAAATTGTGACAACACTGAGGTGAATGGCCAGTGTTGTCAAAATTTTGTTATTTTTATAAAGTTTAGAATAATAACTTTTACTGCTATTTGCACAGCCCAGTGTACAAGACTCATAAAAGAGCCCTTAGACCAGGGGTGGCAAGACTTTTTTCGTTGCGTGCCAAAAACGGAAAATTTTTTTTTGGAAATATTTCTCGCGTGCCACCTTCATTTTAGTTGTCTTTTGAAAGTCCTTTTTTAAAAATTTTTAAAATTTGGAAAATTTCTCTTAAAAATATCATTGCAGATATACATATTTATCAGCGCTACGGATAACCGCAGAAAATAACCCCCAAAGGAAAAACTTAAATAACATCCAAGAAATGACGTAAAAATGTTTGACGGTTTTTTATTTTTTGGGGGTTTATTTAATCTTTAAATATTGAGATGATTTCATTATGAAAAAAATTCCCAATGAAATAAAATTAAAACAGTTTGAAAATTATTGCCTTTTAATTATTTGGGGGGTTATTCCATTTTTGGTGGTTATTTAATTTTTTTAAAAAAAGTTAAATTATTGGGCGCCATTAATTTTTAAAGTACAAAAGAAAATTAGTTGAAAAATATGCTTCGGGCAAAAATTTGATTTTGTTAAAGTAAATCGCGCGGTTTTATCATCATAATAATGAATAAAAAGCGAATATTATGGATTTGAGCAGAGAACTTCCTATTTAAGATAGAATGGCTCTGCGAAACACGAACAAACCCCAATTTCAAAGTCCAACAAAGGGGGTTATTTCATTATGAAACTTATGTTCAGTATTTCATTGAGGGTTATTTCGTAGCACCTATTTTCCCTTTAATGCAAGTTGTTTTCCATTTTTGTGCAATTTTCTGGTAAAACTTCTTTCAATCTAGAATTTTAGAAATTTTCCCAGAATTTTCTGATAATCGAATTTTTGAGTTGAAAAATTGAAAATCATTATGGAGTTAAATCCCACATTTTTGTAGCGAAATTTAACATTTAACTGAATTTTTTGCTGATCTTCTAATAGTTTAAATTTTTTGAAAATATCCAACAAAACGTCGCGTGCCACAACTGACACGCATGCCATAGTTTTGCCAGCCCTGCCTTAGACCTTCTGAAATCATATCTATATGAAGCCTCTTTCTGAGCGTTCTTTTATGATTCATAAATATGACCATTATAGGAAATTTCAGAATTTCTGAGCCATTTATGAGTTATTTACGATTCAGTTTTGACTCATTTAAGAATATCGAAAATTTTACAAATACATAGGTTCATAAAAAAGAGTCAATTATGTTTCATTTATGACTAAAATTTAGAGGCTTTTATGAGTCATATTTAATGAGCCCTTAGAGAAATGTGGGCTGATAGGTTTATTTCTATGATTTTAGTGATTGACAAACTGTTTTAAGTGAAGATATTATTACTGAATAAGCTCTAATATGCCCTCTGTTTTTGGAAAGTTCCGAAATCGACTTCTGGGCAAAAAAAAAAAATGGACTGTCCGTAAGATTTGTGGAACGGTGAATATTGCGAATTAAAACTACTGCCAATCATAATTTTACATGACAATTTTCATACATTATTATCCTATGATTTGCTATGGCATTCAATTTTCTTGGGACGAAAAAAATCTAAAATTTAGTGGATACCATTATGGAAAAAGAGTGAGAGATTACATTTGTTATGTTTTCCTAGGCTGGGAAATTTTACCCAAAATGAACAAAAATAATTTATTTTATTTAAATTTCAATATTTTTTGCATTTAATTTTTAATTTTCGGTATTTTTGTAATTACAAAAAATTAGCATTACCTTTTCGCAACGTATTGTGTTCAAATTTTTTTTAAAAATAAAAAATTTTATTTAACAAAATTTATTTATATATTATGTAGTGCATTTTTTTTTATTTGGCATTTAATAAGCTTAAATTAAATCAAAATCAAACTATTTTTAATTGTTTTGTTTTAAGCTCCCAATCATAATGAAATTTTGCTGTACATACAGAATTGAAAAACTGAAAATATTTTATTATTTTATTAAACCTTCGACTTTAACATAATTTTAAAATAATAACACAATATTGTCATACATTTTGTCATGATTATTTGTTATATTGCAAAACATTGAGTTATACCCAATTTAATCAAGTATTAAGTGGATTAAATACTTAATCGGACACTAAAGAATTCGATTAAATTATATTAACTGCGTTCACAGTACGATTCTTAAACTCGTTTATGTAAAAGTAAAACATATCAGTTCACACATAAAAATGAACAGCGGTATTTAAAATGAAAATTTAGCATAGAATTAACATGTGTTTTATTCATAATACTGTTGTTAAACTCATTCGAGTATTGTTGCTAAATTCCTTCTAATGTTCTGTTATCAAGCGCCAAAAAACCAAAAATTCCATTCACAATAATAAAAAAGCCTTCTATTTTCAAACACAGGGTTGCTCTTAATCGGTGTGCTAAGAAATCATTTTGAATAAACTCTATTCTAACAAGCTGCTAGGCCTAAAAAGCATTCTAGTTAACAGCTCGTTGTGTGCGATGTATAAGAAGCTATTAACTTTTCATTTTGAATACGGGGGGAAGTGTTTAAGTTAAACATTTCGAATAGCTGTTCCTTAACAATTGTAAAAATAAAAACAAAAATTTAACAAAATTTCCCAAAAAGTTATTTTTTCTTCGGCCGGAGGCAATAATTAAAAGTTTTTGGCATTATCCAACGTTATAATTGCTATAAAAAGTGTAATAACATTGTCCGTTCTAGTCGGAAAGAAGATTTTTCAAATTCTATTGTAGTTAAGGGACAACTTCATGGCTGTTTTTGGATTTTACCTTCACCGGAAGAAAAAGTTAATTAATTGTTTTGTTCGTCTATTACTTTATTAAGTAAAGAACACACTTTAACTGGTTTTTATTTAAAGTTGGTTTATTTTATTCAATTTTAATTTTTTTATTTTTCTTGTGTCTTCTTCTGCTTCAAACTTGTCATTCAACACCAATTGATATCAAACTTATTGTGTTTAACAACGTGTTTAGAAATTAAACATGATAATTTAGCGTGTTTAAGGGCAGAAAAATGTACTTTAAAATATTTCACTTAAACACATAAAATCGAGTTAAAAACATATGTGTGAAAGCCGCATAAACGAGAAAAATATCCCTAAACTGGCAACGCTGTCGTTTACACTGAAGACTATATGTGCGTTCCCGTACGTTACCGCGGGTACCCGCGGGAACCCAAAACAGCCCAAACAACAACAATTTACACACAATTTTGAGTACGGGAACGCCTTTGGGCTAGTTTGTGTAACTTCGGTAAAGTACGGGAACAGACATTATATTCGGCAGTATTGTTTATATGTACTTGGCAAATTGTATTTGTTAGAACTAGAGATGAGTGATAATTTCATACCGGTGATTTAATCACAGTTATTGATAAATCACTGTTAACGGCAGTGATCAAATATTTCAAGTCGCAGTTACTCGGAATGTCGTTCTTTTATTATTTTTGTACTATTCTTTCTTACAAACTTCATTGTGCACAGTAATACATGTTTTTTTTTCAATAACAGTGACTTGATTTCACACTCTTCTGAATCAAATGTCTCCTTCTATCATGTCTTTGTTACCGGTCGCAACTATTCTTCTTTTAAGGCCCAGTTTTTAGGAAGTGGATTATCTTTAAACTTAGTTTAACGCAGTTTGTAACTGGAATACTGCTTTTAAAATGTGGTTTATTTTGTTTTATTTCAATAAAGAAATAAATTATACTCGAGAAAAAGTTTTTCCGGCAAATTTTTGTTAATAAACTTTGAAATGGCTGACAAAATCCGTTTTCGGTTTAACTAAACCAAGTTTTTACTGACATCTTAAAAATAGAAAAACCGTGATCACGATCACAGTTTAAAAGAACAACGATTTGAACATTTCACGATTTCACTGAGAACAATGTTACTGAAAAATCGCCGGATCGCCCATCTCTATTACAAACCCGTGATTACGGTCACTGTTTAAAAGAACGGTGATTTGAAAATCACGATCACTGGTAGCAGTGTTATTCAAAAATCACCGGATCGCTCATCTCTAGTTAGAACTACCATGTGTGCTTTATTCAAAATTGAGTGTCTACCCATGAAAACTTTGGTAATGGGTACGACAAACTCATGCATTACCTTGTAATGTATACTCCTTACAGTTGTAATTATTGTTCAACATAAAGTAATTAGTTACCGACAATTGGATACATAATGCATTACTTTGTAATGAATAATCCTTACCTTCAGCAAATATTTATTCAAATGTCATGTAGGGTAAAAGCAAGTAACCAATTACTTTTTCATTCCCTATCTGCAACTAAGTAACCCACTAGTCTTCATTTTTTTGTAAGTATACTGGTAACAATGCACACATTACTTTGGGGCTCATCGCCTGTAAAATTCATCAGTGAAGTAAGGTGTAAAGTAATCATTGCAACCCTATGGCGATACATTACTTTACCCAATAATTTGGTAATATGTGGTTTTGCTGTTGTTTTTTTTTACAATAGAGAATTTCAAAATCTCGGGATTTCGATGAAGATTGCCCTATTGCCATAATCAGCCATAAACTTGTTTAAACAAGATTATTTCCGCAATGCAAATTCCCTAATAATGTGGTATTAAGAAATCTTTAGTGTCTTTAATTTTTTTTAAAAACTCACAAGTTCATTATGTTTGGGACTTTTTTATACTAATTTTTAACAAGTACCTAATGAAAAACAAAACAAATTACAAAGGAAATTTTTGTAAGCAAGGATCGAATTTGTTACACGATTCAAATAACTTTTATGCATGTAAGGAAAATGGAACTTTTAAGTGATTCAAAAAGTTTAAAACTTAAAATTTTTAAATAAATATTAAGTTCTAAACTTAATGAAAAAATATTTTTAAAATTTAATCAAATAAGATTGAAAAGAAAAAAAAAGAAATACAAGAGGTAGGTCAGTGAAACGAATTAGTTTATAGTTTAGTATTTTAACAAATTTTGCTTTTGTAAATTTAAGTATAGAGTTTGAAAAATATTTGTAAACAAGAAAAGTTTAAGATTTTATTTGATATTTTATAAAGTTAATTAGAGGTTGATGTTAAAATTTATATTAGCAATTTTAAATTTGCAATTACCAGGGAGGCGACTTTTACGCAATTAAAAATCAGAAACATCACTTACACCTAGGGAAAAAAATTATTTTTAAATCAACTATTATTATATCAAATGATAATTAGCATCTCATTTTTTATAAACATTTTTAAATTAAGTATGAATCTATGCTAAATATTCAAATAATAATATGCCAACATTTTAGTATTTGTTTTCACATTTTAAAAATAAGTAGAAACATATTGAAATTAAATAGAAAACAAACTTAGTTTGATTTTAAAGTTGATGGAAAACTATCCATTTTGATTTTGATCTATATGGTTAAAAATTAAATGATGAATAGAAACGGCAAAGAGGTTTGAAATTGTTCTTAACCGCTTTAATTGAAGCAGGTACTTATATCAACCTAAACCTTCTTATCGCTTTTAAATTAAAAATAATACCAAATATTCAGGATTGAAATTTAAAAAACGATAGATTTGAAACCGATCTATTTTCATCACATGCACTAAAAATAAAAAATAAAAACAAATTACATTTTAAATTCGTCGGTTTTTAAAAATTAAATTCAATATAAATGGCTAACTATACACAGAGAAAAAAATAAATAAACAACATTAAATTAAAAAAAATTAAATTAAGGAAACCGCTTTCAAATCAAACTAAGTTGTTTTTTTTTTAGTTTAAACATGTTTATACTTATTTTTAATGTACAAAATCATTTGTTTTAAATAGCATCATATTTATTTTAATAATATTCATAATTAATTTAAAAATTTTCGTTAAAAATAACATGTTAAAATATGATGTTCTAAAACAATGCAATAAAATTCAAGATATGAAAAAAAACTATAAAAAATTCATTAAATATGTACTTTAAATCAAGGTATGCAACAATAAATCGATGCAGTTTAGCTGGAAATTCCGGAAATTTATTTGGTACTTGCATTGCAGTCGTTGCCCTGGTAATAATGAATGTTTAAAAAACGATTAGGTGTTTTTGAATAACATAACAAAAAAGATTTGCAATTATTAATTATTTTAAATCAAAATATTAATTGGTGTTAATTTAAAAAATATGAACTTTAATTCAATGAATTTGAAAAAAAAAAAAACATGAAAGGCAAAACCTTTACATTATTAACTATTGAAATTTAAAAAATAGCAGTTATATTTTATTACAAAAGAAAATACTGAAAACATCAAAAAAATAATAATTATTGAAATAAATAATAATAGTTTCGATTTCAAAAATCAAATCTCTTAACAATAGAATACTTAAAATTATAAATAAAAGAAAAAATATAAAAACTTTTAAAACCTTCGGAGTAATTTGAATCCAGGGCTGCAGCGTTTATCGAGACTTGGCCGCCAAAATAACTTAAGGGAAAATAGCAACATTTTCCATGAGAAAGCATTTTATAATTTTTAAGTCTTAACATAGTAAGTTGTTTCGATTTCACGTGAAAACTGCACGCAAAAAAATTTGTCGGTAGAATTTACTGAAAATGGCAGAACAAAGGTAAATGCAGTCAACAAGTGATAAAATATTTACCTTTAAAATGACTTAAAATGTAGTTATTTCGAAATGTTGAAAAATAAATAGTTACATATACATAACACACATTTCAAATTGGACAAACCAATTTTTTTTTAACAAATTGTGATAATTTTAGGAAAAGAAAAAATTTTATGACTTCGTTGTAATACCAATTCGGTTAATTTTTAGAAAACCATCTAAAGAATCCAATTTCGTTTCCAATCCGATTTCGGTACGTATTTTATAACGACTACACGGAAAAAAATCCTCAGTTACAGGCTACAAAAATTTCAACTAAGTCTCAGGTGAAATACCCCTTACTAAGCTTCAGTTGATAAAATTAATTATCAAAAACTAAGTTGACAGTAAATTCCAAATTAATAATTATTACTTTGAAATTTAAATTTGTTCTTTTTTAACTGAGTAATTCTTTATCTGAGCAACTGAGAAATTTTATCGGTGTAAGAATGCCGCAAATATAACTCACAAATTTAAGCCACAAAAATTTAAAACTACGGTTAAGAAGAATAATAAACGTTTTTCTCTAAAAATTAAAAACACATTAATTTTCAAATCAGACTAGATCTAGTTTCGGCGTTTTTATAATTTATTTTTTTTGTGTTGAAAAAATTTATTTTTATAAAAAACAAAAATTTTTTCTTTCGATTACAAAAAGAAATGTGTAATTTCTTCATTCTACTTAAAAAGTCAAAATTTCGGTATCCACTTATGATTTTTATTTGCAAACTAAGAATATGTTAATAATAGAAAATATAAACTAAAAAATTATTATCAAAAACTTAATAATAGTGTTGCATTTTTAAATAACTAACAAACATAACTGTTTACTGCAAAAATAGTGCTTTGGAGTTGTTTATTATATTAAAAATAACTGTTTTAAACAACTGTTACGTGGTTGCTGTTTTTTTTTAATAACAGTTAATAACAACAACTAATGATTACTACACAAACAACTGTTTTCAAATCCCGAGATTTCAATGGAAATCTCGACCCGAAATCTTGACCGTTTACATTTGCACTTTATGACAGTAGCGAAATTTCGATTTGACAACTGCACTTTTTTTGTAAACAAATTACCATAAAAAATATCCTCAAATGAAAAATATTTCTAAAAACCATTTTATTCATTGGCGGAGTACAATTTACATTATTTTATCTAAAGATCTAACGCTAAATATGTTAGTAAATTTGTTTTTTTATAAGGACGATTAGCTAGAAGCCAGATTTTGCAATATATTGGCGGAAGGAAGACATGCTCTTCCCAATGCTTTCTTCATAGTTATGCTTCGCGGGAAGCAAAAATTAGAACCACGCAACACTTCTTATAATCATTAGTACATTTCCATTGGGTCTAAAATCATATTTATTAAATTAATAATAATTTTTTTATTTCATTATTTTGTGTCATTTTTAGGTTATTTTTTTAGTCAGCGTTGACCATCGTTGTCACTTTTTTATGCAAAAACTCTACAAATTAAGCGAAACACAGTGTTGTATTCTGCAAAAGTCTCCAGATTTGTGAGATTTTCATAAGATTTCTTAGAAATCTCGCAAATTTACGGGATTTCCTTTGTATGGGGAATCTCGGGATTTCACTGAATCTCAATTTTAGTCGAAATCTCGGGATTTGAGTGCAGATGTAAATGCAACATAGGAAATTTTCAAACAAAAATTTATACTTAGGGAAATTTTGAGTAATAATTTATACTAAGTGCTGGCTATAATACCCGACCCAGATTCACATTGCAACGAATATAATTTTTTGAATAATATTTGAAAAAAAAACTTTTATAACAGGATAATAGCAATGGGTGTGTATTTCTTCCATCCCATACGAGTATTAACAACTTGTGCCCATAAGTAGGAAACCGAACTCAAAAAAGTTTGACAGTTACTACATGACAGTTGTTTGTGTTGTGATCAGTAGTTGTTGTTTGTAACTGCTATAACAGTTATTTTTCTATCGAAAAATAGGAAACAACGATTATAACAGTTATATAAGGAAAGTAACTAACGAAAAGTACTGTAATTTCGGAACAGTTGTTTAAAGTTATTTTTAATAGCATAATAAACAACTACCAAAACAGTATTTTTGCAGTAAACAGTTATTGTTGATAGTTATTTAAAAAAATTTCGTTGATTTTTTTTTAAATCGTGTTTTAGTTTGTATTTGTTATTATTGATACATTCTTAGATTGCAAGTGCGAATCAGAAAATTGTAACTCCAATGCATAAAACGTACTAACGTAAAAACTTTTGCAATTTTTACTTCAAATTTCAAGTACCTAGAAATTTGAAGTAATTACACATTTTTTGGTAATCGAAAGAAAAATATTGTTTTTTTTATTAAAATATATGTACTTTTTATAATATAAAAAAAATTAACTGTAAAAACAGTAATTTTATCATTTTTATCAGTTGTTTTAAAATTTTTGTAGTAAAAATTTATCAGTTAATTTTATGACTCGGCTAGTTATTTTTATTGTACATATTTGTTAGTTATTTTTCAACAGTTAAAAATTATCTCATTTTTAATTACTCTTTGTCTACCGACAAACTTTTTTGATTGCGGTCATTTTTAATAAAAAACCAAATGTGAATTGATCAATTTTATGTTTAAATTATAATAAATATGACGAAAACTATCAGTAGTAACAATAAAAATATCAATTAAAAGATGCGAAAAAATTTAAATTTCCTATTTGCAGCCACATTTTATAATTTTTTTTCTCAGTAAATGAGAGGATTGTTTCCTCTTTATTTTCTCTTTAATAATAGTTGATATTTTTTTTTTTTAATTTCAAATATTAATGGTGTTGAATCTTAAACCTTTTTACAGTTCTTTAAAAGTAGAAATATTTTGAAAATTTGGTATTAAATTTTTTTTTCTTTTAAATATTGTTCCAATTTTAAGGTTTAAATAATGTTTAATTTATAAATTTCTTTTAAAAATGTTTCAAAAAGCACGCATGTTCCTGTAAAAAATGTACAATTATAAATATTAAAAATATTTTATAAAATTTTGAATAAAATTAAAAAAAAACGTATAAATTTCAAGGAAAAACATATTTTTAATGAAACAAAATAAATTCCTTAAAGAATGCATATTTTCTTATCTTGCATTCAATTTAAAATTTAAACTCAGTTTATCCCTCTTAATTGAAGAAATAAACAATAAGACTTAAATCTTAAAATATTCTATCCATTAATTATAAAATTACTAATTAAAGTACGATAAATCTATATGGGAACATTTATGCAAAAAAAAAAAACACAAATTTATCTCTAACATATTTTTTATGTAAATTTAAAGCCATTTTGAAATTACACATAAATTAGGGCTTTCATAATAAATTGACCAAAATTCAACGATTTAATTAAAACAGGACAAAGAATACACAAACAAAATATATTTCTTAAATTCATCCTATTTAAAAATTTGTTGAATAATAATAGTCATAAACATTTAATTCCGTAATTGATTGAATCAAAAATGATCTATATTAAAATCTTCATACTTACAGTAATAGGAAAAAGTTTGCAATAAATAAAGTTAAAACTACTTGAAATGAATTAAAAATTACCGCTGATATTATCAGATTATTTTTGCTATATATTAGTAAGAAAGGAACAGCAAAACTAATACAGTAAAATATTCAGAATTTTAGTTGTATTTGAGTTAAATTTTTGTTATTAGAAAATACCAACTTAACCTGCAAAAATCAGCAAAAAATTTTGCTAAATAATTAGTAGGCTAAAAAATCACATTTTTTTAAATTTTCCAAGTTTTTTTTTCGATTTATTTTTTAATGAAAACAAAAATTGAGCCTTCTGAAATCAGAGGTTTACTATTTTTTAGCATTCAACTAAATTTGATTTAAAAATAATAAAAACTTTTAGATTGTTTTTGCTATTTTTAGTCTACTAATATTTGGCAAATTTGTTTTGTTGCAGATTTTACAGTATTATTTGTAAAAGTTAACCCAAATATAACTAAAATCCTGTAAATTTTCCATTTTTATTTCTGTTGTTCTTATTTTACTAGTATTTAGCAAAAATATTTGCTAATTTCAGCAGTTTTTTCTGCAAAGTAATTTTTAATTAATTTTTAGTAGCTTTTTTTTTATAGCTATTTTTACAGGTTTATTTCGATGAGTCATCATTTGTATTTTTTAACATTATTTTAATTGAATCAATTAGAGAATTAATGGACTATGACTTTGTTGTTCAACAACAATTTTTTATAGGAGGAATTTAAGAAATATAATTTTTATGTCGAAATAACAAACAAAAAAATACAATTTATAAATGTTTTAATGTGCTTTAAACTATATATAAATAATAAAATAAAATATTACCAAATATTTACAAAATATTTATTACATACCAAAAGGAAATATTTTTGTAAATTAACCTGCCTTCCATAAACAATAGAAATTATGAGATAAACTATTAATTTAAATTATTTTTTTTAAGGAATTCAGAAAATGATTAATATAATTAAACAAAACAAAATTACAAAAAAAAATTGCATGAACAACTTTTCTTGAGTCGGATTCGAATCCCAGAAGTATAGAGAAAAGGAATTTGCAGTAAAAATGTTTTTGTTTTATTTGACTGAATGGTCGTGAGTTCAAGTCCCGCTCAGGGAAAATACATAATTATTTCTTTTCAATTTTTAAATACATAATTATTTCTTTTCTATTTTTTAAATTCTATTTAATACATAAAATTTTATTTTCATAAAAAAGAATCAAAATAGATCTGTTCGACTTTTGCTTTGATATATATTTCTTTACATAAAATTCAAGACCCTTTAGAAAAACGTGTAAGTCCACACAATGTAATCGATTTCGTGTACTTCACATTTTGTGTACTTACGATATGGGATACTTGTGTAGGCCATAGAGAATATGCTTTTCGAAATATTTCCTTAAATTTTTGGTTAGACTATAAGTGTTTTTTGTTTACAAAAATAACGAAACAGCTGCTAACGACATAGTGAAAACTCATTCAACCTCATGTGAACAGTTTTGATTAGATTCCAATTGCTAAATCGCCCACAAAACTTGCTTGTGCACAGAGCGAATTGTGCTGGACGGGTTTTAATGAAAATTTTCAGTAAGCTAAGTTTTCCTTACAAAGTAAATAAAAAATTTATTAAATTTGATGAAAAAGATTCATATATTTTATGAATCTAGTTTTAATGAAAGATTTTCATTGAGTGTATGAAACCTTTTATAGATAAAATGAAATTTTTTACAACATATTACTGCAATGAAAAGTTTCAATGGACAACTTCATTGGTTTTATGCAAAATTTCATTTATATCATGAAGATAATTCTATCAGTGTGAACGGGGTATTATACAATTTATCGAGGATACAAAATAATTGTTATAAAAATTTTTTAAATCGCAAAAAGTTTCTCATTTTTCGAAATATTTGTAAAAGTTGATTCATAATTATTAAAAGCAACTCAAAAAAAATTTCTTAACTATTATCTTGCAATTAATATCAATAATAGTTATTTTGAGTAAAATGAAAAGCATATTAAAAATATTTTGAATACAAAAATTCACTCAAAATACATTTTTGTTTTAACTTAAGCCCAACGCATACATAATTTCCCGACTAAAATTGAATAAAGCCCCATAACTGAATGTCCAGTTAAAATTTGGCTGACAGTTGTATTCAAAATATTTCTGTAAAACAACAACAAATGGGCCTGCTAAAGTCCCAGTTAGTAGCTAACTGGTCATTCAGTAATCGGGCCCAAAAAGCATAAAGTGATAAACAACTTTTAAAAATTAATAGCCGCTTTTTCTAATCACTTGGATTTAATAAATCCTAAAAGTAGTTCTAAAAGTGCTCAACAGGTGGGGTTAGATTCTCCCTATTTTAAAAAGAATTTTCTGTCCGACACTTCTTTCACCCTAATTTTTAATACCGAATTCGATGATGAAGGATTTTACTTTAACTTTTAAGTTTTAATTATATTTTATATAAAACAGTGATAGACAGTCTGCCTTTTCAGTTTTATCACTTCAATTTATATTTTTACACAATTGAAAAATTCCATTGCAATATTTAATATTCACTAATTGGATTTAATTAAATTACTTACAGTAGAGTGAAAAATTGCCATTAATATTTCAGCTATTTCTCCATGTCCAAGATGGAAAATATGTAGTTTTTTTTTCTAAACACATTTCATAAAAAAAATTAATAAAAATCTTTTATTTGTTAGTTTTTAAATTTTTTTTGTTTCTCTTTTAATTTTCATTCGTATTTTTTTCTGACATTAAATTAATAGGCTGTTTCATATATATTTGTGCTTTTATTTTGGATTTATTAAATCCAGTTTTTTTTTGAATTTAATAAATCCCTTTTTTGTATGATTTAATAAATCCCTTTTATTTATGAAAAATTCTAAATCCAGGTGATTAAAAAACACGCTAAATATTATTTCTCACACTTAAAATATTTTGTATGTAAAGATCGCTGCAAATATACCTAAAAACAAACGAAATTTCACTTGGAAACAGAGTACCGATTCTGAATAGTTTGCAAGCGTTGAAGTGATAAAAAATGTCATTTGTTATCATTACTTTTAAATGAGTGAAAAATATTTTTCACCGATTCACAAACTATTCGGAATCGGTACTCAGGACCACAAACATTTCATTAAATTCAACTTATATTTTCTTTTCTTTTTTGACTGTTAATACATTTTTTTTTATATTTTTTAAGAACAAAATGACTGAATAAATTGAATGTTATGAATTCTCAGTATTTTATGTTGTTTGTTTTTTAATGACTTACGAATTGTAGTTAAAATTTACAATTCTTTTACAAATAAAAACTTATAACAGTTAAGTCCTTGCTAAAAAAAAATTATTCTTAATTTTTATAAATAGTTTTTTGATTTTTTTTTTACCATGAAGGCGAACATATCAGAAAAAATATGTGCTAGCATTCCGACAATAACCCTACGGGAAATTTTAGCAAACTGTCACCGAACTGGCCCCTTTATATGAAATAGACTGGTCACTTTTACATGGCGTTGTCATAGGAGGTGGAAATTGACCCCTTGTGACATGTCACAAGACAAATCCCAGGACAGGTCCCTGAAATTGAGGGTTCAGTAACCTGTCCTAGGATTTGTCTTGTGACATGTCACAAGGGGTTAATTTCCACCTCCTATGACAACGCCATGTAAAAGTGACCAGTCTATTTCATATAAAGGGGCCAGTTCGGTGACAGTTTGTTAAAATTTCCCGTAGGGAATAAACAGTCATTTTCAATGTTTTATCTACTTGGATGAGAATGAAACTGTTGTTCGGATTATCACAAACTCGGATTAACGGTATTACAGATTATCAAGTGTTTACTGTGTAGCACTGTGAACATATGTAGGTACATGTAGAAAAACTCGCGCATTTATTTTAAACAAATTTTATATAGAAAAACTATTTGATTATGTATAAATTTAATTTAAAATTTTTATTTTGTGATAGAGCATTTCTTTAAATCGGTTTTGATAAAAAAATATGCGAATTCGAAAACATGACACATTTCTTGGGTCAGATCAAATCCAAATACGGATAGTTTTTAAATTTTTATTCTCAATAAAAATGGTTAGTCTGCTTTCTTAAATTTATGTATTTAAAAAAAAATGGTTTTAATTTTGAAAATAATTTTCTGATTTTCTTAAAAAAATTATGCTTCAGCTAGAATTTTCATTGAAAAGAAGTAAGTAGTAAGTTACTGGCAACAATAAATGCAGAAAGATAAGAATCGAATATTTTTTAAAAGCTCATACTGAAAACAAGAAATATAAATACTTTGGAAAATAAACTGCCTCAAAATATACAAAAACAAAATATAAACATTTAAAACGAAAAATATAAAATAAAAAAATAAAAAATAAAAATATTAAAAACTAATAAAAAAAATATTCATAAAAATTATGTAAATATTTAAATGTGATAATTTTGTTGATACTTTTGTTTAAAAATTTAAATAACAACAACAAGCTCCCAAAAAACAAGTGAAAGAAAGAAAAATATTTTAAAATGTTAAAAAAAAATCAAATTCACTAAAAAAAATATTTAAAATAAAAGTTTTCTATACAACAAAAAACTAAAAATATACATACTGTGTTGCAAAAATTATAAATTTTTTTTAATATTAAGATCTGTATAACAAAAACAATATAATTAAAACAAAAAAAACAACAAATCGCATACACACAAATTTATAAAATTAAAACCTATAAAACTTTATTTAGATATAAGACGGCGAAAAAGTTTCAATGTAAAAATTTATTATAACAAATAAACAGAATAAAAACAAACACCGGTAAATACTTTGGTTTTATTTATTTTTCATTAAAAAAAAAAAAAAAACTTGAAAATTTTTACAAAAAAATGTGGAACGCTTCACGATTTTGCGTGTCATCCTTGCGCAGGGGCCATGCTAATCTTCTCTGTATCGTTCCAATTTTAGTATATGTTCTGCCGAAGCAAGAACAAATGTGTATCTACAAAACAACTACTTATACGTACAGTTAAACAAAAAACAAAATGAGAACTAACAAGAGTCTATTTATAAACATTTACACATGCTTTTATTACTAGGGGTGTGTTTAGTTGACAATACGATTATTATGATTTGCTGCATAAAAAGTGTTGCCAGAAAAATTTAACCTACATACCCATTTTGCATATTGAAATTCCCAAAAATCCAAAAATTAAATTGTTACTACACACAGAAAAAACAGGGGGAATATTACCTAAGAGATATGTAATTATACAACTACATAATTTTTTAGTTAGTTTTACAAAGTTCTAGTAAAATATCCACATATTTTTGGAAAATATATACAATCCTTGCAAAATATATACATGTGTAGTGTAAAGTATCCGAAAAATTACATATATTTTGCTAGAAATTTGTAAAACTTACTTCGAACTTATGTAGTTGTATAACTACATAGCGCTTAGATAAAGTTCCACCTGTTTTTTTTCTGCGTGTACTCTTTAAGACACATCTACACGGGATAGAAAACTCGCTAGACTTTATGAAAATGCAGCTCTGTATAGGTCTGCCAAATGTAATCTCTGGGCCTTTGAAAATTGCTGTCATTCACAATTTCTTTAATTAGTAACAATTTTTAAGATGTCTTGTAACTTTATTGAACATTTCAGTTTATTAAATGCACCTTTTGGTATTTGGCGAAAAAAATATTCTTTAAAATGTAACAATTCTAATAAAAACAAATACTTGACAATTAGAGATGATACTTTCACGATAAAAATTAGTGCCAACTTTATTAGAGATGACAAATTTAGCGCAAACTCTACAAGATTTATATCCCGTGTAGATGTGCCTTTAGAAAGACGTGTAAGTCCACACAATGTAATTGATCTCGTGTACTTCATATTGTGTGTACTTACGATATGGGATACTTGTGTATAACAATTATATATGAAAATCTATTACATTGTGTGGACTTACACGTTTTTCTAAAGGGTATAATTTAAGAAAACCCATTTAAAAAAATATATAAACAAATTATGATTCATAACCAGAGAAGACGAAATGCAAAGTTCGATGTATTTAAAGGAAAAAAATGTTGAAAAAAAACAAAAGTAACAACATTGTAAATTTTTTTTAACTTCAAACTTAATACTATATTTATACCTGCACAAACACTACCTAGTTTTTGTTTGTTATCAGAGCTTTGAAGAATTAATTCCTTAATTCAAATTTTCAATTCTGAATTAAAAATTCGATGAATTAATTCACAAAGCACCATATATTGAATGGACTTAATTCATATTTGTTTTCTTTCGATTTATTTTGTTACGAATTAATTCAGTTGCTATAGTTCTTTTTATTAAATCAAATGAATTAATTTACTGGTGAACGCGTTCAATTTTATAAATCGAACGGAAAAAAAGTGAATTAATTCCTTACTGAATTAATTCACCACTGAATTCGTTCAATTTCATTTTCGTTCAGTGAATTAAATAAAATAAAATTACGTTCAGTGAATTAAAAAAAAGAAAACGTTCACTGAATTAAAAAAAACAACTCAAAGCCGGTTTTATGCCGTTCACTAGAAGAAAACATTTATTTACAAATAAAATTTGCAACTAAGCAATTTTACAGCATTTGCTAGTAAAAATAAACAAATTACATATGTGACGCGCAAAATAGAAAGGGACCTAAGGGTAAAAACTGGTTTTGTTCAGGAGGGCATGGGATCGGTCTCATTCGATGCTCAGATGTTGTCCACATTAAAAAAAAAATTGATTTTTTTTTACCCTTAGGTCCCTTTCTCTATGCGCTGTCACATATATATATTAAGTGTTAGAGAAACCCGATGCACTTTATCAACCAACATGATTAAAAAATAAATGGTCTAATTCATAAACTTTTACAACAGTCTAATTGCAGGATTTTAAGCTAATTTGTGAAAAACAGTATTTATATTTGCTTAATAATGAAGAAAATAATAAAGGTTTATAGTTGGTACTCACTAACTTTAAACTTTTTATAAAGTTTGGAGTGAGGAAGCCACCATTTATTTGTTAATTATTTCATTTTCAGGCATGAAATGATTTATTAAAGCCATCCCATCCCTAGAATGTGTGGCTTCCAACAACTTGCATCCATCAAACTGAAAAAACTACAACAATTGCGTAGCCAATGACCATTTACGAAAAAATTTCAAAAAAAATGTAAAAATTAAATTAAAAAGAAAAACAAAACAATAGTGATGTACAGACTGTCAAAACATTATTCGAAATTCTTTTATTTTTGTATGCTTCGAATAATATGTTCTAAAAAATTACTTGTTTAAACACATTTCCATTGATTTGCTTTATAAATAAAAAAAAATATTTTTAATGGCTTTTAAATTTATCTTAGCACATCATTAGTTCTCTAATATAAGGAAATACATTTTCACTTCCGATTACAGAGTTAACCGTTTACTAAATTTGTAAATCACTTACGACTTATTTGGGAGAAGAGAGAAAATAAACAATAGTGTTGCCAGTATCAAATCGAAAAATTAATTAATAGTTAAAATACGATTATGAATCAAGATTTCGAATAACTCTATATTAAGCGAAATATCTACTTTAACTATAGCAAGCTTCAAATACCAAATACATTGTTTTTATGAATTAGCACAAAAAACTTTACAGATATAGATGAATTTGGTAAAAATATAAATATTAATTTTTCAAACTTATGCTTCCCAGTAAAATGTAGATGCTTGACTATGACGTATTTCATTTATACGTTTTAACAATACAATGTTTTCTTCTACTGAAAGCCAGATACAATACAAATGAACATTCGTTAAAAAATGGGAATTTTTTCACGAATGTTCCTTCGTGTTTTCTCCGCTTAATATCTATCAAAGATATGCCAGATCTAGTTATTGAATTCGTCCTTTGTTTTAAAAACAATGTCGTTTTCTTTTCTGAGGAAAATGTTGCCTTTTTTGTATTTTGCCTTTGAATTGCCTTTTTTGAGTTCTTTGCTAAAATAAGGGTGACATTCTGAAAGGCAATCGTGTTCTTTTCCAAAAATGTTGTCCAATAAAGTGCAAAAGTGCAACATTTTTGCTCTCAAGGAATCGCAATGTTTTTTACCAGCTAACTCGCAATTTGGTAGCCTACGGGATGCCCCGGTTGCACCACAAAAGTTTTCTTGGTTTAATTTTTTTTATATTTTGCTCTATTTAGGTTTGTCGGTAAAATTCAGTTAAAACAAAAATATATGAGACAAAGATATTTACCTTTAAAATAACTAAAAATGTAGTTATTGGAAAACAACGCACTATTAAAACTATTTTTGTTCTTTAGATGCTTTTTACAGTTAATTTTTTTAAATTATTAAAAATATATTTTTTTTTCTTACACTTGGAATTTTAAGTAAAAATTCCATACCGTTATTAAATTTTTATGCATTGAAGATGTCAAATATAAATTAAACAAAAATTAAAAAAAATCAAAGAAATTATTTATTTTTTAAATAACTAAAAAAACAACTGCTTACTGTAAAAATACTATTTTGGTTGTTGTTTATTATGATATTAAAAATAACTGCTTTAAATAACTGTTACCAAATTAAGGAATTTTTAGTTAGGTTTTTTTAAATAATTTCTTAAATAACTGTTGTTTTTTATTTTTCCATAGAAAAACAACTGTAACTACAGTTAAAATACAACTTATACTTACCACACAAACAACTGGCATGTACACTCATAGAAAAAAGTTTGTAAAAAAGTTTGTAGAAAAGTTAGTAAACTGTTAGTACTTCAACTTAACAAATTTTAAACTAATTTTTAGTTAAAATTTAATTTTTAGTTAATTTTTTTGCTACCTCCACATTACTAACTTACAAATTTTTTGGTAATTTTTTTTTGCTGAATTTACCCAGTCAGAAATCCCCAGTGGTACAAAAAATCAAGCACTGGCATACCACTGGGTAACCATGGTATTAAAAATAAATGACTGGCAGAACACTCATTTGGGACGCTTTGCCAGCGTTTGCGAAAAGCGTTTTACCAGTATTTTTTTTACAAAAATTTCGGTGGTTTATAAAAAAAACCACTGGCAAAGAATTGGCTTAGAGTGATATGCCAAAGTTTGCAACCAGTGGTTATCCAGTGCTACCTAGCCAATGCTACCAGGCGTACAAAAATCAATTCACTGGAAAACCAATGATTTTATAAAAATGCTGACGCTTCGTTAAAAAATGTTTGTAGTCGGAAGGTTCCGAGTTCAAATCCGGTTGCAAGGAAAAAAATTTTTTTGGATTTTTTTTAATTTAAAATTTTTTTTGTTTCATTAAATTAATTTTTTTGTTTGTGGGAAAGCTCCTTCAAGACCAACTTTCTTTTGGCCCTCCAAACACTGGCATACTAGTTACTAAAAATTGTTTGCCAGTACTAGCATTTTGGCACAGCCAGTAGTTGTCCAGCTATTATCACTCATTTATGTGTTTAGCCATTAAATATTATATGTCTCGTTAGCTCAGTGGGTAGACCAATCGTCTTCCAATCTAACGGCATGGGTTCAAATCACGGCAGGGTCAAAAAAATACATATGAACTTTTTTTTAATTTTATTTTGGAAAATATATTTCCAGACCACCTATTTATTGGTTTTGCCAACGTTTTGCCAACGTTTAAAAATTTTGTTCCTCCAGTGCTTTTCCGGCGCTTTTTGAACAGCCGGTCCTTTTGTCTAATGATGTTATCATTTTGGGAATGGGAAAGCACTTTTTGCCAGTACTTGTACCACCTGTTAAAGTGCTTTGCCACCGCTTTCCCGTTTGTATTTTTCTGACTGGGTAGTTACTAATTTTTAACAATAAATTTGCTAACTTTACAGTATTTTGCTGAATTTTAGTTACTAGTTTTTAACAGAAGATTTGCTAATTTTACAAATTTTTTGTAAACTAAACCACCAATTTTGGAGCGCTTATAAACAGAATGTTAAATGACTCTTAAAAATTACTGCATATTTTAAACTCGCCAAAAATAATTCAAAAAGTTTTTAAATAAAGCTAAATTGAAATGGTTGAAAATTTGTCCTACTCATAAAATATCTAAATTATTAAAATTTATGAGAAAAGTTTCTATTTATCGTAATACATTAATTTTCAATTTTATTTTGGACGAACCATTTTAATATGAAAATTGTGATTAAAAGTATCTGTGGTGAGCAAGTGATGACCCTAATTTTTTTCCCCCAATATTGTACTTTTTAAGCTTATTTAAAGAATACGATCTTTTTAATCGGCCACACCTTCTTTCCTGTGGGTGGAGCTTTAGAGGTGAAAATGGAAACTCGAATAAATTCGGAAGTACATATCCGATCAGCAAACAATGAAAATCAAAAGAAGGGTCTCTGAAATACATTTTGTTATGGTTAATATATTATCAGGCGGTATTCGTCGCTCTCTTTTGAAGATTGACAATTTATATCGAAAATGTTAACCTTAACAGACGCGTGTAATTCTTATGGCTGAATTTTCGATATAAATTAAGAAGAGAGTTATTTAACAGAGGTAGGGAGAGTTGGTTAGTCTTTTAATGATATGGTCGTTGATATTATTGTCTATAAATATATATTACCACTTTTACAAAAAATCATTATTGGGAAATTTTCATTGGCATTGCTTTATCTCAATGTCAATGCCAACAAATTTCATCACCATTCAATGCCAATGAAATTTTTTTCAATTTGCATTGATGAAAACAATGGTATCGGGCAAGCCCGCTACGTTGTTAGCGTACCTTAAAGTTTAAAATGTAGGGGGTTATTTTGTAAAACGCAATACCTTGCGTTGCGTTATTTTCAATACAAATTGTTTTTGTAACAATAACAATTTACACACAAATCAACGCAACGTTTTACAAAATAACCCACGTAATTTGTTTTGTATAGGAATTAAATATTTTTATGAAAATAAAATACAATGTTTTTTATTAATGTAAAAATCTTCAAAATAAAAGCCCCCTTCGATGAGAATGCTTATTAGCAGCTTATATAAAAAGTAAATAATTACAAAAATTATTATTCAGAGGAAGCTTAGGTTAAAACAAATTTTCTACATTTTAAGTAAAAATGAAATCAAATAGACACACTTAATAATTAACAATAAATAACGATGACGATGTGAGAGCTATGGTGTAATGATTAGCCCGTTGAACTGTTAAACATGTGATTGCGGGTTCGATCCCCAGCGACCGCAACATCAATTTGGAAAAATAATGTGTATGATTTTTTTATCCCTAATAATAAACAGCCTCAACAAAAGTTCGCCAACTAATATTCTGAAAGTAACTCAATTTTCAAAAATGTTAAAAACATATTTAAGTTACCTTAAAACCATTGATGATAATACACACAAAGTAAGACAAGACTACAGCTTTAGCTTTTAAAAAAGTCATTACTTTGGTCCAAGCACATACAGGATTCTATCAAGATACCTTTCTGGGACATCGTCTTAACTTGAAAACGAATTATTATGAAATTTGACAAAAAGATTGAATTTAGTATTAGTACCAATATTTATTAAAATTAAGACCCGTTTTCGCTCAATTTCGTAGTTGCCGAAAAACGAAAACCGTTACATCTTCTTAATCAAAGGCACAAAAAAATTCATTTTTGGATTTTATTTATACTTTGGTGAAAAAGCATAGGCCGGTATAGGGTAAAATAAGTCAGTCAATCACTGTTATATGTATACACTATGACTCTCTTTGCGATTTGTTTATAGTCATTGCGAATCCATTCGTTCCCTGTTCTGTTTCATTTCGTTCCGCATTCCATTTCGTTCTCTGTTCCATTGCCATTTTCTCGAGTTTCAATTCCACTTGTTCCCCGTTTAATTTCCCCGTTCTTTCCCGAAAGTGTGTTAAAAAGTGTTTAAAAAAACAAAAAAAAAAATGGTCGTAACAAACTCTACATTAGTTTCCTTAATAAAAATGTGTGTTTAAAACAAAAAAAAATGTGTTTAAAAAACAAAGTGCCCGTAGACAAAAGAGTGTTAAAAAAAGTGGCCGTCGACAAATTTTCTTTCCCAAAAGTGTTTCCAAAAAAAAAGTGTTTCCACAAAAAAAAAAACGTATTTCCACAAAAAAAGTATCCACAAACAAAAAACTGTGTTGACACAAAAAAAAAAGTTTCCACAAAAAAAAAAAGAGTCCACAATAAAGTGTTTCCACAAAAAAAAGAATTTCCACAAAAAAAGTGTTTCCACAAAATATATATTTCCAAAAAAAAAAGTGTTTCGACAAAAAAAAAAGTGTTTCCACAAAAAAACAAGTTCTTCCACCAACAAAAAGTTTCCACAAAAAAAAGTGTTTCCACAAAAAAGTGTTTTCAAAAAGAAAAAATTTTTCCACAAAAAAAAAAATGTTTCCACAAAAAAAAGTGTTTCCAAAAAAAAAAAAAAAAAAAAAAATTCCACAAAAAAAAAAGTTTCCACAAAAAAGTGTTTGCACAAACAAAGTTCCAAAAAAAAAAAAAAGTTTCCTCAAAAAAAAGTTTCCACAAAAAACGTAAAAATGTTTCCAAAAAACAAAAATATTTCACCAAAAAAAAAAGTTTCCACAAAAAAAAACAAACAAAATGTTTCCACAAAAAAAAAAAAGTTTCCACAAAAACAAGTTTCCACGAAAAAAAAAATTTCCACAAAAAAAAAAATTTCCACCACAACAAAAAAGTTTCCAAAAAAAAAAGTTTACACAGAAAAAAAGAAGTGTTTCCAAAAAAAAATATTGCACAAAAAAAAAAGTTTCAACAAAACAAATATCTAATTAATTTCTAAAAAAAATGTTTCAACAAAAAAAAAAAGTGTTTCCACAAAAAAAAAATGAGATGAGATAAATGAGATAGGATAAGCTGAGATTAGATTAAGTTAATGCTATAAGTGCTGCCTGGTTTTCATAGCAACACGAACATTTTATATGTAGGGACGCCATACCTGTGGAACCACTGAAATTTTGGTTGAAATCGGTTGACAGAAATCCGTTGAAAAATAAAAATTTGTATATCGATCGCACAAACAAAAATGTTTCCAGAAAAAAAAAAAATTTCCACAAAAAAAATTTAAACAAAAAAAAAAGTTTCCACAAAAAAAAGAAGTGTTTCCAAAAAAAAAAACTTTCCACAAAAAAAATATTTCACAAAAAAAAAAGTTTCAACAAAAAAAATATTTCAACAAAAAACAAGTGTTTCCACAAAAAAAAATTGAGATGAGATAAATGAAATAGGATAAGCTGAGATTAGATTAATTCTATAAGTGCTGCCTGGTTGTCATAGCAATACGAAAATTTTATATGAAGGAAAGCCATATCTCCGGAACCACTAGGCCAATTTCGTGCAAAATTCACATAAACCACAAAAAAAAAAATCTTTCCACAAAAAAAATGTTTCAAAAAAAAAAAAAAAAAATTCCACAAAAAAAATGTTTCCACAAAAAAAAGAGTTTCCACAAAAAACATAAAAATGTTTCCAAAAAACAAAAATATTTCCCAAAAAAAAAAAAGTTTCCACAAAAAAAAAACAAACAAAATGTTTCCACAAAAAAAAAGTTTCCACGAAAAAAAAAGTTTCCACGAAAAAAAGTGTTTCCAAAAAAAAACTTTCCACAAAAAAAAAAAAATTTTTTTTCACAAAAAAAAAAAAATTTCCACAGTTTACACAGAAAAAAAGAAGTTTCCAAAAAAAAAAAACTTTTCCCACAAAAAAAAAAAAAATATTGCACAAAAAAAAAAAAAGTTTCAACAAAACAAATATCTAATTAATTTCTAAAAAAATGTTTCAACAAAAAAAAGTGTTTCCACAAAAAAAAATGAGATGAGATAAATGAGATAGGATAAGCTGAGATTAGATTAGGTTAATGCTATAAGTGCTGCCTGGTTATCATAGCAACACGAACATTTTATATGTAGGGACGCCATATCTGTGGAACTACTGAAATTTTGGTTGAAATCGGTTGACAGAAATCCGTTGAAAAATAAAAATTTGTATATCGATAAAACAAAAAAAAAAATGTTTCCAAAAAAAAAAAAAAATTTCCACAAAAAAAATTTAAACAAAAAAAAAAAAAGTTTCCACAAAAAAAAAGAAGTGTTTCCAAAAAAAAAACTTTTTCCACAAAAAAAATATTTCACAAAAAAAAAAGTTTCAACAAAAAAAATGTTTCAACAAAAAAAAAGTGTTTCCACAAAAAAAAATTGAGATGAGATAAATGAAATAGGATAAGCTGAGATTAGATTAATTCTATAAGTGCTGCCTGGTTGTTATAGCAATACGAAAATTTTATATGAAGGGAAGCCATATCTCCGGAACCACTGGGCCAATTTCGTGCAAAATTCACATAAACCATCTACAGACCATCCTCAATGTACCACAAAAAAAAAAATTCAACAAAAAAAAAAAGAAGTGTTTACAAAAAGAAAAAAAAAATTTCCACAAAAAAAAAGTTTCAACTAAAAAAAATGTTTCCACAAAAAAAAGTGTTTCCACAAAAAAAAAAAAAATTGAGATGAGATAAATGAGATAGGATGAGCTGAGATTAGATTAGGTTAATGCTATAAGTGCTGCCTGGTTGTCATAGTAACGCCAAGGCCTGGTTGTCATAGCAACACGAAAATTTTATATGTAGGGACGCCATATCTCCGGAACTACTGGGCCAATTTCGTGCAAACTTCACATAAGCTATCTACAGACCATCCTCAACGTACCCTGAAATTTTGGTTGACAGAAATCCGTTGAAAAATAAAAATTTGTATATCGATCACACTTTTTATATGGGAAAAACACACCATCACAAAAGTGTGCGTATAATGCGTATGCGTAGACATTTTTCGTCATTTTTTTTAAGAACCATCAGTAAAAGTAGACCTTTCCAACGCATGTATTGGTTTGTAAATCGGTTGAGTGGTTCTCAAGTTATAAAATGACGAACATATACCAACTTATTTTTATATATATAGATACGCGAATTTTTAGTTTTTTTTCTTAATTTATTCTTTTATTAAAACATGAAAATAAATACTTCTTTCATCAATTATAAATGGGCATTTAGGTATTGAACAATGCCAATTGAAAAAAATTTCAATTAATTGACACATTTAATAAACTGGTCCCAAGTATGTTTTTAAATACATATTTATTTTTTATTTATTAATTTTCATTTCATTTGCTCCTTTTTACCTTTTTCCAGTCCACTAGTAATCTGCCAAAGTTTTGTTGATTTCAGAAAATTTTAGCAAAAATTTTGTAGATTTAACAGTTTTTTTTTGCTATTTTCATTCTACTATTATTTAGCAATTTTTTTGCTGATTTCAGCAAGTTAAATTATTATTTGCAATTAACAACAATTTAGCTCAAATATTACTAAAATTCTGTAAATTTAACAGTTTTTTTTTGCTATTTTTATTAAACTACTATTCAGCATTTTTTTTGCTAATTTTAGCAGGTTAAATTGTTATTTGCAATTAAGAACAATTTACTTTTTTCTTTTCTTTATTTTTTATAAAGTCTATGGATAACAATGATCCTTACAGACTACTCGCTAAAACTCAAATAGCTCAAATATTACTAAAATTCTGTAAATTTAACAGTTTTTTTTGCTGTTTTCATTTTATTAATATTTAGCAAACTGATTCTGCTAATATTAGCAGTTTTTTCTGCAGCATCATTATTAACTAATTTTTAGTAACTTTTTCTGCTATTTTTACGGACTTATTTGTATGAGTATAGTAAATGCCAAACTGTTTTGAATGAAAGAAACCATAAACTAATGCTATTCCTTTGCTCCGTTTTTGACAATATTTTCCTTCAAAAAATCTATGTATTTGCAGTTTTTTAAATCGAAATTATCTAACGTTTTTGTAACAAACATTTCTGGAATAAGAATTTAATTTATTTGATTTTTTCCGAAATTAGAGATATTTCAACCAAAGTCCTAAAATATAAATATCTTAAAAAAACTTTGGAAAGAAACGATATAAATCTAAAATTCGAAAATAATAGGCGTGTTCGTAATAATTTTCCATTGTATGTTCCCCAAATTAGTTTTACATAAAAACCATTTTGTAATACATACATTATAGTTTTTTTTTAAGATTTTCTTTTTATTTAATATGAATTCGACATAAATATATTAATTCATAGATTTTAATATAAAACATTACAAAAATAAAAAAAAAAAAATTTAATACATGAAAATAAATTATAAATTATAAAAAGAAGATTCTACAAAAAATATAAATTGTGCTTGAATTTATCGACAATAAAAGCGAAATTACATACTTTTAAAAAGTTAAGAGTATAAAAAAGAGAGCTAGTTTAATATTTCATTTCTTGTGTCAAAAATACAATGAGATTAATAATAATATTCAAAATTTATTCATGTTTATTTTCTGGTTGTAAATCAAACCAAGAATTGAGACCTTCATCAGAGATATCAACGTCATTCAAGGGAATTTTTATCTAGAAGTAAAAATTTAAGATTTAGTTACAGTTTTAGAAAGAACTCAAATAATACACTTGTTTAATTAATTTTTAATCTTAAATGTATGTATGTATATTAGGGCGCTCGAAAAATTATTTTTTTGAGTTTTTAACCGTGTCCAAATTTTAAAATTTATTGAAATAATCTCCCACAGAAACAAAATTTGTTTTCCTTCATACAAGCTTGAAAAACTCTAATGTATATAGTTCAACATTTCTATGTACATATAATCAAGTTCGTATAACACTAGTTTATTTTGATCAACTTTTGTTGGATTTTTTAAGATTTTTATCTGATTGTTTCAATTTGTTTTCAATTTTTTCGTAAATAAACAGAAATGCGAATAAAGTCTCATGTCTGTAATTTTTAAATTTCACGGCATATTAGCCGCATTTTCTAATGACTTGGGTTTAATAAATCCAAAAAGTAGTTAAAAAAGTGCTCAACAGATGCAGTTAGATTCTCCCTATTTTAAAAAGAATTTTCTGTCCGACACTTCTCTCACCCTAATTTTTAATACCGAATGCGATTATTAAAGATTTTACTTTAACTTTTAATTATATTTTATATAAAACAGCGATAAACTGCCTTTTGAGTTTTATCAACTTCAATTTATATTTTTACACAATTAAAGTATGCCTCTGTAATATTTAATATTCACTAATTGGATTTAATTAAATTACTTACAGTAGAGTGAAAAATTGCAATTTCTATTTCAGCTATTTCTCCATGTCCAAGATGGAAAATATGTATTTGGTGAGGTGTAGTTTTTTAACATATTTCATATAAAAAATTTTAAGAAAAACCTTTTATTTATTAGTTTTGCAATTTTTTTGCTTCTCTTTTAATTTTCATTCGTATTTTTTTCTGACATTAAATTAATAGGCTGTTTCATATATTTGCATTTTAATTGCTCTGTGTAAACTCAGATAAATAAATCTAACTTTTTTTTGGATTTAATAAATCCACTTTTTGTATGAAAAATTCTAAATCCATTTGACCTGGTGTCTTCAAATGCAAGAAATTATATTATGCCAAATTAAAAATTGATTGCGGAGAAACTTAGAAATGATGCTACTTTATTAAAATTACGCTAATTTTACATTTTATTGATAAGAAATATACCCTGTCAGAAAAATACAAACGGGAAAGTGATGACAAAGCACTTTAATAGGTGGTACAAGTACTGGCAAAAAATGCTTTTCCATTCCCAAAATATGTTATCATATGTTATCAGACAAAAGGACCGGCTGTTCAAAAAGCGCCGGAAAAGCACTGGAGGAACACAATTTTTGAACTTTGGCCAAACGCTGGCAAAACCAATAAATAGGTAGTCTGGAAATATATTTTCCAAAATAAAATTTAAAAAAAGTTCATGTGTATTTTTCTGGTCCTACCGTTGTTTGAACCCAGAATACCAATTCCGAATGGTTTCTGAAGCTGTGAAGTAGTGCAAAATAATTTTCACTCATTTTAAAATAATGATAACAAATGACAGTTTTTATCATTTCACCGCTTGCAAACTATTCAGAATCGGTACCCAGGCCGTCAGTTTGGCAGACGACAGCTCTTCCCACTGAACTAACGGGATATATAATACTTGGTGGCTAAACACATATATGGGTGATAACAGCTGGACAGCTACCGACTGTGGTAAAATGCGAGCACTGGCAAACATTTTTTTGGAACTAATATGCCAGCGTTGGGAAAGCAGAAAAAAAGTTGGTCTTAAAGGAGCTTTTCCACAAACAAAAAAATTGATTTTATAAAACAAAAAAATTTTTAAATTAAAAAAAAAAATCAAAAAAAAAAACTTTTTTCCTTGCAACCGGATTTGAACTCGGAACCTTCTTACTACAAAGCTTTTTTAACGAAGCGTCAGCTTTTTATAAAATCATTGCTCTACCAGTGAATTGACTTTTGTACCGCTTGCAATTTCTGACTAGATAGCACTGGATAACCACTGGTTGCAAACCTTGGCATATCACTCTATCGTTAACCACCGACATTTTTGTAAAACACATACTGGTGAATCGTTTTTTGCAAACGCTGGCAAAGCGTCCCAAATGAGTGTTCTGCCAGTCATTTATTTTTAACACAATGGTTACCCAGTGGTATGCCAGTGCTTGATTTTTTTTACCACTGGCGATTTCTGACTTGGGTATAATAAACTTAGGCAAATTACACGTTAAAATTGGTCGATTATACGCTTTTTTTCTTTGCGTGTAGTGTATTTAACTTGTGATTTGCTTTCTATCCTTCATTTATCACTATTTGTAAAAACTATCTCGCGAACGCTAGGGAATAAATTTGAACGCAATGAAAGAGGCGTTCGCGACCCACTTGACTACGTGTCGCGAAACCGTAATACTACATTTGTACCGGTGCAAAAACTATCTGGTTATTGGCTCTTGTTAGTTTTTACTTATCAAAACGTATACATAAAAAGCAAGCAAAAACTAGGTAGATTTTGCTCAGCTCTAAATATAGTATTATATTCTTTTTTCTATGGAGTGTAAAAGTTTTTTCGGGTGAAATCGAAACAACTTACTGTGCTTCGGAATGCTAATAATTCTTAATTCTTTGTTAAAAAAAAACTTTAAGGAGGTTATTATCTAAAACGCTTTGGTGAAGTGTTGCGTTATTTCTATAGATATTATTTTTCCTACAAAAAAAATTGTCCGTGAAAGTTCGCTTCTCTTCACCCAAGCGTTTCAAAAATTTAGGTAGTAAGGTTTCATTTAAACAAAAATTTTCCACTTTTATCAAACATTTTATAGAAATCCGACTCGATATTATACTCACCATTCCAATAATAGGACTACCACCGTGTAGAAATCCTTTTTGTGTACAAACAGTTACTTCCAATTCACTTTGCATAAGTTCAGCCGTTGAAATTAAATACTCAAAAGTGGCATCATAAACAGGATTACAATTATCCTTGATTACAACAGTTTTACGTTTTGATTCTTTGCTACGTCCAGGCAATAAATAAAGTTTTACATAAGGATCGGGTATATTGGTAGGATCTCTCAGAGGGATATTCATGATTTTGTGAATGGTAACAAAAAGCTTTTGACGTGGTACCATATAATGAATGGTAAGTTGAATACGACCACGGCCAAATTCACCGGGTGAAGTAGTTACATCTGGGAAACGATGGGTTAAAATAGAATCACCGGAAGCTAAAGAAGCACTAAAAGGTTTAGGGCTACGAGGTGGTGTAATCGATTGTAAATTGGCAGAAGTGGAGACTTTTAAATTGGGCTCTTCTTCGGTTAGAGGAGATTCAGTTGAAGAAATACGACTAGATTGAGATTGCAATTCCTAAATAAAGAAGACAAATTTAAAATTATTTCCATCAGTAATCAAATATTCTATATATTTATCTTGCCTTGGGTGATGGTTTCTCTTGTATACTTGGAATTTTATTCACCGAAGTGGTTCTCGATAGTTGTGCATTTGCTGATTCTGGATTTTCAGGATCTTCCACTATCTCGGCTTTTTTCAATATACGCAGTGACAACGACATTATAAGTTTTGATTCTGGACCCGATTTTTGTATTTGGAAAGGTTGTGAGACAACTTCCATATTTTGTTTATTCATTAAGGCGGCTATAACGTAACCAAACTGACCAATTTCATTGCCGGTCTTTTGATCATAAATTTTAATTTGTAATGTATCATTGTCGGGATTTCCCACAAGGAAAGTAAAACCTTGTTCCCATACTGGAGAATCATCCCGCATTATCATAGCAGTTTGTTGTTTTTGTTTACCTACACTAGCTACCAAATATGGATCTGGTTTTGAAGAAGTGCGAGCTTGTTTGAGATTCTTACAGGAATCAATAAATACAATTAGTAAGGCTGAACTCATCGAAGTTACTCTCAGTAATTGAGTTTCTAAAAGAGCAGCTTGTAAGTCTGTAGGATCGGCGGTAAGTTTATACCATTGCAAACGAACATGGAGTAAACCATGTTTGGCATCTTCCAAAGTTAACCACTGAAATATTAAAAATATTATAATATTATTTGCAAAACAAAATGAAAATATGCATTAAAATATAAACATACCGTGTCTACGACACCGCGTTTAACCGCATTGATAATTTCGATAGAAGCTCTGAAATAAATGAAACAAAACACGCATAAATAAAATTTCAAAATAGTTTAAATTCGTAAGAAAAATAAGAACTTATTAAACTATTTTTAAAATGTCTCTAATTTATTTTTAGTAATATTATGTTAAATTTAAATAAATATGAAAAAAATAATAACAAAATGTGTGAAACGCTTTTCGATTTGCATGTCATACTTGCGTATTTGCATCGTTGCAATTTTGTTTTAGTTTATGTTCCGCCGAAACAAGAACTCATTGTTAATGTTATTTTTGATACAAAATTTAATAAAAAAGCTTATGGGAATTCTATGTAAAATATTTAATGGTAGTAAAGCAAACTTATGAATTATTTTTTAGAATATGTAACTCTACACAAACTTTCTTTTCTTATTTAAGGACTCCAAGATATCAATAAAAATTTTTGATATAAATCAATAGTATTTATTATTTTCAAAACTACAGGAGGGCGTAGATAATTAAAAAAAAAATGGTTACTGGGAAACCGACCAATATTTCTACTGAATTTCGAAAATAAATTTGTATGCTATCGTTAAGCGATTAAAAATGGGGTTAGCAATTTAAAACAGTTTCCAAAGAGTAGTGTTAATTTTTGGGTTTTCTATTACGTACTTATCCAGTTAACTGTCACGAGGACTGCCCTTTAAGTACAAATGACATTGCTTAAATCACAACAATGGTCAATTGTGCCAGTCCTGTGACAAGTCCTGCTTTAACAAGTCACGGGATAGGTACCTTGAGGGCATTTGAGTGGTATGTCATCGTTTCACCAGTCACGAGACTAGTCATTTAAGTATAACTGACACTATTTAACCCACAGCAATGGTAAATTATACCAATCCTGTGACAAGTCTTGCTTTAACAAGTCACGCTTTCACCAGTCATCCTGAGAATGAGGGCAATTGACCCCTCATTCTCCGTAGGGTGGTTACTCTAGAAATCCATTATTAATAGTGAAGTATCGGAACCTTAAATTCGTTCGTTATTTTTGTACCCTCTATCACATATCCCAATTTAATAAATATCTGATAATGTTATTCCGTATATTTCCTAGTGGGTCTTTTTTTTGTGAAAAGTGACAACATTAACTCTATAAGAATCAAGTTACTCAAAATAATAGTTTTTATTAAGTGGAAAAAAAATTTGTATTCATTTTAAGTGATATTTTTCCGAAAATTATGAAGTGTTATTCTGTAAATTTCCTAGTGGGTCGTTTTTGGCCAAAAGTACAAAAATGAACTCCATATGGATCGTGTTACATAAAATAACTATTTTTATCCAGTTGAGATTTTTTTATCCATTTAATGGCTTTACAATCTCGTAGTCATAAGTAATATTAAATTTAATGGGTCTTTTCTGACCCCAGGCCACTAAGTGTTAAAGACTTTTTAAACAAATGCAAAGATAATTATAGTCTTACTAAATTTAAGTGATATTTTTCCAAAAACTATGTAAAATTTGATGAAAACATTAAAATTTTGTTAAATTTTTGACTAAATAAGCAATTTCTGTAAAATTTCCTGGAAAGCAGTCGCTCCAAACACAAACTCGAATTATCATTTTTCCAATTTGTTTTTTTTTCTTTAATATCAACTATTATGTGGTACAAGTAGCAATCCACATCTCCAAATTAGGCACTTTAAAAAATCTTTAAAATTAATTTAAAAAAACACGTTTTTGCATTTTGATCAAATTCGTGAGTCATTTTGGATCCCAGGCTGAAGTGGGTTAATGATATCCGATAGGGATGCCAATCGGTATTGATTTTCGGGATCCCGCGATTTTCGGGACTACGGGATTTAAGGGATTTCGGGATTTTTCGGGATTCCGGGATTTAAATTTTCCTTTATTTATAAAAATTTTTATGTTATGTAACTAATTTTTTTTACAGAATAAAGCGTTTGATAATTATTTAATAGTTGTTAATAATTTGGTACATTTTATGAATATTGAAACATCCCAATCAGAAATTGCCAGTAGTACAAAAAATCAAGTACCTGAATACCACTGGGTAATCGTGGTGTAAAAAATAAATGACTGGCAGAAAACTTATTTGGGATGCTTTGCCAGCATTTGTAAAAAGCGTTTAGCCAGTATTTGTTTTACAAAAATTTCTGTGGTTTATAAAAAAACCACTGACAAAGAATCGGCTTAGAGTGCTATGCCAACTTTAGCAACTAGTGGTTATCCAGTGCTATTTATTACCTAGTCAGCGGTACAAAAATAAATTCACTGGTAGAGCAATGATTTTATAAAAATGATGACCAGATTCCGAGTTCAAATCCCGTTGGAAGAAAAAACTTTTATTTTTTAATTTAAACTTTTTGTTTTATAAGATTAAATTTTTTGTTTGTGGAAAAGCTCCTTTTAGACCAACTTTTTTTTTGTTTTCCCAACGCTGGCATATTAGTTCCAAAAAACTTTTTGCGAGTGCTAGCATTTTAGTACAGCCAGTAGTTATCCAGCTGTTAGCATTCATTTACGTTTTTAGTCACCAAGTATTATTTGTCTAGTTAGCTCAGTGGGTAGAGCTGTCGTCTGCCAATATGACGACCTGGGAACAGCCGGTCCTTTTGTATAATGATGTTATCATTTCGGGAATGGAAAAGCAATTTTTGCCAGTACTTGTACCACCTGTTAAAGTACCTTACCATCGCTTTCCCCTTGGTATTTTTCTGACTGGGATAATAGCTGCGTTTGTGCGGCATTCCTATCAATGATATCTCGAACAATTTTGACAGTAGAAAGCAGGAATACGTTGAAAAACTGTCAAAATCGTTCTTGATAACACTGATAGAGAGCCACACAAACACAGCTAATATATGAAGGCCTGCACTTAAGTACACTTGCGCCCAGTATTTTGTAAGCAGATTTTAAAACAGAATCGTTGCGACAACCTTGCCTACTGAATCGTGTAATTACAGCAACAAAGTTATCTTTATCAAATGTTTTCATGGAAGAACTCAAACTTACAGTCCAGCCAAAATTAGGTTTCAGAAATCGAATTTCGCTTGGAAGAATAAACAAACTTGATTTTTCGCATGAACTATTCAAAATCTTAATAATGTTTACCAAATTATAAAATTTTTTTGCAAAGTCTTTGTATATTTTAATCGAATAATCTACTTAATTTCTTATTTTACCAATATCTTGGCATCAATTTCTTGCAAATATGAGAAAATTCAAGGAAAAACGTCGGTAAACTAAAATTGCTTATTTTGTTTATTTGCGTTCATCATATTATTTGCCAATCAGGAAAATCCCGGGATTCAGGATTTTCCGTTTGGCATCCCTAATATCCGATAAAGTCAAAATTCCATATCTGAATCATTTTGACTATATTAAATGAATAAATGAAATAGAAGATAATTTTTTTCTATTAGGTTGTTCATAAGGGGTGTGCTATCTGTTGTATCGTTGTATCGCCCTAACAAAAAACAGAGTTGTTAAAATTTTTATTTGTGTTTAACAACGATTTTCTATTCAGTTTTCTATCTGTTAGCACAATCAAACATAGGACACTAAACATACGTAAAAATGTTGTATCGTGCTATTCTCAAATCTTGTATTTTTTCAATTTAATTTTTAACAACTCTGTTTTTTGTTAGGACGATACAACGATACAACAAATAGTACACCCCTTGTGAAAACTCTTTATATTATTTCGAATTTTGGGAATTTATAATAATACACTTTTTTTTCAAAATGTGCCATTTACGTCCAACTTTCGGCAAGGGTTAACGTTTTCCAAAAAAAAAAAAAATCGATTTCGTCCATTTGGGACCAGTTGCAATAAAACTGGGGGTGTAATGGCAAATCTATTTTTAAGGGATACCCTAATGTATACCTTAAGAAACCCAGGATTTATAACTTCCTAGTGAAATATATTATTAGCTTTTTAACAAGGAAACTACCCAGTGGTGTAACTCGCAGTACACCACGGAACGCCGATATGTTTTTAAAATTCATGATATTTGGATTTATTTGTACATAGATTTAAGTAATCGAGAAAAATGGTAGAAAAGTGGTTTTCTGACTTTAAACGTGGTCGTAGAAACACCGATGACGCTGATTGCTCTGGTCACCCAAAAGAGGAAAACATCAAAAAAGTTCACAAAATCGTTTTGGCAGGCTGTAAAGTGAAGTTGCAGGAGATAGGTGATAGCTTAAAGATATCAAAGCAGTGTTGCCATTTTAGCATATTTTCTGCTAGATTCAGCAGATTGAGTTCGAAAATTGCATATTTTTTTTTTTTTTAAATATGCTAAATGCTTTTTAACATATTTCGTTTGACAAAAGCAGATTTTTAGCATATTTTGCCCACGCAAGATTCAGTTTTTATTATTTTTTCTAATAATGATTACACTACTTTTTAAAGGATTAAACGAGTATACGTTAAAAAAACTGTCAAAAATATTTATCTAATACGAAAACTTAACAAAAACGCGGTTAGTGGAGTAAAAATTGCAATATTTTTTACGCAGCAGATTTCTAGCATATTTCTATATGTGGTTATTTAGCAGATTTTTAGCAGAATTAATATTTAACCATTTTTGTAATTTTTTCTTTTTTCACGATTTAGCAGAATTTAGCAGAATTTTTTCGGTGATTTAGCTTATTTGGCACGAATGTTTCTGGCAACACTGTATCGAAGGAACATGACGGATTTATTTTGCATGAACATTTGTTCATGAGAAAGCTGTTTTCGAAATGAGTGCCGCGTTTGCTCACAGTTCACCAAAAACAACAAAGTTTCGATGATTCTGAGAGATTTTTGGAGCTGTTTCGGCGCGATTATAAGGACTTTTTCATCGGTATGTAACAATGGATGAAACTTGGATTTGCCACTTCACTCTAGAGTCGAATCGGCAGTCAGCTGGTAAAGTGCTATTTCACCAAGCTCCGTGTCAAAAGTCGTTGGCTACTATGGCCAAATTGCACGAATTACTCTTTGAATTGCTTCCTCACCCACCGTATTCTTCAAATTTGGCTCCCAGCAATTCTTACCTGTTTTCAGACTTCAAAAAAAAAAAAAAAAAAAATGCCCGCTGGAAAGAGATTTGGATCGAATGCAGAGGTGATTGCCGAAATAGAGGCCTATTTGAAGCTCAAGGAAAAACCATTCTATAAAAAAGTATCGAAATGTTAGAAAGGCGTTGGAGTGATTGTATCGCTCTTGAAGGAGACTATGTCGATAAATAAAGTCGTATTTTGGAAAAAAATTGTTGTTTTATTGGTTATCCTACGGACTTTTCAGCCGACTTTCTAGGAAGTATCCTACGGATACCTTTACGATACTTCATAGAAAGTTTTGGCGACATACATTTTATTATAGCGTGACGTTATATGCGAAAATGTATAACCGTTGACTTTCCAACGTTCATAATTGTCCACGTTGTAAGTTAACGTGCATACGAAAAATAATTTGCAAGCTTTCGCATGAAACGCATTTTTGTGTACTTTGAGTTTTTTTAGGAGTTAACGGATATAGTTAAGGCGAAAACACAGCTAATGCTAATGATTTTAGAAACAACGAATTAAGTTTTAAATAAATCAAACAACTGATTAAACAATGTACTAAAATTGACAAAGAATTTTATTTTAAAATTTTAAATTTTAACACTGGGTTTCTACACTCACAATATTTTATCGTTAAAAACAACCTAAAATACATATTAAATTAATTGAAAACAGAATTAAACAATTTTGCTATTTATTTTCAAACATTGTTTAAACAACCCATAAAAGAAATCAAAATAGTTAAAGAGTCTGTTAAAAACAATCATCAATTTTTAACTGACAAAACGTAAAAAAAACGATTTTGTGGTTTGTTTTTTCATATTTGAAAGTCTTTTTTTTTTGTTTGAAATTTCAAAACACCACACACCTTCATATTTTTAGTGGCTATGTTTGTGTGTATTTGAATGGAAATAATTTTGTATATAAACAAACTATTTTAACAAAAAAGAAAACCGAAAATATTTCATCAAAGGAATTAAATATGCTAAAAATCCCAAACGTATTTAACAAATTGTGAAAAATAATCCGCTGCAGGCATGTCCCTTTCCGGATTTCATTCTTGCCTAAGGAAATCGTCAGGGGACGACGTTTTTAGAATTTCTGGAAATATTTGTTAAGTTAAATTACAAACTCAATGAGAATTTTTTGTTCTCGTCTAGGAGCGTTATTAAACATTTAAAATATCAAAGAAAAAACAAAAACAACAACAATTTTTTCAATTTTTTGTTTTAAAACAGAAAACAACGAAATTATTTAAATTATTTTTTTTTAAATATTTGAATATTTGACTGAAAATATAAACTCCTACAGACGATACATATTTTTTGTGGTTTGTTTTTTATTGATTGATAAAAAAAGTTAAAAAATCAGTGTGTTCGATTACTCGAATTTTTTACTACTTTTACTACAATTGGAAAGTTTTGTTTACTTTTTGTATTGAATTTTTCCAGCTGTAGTAAAAGTAGTAACTTGTAGTAAGTAATCGATGTATTTTAATTTCAATATATTTTAATTGATTCTTAAATTGAAAACAAACTTTACCTATTACTTTTCAAATAAACCTCAATCGGTTATGGAAAATATATTGTGAGTGTACTGATGGTTTACTCCTTAACTACTATTTATTGTTGTTTGGTAATTTCTTGACATTTTTTTTGTTTAATAGTTAAGTTAAAGTTAACCCTTCAGTATACTTAAGACCCAACTTTGATTGCTATATTTAAAGATAATTTATTTTTTTTTATATCGCATGTCCCAATTGGATTGCAGAAACTTTCAAACATGCTCTCAGAAAAATTAAAAGAAAAAAATTTTAATTCAATAATAAAAATTAAAGTTATTACAACTTAAAATAAGTTTTAAGTAAACAAATTGAAAGAAAATCCCACCTTCCTAAAGATTCATCATCGCCAGTACGATCCCAATCGTATAAACGAAAACTGATAACAGTAAGTTGTGTAACTTCCACCACAGCCTTTTCGTAACAAAGTGTAAGCGAGAAAAAACAACATTTACGAAAAATAATTTTGGCATAAATTTGAATATTCTCTGACATATAAAGTGCAAAGTTGTGTGAATTTGTAAACCAATATTTGTTAAGAATTCAGATTGATAGTTTCAGATGACATTAAGTGCTTTCAAAAAATTAACATGCATGTGTTTTTTTTTTGCTATAGTGCGGACAACCGAGACACATTAAGAGAGATACAGGGATCGAGAGTGATCATGCTGAGAGTACTATGGCTAAAGTAGAGAAAGTGTTAGTGTGAGTAAATAGTAGTAAGAGATTTGTATCAGGACATGCAAGTCAGCTTTGACATAAACAGGGAGCGTGCGAAAGAGATGTTAAGATAAACGTCATGCTCTCTTTTATTCATTATACACCACCTGCCCAAAGAATCATCTTTTTGTACACCAGAATCCCATAAATCAGAATCCCATAAATTAAAGACCACCTCTTGGCCTATGGGAGAGTTTACAATAGCCTAAAGAAAATTTGGAATTTTGGTATATTGTTTAAGATACATATTAAGTATTGAATTTGGTATTACATAAACATTACAGGAATTGTGTTATTAGTAGGCGGCAGGCATATTATGTCAGCTCAACAAACATTAACAAAACTACTCACTTTAGTTTAAATCCCAATTTACACCTCATCCAAAAACTAGTAGTTTTTAAAAACTTTTAGTTCTTGACTGACAGATAAATACAAGTAGTTTTAAAAAGCTACTAGTTTTTGGTTAGATGTAAATGTAGTATAATTTTGAATTATTACACATGTGTGAATTCGAGACATTTTGTTTTGAATTTTTTACCCTAAGATTTAGTTCTTATCTTGTTGTTGGTTTAACTTACCTTCCCAAAGATTCATCTTTGCTGGAATCATCAGCATCGAATAATTGTAATTCAACAGTTTGACCCAATTCAACAAATATTTTAGCCTTTTGTCATAAAATTTAGTCATATAAGGAGTAAAGTTTTTGTTTTGAGTTTTATAGTGAGAGTAAAAAATAAAGTTTGAAACATAAACAAAATTAAATCAAAAAATTATGAATTTCATGCATTATCTCCAAAACTATATTGAAATTTGGAAAATTTGTATTAAAAAATAGTGCTTTTTAACAAAAAAAAAAAAAAACGACAAAACAAAATAACAATTTTGAAATATTTATCAAAAGCCAATGTGGAACACAAATTTGGTTTGAATATGGAACTTAGCACAAAAGAACTTACCTCACACCAGTAATCCCATTTGGGATTAACATTATTATCAATAATTTGAGTTTTAAATGTTTGAGAGCCAACATTGATGACAGCATAAGGATCAGATTTACCCTTACCCAACACACCAATGTCTTTTTTCATAAGATTTTTAGCTTCCACAACATGAATACGTAAAATACCCTGAAAATTTTAAAACAAAAATAGATTTAATTTAATAATTCAAGAAGGAATTATATTTTAAAAGGTTTTCGGATTATTTTTACAAACACACGGAGAAATAATTTAAATCAAGCCGAAACAATATGAAATTAAATATAAATGACTCTGAAATCAAACTAAGATTGATTTCTTTTTAATTCAAATACTTATTGTTAAAATGCGAAAACAAAATATGTTTGTATATTTAAGTATTAATTTAAATACAAAAAATTTTATTTTAACTACACTCATAATATATTTTCCATAACCGATTGAGGTTTATTTGAAAAGTAATAGGTAAAGTTTGTTTTCAATTGAAGAATCAATTAAAATACATGGAAACATATTGTTTAATTTTTTGTATAAGTCAATAAAAAACAAACTACAAAAAAATACGTATCGTCTGCAGGAGTTGATGTTTTCGGTCAAATGTTCTATTTTTAGTTTTCTATTTTTATTTTAATTTAATTAATTTCGTTGTTTTCTGTTTTTAAACAAACAAATTCAAATATTTTCGGTTTTCTTTTTTGTTAAAATAGTTTGTTTATATCAGAGGTCGGCATCGCCTATGCCCATGGGCGCTCTCTCACACCTACATAAGCTCACACATAGAACAAAAAAATAATCAGCCGCATACAAGATTTCAATGAAGTAGGTTGTCACATCGCTTGTTTGCCAGATTTTTTACACTCTGATACAAGTTTATTGGTACCATTAAAAATCTATGATTGATAGCTATCTTGTTGATTTACTTGTACGTTAATTACTGAATAATGTTTACCTTTGAGGCACAATAGATACTCAGGATACAGTTCTTCAATGCCTCTATAAATCACGATTAGTATGGGCCATTAGTTTTTTTAAAGTGTGCCTTTAAAGGAAAATGGAAGTTTTTTTCTTTTGCTATCTACGCAAAAATGAATCGGAAAACCATATAAAATTTTTATAATTTTCTTTAATATTTACCTCTGGTTCTGGCATTTTCAAAGACGTCGCTGGCACTTCATTACTCAATGTTATCGGCAACTTATTGGGTAATACCATTACGTTTCCAATCTGCTCGACTATAATCCTTCTTAACAAATCACTCAAACCCGGCATATCCATAAAGTCAATAACACCCACCAAATTGAAATCAATATTGGGATTATTTAGAAAGAAAATCTGTAAGCCTCCAACCAATGGCATACTATGTATGAGTGGTTTCATTACCACTCTAACCCAACCGTGAATTTGAAAATCCTTAATGCCACCCTTCATGCCACCCAAATAGAAATTAATATCACAGTCACTGGCATAGAAGAGATCTAAATCCATAATTATTTCATTACGTGCCACATTTTTATCGTAAACTTTAACGCCGCCAATGCGTGGTGGTATGGTACCCAGAATAATGCGATCAAAACGAAAACCATTCATTTTATACTGCGAAAGAGATTCAGCAATGGCGGGTTCAATAGTATCTTTGACTAGAGCGCGGGCAAAATGATTGGCATTGGGCCAAACTTGTTTTAAGATCTGGAAGTATTAGAACAAGATTATTATTAGAAATTGCAATTATGGAAGTTTGAAGTGAAGAAATTTTACCTTATTAACCCATTCACACCGTTCAACATCAGGAAAATAGACCTAAAATTAAGAAAAGGTACATCTTTATATTTATACAATTCATAATTTCAATAAGAATGATGATGTTAGAATATATTAATTAAATTGGACAGTGAAATGATTGAATATAGTGGAATGGATGTACATTAACTTCCAGGAAGGCCAGATCTTTGAAGAATTAATTCCTTTTTGAATGAATTCCCTACCAATCGAATTCAATTTTCTCTAGAATTGAATGAATTCCTTTTCTTAAGTAATTCACTGAATTCATTCAACTGAATGCGTTCATCAAACAACAAATTCAAAGAATTAATTCAATTGCAATAGTTCTTTTTATTAAATCAAATGAATTAATTCACCCGTGAACGCGTTCAATTTTATAAATTGAACGGAAAAAAAAGTGAATTAATTCCTTACTGAATTAATTCACCACTGAATTCATTCAATTTCAATTTCATTCAGTGAATTAAAAAAAAATAAAATTACATTCAGTGAATTAACAAAAAAAAAAATAAGTTCACTGTATTGAAAAAAAATAAAATAAGTTCACTGAATTAAAAAAAAAAAATAAGTTCACTGAATTCAAAGCCTGTTTTCTCCCGTTCAGTAGAAGAAAAAAATAATGTACAAATAAAATTTTTAAATAAGCAATTTTACAGCGTGTGCTAGTAACAAATTAGAAACCGGATGCTGTTTATCAACCTACATGATTCAAAAATAAAGCCTTTTACTATTAAAAATAAAAACTTTGAAGATATAGATAAATTTGGAAAAAAATATAACTATATAACTAGTTTGAAAAATTAATAGTTATATTTTTTCCACATTTATCTATATCTGTAAAGTTTTTATTTTTAATAGTAAAAGGCTTTATTTTTGAATCATGTAGGTTGATAAACAGCATCCGGTTTCTAATTTGTTACTAGCACACGCTGTAAAATTGCTTATTTAAAAATTTTATTTGTACATTATTGTTTTCTTCTACTGAACGGCAGAAAACAGGCTTTGAATTCAGTGAACTTATTTTATTTTTTTTTTAATTCAGTGAACTTATTTTATTTTTTTTTCAATTCAGTGAACTTATTATTTTTTTTTAATTCACTGAATGTAATTTTAATTTTTTTTAATTCACTGAATGAGAATGAAATTGAATGAATTCAGTGGTGAATTAATTCAGTAAGGAATTAATTCACTTTTTTTTCCGTTCGATTTATAAAATTGAACGCGTTCACCAGTGAATTAATTTATTTGATTTAATAAAAAGAACTATTGCAATTGAATTAATTCGTAACAAAATAAATCGAACGAAAGCAAATATGAATTAATTCCATTCAATATATGATGCTTAGTGAATTAATTCATCGAATTTTTAATTCAGAATTGAAAAATTGAATTAAGGAATTAATTCTTCAAAGCTCTGAGGAAGGCATTAACTAGAAGTCTAGTTTTTATGGATGAAACTAGTGCATCGCTTTGGGAGTTGGTGGACTATCAGCAATGACGGAGTCTCTAATTTGTGATATGATATAAAACTCAAGAAAATTTGTAATTCATATTTAAGTTTCCTTGAAATTTAAATGAAATGTGTTATCTGGGACCTCGGATATTAACCCCACGGACATTATCCCCAAAACTGACATGGGGATTGTATGCTATAGGCATTATGACCAATTGTTTAAAGAATAAAAGCCAAAATTTGAAACGCAGAAACCCATTTTTTTGGCGAAGCCTGTGTTGTAAATATCACAAAGTAGAAAACTCCTAACCCAGTGAAGAAATCTTCGAAGCCCGTCTGAAGGACGGCTACATGAAAAGGTTTTTTGTAACAAACTGAACTGTTTTTTTTTTTTGAGAATACTTCATACTATTAATTTAGAAAATTTTTAGCGATTATGACCATAATTTTGGGTTTTATGTCCACTTCGTTCCGGGCGTTATGTCCGAAAAATATTCGGCCATCATTCCAACTTCAATTATGAACGAAAAAATTTCGGACACGTCCTCTAACTTCAAAACGGGGTAATGTCCGTGAGTATAATGTTTAGGCATGGTTTCCTGAATATGAAACTGGATTAGGCCCAAATTTTTTGAAATCTTTTCTATATCCATAATTTGCAAGAAGCTCCGTATTTAAAATTTTATTAACCCCAAAATTGATCTGCTCACATATTCCGGCGAAGTTTCAAAGTTATTGTTTTCCTGTTTCAGAACTTATTCCGATGATTTTAATTTTAAATTGTCAAATCAATGGATTTCTTAACTCTAAACTAGAACCGGTCTGCCAGGACCAATACTGGAACCAGTTCGACCATACCTTTCGCTAGAGTTCCGAATAATCCAGAATTTATTCCAGGATACCGGTTTTATTTTAAAAAAATAGTAAAGTTTTTCAGGTTTGTTAATTTATGTTCTACTTTACTTACCCATGCCGGCAATTCATCAATTCTCGCCAATATAACTTCCTTTTCTGAAGCCATTGCCGAAGCTTTAGCGATATTACGTTTATGTTCAGTTGTCTTGCGGAAACGATCCCGAGCTACTGATAGAATAACAGGAGCAATAAGCCATGCTACAGACCAACCCATATAACCCACCAGATATATAGATCCCACAATTGCCACCTTTTTGGCTACAGTATAGATTACAGCAAATATGCTATCCTCAGCCGTAGAAGTTTTTTTAGGTCCATCTGATGGCAATTCCTTGCTAGCAGCTGGCATTGGTGATGGGTCAGCCAATTCGAGCTCTTCTTCTACAGGGTCTGGAGGTATTTCGCTTAACTCAGCTAAAGGTGCGTGAGTTTCTAATAATGGATCGGTTTCAGAGGAGGGTAGTGGAGATTCGTCAAAGTCACTGCAAGAGAAAAGGGGGGAAAATTCAATTTTTTATTACTAAACACTATGAAGCAATTAGCTGATAAGCATTTTTTATTGTATCCTAACACCGCGCTAATTATAAAGCTATGATTCATATTAACACAATGGCAAAGAAGAATTTCAATTATTTTGTTAAAAAAAAAATTATTATATAAATTAAGTAAATGCTAAGCAATATGTAAACAATTCTATATAAATGCTAATGAATGTGAAATGGAGAATTTAGTATATGAATGTATATGCCCAGCAACATTCCAGAAATAGTTTTTCTAATACGGGTGTTATGAAAAAGTTTCACCACTTACTTTTTCCTAAAAACTAAGTGATCCAAAAATAGTTCCAGAGAAATCAATTCTACTCTGGATTTTACACGGAAAAAAATACTATGGGCCAGCTTTATATTCAAAATTAAAATCGATTTATTTCTTAAATATACTTTAAGCCACAAAATCACATAAAAATTATTTAAGGGGGAAAAATCAATCTTAGTCCTGACCATAAGACTGGGGCTAAATCTACCAAAAGCACCATTACGGTAAATAAACACAGCTTTGAAGCACAACTAAATTTGTTTTCTTTTTAATTTAAATATATTTCCAGGGTCTCCCATGGTCCTGATGAATGGCAATACCGGTTTTTAATGCAACATATGGCGCTGACTGCTGTTTTGTGTTTTCTGGCAATACTGTTTCATTTTATTGGGGAGCAGTGTTGTCCGAAAAGTTTTAGCTTATTCCCATTTTAAATGTTTAAATCCCCAATGTTATACCCAATTCATTTTAATTTAAACAAAAACTCAAAAAAAAAAAAAAAATAGGAGCTAAGTTAGCATCGCTCTTAAAGTAAATAAAATTTAATATTTTATAAAGTTTTTTTCACTCGAACTTTAAATGCCACAAATCTTTGTTAAAATTGTAAAAGTAAAAAAATTTTATTATACGAAAGACAAATCACAATTAATGTGAAATGTCAGCGTTTTAAAATAAGTCGTAAGTATATTAAATTTTCGAGAGAAAAAATTCTACACAATTTTCAGACGTAGTTCATTATGGTGAAAAATCTTTTTTTTTTACAAAATTTGTATGGAATTTGACAAGTAAATACGAGTAGTTTTCAAAAACTAATAGTTTTGCGTTAATGTAAATATAGTAGGTGTAAGTTCTAGGGCTCGTAAACTCTTTTGAACATTAAGTTTTCATAAGTCGAGTTTACAAGATTCAGAAGGTACATAAGAGGTTATATGAAAACCCCTGGTATTTTTTGAGCCTACACAAAATTTATTTTTTCTGAGTCCATTGCATGTAACAATTTTAGTATTTGGAAGATAGGAAATTTTTTGATTAATTATTGAGCTTGGTTGCTTTTCGTTATTTCAAGATTTATAAATATTTGGAGAACATTTCTTCAATAATTCAAATATTTTGTAGACATTTTAAAATTCTTTAACAGACCTAATTTGATCGACTTTAATTTGAAATAATACGCATATAATTTATACCAAAATGCTTTTTTATTTTGGTCCTAAAACTAAATCTTTTAAAATTTACAAATTTTTTAATCTGTCCCCAAACCGAAGTCGAAAACCCTAATTTGGGCACAAATCCCCTTACCTAACAACTCTGTAAAACCTCAATCCTCCCTTGACAAAATTTCCCACTTGCTAGCGACAGCTATAGTTTGTTTAAAAAATTATCAATGTTGCATCTCTATATTATATGTCTCTGAAAATCATGGTAAAAATATGTTAATTCAAGTACACTCATAGAAAAAAGTTTGTAGAAAAGTTAGTAAAACTGTTAGTACTTCAACTTAACAAATTTTTAACTAATTTTTAGTTAAAATTTAATTTTTAGTTAATTTTTTTGCTATCTCCACGTTACTAACTTACAAATTTTTTTGCTACTTTTTTTTGCTGAATTTAGTTACTAATTTTTAGCAATAAATTTGCTAACTTTACAGTATTTTGCTGAATTTTAGTTACTAATTTTTAACAGAAGATTTGCTATTTTTACAAATTTTTTGTAAACTAAACCACCAATTTTGGAGCTCTTATAAACAGAATGTTAAATGACTCATAAAAATTACTGCATATTTTTAACTCGCCAAAAATAATGCAAAAAGTTTTAAATAAAGCTAAATTGAATTGGTTGAAAATTTGTCCTACTCATAAAATATCTAAATTATTAAAATTTATGAGAAAAGTTTCTATTTATCGTAATACATTAATTTTCAAAGATCAAGGTTTATTTTGGACGAACCATTTTAATATGAAAATTGTGATTAAAATTATCTCTGGGGAGCAAGTGGATTTTACGGCGATGACCCCAATTTTTTTCCCCCAATATTGAAAGAGTACAAGCTTATTTAAAGAATACGGTATTTTTAATCTTTCCTGTGGGTGGAGCTTTAGTGGTGAAAATGGAAACTCAAATAAATTCGGAAGTACATATCCGATCAGCAAACAATGAAAATCAAAAGAAGGGTCTCTGAAATACATTTTCCCAATCAAAAAATACAAACGGGAAAGTGGTGGTAAAGCACTTTAACAGGTGGTACAAGTACTGGCAAAAAGTGCTTTCCCATTCCCAAAATGAAAAGATCATTAGGCAAAAGGACCGGCTGTTCAAAAAGCGCCGGAAAAGCACTGGAGGAACAAAATTTTTGAACGTTGGCAAAACACTGGCAAAACTAATAAATAGGTGGTCTGGAAATATATTTTCCAATATAAAATTTAAAAAAAGTTCATATGTATTTTTTTTGGTCCTGCCGTGATTTTAACCCAGTCCATCAAATTGGCAGACGATTGCTCTACCCACTGAGCTAACGAGACATATAATATTTGATGGCTAAACACATAAATGAGTGATAATAGCTGGACAACTACTGGCTGTTCCAAAATGCTAGTACTGGCAAAGAATTTTTTGTAACTAGTATGCCAGTGTTGGGAGGGTAAAAAAAAGTTGGTCTTGAAGGAGCTTTCCCACAAACAAAAAAATTGATTTTATGAAACAAAAAAAAATTTTAAATTAAAAAAAATCCAAAAAAAAAATGTTTGCATGCAACCGGATTTGAACTCGGAACCTTCTGACTATAAACATTTTTTAACGAAGCGTCAGCATTTTTATAAAATCATTGCTCTACCAGTGAATTGATTTTTGTACGCCTGGTAGCATTGGCTAGGTAGCACTGGATAATCACTGGTTGCAAACCTTGGCATATCACTCTAAGCCAATTCTTTGCCAGTGGTTTTTTTTATAAACCACCGAAATTTTTGTAAAACAAATACTGGTAAAACGCTTTTTTCAAACGCTGGCAAAGCGTCCCAAATGAGTGTTCTGCCAGTCATTTATTTTTAACACCGTCGTTACCCAGTGGTATGCCAGTGCTTGATTTTTTGTACCACTGGTGATTTCTCATTGGGATAATATTTGATGGCTAAACACATAAATGAGTGATAATAGTTGGACAAATACTGGCTGTGCCAAAAGGCTAGTACATACTGGCAAACAATTTTTTGTAACTAATATGCCAGCGTTGGGAGGGCAAAAGAAAAGTTGGTCTTGAAGGAGCTTTCCCACAAACAAAAAATTGATTTTATAAAACAAAAAAAATTTTAAATTCAAAAAAATCAAAAAAAAAGTTTTTCCTTGGAACCGGATTTGACTACAAACCTTTTTTAACAAAGCGTCAGCATTTGTATAAAATCATTGGTCTACCAGTGAATTGATTTTTATACCACTGGTAGCATTGGCTAGGTAGCACTGGATAACCACTGGTTGCAAACCCTGGCATATCACTCTAAATGGGCATTTAGGCATTGAACAATGCCAATGGAAAAAATTTCAATTAATTGACACATTAAATAAACTGGTCCCAAGTATGTTTTTAAATACACATTTATTTTTTATTTATTAATTTTCATTTCATTTGCTCCTTTTTTTACCTATTTCCAGTCCACTAGTAATCTGCCAAAGTTTTGTTGATTTCAGAAAATTTTAGCAAAAATTTTGTAGATTTAACAGTTTTTTTTGCTATTTTCATTCTACTATTATTTAGCAATTTTTTTGCTGATTTCAGCAAGTTAAATTGTTATTTGCAATTAACAACAATTTAGCTCAAATATTACTAAAATTCTGTAAATTTAACAGTTTTTTTTGCTGTTTTCATTTTATCAATATTTAGCAAACTGATTCTGCTAATATTAGCAGTTTTTTCTGCAGCATCATTTTTAACTAATTTTTAGTAACTTTTTCTGCTATTTTTACGGACTTATTTGTATGAGTGTATGATATAATAATCGATTTAACGATGATTTTTTCTCTGTGTAATATTGCGATTTTAAGCAAAAATTTTCAATATAACTTATTGTTAGACATCGAAAATTTTGCTGGGTTATTTTATTTATTGTTTTGAATAATTTGGTCTTGTATACAAATGTCTGAATATTGTTTTTGCACAATCAAGTATTTTTTCATACGTGTTTATGAAAATACTTTTTTGTAGTTGTTGGAGAGCAGAAAATGATGTCATTATGTATCAATATCACAAAGCAAGTGTAGAATGTTTATTGACACCAATTTGATGCTTGTGGTTTTAATGGTCCAAGGATGAAATATATGGAAAATTATAGAAATTGTTTGATAGCAACCCAAATAATTACAATATACAATTGTCTGATAAATCTATCCAACAAAACGTAGGTACACTCAAAAACAAAAAGTCAGTAAGGTCAGCAAAAAATGTTGCGAGCTGATTTTTACCAAAAAAATAGTAATCTCAGTAAAAGTTTTGCTAACACTTTGTCGATTTCAAATAAAAAAAAATTCTTGCTAAAACAACAAAATTTTTTGCTGAATATTAGTAGACTAAAAAAAAATGTTGAAACTATTACACTTGATAAACAAGACGTTTTACTAGTTTTTCTATTAACTTATTTTTTTGAGTGTACATTTTTCCATTTAATCCCATGTTATAATTTTCTCGAAACTAAGATGAGCATACGACTGCTACCTTGAAAATTTTTAACATTTATTTGACAGATTTTTAAGTATTTGTTGATATAATTAAATTTATCTAAATTAGCAAACAAAATATAAAACCGGCATTTCGTAGATATTTTTACACCTGACAAATAATAAATAGTCTGTGGGAGAAATAATAATCTTTTGGCATACATTCAATCTTTTTCTCCAAAAAAAGCTTATCATCACAATATACACATGAACAAAAACACTTGTTGAATTAAGCTTAATATATGTAACATATGTATGGCTAAGGGTGTTCAATAAAGTTCAACGCAACTAATTGCAAAATATTTGAAATGATCTAATTACTACACAGATTACTATAAAACTTGATTTTTTGTCAGATATAGAATATATGTATACTGATTCAATACTTTTGGGTATGATTTTTTTTTTTTTTTTTTGGATACCCTAATATTTTCAAATTCTATATGTAGAATCATGCTAAAACTTTAACAGACAATTTTTGTTTACGCATAAATTAAGTGTATCATATTCAGCATAAATATAAGATTCATATAACAATAGCTCAGGCATAGAATAAGAGAGGCCAATATGGAAAATGATATACACAAATATAAATGAACTTGAAAGTGTTGGAAAAGTGATGATTATGATGAAAATAATGAAATTAATTATAATTGAAATCAAGGACATACATATTATTAAATAAAATATGAAAAAAATATTATAAATAAAAATTCTCACCTCATTTTGTAAGTCTCTAAAATAATAAACACATGCAGGAGGAATATAGATTTTTTTTAACAAAAAAAAAAAAACTTATATAATTGAATTTAATCCTCGTTCTCTAGAAAAAATAAAATAAAAATAAATTAAATTTTTAAAGATCTTTAAATTAAAAACTTCAAATTCGGATGTATTTAAATTCCAGCTGAGGTAGAGCAAACCTTATCACATATTCTTGCAGCCTCAAGTATTTTGCTGCTTTAATTAAATTAATTGCGGTTTTTGGCTTCTAACCAAATGTTAAAAAGTGTGTTTTTTTTCAAAGAAATCAATGACGTACGTATGAGTAATATTAATTAATGTAATGGAATATTTATCATACGTACTTATGTATTATTAGTAGGGATGTGCGATTAATCGATTAATCAAACTTTCTGATTGATTAATCAGAAATATGATTAATCGAATAATCAGTTATTTCGATTATTCAAAATAATGATTAATTGATTAATCATGATTTCGATTAATCAAATTTATGAATAGTTGAATAATATCTTGTTTTAACCCATGAAAGACTTAATTTAACGCGAGTTTAATATAGAAAAATGAAACTTAAGAATGGACATTGCTGAAGTCTGACCAGTGGGTAAACAATCAGTCTGATTTTCTTTATTTGGAGCTATATAAGGCATCCCCACAAAACAAAGATAAAATTGCCGTAATTTTTTATTTTTAAACATTTTTTCCATATAAATTAAAATTATTCAAGTTTTGATTAATCAAAACTATCATTAATCGATTAATCATAATTTTGATTAATCAAATTTTCAATTAATCAGTTAACTGATTAATCAAATTTCTGATTAATCATACTGTTTGATTATTCGATTAATCGCACATCCTTAATTACACTGTGAGACAAATGGTAGGGGTCAGTGATCGGGAAGGGTTCAAACTACCGGGGAAAGTTATATCGGTAAAAAAGAAGTTATACGTGTCCCGGCGTTTCGCTGGGTCAACCCTAGGAATCGAGATATATCGATTTGACCTTTGGTGGACTTTTTTTTGACATAACTCGAGAACCACTAGTCCGATTTTGCTCAAACAATTTTAAAAAAATTAAAAATTACAATTTCTTTAATCTGTTCATATAACGTTTTTCTATATACTCAACAGTTTTGCCGGTAAAAATAAATGTATGAAGAAAAAAATATTTTTTGCCTAAAATATTAAAAAAAAGTAATAAACAGAAGGTTATTGATTTTTATGGTAGCGGTAACAAACATTTATTTTTACCGGCAAAACTGTTGAGTATATAGAAAAACGTTATATGAACAGATTAAAGGAATTGTAATTTTTAATTTTTTTAAAATTGTTTGAGCAAAATCGGACTAGTGGTTCTCGAGTTATGTCAAAAAAAAGATATATCTCGATTCCTAGGGGTGACCCAGCGAAACGCCGGGACACGTATAACTTGTTTTTGACCGATATAACATTTCCCGTTGGTTTCACCCCATCCCGATTTTGACTGTCGCATAGTGTTATTAGTTATGAATACATGATTTCTATGGATTTTTGATAAAACTACTTATATTGACATTATTTCTTCCACTCATTTTTTAATACTAACAAGGAAGGTATCCCAATGGGTTCTCTCCGATCTTAATTAGATTCGGATAAATGATGGACGAAAAAAAAAATAATAAACACGTATTTTTTAGCGGTCCAATCTTAGGTTTAGGGCTTAAAAAGGGGGTCAAAAATTAACCAATTTAATTTCATATAATTGGGTATCAAATAGGGTATTCAATTAATCGGCTTTTTATTTTAATCGATTAATCGTGCAAATAACTATTTGGGTTTTTTTCTTAACCGGTTAATCGAACAAAATTTTAAAATTAATCGATTAAACGAAAAAAATTTCTGTAAAATAATATACATACACTTGTTGTGTTTTTAATAATTTTATTTAAGAAAAGGAACAAAAATAAATTCAGTAACTCTTCTGAAATTTATAAAAATAAAAAAATGTAATAATTGAGATCAGATTTTGTCATTATTTTTATTTTTTCTGTCCTCTCTTTCACATATTAAAATTTTATCCAAATCGGGGCGAACCACACCGCATTGAGTTAAAGAGTTCGAAAAGACTATAAGACTATAAGACCCCGTACATAAATTTGTATCTCTTTAGTATGCATCAGAGAACTGCAAAATCAACTTTTTTCTTGATTAAACATTCACTAAAATTCTTAATATATTTAATCACTCAACAATACTCAATGGTGGATAAAATCACTATCATGCTGCTGAACGCGTAGTTCGGATCAGTTTGAGTCGTCTGTCGAACATGTTTTATTCACATTTAATCACTCAAAAAAACTCATTATTGAATAAAATCACACTGTTGAATAAAATCACACTGATCGAACACGAATATGAATGAAATGAATGGTATGAAAACAACCAATTATTAAATCAAAGATGAAACAAAAAGCACATGGTTTGATTGAATTTAAATCAGCAACGAATATGTGTATTTGAGTATATTCGGCGCTTGAACGCAAACGAGTGTTTATTCGGGTGTTGATTTCGTATGATGGTTTTGCAATCAGCAGTTGCAGTTCTCTGGTATGCATTGAATACATAAAAAACGTAAATGTAAAGAGGAATTCTGTTGAGAATTGATTTCCTCTCTACGTTTCCCTACCTCCATCCCTATATTTTATTTTATTAATTCAGAGTGCTTTATTACATTGAGCAATAATTATTATTAATAATTTTAATAATCATGAATTACAATAATTATTAATGATTTCGAATAAAATGTTTTCGTATAAAATGCTTTCGTATAAAATGCTTTCGTTTAGAAAGTCATTAAAAATAATTTAAAATTTATTACACGTAAATAGATACCACTACTTTTCTAGATAAGTCACAACAACAGAGTGGAAAATGACAAAGCAAACTGTGATAGTTTTATGTTGTTTTTCTTTTTTCTTTTGGATTTAAGATGTTTATTAACGCTCTTACTTGAAAACATGAAATTCTCATTGAATTGAAGCTAACAAATATTTCTAGAAATTATAAAAAATCGTGTTTTAATTATTTTCTTAGGCCAGAATGAAATCCCAAGCCTACATCAAATTATTTATCACAATTTTTTAAAAAAGTTTTGAGATTTTAGCACATTTACTTTAATAAAAAATTTATATTTTTTAAACATTACAAAAAATTTTCTACCAATTTCGATTAATCGTATTTTTCGAATTATTCGTTATTCGAAATTTGGACATTTTAAACTATTATAAAAATTTTTGAGAAAAATTGTTCGATTAATCGAATAACGATTAATCGAGTGAATACCCTAGTATCAAACGAAATTGTTCATCATAATTGGGTATCAAACGAAATTATTAATTATTATCGATTATTATTTTTTCGAGTAGAACATTTGTATGGGAAATTGTTGTAATATTTGGTTCAAATTTACACGTAATAAAGCTTACTTTTTAATCGAGGGGGTGCTTGAGATTTTTTCGATATTCGTTATCGTTCGTCTTTAACCCTTTGACGACCATAGGCAAGTATGTTTGCCCAACGGGTTTTGTCATTTATAATTGCCCAGACAAAAGAAAGAGTAAATATTTCCAAAGCTGATTTGTAAAGGAGAAATTGGGGCACAAAAATGTAGTAGGCAGCAAATCTCTACCTAGTCCCGCTTTCCCCTTGCGAAATTGGTTATTTAGAATTCTTCATTTAAGGGGTAAAAAGCACAAATTTTGACAAGCGAAATGAAGGGCAAGCAAGGGGTCTATTAGATCAATTTTTTGTAACGTATCCATAATTTAGTTCCAGATCACGAAAATAAAATAATAATAAAAATTGCTTCGGCCGGAATGGCATCGTCGTCAAATGGCAAATATTTTTGGCAAGCGAAATGAGGGGTAAGGAGGGGTTCTACGGAGCCAATTTTTCTTGGCATAACTATTATTAGGTCAGAGATTATGAAAATCGCAAAACTTTCAAAATCGCTTCGGCAGAAAATGTATGGTCCTCAAAGGGTTAAGACGACTTATTCTATAGAGCCTTCCTCATTAATATTTCAAATAAATAGAAAAAGTGGCAACCCTGGCTCAACAACATTGACGTTGTTTTGAAATATTCTGTTAGTTTTTTCGAAATTTTATAAATTGATATTAAAAAAAAATCTAAATTAACCCTTATATGCACTTGAGGTCAAAATAACACAAAAGTTTTAACACGTTGGAAATTTTTAGAAATAATAGTTCAATGTAGGACGTTTAGAATTAAATATAAAAAGTTTTTTTGATTTAATTGTTCTCCAATATCTGTAAACTTAAAATTAATTTTCGATTTTGAATAAAGTATTAAGTTCTGTTTAAAACACCCATACTTTAATTAGCCCAGCAAAAACTTGGTAATGACACTACTAATATGCTACCTCATTACATCATGTGACATCGCCATGATAAGGTAAGTGCACTAATAGAAATAAATCGGTAAAAATAACAGAAAAAGTTACTAAAAATTGGTTAAAAATGATGCTGCAGAAAAAACTGCTGAAATTAGTAGATTTTTTCCCTTAAATACTAGTAAAATAAGAACAGCAAAATTAAAACTGTTAAATACACAGAATTTTAGTTATAAATTATTCGGTTCGCAAGAAATTCGGTTGTCGCAATGAATCTGTTTTTTCTGTGTAGTGCATTTCGACGTTTTAAATATTGTGGCCGGAAAAAGTTCCCAGAATGTGGTGGTTTTTCTATAGGAAGAAGTGCTCAGAATTAGAGGATCTTTTTTCGGAAAAGTCCTCACAGTCATTTTTTGTATCAAAAGCCCCAGGAATCTGAGGATTTTTCTATAGAAAATGTTTTCAAATTGATTATTCTGTTATCATTCAATGAAGAACAGAAATTGTTTGTTCGAACTTTATTCACAAATTAGTGAGGGCAGATATTATTCAGCCTCTAGTTCGGTGTTTTTATTTTTTATTTATTTAAATAAAAACCGTGCATACACTCTCAAAACAATTCCGTTGTGACAACCGAATTTTTTCCAACCGAATTGGCTCGGTTGCTGCAACCTCGTAATTCGGTTGCCTCAACCGATAATTCGGTTGTCGCAACCGAATTGAAATGGAATTCGGTTGCCACAACTGAATTTGGTTGCTGCAACCGAATTACGAGGTTGCAGCAACCGAATCAATTCGGTTGGCAAAAAATTCCGATGCCACAACGGAATTGTTCTGAGAGTGTATTAGTTTTTAAAATTTTGTTCTTGCAAACAGGATAGACAGCTGTTTCGGAGGACGTTACACTGTTTTCTATGATAATAAGAGGGTATTTATAGCAAAAAGTCATCAGAATCTGAAGCTATTTAGCATCGTTAGCAAATTACGATAGTGAATACCCTAAATATTTTTGCTATCAGTGTAGTGCTGTGTTAAGGTTTATCCTACTTTTTGTCTATTTTTAATTAAATCTAACTTTTAATTTTTAAAAAATGTGCAAAAATACGCAAAAAAATCATAACATTTGGAAAAAAATATGCACTTAAAAGAAAATTATGTAAAAATATGCATTTTCAAGGAAAAAAAAAATTGGAAGTCATGCTTTGCCACTTCTTTTATTGCTTCAAAAGTATCCGTAAAGAGCAGTGTTGCCATTTCAGTGCTTTTCGGGTATTTTTTGGTGCTTTTTTCCTTCCCGTACCCGGTGATTTTTTACAAATACCCGTTTTTTCAGATTTTTGGCAGTGCTTTTAGTGCTTTTTTACAGTTTATATTTTTGGTATTTGTTCTCATTTTTTTACATTTTTCTTGAATTTTCTGTCAAAATAATACGAACTAATTTTTTCACAATATTTGTAGTACAATTTTAAATAGCAACTTCGTTATATTTAAACTTCAAAATATTGAAATATTAGTTTGGTGCTTTTTTATACCCTTTTTTTTAGTAATTTTCTGAACCTTTTTATACGATTTTTCAAAGTTAAAATGTGTTTTTAAATTCTTAATTTTTGGTAAATTTTTACCCTTTTTACCCATTTTCATAATGCTCACGGTGCTTTCCTGCCTTCAGGAATTGGCAACACTGGTAAAGAGCCGTTTAAATTATAGGATTGAGTCATATGATTTTAAGTAAAAGAAATCCTAACACTGGAAATATAATCCAAATTAAAATCTTTGTGTGTGCAAATGTAATGAGAGAGAATGATTTTTTGAAAAAGTCTAAAAATGAGAAATCCGATAAGAAATCTTATGACTGCTAAAAAAATCTTAAGCACATGGTTTTTTTGACAGATCCTAGCACTCAATCCGATAATGTAAACTACTGTTAAGTTTATTTTTACAGCTCCTTTAGAAGTAATTCTGAACAACATACAAAAAATCACTTAAGTATTGCTTCTAAAGAATTGCTGTTCTAAAAATGGTCCTAAAAAGTGATTTTGATACAGTTTATTTCATAACAGATGATCTCGGGTTTGATTCCTGACGGGACCAATATTCTAAATTACTTTGATATTTAAATTAAAAAAAAATATAATTATTCGAAATATATAAAATAAAAATGATGAAAAATCCTTGTGAAAATAGTACTGAAAAAATACTTAATTGCAGTTCAACTTTTACACTTGTTTAAAAAGTACTTTTATTGAAGAGAATAAGACACAATATCTCGCAATGAAAAAGTGGTGTTGTAGAGAGCTAGACTAGCAATCTTGAGGTCGCAATTTCGATACCCCGCGGGGGCAATAAAAAAAAATTTTAAAATAAAAAAATATAATTTTTTTTTGCTTAAAATTCTTTTAAAACTTTCAATTGATGAAAAAGCATTAGTTCAAAAAGTACTGAAACAATGTTAAATTGGGAGACCTCCTCTTCTATGACAACTCAATGTTAAATTCATTAGTGTTTCTGTTAAGAAATAAGAAGTACATCTAGATCAATAATTGTAGTGCTTTTTCTACTAATTTGATATCTCTAGTTCAACTGGAATTATAACAAAATATGCATAAATGTACAACATCAAATCTGTGCCAATTTGTTGCAAATTCTTTGGTTCGGAAAAGTATTTGGTTAAAAAAATTCTTAGGTTACTGACAACAAACATGCGTTACCATGGAAGACCAGTGTTTTGCTATAAAGGTAAAATCCAATGAAAAAAAAATTCTACTGGGTTTATCGAAAAACTTCCTTAGCAAAAGTTTAATGATTTTTTGCGAGCTTTAATTTTCTGATATTAGGGTGGTACATTAGGGTTGTAGCAACTGAGATCTGGTGGGTAACTACTAGAATGGGATACTTGAGGTCAATGGCCCTTAGAGCAAAACACTGGTCTCCTCGAGAGATAAACATCGATGTATCATACTTTAAGATCCGACTGTAAATGCCAAAGATATAACGAAACATGTAAAATGGCAACCCCTACGTTCGGCAAAAAAAAGAATTGTTTTTGAAATTGCCTTGCAAAAATACTTCATATTGGAGGGTGTACGGCCCACTTTATTTGCCTGTAAGGTGGTACGGTCTAATGTACATTATATTCAATATTAATCACTTTTAATAGCATTTCATTAATTTATTTTTATTTTAATAAGAAAAATTTATTAATAAAAATTAATTTGTATATACTGAAAATATATGTATAATCAAAGACCCAAAAAAATTTTTTTTTTCAAAACACTTAAACACATAAATTTTTTTCTTTTTGTATATAGTATTTCAATATTTATTTTGTTATTATAAAAATTTTATCACGTTTACTATATTATTTTGTAATACTCTATTATAAATTTAATATGTGTTTTCCAATTTTATGTTATTTTTATAACTTTAAGTCACTTTTAGAAAATCGCAGCTTGGAATACTTGAAAAAAAAACCGGAAAGTTTTGTTGATTACTAATTTACCTTATAACCTCAAAATAACAAAACACTTTTTAAAATTTTGCCTTTTTTACTAAACCGTTCCGTAGCACGCTTTTAAACCAACTAAAATTGTATTTCAAAGATTTTCAAAACAATATAAGATGTATCTCTAAGAATGTATTTCTGTTTTTTCTTAACATACATACATATGGTTTAATATGAAAACTTTAGATACTCTTATATGAAAAAAAAGCTTTCATAGCTTAAAAGCTTCATTAAGTGTAAAAATACTCTTAAATTTTTTAACACTGAAGTATAGTTTTTGTTTGTAATTAATTTGAAAGTGTTTTTTGTTTGTTAGATTTTTATTTAAATTCGAATTGACTTAACCCTTTAACGGTCTTACCCTGTTTTGCAATAAAATTAATAACATGTGCACTGTTGTCAACTTTTTTCCTAAAAGTAACGCTACATCAAACTAAAAAATCGCTAGAATATAGCTAAATTATAAAAAAAATCAAAAATTTTGCAAACTTTTCAAATTCTGTTGAAAAATTTTTTTTTCTTAAAAAATTAGCTGGAATTCGCTAAAATCTTAGAAATTTTAAAAATTTTTCTTAAAAATTTATAGATAAATTGCTAAATAATAATAACTCAACAATTCTGGTAAGGAAATAAAAAATGCTAAGAAAATCGTCAATACAAATACAAAATCATGTTTTATCCTGCTAAATTCGTTGAATTATCGGCATAGGCGTACCTAGACTATTTTTCTGGGGTGGGCAAGCGACCCATTATTTTTCTGCTGTTTATTTTCCCATTCTCATACTCTTAATCCTAATAAACACTTTTGGCATTATGCTTACAATTTTTTCACACAAAAAAAAAATTAAAAATGATTCCTTGCCTTCTAATAAAATTTTCATATTTTTCAAAATTAAATAATCCTGCACTCTAAAAATTCCTTAGTTGATGATAACGAATATTTCAACTATCTCATAGGTGAAATACCCCTAGCTAATACATAGTTGAAATTATTTAGTTTAGGATAACTAAGTATTTCTAATGTCAAGATAATAATAGAAATCAACTATTTCAATTAAAAAATGGTTAATCGGCACTATAGATATGGTATTTTACTCTTATTTTCAATGAAACTAACACATATTTGGCAAAAACATTGACCAATTTTTTATTAGATATTATAATAAAATCATAAAACACATACATTAACAAACTTATAACTTAATTTGCCGCTGATCTCCTTATTTTAAGAATCGTCTTCGCCTTTGTAGAACTATCTTTCCTTGAGTTTACCACATACATTGAAATTTTGGACACGAACGTTTTCATTGCCTCATATTTATCCAATTTTGATTTGCTATTCATAAATTATATCTGAAAAATATTTAAACACATTAACAAATGATTTCAAAACAATAATAATATATCAAATCTTACCAAATTATTTATGATTCAATATTTTCGTTTCTTTTTTTTTTAATATGTTTGAAAACTGTTTTGACATCTTTAAATTAATTGAAATCTTTATTAATCAAATATTATCGATTTCAATGGAAACAATAGTTGTTTATGATTATGATAGTTATTCAGATTTTTTTTTAAATTCAACTATAGATTTTGTCAACTATCTAACCATGGAGTTTTATCGGTGTGGTAGCTTATCCTATTAAAATCGCCATGTTTTTATACAAAACTCTGAAAAGTGCATCTATTTTTCTGAAGAAAACCTCATGCAAGGAATGTATTTCAAGCTATATTCTCAGATTATTAAGAAATTTAGATATTTGATAGAGAACAGGAATCTAAGATCAACCTGTCTAATTTGTCCACCTCGGACGAAACCTTTCTAACCCCATATTCTGACCACTTAAATTACCGAGGTGGTCAAAAACAGTGAAATGTTCATCTTACAATTTTTGTTTCTGCAAAATATTGAAATTTCATTAAAATAACATAGTAGTGTTTGGTTTGAAGTAACTTGTTAGATAATAACTAATTATTCGTTTAGAAAACCAAAAAAGATTTTGCATTATTTTTCTATTATTGAACAATTTTTCTTAAAGAAAAGCTCTTATAGTCAATTTTATAATCAGAACTATGATCGATTTGTTTCTTAAATAGTTCTTAGGTAAGAATTTTCCAAACAACATTTCTTATTTAAGAAATATTTAAAACAAAAATCGATCTTAGTTCTGAATATAGAACTGACCCTTAGATTTCAATAAATTAGGAAACCAGTAGAAATTTTCCCAAACCAAAAACACAGGATTAATTGCTATTAAAAAAAAGTAATATTGTGATACTTTTTGCCATCAAAATCATAGATAAGAGAATTGTAGGTAGATTTTTTTTAAATTCTGGGGTGGGCAAAAATCATTCTAGGGTGGGTTTAGCCAACCCCAGACCGGCCTAACTCCGCCAATGATTATCGGTAGATTTGATGAGAAAATAGCTAAATTGGTCATCATGTGGCCATGTGTTCTAAGTCGTTACCTACTTTAGGCGATACGGATCAAAATAGGTTTACCGTGAATCTTAAAAACTAGTGTATAAAAATTAGTATTTAGTTTGAGGTATATATCATTCCCAGGAAATAATTACATTGAAAAAATGAAAATTTAATTTGCTGTTACTTAAGAAGAAGCTTATTACTGGTTTAACACATTGACCATTTTTGAAAAAAATTAAGTTGGGCGTGGATTATCCATCACGTGAATATAATTTTTCCAATTCCGAAACCTGTTTTTCAATATCTTGTATCATATCTGCAATATTTAGTATCGAATTTGGTCTATCTGCCAATTTTGCATACAAAAATTAAAAATGTAAACCTTTTTTTATTGTTTTTGTCGGTAATGATTTTTGGCATATGGGTCAAACCAATAATATGCTGACGATATATAGTTGTGGTTAAACGCTCTGCTACATACATGGGAATTTTTCATTACCATTGAAATTTCATTACCATTAGTTCATATTAATGACAATGATTTTTCATTAGAAAAATCATTACTAATGGTAATGAAATTACACTAATGTAAAAAAAAACTAATTACAACCCAGTGTAGAAAATCATTACCAGATATGTGGTTATGTAACTACATACTTGGTAATGGTAACTAGTTACTTTTGTTATTACATTTCTTATTACCTTTATATGGCGATGTCGCGAAAAATAATGAGTTGTAGTTACACACCAGCATACGAAAATCAAAAAATATATCGTTACCTATGTGCTCACCAGTACTGACAAAAATAATGAGTCTAAAAATAGATTTTCTAAAAAATAAATTATATAAAAAAAAAATATTTTTTATTGTATTTTTTTTTTAATAAAATTTGTTGGTGCGGGAATCGAACCTGGGTCTACAGATTGCCAGTCAACAGCTCTACCATTTGATCTATATCGACATGTAATATTTAATAGATAAAAACACAATTGACCTGCTGCACACAAGTAAGCTTACTCGCCAACATACAAAAAATCAGAAAATATGTGGCTACATATATCCTTACCAGTGTTTAAAAAATATTAAGTCTAAAAATAGATTTCAAAAAATTTTCAAAAAAATCTAAAAAATTATTTTCTATTGGAAATAATGATAAAAATAAGTCATTATCAGTAACTCATTATTATATGTTTTAAAATAATGCAGAAGGTAAGTGGGTGTCATTACTGGTACTCCAAAAAATAATGATATGTCATTACCGTTTCTACACTGGGAATTTATTCATTATCAATGGTAATGAAATTTAAAATCATTGCCATTAATCAATGAAATTAAATTTTAGAATCATTACCATTAATTAAAAAAATAGTAATTAAAATAATTTCATTACAATTGTTATCAATGCAATGGTAATGAAATCATCAATTAATAAGTCCACCTAATTAATTAGTCCCATGTATGCTCTGCTACCAATACTAATTTTAATCTTTCTGAAAAATTTCTTTACAGAACATTTCGTAAACTTTGTTTTCTATCGGAATAGCTTAATTTATAATTATAAAACATATTTGTGACCAATTTACCGATAGCTGCCTATCTAAAGGTATCCTTATCCGTTAGAGGGTTAAAATACTTCTTGTTTTAATTCTTTTTCTGTGCGTAGTATTTTCAATTTGTTTCTTTACTTCTGTGTAATTTGTTGCGTATTGTGTTAATTCTTGAATTCCCGGTGGTATTTAGGCGTTTCTAATTACAATTACTCAGTGTCAAAAGTTCTTGATTTAGGAAAATGATATCTAAAAGGATAATGAAAACGAAATTAACTAAATAATAAGCAAAAAAATTAAAGTCTGGTATAACGATTGTATGATACTCTACACAATAATACAATTTGGGTAAAGGGAACTTCAATTTACCGTGCATTAAATATAGTGAAATATATAATTAGCCAGCAAAACAAAGATTGGAAATCATGGTTTACAAATCATTTCCCAGTCAGAAAAATAAAAACGAGAAAGCGATGGTAAGACACTTTAACAGGTGATAATGCAAAAATCTTCAAGATAACTGAAACCGGGTTCATGTGAATGGGGTATTAATTCACAATATATTTTAAGTGTATATTTGCTATATTTTCATTTATTGTGTCATCCAAAATTTTTGTAATTTTTGTTTTTTTAACAAAGTCTTTGAAAATGTGCAGTTTAAAATGGAGAAATAGATGTCTACACATTTTTCATTTGCTATTGAAATATACATATAACTTTTATTAAGATCAGAAACTTCAAGCATTAAAGGGTTAAAGAAAAACTCAATGTTTACCAACCTCAAAAGGGTAATAGTAATTTTTGTTAACATTTTCCATTTTACAACATTTTCTTTCACAATAATGTTGCGTGTCCTAGTATAAACCATTATTTTGTAATTATTTTGTGTCGTTTACTTATAATATTGTTTATAATATTCTATACAATCACTACAATAACTACACTCGTCCACACAAAATTATACTATACCTCAAAAACAGAAGGCAATAAAATTCTAATTCGAATTTAATCAATTCATTTGCCAACATATTTTGAATAAATATTAGTGGTTGACAAAAGTCTATAATTTATTCAATCAATTTTAACCAAAAAACATTTAAAACTTTTGAACGTTTCTGGCATTTAGCATTAATGCGAAGAGTGTTTTGTTTTTCTTTTTCAGCTCTATTGGGTATAATTTGTAAAAAAAATATTCGCTTAAACTCTGTGTAAAATACAGGATGTGACAAAAAAATTTAAACAAACAGAAAAATTTGCAAAAAAAAATGTATTGTCCTTTACACACCTCACGATGAGGATGAAAGATGATATTTTATGAATCTTAACGTCTTTGTGGTTGATTTTTACGTTATCACTTCAAGTCAAATATTTACATTTTAGTGTTGTTATCTTTGTGAAAACATGTAAAAATGATAAATGTTAAACTAATAAGTTATCCAGCAAAGAAAATTGGAAGTCATTGGAAGTCTTTCATTACTTCAAAAGTATTCGTTAGTGTATTTATACTGCTTCTTCAGAAGTTCCAAAAAATCGCGTAAGTATTGCTTCTAAAAAATTATTGCTCTAAAAGCAGGGATGATGAATGGGATTTTCGAAATAGTACCAACTTGTTTAAAAAATAGTACTTTTTCGACCTCCATACTACCAAAAAATATTTTTTGTATTCTACACCACTCCTTGGGTGCATTGAGTTGGTGCTTATGATGTCGATTCGTCTGTCCGTACAAAATGAAGGATCGATCCTTATAATCAAACTACAGGTCACATTTTAAAAGATAATTTGACGAAATTTGGTATATAAGTTTCTACTGCATCGATTACTAACGCTATTGAGAAAGGTTAGAATCGGTCCATGTTTTGACTTAGTAATCATGAAGAGGTCCTATCTGATATTGAATGTATTGGTATTTAATGGTATAACCCAATCAAAGCAATTTTATTTGATTTCTTTTACCGGAAAGAAATCAATTCCTCCCGGCTCTTTTTTACAGCGTTTTGTGCTCGGCAAAGTCCGAAAAATTAAAAATCCGAAAAAATCAAGATCATTGTTTTGGCTTTATCTCGCTAACTGTCGAGCCGATATTTACAACTCGTAAAGTAGAATATTAGACGTAATAGATAGCATAAGCCCGGAAATACGATCCCTTCCACAATCGGAAAAATCGATATTTGAACTTGCTAAATGCGTTTCTATAGAATTATTTGGTATGAAATATAATAACTTTGTGCTGACGTTTGATTCAGATTTTTGTTTGAATAAAGTCCCTGAAAGTCGTATTCAATTTCGTTGTAAGATTAAAATTATTTTAAAGGGAATTAATCAATTCAGCTTATTTGATTTATTCAACTATTAAATTAAGTACCACCTCAATTAACATAACCCTCGATGAACGCAACTTCTTGGTTATCACAACAATTTAAATTTACTATTATTAAGGATCTTTTTAAATCATAAATACTAAATTTTCGAAAAATTTTAATTCACCTTATTTTTAATATTTTTGTGTACATATTTTAATAATTTGTTTCATTGAATTATTTACGTATTTTAAACTCCGATAGTTAATTTGTTCATTTTAAATACAATATTTGGTATGAAAATAAAAAAAAAACATGAAAATTTGTAAATAGTACTAAATGAGTCATGGGAGTACCATAGTACTTTTGAGGTTCTAATAGTACCATAAAAAATGACTATAGTACTAACTTATCATGCCTGTCTAAAAGTGATTCTAAACAGTGATTTTGATACAGTTTATTTTCAAACAGATAATCGTAGGTTAGATTCCTGGCGGAACCATTGTTTTTAAAATTCTTTTATTGATAATTAATTTGTTTAAATCAAATATTTCTTTAATTTTTCAATTTTTAAAAATATATAAAATAAAAATTAGGAAAAATTGCTTTTTATGCACCATTTTCTCAGGTGCCTAAAAAGCAATTTTTCCTCATTTTTATTTTATATATTTTTAAAAATTGAAAAATTAAAGAAATTAAAGCACTGAAAAAATCCCGAAATACAGTGCACGTTTTGGACTTGTTTCATAAGTACTTTATTAGAAGAGAGCAAGATAGAATAACTCGCAATGAAAAAGTGGTGTTTTTATCCAAGTCAACTTTCATATCAAAGAATAGAGAGCTGGACTAGCGGTAGAGAGCTAAACTAGCAATCTTAATGTCGCATGTTCCGATACCTGGTGGCGGCAATAAACCAAATTTTTGAACAAAAAAGAAATACAATTTTTTTTTGAAATTTTTTTTTTGTTTGAACTTTGAATTGATGAAAAATAGCTGCCAAAGCGGTTTTTCTACAATTAAAGATCTAGATGTAGTTCCTTTTTTAACAAAAACACTAGCGATTTTAAAGTTGAGTTGTCATAAAGGCACATCTACTTATACGGGATAGAAATCTCATAGAGTTTACGCTAAAATTGTCATCTCTAATATAGTTGGCATTATTTTTTATCGTATCATCAAGTATCATCTCTAGTTGTCAAGTATTTCTTTTTATTAAAATTGTTGTATTTTAAAGAATAATCTTTTCTCCAAATATGAAAAGGTGCATTTAATAAACTGAAATGTTCAATAATGTTAAAAGACATCTTAAAAATTGTTACTAATTAAAGAAATTATGTATGACAGCAATTGTCAATGGCCTAGATCAACGGTTCCCAAATGGGCGTCCGCGGACCCCTAGGGGTTCGTAGCAGAATTCCAGGGGGTCCGCGAAGAGATCCGACAAAAAACAAGTTATTAAAAAAAAAATTTTTTTTTATAATTTTTAAATTATTTAATAAAATATTGATTTGAAAAATGTTTTTTTCCTTATTCCTGCTTAAAATTGGCCATCATTTAAAATAAGCAGGTGCTTTTATTGATTTTGACCCATAATTTACAAATGCCCCTTGGAATTCTGAAAGTTAAAGAAGAGATCAATAAGTTCAGTTAAAGATACCTTAATAGACTAAGCAATCATTCAAATATATTAGCTATAAATTTATTAGATGATAGTGATGAAATGCGTAGACTGAAAAGGTTTCATGTACTTGATCTACCTTTTAGAAAATAGAAAAATGTAAATATGTATAAAAATGTATATATTATATTCCTTTTTTCGTATTGAGCTCATTGGATCTCAATATCTTTAGTTAGTTCTTATTTATCATAAGATTTGCTTATTATTTTTACTTATGTATATAAAATAGATTGCAAATAATGAAATGAAAAAAAGAATTGAAAAAAAAAATTATAAAGTACCTCTCGCTCAACACTGGTTTGGGAATCCGTGAGCCAGTAGAAATGTCTCAAGGGGTCCGTGAAGCAAAACTTAGTGGGAACCGCTGGCCTAGATATTACATTTCGTAGACTTGTACAGAGCTGCATTTTCAAAAAGTCTAGCTAGTTTTCTATCCCGTGTAGATGTGCCTTAATTGAGGAGTACTCCCACTTCAACTTTTCCCAGTGTAGAAACGGTAATGACATGTCATTATTTTTTGGACTACAAGTAATGACACCCAATTACCTTCTGCATTATTTGAAAACATATAATAATGAGTTACTGATAATGACTTATTTTTATCATTATTTCAAATAGAAAACAATTTTCTAGATTTTTTTAAAATTTTTTGAAATCTATTTTTAGACTGAATATTTTTTAAACACAGGAAAGGATATATGTAACCACATAGTTTTTGATTTTTTGTATGTTTGCGAGTAAGCTTACTTGTGTGCAGCAGGTCAATTATGTTTTTATCTATTAAATATTACATGTCGATATAGCTCAGATGGTAGAGCTATTGACTGGCAATCTGTAGACCCAGGTTCGATTCACGCACCAGCAAATTTTGTTAAAAAAAAAAAAATACAATAAAAAATATTTTTTTTTATATAATTTATTTTTATTAAAATCTATTTTTAGACTCATTATTTTTGTCAGTACTGGTAAGCATATAGGTAATGACATATTTTTAAATTTTTCGTATGCTGGTGTGTAAGCATAACTCATTATTTTTCGCGACATCGCCATATAAAGGTAATAAGAAATGTAATAACAAAAGTAACTAGTTACCATTACCAAGTATGTACATAGTTACATAACCACATATCTGGTAATGATTTTCTACACTGGGTTTTTTAGTACTTTTTGAACGAGTGCAAAGAAAACATTTTTTCTTCAATTAAAAAACAATTTTCTTAAAAAAATAACTCTCTACCACTGAGCTATTCTTTGATGTGAAAGTTGATTAGCATGTAAACACCACTTTGTCGTTGCGAGATATTGTGTCTTGTTCTCTTCATTAAAAGTACCTACTTATTAAACAAATACAAAAGGTGCACTGCAATTTAATATTTCTTTTAGTACTATTTTCCCAAGTGCACTTCTTTTCATTTTTATTTTATGTATTTTTAAAAATGAAAAATGTTTTAAGTTTAAAGAAATTAATTATAAATATTAAAAAATAATAAAAAAAAAATAATGTTTAATTTTTATTTTAAATTTAAAAATAAAAATAGTTTTTTCGACCTTTACAATGACAAATTTATTTATTCTTGTTCGAGACCAATTATTTCCTTATTATGAAATAACATAATAAGTACTTTTTTCAAAAATTTCCATTTTTCTTCATCAGGATATTCTCCTAACAAATACTTCACAGAGTTTTTACTTTCAAAACATTCTAGACCTTCAGGAATGAAAAGACGATCGTTTCGAGGATTTTACAGGTCCACATAAATAAAAAACAAAAATTAAAAAAATATTGCTCCCGCCAGGAATCGAACCCGCGATACTTTGGAAGCAATGAATGAATTGATATTTTGAAGTTATTTAGAATTACTTCTAAAAAAGCAGTATATTAACGGATACTTTTGAAGCAATAAAAGAAGTGGTTTGTAAAGCATGACTATTCGTACTATTCATCAATTTTTATTTTTACACCCTGTATTGTGGAAGTACATGTTTTATGTGACCTTATTAAATGCTTCTTCTCTTTCTTCATACTCTTGTTTTTTTGTTATTGTATATTGTTTTTACATGTATGTTATTGTTGTTATAACGTAATCAAAAGAAAATATAATAATAAAAAAAAACAGTAAAGTTTCTGAAAATTATGACCAGAGCTTTAAAGAATTAATTCCTTTTTGGAATGAACTCCCAAAAATTTAATTCAATTCTTTAATTCAAGGAATGAATTCATCAATAAGACATAAGCAGGAATTAATTTCTGTGAATGTATTCAAAGAATTCAAATTTGTAGAATGAATTCCCTGACCAAAGCGCAAAGAATTAAAATTAAATAATTCATTCACTAAAGAATTCATTCAACATTATTTAATTCAATTTGAAGTCAAGGAATTCATGCAATTCTAGTAAATTCAACTTTTGGCTAAGGAATTCATTCAACTGTGCACTTAATTCAACTTTTGATCAAGGAATTCATTCGATTCTAGTTAATTCAACTTTTGGTCAAGGAATTCATTCAATTCTAGTTAAATCAACTTTTGGTCAAGGAATTCATTCAAGTTAAACTTTTGGTCAAGGAATTCATTCAATTCTAGTTAATTCAACTTTAAGTCAAGGAATTCATTCCATTCTAGTTAATTCAACTTTTAATCAAGGAATTAAATTTATTTCGTTTAATTCCCTAAGGAATTAAATTTTTTTCGTTTAATTCCCTAGGAATTAAATTTTTTTCGTTTAATTCCCTGAATTAAGTTTCAATTCCTAGGGAATTAAACGAAATAAATTTAATTCCTTGACTAAAAGTTGAATTAACTAGAATTGAATGAATTCCTTGACTAAAAGTTGAATTAACTAGAATTGAATGAATTCCTTGACTAAAAGTTGAATTAACTAGAATTGAATGAATTCCTTGACCAAAAGTTGAATTAACTAGAATTGAATAAATTCCTTGATCAAAAGTTGAGTTAAGTGCACAGTTGAATGACTTCCTTAGCCAAAAGTTGAATTAAATAGAATTGAATGAATTCCTTTACCAAAAATTGAATTAACTAAAATTGAATGAATTCTTTGTTGAATGAATTCATAAAATTTTATGAAGGCATTAGAAAAAAAATGAATGAATTCCTTTAATATAAATCGAATGAAAAAAAAGGAATTCATTCAATTCCTTAAGTTTGGTCAGGGAATTCATTCCCAAAATATAAATTCAGTTCAAAAAAAGGGAATTAGGGAATTAATTCTTCGAAGCTCTGATCATGACGTAATTTAATATGTTACAAAACTTTTCATCATGTATTGTCGATTTAAAAAAATTTAAACATAAAATTTTCTTAAATTGCAAATGTTGTTTAAACAAAATATGTTATGTTTTATTTTTTAATTTTATAAAAGAAAATCTTTAACCTTCAATATTGGATAAACAATTGTTGTTTCAAAATATAAACAAAAAATAAAATTTTCGACAGACGTTCCTTTTATGTACCTACTCAATAAAAATATTAATATATGTTCCTGTTAGGTTGGATCAATTTATGTTCTCGATTCAATTCGACCATTAGAAATTTTAAATCAATAATAAAAACATTGTAAATATATCAAATTTCATTCAAATCGTGAAATAATTTTCAGATTTCACTTTCATTAAAAATTGCAATTTTTACAATTTCAAAAGAACATAGTTTCCGTTTTAGTTTCCAAAAACAGTAGTCGAACCCCCCTAAATCTTTCTACCCTAAAACACAGGCCTATATAATTTTTTTTGTTATACCCTACACTACTCTCTGGAATAATACTGAAGATAATTGTCCAAAAATTGGTAAATAAATTTGTAGTGTTCCAAAGAAAAACCCTAAAAATGGTTAAAATCGGTCCACGTCTGGATCTAATCGCTATAGAAAGGTTATATCTGAAGGTAATAACCGAAGCGATTTTCAACGATTTTTTATTCATGAATCATGATTATTCCGAGCAAAAAAAAGCGGGTCAAACTTTGGTTGAGTTCTTCCAAGTTTTTTTAACAGTGGTTTTAAGGCCAAAAAGTTTAAAAATTTACAAAAATTTTTCTTTTTTAATGTTCTTTTTCCATTCATTAGTATATAATTCTTAAATTAATCGTAACAATTCGGAAAGTTGAACTCGAGGCCTATTTAACAGATCATAACCGAAAGCATACATTCCGGATTTGAAGTATTTAAACGAGTACAGCATATTGTGTAAGTAATATAGAATGGTAAAGGATATAATAGCCGTAGATCCATTTTTTATTACACCCACCCAGTGAGAAAACTGCAAATGGGAAAGTGATGGCAATGCACTTAACAGGTGGTTTAAATACTGGCAAAAAGTGTTTTCCATTTGCCAATAACATTATTAGACAAAAGGACCGGCTGTTCAAAAAGCGCCGGAAAAGCATGACCATCAAATGATTCTAAATATTGATAAAATCGTCATCAGTAATTATTATGTGAGCAATAAGAATCATATTTATGATCACTAGAATCATAATCGTATCATAAAAATTTCGTTTCCCCAATCATGCTTATCCATATTTTTTTCTCTGAGAGTATGGTTTTATATAGTCGATATGGCCGACTTTAATTTATTTACTTGTTTTTTTATTATCTTTGCATGTACATCATTTATTGCCTCCAGAATATTTGCATGTATACAATTATTTACAAAACAGAAACTGAGAATGGAAACGGAACGGAAAAATTGTAAAGTGCCTTTACGAATGATGAATGTTTTAAAAGCACTTTATATCCGGTTTGGAGAATTACATTCTTTTTAGGCACCTGTCCTTTATATCTGAATCAGTGATGCCAATAAATATTTTAAAACAATGTGCAACTTTTAACTCTCTGACGGCTTATGCTGCCTCCAGGAAGCTGCTATAAAAAAGCCCACTATGCGTCAAATGTGTATTTTATAAGTAGAAGTACAAATTAAGCTATCTCGATAGAAAACAAAATTGGCTAAAACTTTTGTGAAGAAATTTTTCATGTGCTGTTCATGGTTTTCAAGTAAAAAAGTGCGTAAATAAAAATTTTCCAAAAATAATTATTTTAAAACGAACCAGGGGTCTCCCATGGTCGTGATGAATGGCAACACCGGGTTTTATTGCAACAGATGGCGCTAACTGCTGTTTTGTATTTTCTGGTAATACTGTTTGATTTTATTGGGGAGCAGTGTTGCTCAAAAAGTTTTAGCTTATTCCCATTTTAAATATTTAAATCCCCAAAAAAAGGAGCTAAGTTAGCATCGCTCTTAAGTTCAGAAAATTATTAAGAAATGAGTGAGCAAATTAAATAAAATTGAATATTTTACGAAGAAATATTTACATTTCCACTCGAACTTTAAAGGCCTCAAATCTTTGTTAAAAATGTGAAACTAAAAAAAAATTTATTATACGAAAGACAAATCACAATTAAGCTGAAATGTCACCGTTTCAAAATAAAAGTCGTTTATTAAATTTTCGAGAGAAAAAATTCGACACAATTTTCACACGAAATTCATTATGGTGAAAAGTCTTTTTTTTTCTAAAATTTGTAAATCTAGTAAGGTGTAAGTTCTAGGGCTCGTAAACTCTTTTGAACATTAAGTTTGCATAAGTCGAGTTTACAGGATTCAGAAGGTACATAAGATGTTATATGAAAACTCCTGGTACTTTTTGAACCTACACAAAATTTATTTTTTCTGAGTCCTTTGCATGTAACAATTTCAGTATTTGGAAAATAGAAATTTTTTTGATTAATTATTGAGATTGGTTGCTTTTCGTTATTTCAAGATTTATAAATATTTGGAGAACATTTACTCAATAGTTCAAATTTTTTTTTACAAATTTTGAAATACTTTAACAGACCTAATTTGATCGATTTTAATTTGAAATAATACGCATATAATTTGTACAAAAATTCTTTTTATTTTGGACCTAAAACTAAATCTTTTAAAATTTACAAATTTTTTAATCTGTCCCCAAAACGAAGTCGAAATCCCTAATTTGGGCCCAAATCCCCTTACCTAACAACTCTATGAAAACTCATTTGATATAAAAAAATCCTCCCGTGAAAAAATTTCATAAAATAAAATCCTCTTTTGACAAAATTTCCCACATGCTACCGACATCTACAGTTTGTTTACAAAATTATCGATGTTGCATCTATATATTATATGTCTCTGAAACGAACACAATTTTCATGTTCAGGTTTGTGGCATATTTGAGCGCTAATTCTGAATAAGTACGAAATTAACCCTTAAACACATTTACAGTTTTGACTTATTTGTGGCATATTGAAGTTAAATATTCAAGATTGTTGTCAAACTCAACAAGAACTTTTAAAATCATTGGCAGTCACTCAAGCAGCAATTTCAAAACATTTTCAAACAGCACAGGATTCATCCAAAAGCTATAAAAGTTGGTACCAAGAACTTTTAAAATCATTGGGAGTCACTCAAGCAGCAATTTCAAAACATTTTCAAACAGCACAGGATTCATCCAAAAGCTATAAAAGTTGGTACCACACGAGTTAAAGCCGAGAGACGTTGAAAGACGATTTTGCATGTCCGAAATTCTACTTGAAAAAAATGTATATTCAATGAGTGGTATTTTTGTTTCAAATATGACAAATTCCAAATTGAATTCACAATTTATTTTACAACAAATAGAGAAAAAACTTATGAAAAAACTTTCCTAGAATCAATGGTTGACAATTAATGCATTTTCATGTGCAACCAAGCACTATCATCAGATTGTCTTTATGGGGTTCTCTCTAGGTTATAATGTAGATGTTAGTTTTTGTATATAAGTTAGCTTCAAAGTGAAAAATATTTAGAGAAGTAAACTCGAACATTTTTACTAATTAATTTTTTCATATTGCAACGAAAATCACATGTTTTTAACAAAGCTTTTATTTTTACCTATGTTATAGTTGTTGCTATGACTAAAGCTCCTTTAATAGCAAAGCAAATGTTTATATGTTGTGTTTTAACATTCAAGCTTTTTAATTCTATTTGTAGTAATTAGAAAGAAAGCAAAGAACTTTACAACGTTTATTTGTTTTTTGTATTATACCCTAATCCATCATGCCGTACAAATGACTAACATGTTGCAATTAAGAGATATTACTTAACAATATGGACTGTACCTTAGACCGTACCTACGTTCGGCAAAAAAAAAATAAAAACATTTTTTTTGAAACCTCCTTGCAAAAATACTTCATATTGGAGGGTGTACGGCGCACTTTTTTTTTTTGTCTGTAAGGTGGTACGCTCTACTGTACATTGTCAATTAAAAAGGTCGAAAAAACAATTTTTATTAAAAAAAAAAATAAAAGTTAAAAACCAACATTTTGACAACACTCAAAGACCGGAGAAAAAAATGTTTTTACCTCTTCTTGTATTATTATTGGCTATGCTTTGCAGAAGACTTCGAAAACATATTTTATTGTTTGCTCCATTCCCATTTTGTTGATGTAGCAGACCACATTTAATATGAGATTTTGATGCTCAAATTGCATTGCACTACTGCCACCACTTTCTAAAGAAAACTGATGAAGGGGACCTGGAAAATCCCCAAAACGATCGTATTTTCATTCCTGAAAGTGTAAAGGTTTTTGAAAGCAAAAACTCTGTGAAGTATCTGTTAGGAGAATATCCTGATGAAGAAAAATAGCAGTTTTTCAAAAAAGTACTTATTATGTTAATTCATAATAAGGAAATTGGCTTCGAACTAAATTTCTAATTAATCAATTAAAAAGGTCGAAAAAAACAATTTTTATTTAAAACAAAATAAATAAAAACACTGTGAGACAAATGGTAGGGGTCAGTGATCGGGAAGGGTTCAAACTACCGGGGAAAGTTATATCGGTAAAAAAGAAGTTATACATGTCCCGTGTTTCGCTGGGTCAAGCCTAGGAATCGAGATATATCGATTTTACCTTTGGTGGTCTTTTTTTTGACATAACTCGAGAACCACTAGTCCGATTTTGCTCAAACAATTTTAAAAAAATTAAAAATTACAATTCCTTTAATCTGTTCATATAACGTTTTTCTATATACACGCAAAGAAAAAACATGGTTGGGATGATCATATTCTAAGAGCATCATACATTTTTGGTTTTATGATTGCGACAATCATGTTATTACATAGTTGGCCCAATCATACTCTTACCTCATTTTTATCATAATATGGTCAATAAATTATCACACTATGGTTGTAAAATTCTCCCAATATTCTTATATTATAATCCTCTGCATATTATCATATTATTGTCCTATAATCCCTATAGTATTCTCCCAGTATTTTTCTGAAGCTGGATTAAAATTTCACGATACATCCAAAAATCATCATAATATTTTCCTTATGATCATAATATATTCTTGATGATCATAATATTTTCCCAGTGATCCTATTATTGTCCTGTCGAAAATTTTGTGATCACTTAGAATCATATTATGATCACTAGGAACATATTATGATTATTTTGTGCACTCTTTACATTTTATTCAATTTTGTAGATTTCTTCAATTTGATTTTCGTACAAATGTTTTCTACGTGAGAACAAAAAATAAAAAAAACTTTTTTTTATCACTTTTTACTTATTTTATAACACTGAGCACTTCAAAGTAAAATCTAATTTGAAGGTTCCTGGTTAGACCGAATTCTTTCTTCTACAAACAATGTCACTATTAAAATTAAGTTGTTTGCTATTTTTTGTTTTTATACCCTACACCACTATGTGGTCATTATACCCTACACCACTATGTGGTCAGGGTATTATAAGTTTGTGCTGATGTTTGTAACACCAAAAAATATTGGTCGTAGACCCACCTTATAGTATACCGATCGGTTCAGAATTTTTTTTTATTTCGATTTAACGATGTCCGTCTGTCCGTCCGTCCGTCCGTCCGTCCGTCCGTCTGTCTGTCTGTCCATGCAATCTTGTACGCACTCTACAGGTCGCACCTATTAAGATATTTCGATGAAATTTGGTACATAGACCTATGTTGGCCCAAGGACGAACAAGTTTGATTTTTTTGAACATCGGTCCATGTTTAGACCTAGTGCCCATATAAGGGTCCTACCAAAATTATATTGTTTATACGCTGCAGGTCGTAAATATTAAGATATTTTGATGAAATTTGGTACACAGACCTATATTGGCCCAATAACGCAGCCTATTGATTTTGGTGAACATCGGTCCATGTTTAGACCTAGTGCCCATATAAGGGTCCTACCAAAATTATACTCTTTATACGCTGCAGGTCGTAAATATTAAGATATTTTGACGAAATTTGGTACACAGACCTATGTTAGCCCAATAACGCAGCCTATTGATTTTGGTGAACATCGGTCCATGTTTAGACCTAGTGCCCATATAAGGGTCCTACCAAAATTATACTCTTTATACACTGCAGGTCGTAAATATTAAGATATTTTGATGAAATTTGGTACACAGACCTATATTGGGCCAATAACGCAGCCTATTGATTTTGGTGAACATCGGTCCATGTTTAGACCTAGTGCCCATATAAGGGTCCTACCAAAATTATACTGTTTATACGCTGCAGGTCGTAAATATTAAGATATTTTGATGAAATTTGGTACACAGACCTATATTGGCCCAATAACGCAGCCTATTGATTTTGGTGAACATCGGTCCATGTTTAGACCTAGTGCCCATATAAGGGTCCTACCATAATTATACTGTTTATACGCTGCAGGTCGTAAATATTAAGATATTTTGATGAAATTTGGTACACAGACCTATATTGGCCCAAGGAAGAAGCCTATTGATTTTGGCGAACATCGGTCCATGTTTAGAACTAGTGCCCATATAAGGGTCCCCCCCAAAATTATATTGTTTATACGCTGCAGGTCGGAAATATTAAGATATTTTGATGAAATTTGGTACATAGACCTATGTTGGCCCAAGGACGAAGCCTATTGATTTTGGTGAACATCGGTCCATGTTTAGAACTAGTGCCCATATAAGGGTCCCCCCAAAATTGGCTTGGTTACAAACTGCAGGTCGCAAATATTAAGATATTTTAATGAAATTTGGTGCGCTGACTCACATTATAGAAAATTTTGACATAAGCCCTATTTTAACCCATTCGAATTTCGGATCCAAACAATACACCAGAGTGGTGTAGGGTATTGTATAGTCGGCATGCCCGACTTTAACCTTTTTACTCGTTTTATTTTTTTATTATGTATTATTTTCTTGTATTGCGTCTTATAACTTCTTTTCACAAAATCTAAAACAAGAATGACGCTAACTGGTCAATGACGCTCATAAAAAGATATACTGACCATCTTATAGTTGTCGAAACCATACCAATGATTGTGAACATGATATCTCTCAGTACAAATAATAATATGATTGTAATTCGAAGAGAGGAATATGGTTGTCCGGATAATATATGATTGTAGCCGAAAGAAAAATATGATAAGCGAAAAAAGGAGAGATTTTAACTATAAAATGATTACAGACGACCATATAACTTGTAAAGTATGATTAATACATTAATAGTATGTAGGGTTTGGGATTTCCCGGGCTTTTTTATTTCCCGGGAAACGGGAATAAAAAAATTTAATTCCCGGGAATCCCGGGAAATATTTTTGAACAAAATTGTTAATGAAAACCACCTATAGAAATAATTTTTGTTTAAAAAAACACTATTTCAGTACAAATTCAGTCTGTGAGAATCCACAATGTTATTTTCCAATGACAAATAAAACTCTTCTAGTCTTATTTCTACAATTCTTCTTATTTCATCAGCATTACATCTTCCTGATATGTAAACCAACCCCAGAATATAAAATAACTTATTTCCGTTTATACATATGTTCAAATATCTCTTTTGTGATATTCTTATCCATTCATCTAAGATTATAGTAAATTTCCTATTGTTAGAAATATTGCTCGATAATACTTTTATCATGATATCTTTTACATGATTGTAGTAATTTAATATAATGTTCTTTACATCGGTTTCATTTTTTTGCAATGCCAGGTTTTTATTATAAAAACTTTCTCGAATAAACGAACATCTAGTTATGGTGCGGATTGACATTCCTTCGAATGCGGCTAATTTGGATACCATTTCAGGAAATGTTTGCCCTACTATAAAACGTTCAATGCCTATTAAGCGTACACTTTTTACTTTGGGTACTTTGCTAATTTTAGCTGGAAAGTTATTCTTGTTGTTGTTTTCTTCAAGTGAACCAAATTTAGATGTCGGATAACCAGATTTAGATACATCCGTTAACCATTAGTCTTTTAGGGCAAATATTGCATTGCGCTGCATTGTCGTTTTTTGTGAAGTATTTCCATACTTCTGACATTTTATTCTTTAATATAAAAGAATATATTAGTTTGAAAGCAGGTGTATTAAAATAAAGTAAACTTACTTGAAAATATCACATTTATTAACGAAAACTTTACTTATAAAATTATTGGCCCTTAATATTTATAAAGGAGTATTTTAAATTTAAAGTCGACTTTATTTTTAATCATACGGTTTTGTTCATTTTGTGTATGTATGTTCAAAATGTTTATATTTTCAAACATTTTGATTGGTTGAAAATAAATTAACCAATCAGAATGCTCCAAAAATAAACCAAGTCTTAGGTATACTGCAACCAAATATTTTAACTAAAGTCGACTTTAACTAAAATATACATTTGAAAAATTTAGATAGTAAGGGCGATTATTTGTAAGAAACAAAAATTTTTTTTCATATTTCTTTTAAACATTTTACCAAGCTTTTAGGTTTTATACTCAAATTTTGAATAAGTTATGCGAAAAATCTTTATTAGTTGAAATGCTCCTAAGTACTTGGCAAAGATTTTTTTTTGTGTCAAATAAATTGATTCCCTTTTAAAAGATTTTAACAATGACATTTTTGTTTTGGTATTTAAAATGTTTTTTATGACTAAAATTAAAAAATACAAACAAAAACAATTTAAAAAATTTAATATTTTTAAAATTTCCCGTTTTCCCGGGAAAAATATATTATTTTCCCGGGAATTCCCGGCAAACTTTTCCCGGTATTTCCCGGGAAATCCCGCCCGGGAATTCCCGAACCCCAAACCCTAATAGTATGATTGCAACAACCATGTATTGCAGTAGGGATCATAGTTTTGTAGCCGTGATCATATTGTAACCATATCTTTTCTCTGCGTGTACTCAACAGTTTTGCCGGTAAAAATAAATGTATGAAGAAAAAAATATTTTTTGCCTAAAATATTAAAAAAAAGTAATAAATTTTTATGGTAGCGGTAACAAACATTTATTTTTACCGGCAAAACAGTTGAGTATATAGAAAAACGTTATATGAACAGATTAAAGGAATTGTAATTTTTAATTTTTTTAAAATTGTTTGAGCAAAATCGGACTACACCTTTTGCAATTGTAATTCAGAAAATATCAATTGAAATTCAGAATTTCCATTTGAAATTCAGAAAATATCAATTGAAATTCAGAATTTCCATTTGAACTTCAGAAAAGATCAATTAAAATTCAGAATTTCCATTTGAAATTCAGAAAATATCATTTGAAATTCAGAAAATATCAATTGAAATTCAGAAATTGTCATTTGAAATTCAGAAAATATCAATTGAAATTCAGAAAATATCAATTGAAATTCAGAAAATATCAATTGAAATTCAGAAACCGTCATTTGAAATTCAGAAAATATCAATTGAAATTCAGAAATTGTAATTTGAAATTCAGAAAATATCAATTGAAATTCAGAAATCGTCATTTGAAATTCAGAAAATATCAATTGAAATTCAGAAAACATCAATTGAAATTCAGAAAATATCAATTGAAATTCAGAAACCGTAATTTGAAATTCAGAAAATATCAATTGAAATTCAGAAATCGTCATTTGAAATTCAGAAAATATCACTTGAAATTCAGAAATCGTCATTTGAAATTCTGAAAATATCATTTGAAATTCTATTGATATTTTCTGAATTTCAAATGATGATTTCTGAATTTCAATTGATATTTTCTGAATTTCAATTGATGTTTTCTGAATTTCAATTGATATTTTCTGAATTTCAAATGATATTTTCTGAATTTCAAATGATATTTTCTGAATTTCAATTGACATTTTCTGAATTTCAAATGATATTTTCTAAATTTCAATTGATATTTTCTGAATTTCAAATGACGGTTTCTGAATTTCAATTGATATTTTCTGAATTTCAAATGACGATTTCTGAATTTCAATTGATATTTTCTGATTTTCAGTTGATATTTTCTGAATTTCAATTGATGTTTTCTGAATTTCAAATTACAATTTCTGAATTTCAATTGATATTTTCTGAATTTCAAATGACGGTTTCTGAATTTTAATTGACATTTTCTGAATTTCAATTGATATTTTCTGAATTTCAATTGATGTTTTCTGAATAATAATTGATATTTTCTGAATTTCAAATGATATTTTCTGAATTTCAATTGATATTTTCTGAATTTCAAATGATATTTTCCAAATTTCAATTGATATTTTCTGAATTCCAAATGATATTTTCTGAATTTCAATTGATATTTTCTGAATTTTAAATGACGATTTCTGAATTTCAATTGACATTTTCTGAATTTCAAATGATGATTTCTGAATTTCAATTGATATTTTCTGAATTTCAAATGACGATTTCTGAATTTCAATTGATATTTTCTGAATTTCAAATGACGATTTATAAATTTCAATTGATATTTTCTGAATTTCAATTGATATTTTCTGAATTTCAATTGATATTTTCTGAACTTCAAATGATATTTTCTGAATATCAATTGATATTTTCTAAATTTCAAATGATATTTTCTGAATTTCAAATGATATTTTCTGAATTTCAAATGATATCTTCTGAATTTCAATTGACATTTTCCGAATTTCAAATGATATTTTCTGAATTTCAATTGATATTTTCTGAATTTCAAATGGAAAATCTGAATTTCAATTGATGTTTTCTGAATTTCAAATGGAAATTCTGAATTTCAATTGATGTTTTCTGAATTTCAAATGAAAATTCTGAATTTCAATTGATATTTTCTGAATTTCAATTGATATTTTCTGAATTACAATTGCAAAAGGTGTTGTGGTTCTCGAGTTATGTCAAAAAAAATATATATCTCGATTCCTAGGGATGACCAAGCGAAACGCCGGGACACGTATAACTTGTTTTTGACCGATATAACATTTCCCGTTGGTTTCATCCCATCCCGATTTTGACTGTCGCATAGTGAAATTAAAAACCAAAATTTTAAATATTAATTGTTTGAAACTTTTTTGAGTGCAGTTAATCTAGCAATAGAATAAAGAAAATTGATAAATTAGGTTATCTATTACACAAAAAATTTAGAACTGGTTTTGAATAAAAAAAAAAATTAAAGGAATGTTTTTCGTTCGATTTAAAATCAAATATTAATTATCACATTATTAAAAATAAAATTTTTTAGTCCGATTTTTGAGTTAAGTTGTTCCAATTGTTTGCAAACAACAGTAATTATTTAACACAAATTAAGCCGTTTTATGAAAAATTTGATTATTTTAATAGTTTCCGTTTTACAAATGAATTCATATCCGTTTCCGGTAACCGTTTTTGCTAACACTTAATACACACGCAACAGAAAAATAAAGCATGGATGGTAACCGAAACGATACGGTTATCGGTAAGGGTAACACTATTTCATTTAATTAGGTATCGGTATTTTAAGTCTATAGGTATTTCAGTTATTTCGGTAATTGATGTTATTTTGACAAAATATCGTCAAATGTATTAACAAAAATTAGTTGTCTTAACAATTATATTTAATCAAATTGCATAATGATTTTGTTGTTTTACCAATGCATTTTATTTAATTCAATAATGCATTTTATTTAATTAATTAATTTTATATCGATTTATTATTAATTTTTAGACTTATATTTCATTATTTTTTATATTTCACCATTTTCAAATTTTGTTAAGCAATATACGTACATACAATGTCTTTTCTATAATGAATTTGATAAAATATGTATAAAAAATAATGAAATATAAAATTGAAATTATAATATAGCATATACTAAAAACTCTTTATTTAAAACACATGAACCATTTTATATACAAAAACATATAATTTAATTTATTTAAATTAATAATTCAAATACATTAAATAACTTTCATTAATCGTTTGATTTTAACAGAATAACAAAAAGAGAATATCAAAATTAATTACAGACATTTAAATGTTTTAATTGAGAACGTTTAAAATTATATAAATTTATTTAAATTAAAATTAATAAATCTTCAATTAGCAATTGACTGAATTTGTTAATTATCTATACTTTGAAAAACAAAAACACTTAATGTCAATTTATTGATATTTCCGACAATTACAAATACACATGCTAGCACGGGTAATGACGCGACAAAACTAACCTCACTAAACTTTTTTCCACAGATTTAATACTTTTTTTCAAACTGAAAAATTTTTTAGAATTAATCAACTAAATATTGTTAAAAAATGGACAAAAAATTATCAAAACAACAATTGTTTTGTAGAGAATTATTGACGACAATAAGTATGTTCATTTAAAAAAACACACATTAATTTGAATAAAACATATATTAGTTTTATTTTTGTTCGGTTTAAAATCAAATATGCAAATTCCAATTCTATTGGTTGTAAAATAAATTGTAAATTTTATTTGGAATTTGCATATTTGATCTTAAACCGAACAAAAATAACACTCATTGTAACAACCCAGTCAGAAAAATACAAACGGGAAAGCGGTGGCAAAGCACTTTAGCAGGTGGTACAAGTACTGGCAAAAAGTGCTTTCCCATTCCCAAAATGATAACATCATTAGAGAAAAGGACCGGCTGTTCAAAAAGCGCCGGAAAAGCACTGGAGGAACAAAATTTTTAAACGTTGGCAAAACGCTGGCAAAACCAATAAATAGGTGGTCTGGAAATATATTTTCCAAAATAAAATTTAAAAAAAGTTCATATGTATTTTTTTTGATCCTGCCGTGATTTGAACCCAGACCATCAGATTGGCAGACGATTGCTCTACCCACTGAGCTAACGAGACATATAATATTTGATGGCTAAACACATAAATGAGTGACAATAGCTGGACAACTACTGGCTGTGCCAAAATGCTAGTACTGGCAAAGAATTTTTTGTAACTAGTATGCCAGTGTTGTGAGGGTAAAAAAAAAGTTGGTCTTGAAGGAGCTTTCCCACAAACAAAAAAATTGATTTTATAAAACAAAAAAAATTTCAAATTAAAAAAAATCCAAAAAAAAATTTTTGCATGCAACCGGATTTGAACTCGGAAGCTTCTGACTACAAACATTTTTTAACGAAGCGTCAGCATTTTTATAAAATCATTGGTCTACCAGTGAATTGATTTTTGTACGCCTGGTAGCATTGGCTAGGTAGCACTGGATAACCACTGGTTGCAAACCTTGGCATATCACTCTAAGCCAATTCTTTGCCAGTGGTTTTTTTTATGAACCACCGAAATTTTTGTAAAACAAATACTGGTAAAACGCTTTTTTCAAACGCTGGCAAAGCGTCCCAAATGAGTGTTCTGCCAGTCATTTATTTTTAACACCGTGGTTACCCAGTGGTATGCCAGTGCTTGATTTTTTGTACCACTGGCGATTTCTGACTGGGAATCTTCAGATCAACTAAAAATTTACAAAAATATATTGTTTTAACAATTCGTTTCATCAAAAGATAACAACATTTTTATGTTGATTTCACTTACGGCTTTTGGTTCAGTGTATGAAGAGAAAATTAATAAATCAAACCAAACTTTCGACAGACGACTTAGGTTATTGTCGTACGTTCAAAAATTCTTAGTTTTAAATAAATATTGTAACCAATTTTATTGAAATTTATGGAAATAAAGAACATTATTTAATCTAATATATCTCATCTAATCTACTCAATAACCAAAAGCAGAGAATGATAACGGTATTTCAGTTATGTCATTAACGGTATGTTAAGGATAACGGCATTTCAGTTATTCTGGTATCGATATTTTTAGGGGTAACGGTAGTCAGTTGAAAGGAATTTCAATCGATAACAGTATTTTAGCGGTATTTCCTGCCAACCCTGAAATAAAGTATTTGTTATATTGTTTACTTCTGGTTTTTTTTTTCTTCTACATTTTCACCACCTGATTTATTTACAGAACATAAAAAAATATTTCCTTTTCCCTCACATTTACATATTTGCATTAAATATGAATTTATTTATTAAAACCATACAAAATCACTTGAGTTTTTGCGTATAATGATACCTAATACTGAAAGAGCTTTGGAATTTGTTAGTGTTTGCTCAAGTATGCAGTAGTAATAGTTATCGCTCATCTGTTTTTGAACATAAGTTATACATATATATACAGTAGTGGACTAAAGTGGATACATTAATTCAAGATTTTTCGAAATTTGATATAATTTTTATTTTATTATAGAAACTTAAATGATTTTTTTTAAAGCATAAAACTGAAACATTCTTCTTCAATGAAAACTTAAATATAGTAGACTATATCATTAAGAAGTTAATGAAAAAAATAATTGCAAATTGTGACCGCTTTTATCCAGTATTATTCATATTTGAAATTTTCGGCAAGTTCTTTCTTTAATATTTTATCGAAAGTCCTTTGTTCTTTAAAACAGATTTTATGCGAGAAGGAATGCTTTCCACGAGATTTTTAATAGTTTGAGGTGGAATATTAGCCCATTCCGCTGAAACTCCTGACCAAAGATCATCTTAGTTGGTCGGTGCTCGTTCGCATTGGGAGAGTCTTCTTTTGACAATTGCCCACCAATTCTCGATGGGATTCAAATCGGTGCTCTGACCTGGCCACTTCAAAAACTGGAAAAACTACGCTTGGATATCACAAATTGAACAAAAGTTATTAATACAGATTTAAAAATATTCAAATATGTATCCACTTTAGTCCACTACTGTATATGTTAGTTGGAAAAATGTTGAAAGTTTTCAAGGTTTTTATTTATGAAAAATGTGGATACTTAAAATAAAAAAATTACATGAATAAACTGTACACTTATGAAAAGAAGTTAGTACAAAAGTCTGTTAAACGCGTTCTGCAGCAAATGAACTGATTTTTTCTGTTATTTTGTCTTAAAATTTAGGATTGAACTAATATATTTGTAAATCCCATTTAGCTTAACAATTACTTTCATCCGTATTTGAACTAACTTTACATCCTAATTTTTAGTAATTTATGTTTCTTAATTTTACAAATTTTTCAGTTAATTTAAACCCCAATTATTTCCCAAAGTTTATATTTTTGTATCTCTGCTCTCAATATCACATAGAGATGGCGTTATATTTTCATAATTTTGTATTGCATAATCACAAAGTGGCATATATCTCGGAAACTAAGTGATCAATCTTTATAAGCCACCTATAGCCACAAAAATAAATATAGGCCTGTCTCGGGACAGATTCGTAGAGCCCAAAAACCAAGAATGTAAGCGACATTTTAGCAGGAATTTTCAGTTAAATCAGGTAACTTTTCTGCTGAATTTAGCTCAAATTTCTTAGCTAAGTTAACTAGAATTGTCTGTGTATTTAGCAGTGTGTAAAATTTAGCTTACCTAAATTTAGCAGACCATAATTCTCAATTTCATTGAATGAAAATTCTGCTGGCGCAAATGCAGGTACAATTTCCCGTTATTTTATCAGAATTTTGAACTATTTGTAAGGGCTTTTTTGACGAGTGTAGAACTGTGCGTTAAATTACCTTCACATGAAACTAAAAATAACTACAAAGAAGTAAAAACAACTGCAACTACGTATCAAAAGTTATTAAGAGTATGCGCTTGAAAGGATATTAACAGTAACTTTTTGTTTAAAGGCAGCATATCCTCACTATGTCATTCGTAATAGCCGTAAACTCAAACAACAATTATGAATACTTTTCAGTTTTTTTTTGTTTTTGTACACGATGTCTGGTCAAGTGAACACAATAGGGGTTTTCATATAAAGTCGTATTCTACCCGGTATGTTTATGAGTTTAATGTCAACCTTCATACATTAAAAATATGGCTTGTACTTACACGGGGTTTACAAGGCTTTTACGAGTTATAATGAGTGCCCCTAATATTTTGCCTTAAAGCTTTCCTTTTACAGGGTAGTAAATTGTGGTCTCTTTGATTAAAATTTTTCATTGCGATTTAAAGCGTATAAGAAAAATTCACAAAAAACTACAAAGAAATAATTTTCTTTGTGAATAAAATAGTTAAACAAACGAAAGTATGATTGTTGTTAATACAGTATATTATATACTAATTATACAACTAGTTGTACATAAGTAGAAAAGTGGAATGGCCTTAAAAAAAGGAAAGTGAATTTTAACATTTCAAATTTGAATATTTTTTTTGTTTGCCTATAGATATTACTAGTGTTTCCAATTATTCGGTTAACCGGTTAATGCATTATTCGAAAAATCGCTAAAATAAGTTAACCGGTTATTCGGGTCGGTTAATCGAGAAAATTGGCGATTAATCTTTTAATGCAAAATTAATGTATTTTCTTAACTTTATATCAATAAAAATACAAAGAGCTGACTTTTTTAACATTAAAAACTAAAATCCTTTTACATTAAGCCATCAATTTAAAAAATGTTAAGCTCTATTTGAAAATAACAATTTAATCTGCAAAAATTAACAAAAAATTTTGCTGAATATTAGTAGTCTGAGAATATCATAAATAATTGTTAAATTCTCAGTCTTTTCGGTTTTTAAGGGCCATAAACAATAAAAAAAAATTTAAGCTAATTTACGCAGAGAGAATTTAATTGGACGAGTTTTAGTGAAAGTTTTCACTAAACTAATGAAGTTTTCTACACAAAGTTAATGCAAAACAAATTTTACGAAAAAGCTTTTTCATTGGGTGTATGTAATTTTCAATAAATAATACGAAATTTTTCATAAAACTGCATCAATTCAATGAAAAGTTTAGTACAGTGTAGTTTTAACGTCCTATACACACAAAAAAATTCTAGAGGGTATATTGCCTTGGCTAGCATAGGTAGTCAATTTTATAGTGATATTTAAGAGAATAGTTTTATTGCCTATACCAGTATGTAATTATTTTATCTATTGACAATATTAATTCAACTAATGAAAATAGGTAAACCTTCGAACAATTATTTCGAAGTTCGAAATGTCAAAGTGTAAATTATATTTTTATTTTTAATTTAATTTTTTTGATGTACAACCAAATATACTTTTTTATTTATATTTATTGAATTTGTTGGATTGAATTTGGCTGAAGTTAAATGTTAAGTTCTTGGAGTCCACATTCCTCTGAGAATCTTTTCGCAATACAATTATCGGATGGAGTTTTCAAGTGTTTTAAAGGTAATGTTCCCATCATTTACGCTGTTTCATGGATTTATTGAGAGTAATTTAAATAAGTTTTTCCCACAGATAGATATCCGTTGTGTTATGGCGAATCTTTAAAATTTACTTAACATTGTAGTGAATAAAATAAGATGTCGAAACTGGAGAAGGAAGCACTTTTGGATATTTTAAAACATGTTACTCCTCATGCGGCCACTGTTAAATTTGATTATCGTTGCTTGTACTGCACAGTTTATCTACAGGAAGGCTCCTTAGAATCTCAGAGATTTTCTGTGGAAAATACCTGAGGGGTTTTTTTCAAGGAATAATACTCAGAATATAACAGCATTCCAGCAGGCAAAAGTTACCAGAATCTGAGTTTTTTCGTGAAAAAGTCCTCAGATTCTGGGGTTTTTTACAGAAAAACGTCCCAATAATCTGTGGGTATTTTGTTAGAAAAAGTCCCGAAAATATGGGAAATGGGATTTCTGCATAGAGAAAAGTCCTCTAAATTAGAGTTTTCTGCAGAAATAATTCTAAGAATATTTTTCCATAGAAAATAGTCCATAGAAAAAATCTAAAGGAAAAACATATTCCGAGAAATTTTTCTACAGGAAAACCCTTTGGAATCCGGCAAGGAACCCTGAGATTCTGAGGACTAATTCCTATAGAAACCCCTCAGATTATGGGGACTTTTTCCCTACAGGAAAACCTCAGATCCTGAGGACTTTTACCTATAGAAAATGCGTCAGATTCTGCAGGATTTTGAGGACCTTCAGATTCTGAGGACTCTTCCTTATAGAAAACCCTTTAGGTTTTGAGTAATTTTTCCTATAAGGCACATTTACAGGCGAGAAAAAAACTGGTACAGATAGAGCTAAAAACACCTCTAATTAGCTAAAATTATACACAATAGAGCTATTTAGAGGTGTATTTTGCTCTATCTCCAGAAGTTTTCTCTCGCGTGTAGATGTGCCTATAGGAAAACATTCAAATACTGTAGAATTGAAATTTACATGTATAAAAATCTATTCTAATAAATTAAAATTTAAAAAAATAAAAACCTATGTATTTATTTTTGCAATAAAAATTACTAATACCAAAGATGTATTACCATTGCATTACCATTGGTGGTGCATATTTTGCCTACGTTGAAAATACACCATTGAGTCTCAGTTAATTTAACAAAAATGATAGGTAATTTTTCGAACATAAAAGTCAAATAGAATTTACCTATTTTTATGGCAATATTGCCGTAAAACATAGCAAACTCTATATTGCCTTTGAAAATAGGTGAAATCACCCTACAGTTTTAGGCAATATTACCTATAGTTTTCTATGTGTGTAGACAGCTGCAATTAATATTGTAATTAAATGCAATTTTATAAATTTTGGTTAATAGATTTGAGCTTAAGAAGAAGAATAAACCTTGTTCTCTATAAATTATAAACACATTATAATTTTCAGATCAGACTAGATCTGGTTTTTTTTTTTTTTTTTTCATTTTGTATGGATAGGCTTTGTCAGTGATTTTCCATTAAATTGTATTAATTATTTATATGTTTTTATTGTCAGATTGTCTCTATATGATATTTTTTTCAACAACCCGTCAACCAAGTAAGGCCTTGAATGCAATGTAGCTAATTCGTTGTTTTCTTTCCTATTCAGCTTTCTGTTATTGTTTTTACTAAGAAGTGTTCAATACAAACTCATAAATACAAACATTCTGTTTTTAGATTTTTGTTTATATTCCAATCTACTCCGTGTTTCAGTGGACGAATTCCAGCGAAATTTCATTGAATCAATATAAAAATTCATAAAAGGCATGTAGACAATTCCCTCAGTGTGCAGTAACAGATGTTAAATCTCAAACAGCCTTTCAAAATTCAATGTCTGCAATAATAAAATTTTGAAAATTAATATGCACTGTTTTTGTTAAAATACATATAAATAAAATCATCGACTAGAGGCTGAAAACTTGCTCTCACTTTTGAAAATTAATTTTACACTTTAATACTACGTTCACAGTACGATTGTTAAACACGTTTATGTAAAAGTTAAAGATATCAGTTATAGCTATAAAAAGTTAAATAACATTATCCGCCCCAGTCGGAAACAAGATTTTTCAATTCAAGGGACAACTTCATGGCTGTTTTTGGATTTTTTGTTCACCGGAAGCAAAGTTTTATTAATTCCCAGTCAGAAATCGCCAGTGGTACAAAAAATCAAGCACTGGCATACCGCTGGGTAACCATGGTATTAAAAATAAATGACTGGCAGAACACTCATTTGGGACGCTTTGCCAGCGTTTGCGAAAAGCGTTTTACCAGTATTTTTTTTACAAAAATTTCGGTGGTTTATAAAAAAAACCACTGGCAAAGAATTGGCATAGAGTGATATGCCAAGGTTTGCAACCAGTGGTTATCCAGTGCTACCTAGCCAATGCTACCAGGCGTACAAAAATCAATTCACTGGAAAACCAATAATTTTATAAAAATGCTGACGCTTCGTTAAAAAATGTTTGTAGTCGGAAGGTTCCGAGTTCAAATCCGGTTGCAAGCAAAAAAATTTTTTGGGATTTTTTTTAATTTAAAATTTTTTTGTTTTATAAAATCAATTTTTTTGTTTGTGGGAAAGCTCCTTCAAGACCAACTTTTTTTTTGCCCTCCAAACACTGGCATACTAGTTACTAAAAATTGTTTGCCAGTACTAGCATTTTGGCACAGCCAGTAGTTGTCCAGCTATTATCACTCATTTATGTGTTTAGCCATTAAATATTATATGTCTCGTTAGCTCAGTGGGTAGAGCAATCGTCTGCCAATCTGATGGCCTGGGTTCAAATCACGGCAGGACCAAAAAAAATACATATGAACTTTTTTTAAATTTTATTTTGGAAAATATATTTCCAGACCACCTATTTATTGGTTTTGCCAGCGTTTTGCCAACGTTTAAAAATTTTGTTCCTCCAGTGCTTTTCCGGCGCTTTTTGAACAGCCGGTCCTTTTGTCTAATGATGTTATCATTTTGGGAATGGGAAAGCACTTTTTGCCAATACTTGTACCACCTGTTAAAGTGCTTTGCCACCGCTTTCCCGTTTGTATTTTTCTGACTGGGTTGTTTTATTCATCTATTACTTTAATAAGAAAAAAACATATTTTAACTGGTTCTACCTTACACCACTATGTGGTCAGGGTATTATAAGTTTGTGCTGACGTTTTTAACACCAAAAAAATATTGGTCCTAGACCCACCTTATAGTATACCGATCGGCTCAGAATTTTTTTTATTTCAATTTAACGATGTCCGTCTGTCCGTCCGTCCGTCTGTCTGTCCATGCATTCTTGTGCGCACTCTACAGGTCGCAAATATTAAGATATTTTGATGAAATTTGGTACACAGACCTATGTTGGCCCAAGGACGAAGCCTATTGATTTTGGTTAACACCGGTCCATGTTTAGACCTAGTGCCCATATAAGGGTCCTCCCAAAATTATATTGTTTATACGCTGCAGGTCGCAAATATTAAGATATTTTGATGAAATTTGGTACACCGACCTATGTTGGCCCAAGGACGAAGCCTATTGATTTTGGTGAACATCGGTGCATGTTTAGACCTAGTGCCCATATAAGGGTCCCCTCAAAATTATATTGTTTATACGCTGCAGGTCGCAAATATTAAGATATTTTGATGAAATTTGGTACACCGACCTATATTAGCCCAAAGACGAAGCCTATTGATTTTGGTTAACACCGGTCCATGTTTAGACCTTGTGCCCATATAAGGGTCCCCCCAAAATTGGCTTGATTACAAACTGCAGGTCGCAAATATTAAGATATTTTAATGAAATTTGGTTCGCTGACTCACATTATAGAAAATTTTGACACAAGTCCCATTTTAACCCATTCGAATTTCAGATCCAAACATTAGTTGGCTTTTAACCAGACTGGTGTAGGTTATTGTATAGTCGGCATGCCCGACTTTAACCTTTTTACTCGTTTTTATTTTAATTTAGTTTATTTTATTCAATTTAAAATTTTTTATTTTTCTTGCTGTGTCTTCTTCTGCTTCAAACTTGTCATTCAACACCAACTGCTCTCAAACTTATCGTGTTTAACAACGTGTTTAAAAATTAAACACGATAATTTAGCGTGTTTAAGGGTAGAAAAAATGTACTGTAAAACATTTCATTTAAACATGTTTAATGCCTAAACACATCAAATCGAGTTAAACACGTATATGTGAACGCCGCATAAGAGAATTAAAACAGAAATGAAAAATTGTCTATTGTATTTCCTAAAGCCTGCTCCAGCCAACACATAACGTTTGTATGAGTACATTTCTAGTAAAACTAGTGAAATATAAAAAATATTGAAAAAGTTGTCAAAATATTTCGAAGTACTCGAACAAAACAATTGTAAAAATAGTAAGCACACAAAAAAAATTTACGAAAATCGCAAAAAATCGTCCGCAGAGTTAATTAATTTAATAACGATTCATATAAAAATGTTTTCAATTTTATCATTTGTTAAACAAAAAAACATATTACCAGTTTTTGCTGGAAGAAATTATTCAAGTAAAAACTAGAAAATTTTCCCCTTAAATTTTCTAATAGTTTTTACTATTTTTTTTGTACTCGAATGGATTTTTGAGTAAAACTGGTAAAAAGTAGCATGTAAACAAACACACTTATAGTGTTAAAGCATTTTTTTTTACAAATAGAAATTTTGTTAATTGGTTAAACAAATTCAAAAGATTTTATTAAAAGCTAATCGCGATAATGTAAAACAAATCCGTTTAAGAGTCTCTTTAATCCCATGACGTGCCCCGTCGTATTTTAGTTAGTATTTGGTCTCCTTGAGGCAAGAAAAATCGATATATCACACTCTAAAATCCAACTTTAAATGCCGAAGCTATAACGAAATATTGAAAAAGGCGACCCCTACGTTCGGCAAAAAAAAAAGTTTTTTTTGAAATTGCCTTCCAAAAATACTTCATATTCGAGGGTGTACGGCGAACTTTTTTTTTGAGGTACGGTCTACTGTCCACTATAGCACCCATAAGTGCAAAAGTGTTATTTTTCCAGCTCCCTGCACATTTTCGAATAGGTTGAGAGTAAAATATAAGATCTGTGCAAAAACTAGGTTTCTGCGGTGTAAACCGGCCAGACCGTTTACATTTCTGTCCTCAAAATTACGGTAAAAAAGATTCATTGATTTATCCATCTATAACTCTTAAACCAGAAGCTTCTGGTGATTAAGTTACATAGCTGTTGTTTACAAAATGAAAGGGCAAACATTTTCTTTATACTAACTTTTAACCCTCTCATGACCGTTGGTGGTGTTTTAAGCGGTAAACCTCAAAATTTGTGTCAAAGCTAAATTTGGAATGTCTCTCATTTAATTTTGGAGATCTGTAAATATGTATAATCTTCATCGTGTAATAGAAAATTTAGCGTAGATTAAAAGAAAAATAAGCTTTTTTAAATATTTCGTCCATTCCATGCTAGAAATGTTAAAAACTGACTCCGAGTTATGGATTTATTATATATTTGCACTAGGAAACCATGTGAATCTTCCATTTTAGGTACAGGATGTCTTCAACGAACTTATGTAGAACACTTCCACCTCATTCCCTATGCCATGAAATTTCATTCCCCGTTCCATTCCACTTCGTTCCTCATGCCATTCCATTTTGTTCACTATTCCATGCCATATCATTTCCATTATCTAGTGTTTCAATTCCGCTCGTTCCCCGCTCCGTTCCATTTCGTTCCACTTGTATGCACTCCACTCGTTTCCGAATTTTAGTGATTCCAATACACTCGTTCTTTAAATTTCAGTTTTCTAGCCAAAGAAGCTTGGTCAGGCCGTTGAGTGGGCACTTTTCTTCTTCTGAACCCCATTTTTTACCAAGTGCGTGTTCAACTTTCCAAAAGCGTCTTGTCGATAAGTTAACCCATTCTCCAAGGAACACATATTTTAAATTTAAGATTTCTAGCCAAATGGTTTTGGGTAGCCGCCAGGGGAAGACTTTTCTTTTTTTGTCTCTCCCGGGATTTCGGCTTCTTAATTGCAGCAGTTAGGGCCATGCCGTCAGGGGGCAGACATGTCTTCTTTTTGTCCCTCCCAGTAGGAATTTCCAAAATTCCCGTATTACCGGATGCCTAAAATAGAGGAGGAGCCTTCATAACAAATTTTAGCTTCCTAGATCTAGCGGTTTGGGCATTGCTCAAGGGGGCACGTTTTCCCTTGTGAAAATTTTGAGTTTCAAAAAGTACTTGTAGACAAAGCAACAAATATTTTAAATTTCAGGATTCTAGCCAAATGCCAATAGTTCTTTTCTATTTACTATACAAAAAGAACTGTAATTACAGTTAAAACAACTACTTGTTACTACACAAACCACTGTCATGTAGTAACTTAAACTTAACCTTTTTTGCATATTCAAAGGATGAAAAAGGGATTTGAAACTCTTATTTTCTGATTTCTTAAACACTTTTACACACCGTCTGATTGGCACCTCAAATACCCTTCATTTGACAATAAAAAAAAATAAAAAAACTTGTCCTTTTTAGCCCCTAAATATGAGAATGAAATCGGGCCTAAGATTTAACTCTCATCCAATAAGACTTGATGGGAATACTTCCCTTGTAGTTATAAGCATGTCCCACTGAACGTATGATTGTTATAAATAACAAATGAGTTTTACAAAACATATCACTCATACAACACGTAGTGCCGACTTTGTCACATGAAACCACTTAACAAGGCTGATTTTTTTTATTGTTTGTTGTTGTTTTTTAAATTTAATCAACAATGCAGGTGTACTTTAAATGTTGGCAATATACCTACATTTGTTTGTCAACGTGGTTTTCAAACATATTGTTGAAGGCTTTAAAGGTTGAAATGTTTGATTAACAGGAAAATTGAAATCATGCAAGTGGTTTTTGTTGAAAGAACTAATAAAATATGTATTTTGGATTTAACCAGCTGGAAAGGAATGTCACGCAATCACTACACACCGATTTTGGAAGAAATTCGGATGTAATGGAGCATCTAAGGTTTACCTCTTCTCATGTGCCTTGGGGATGGCACATGAAAAGAGGTAAGTAAACCTTTATGGGTGGAAAACAGATGCCGAAAATAAGTAATTTTTAAGATTTGTTTTAAATGTGTTTAAAATGTCTTTCAAAGAAACGATAACAAAAACTGTTATAAAGGGAAAGAGATTTTAAGAGCTATTCACTCGTACCTTTGCTTTGTTTTAAACTATTGTAGGTGGTTAGTAGTTGTGGCTGTACAAAATATATAATATACTTTTGGTACTTTAAAGGGTGATGTATAACTTGGAAAATGTAAAACCCACATAATCCCGATTAAGTATCATTTACATTAATTCGCATAGAGCTAAAATTTGGTACAGGTCTTTAGTGCACTGTTACAAATAAAGCGTCAAAAGTCCCCACCGATCCCACAACTGCAAAAAAATTAATTAAAGGTCAAAAATATGTTTTTTTTAATTTTTCTCGTAAACGGAAAGTGTTATCGGAGAAAAATACAAAAATATAGGCATCGCTAGGGTATTCTAAAGTTAACGGTATGTATTCTAAATTATTCTGTTAGGGCAGGCTATGTGTAAGTCGGTCAATTGTTAACCGCTCTTTCACTGGCTCTGTCTGAAATTTCAAGAAGTTAAATTGTAGTTAATGAGTTTTAATAAAATTGTACTATAAAACTTAACCCGTCCACCCCTATTAAAAATTCTTGAAATTTCGACCAGAGCCACTTAACAGAAGATGAAATGCATGCACACTCTTGAGATTCTATGATTAGGGTATTTTAGGGTTAACGGTACTTTAAATATTTTCTTTAGATTATTTTAAGTTTAACGGTATTTGAAGTTATTTTATTAGTGGTATTTTAAGGTGAAAATCGTTATTGGTATTTTACGGTTAGAGTTTTCCAACCATGGTTTTTATAAAAGACTGTTGTTTTCACTTACCCACAACCACCCATTACTAAACAGATACCATTTACCTAAATAAAACCCATACAAATGGATGTACTGTGTACTATGTGCTATATATCCTTGTTTATTTTATAAAGTTGTTTGAATGAAAAAGTATCCAAATAAATAAGTAGCTAGCCAGCCAGCGAGCCAGACAGTCGTCTGTAGGGAGAAAAATCAAGGGTTGTTATGCATCTCCCAGCTTTCATACTAAGGAGCTTTATACTAAAATAAGGTGATAATGTGAAAAATAAAAAAAGCGAAGGTAATGCAACAAATACCCTAACAAAAGAGCGATGGGTTCTTTAAATATTCACTACAATTACAACAGCAACTTAAGTTGCTTGTACAACATTAAAATAGAACAATAAAAAGGTATTCTCTACAGGTAATTTCACTATACCAAAAGTAACATACTTTAAAAGGATACAATTACCGCATAATTTTTTCAAGAAGCAATTTAATTTATAACAACGTTGCATAAAATGAAAAGCTTAAAATGTAATTAAAATTTGATTTCCCCTCCTAAAGACTTTTAATCGGATTATATTCGAAAAATGGTGGATATTATTGTATAATAAAAGAACTAATCTTATAAAATTTGATATAATTGGACACTGATTAGATATGAGTTTTGAGACGATATAATTGCATTAACTTGATGCCATTTAATAAAAATATTTATAATTTTACACTATCAGATATAATTATACGTAGTTATATTTGGCGCAATAGTGGCTTCATATGTTCCACATAAAAACATTTATAATCATATAAAAAAATTATTTGGTTATATGAAAACCTTTTTACTTGGGTAAAAAATTTTAATAAAAAAACTAAAACAAACCTGTGATTTATTTAAATAAATGTAGTCAAATTAGTATACAATTTGTTATGTTTTATATAAATAATTAAATTTTATACAGTTTAATTAATTTTTTAATAATATTTTAACTATTTTTCAACACTTTGTTTTTGCTCTAAATATTTTTAAAAGAATCACTTTTTTAATATTGATTAAAATAAATTCGTTTTGATTTTTCACAATTCAACCGTTTTAGTTTACATAAGTTTCCTACAACAACCGTTTGACAACTGCTTTGCTGATTTGTTTGTTACAAAACTATTTGACCCATATCCTGAAAAAGAAAGTAAAGAGTATGTTTAAAATATTTAAGTGAAAAACTGTTTTTCTTTTCATAAGAGAGAGAGAGAAATAGTTGTATTGCCAAACAAGAAAAGCTTTTAATATTGTTTGAAAATATAAAATATTTTTGGCGCATTTTTTATAAAAAGCTTTAAGGGTTTGTTTATGTTTTGAAAAAAGCTTTTTCAGAAAATGTATTTGTAAAGTTTTGTGTGTATGTTATTTTTCTTGAAGCAGCTGTTTTTAATTATTTTTCTTCAATAAAAATTGTGGTTAAAAATAGTGTTGTTGCTGCAACACGTGTCCAAAAAAAAAGCTTTATTGCTGCACTTTTTTTTTATATAACAGAGAAATGTTATTTACAGAATGTTTGAAAATAAGTAACGGATATTTTTAAATGCCAAACGTTAGATTTTGAATATAGGTTTTTCTTTGGTATGACTATACGTATGCTTATATGTGGTTATTGTCTGCTTATTCCATTTGTGTATTCATGTGTGCAAGAAGGTCAATTTTATGCATTAATCAAAACGCGTTTGGGTGGATTTCATATAGAAATCCGTATGCATATGTAACAATTTGTAATTTAAAGGTAATTTATATGTATCAATATTGTGCAAATGTTTGAAAAACAAATATTTAGGTGCCGATTGCAATAATGATGGTTTTAATAACGATCTAAATTTGTATAATATCAATGCACAATAAATTTTCATTAATCAAACTTTCTTATGGACATCACTGCGTATGATTAATAAAAATATCCCATTGATATTAAGTATACGCAACAGTAGTCATAAGCAATTTTTATAAACACAGTTAAGAATAATACCACTTAACATAAAACGGTAAAAATGACGCTACCTGACATAACAAAAACAGAAATCGTACATCTCGGCCATATAAAGGGTGTTTTTGAAGCCCGATAGAACTTTAAATTGTAAATAATAATATAAAAAATTAAATTTTAATCCAAAAAAATTTTATTCCATATGGCCACATGGCGGCTGTTCTTCTGGACTTCCAATTGTGGGCCACTTTTTCGAGAATTGATGGACGTTTGTCACCAATAACACGAACAATGTTGGCCTCCAAGGCGTCAATTGTTGCAGGTTGCATTGATTTCCAATTGACTGGTCAATTTCTTGAAATCAATATATCGCTAAATTTGGATTTCGATTAGTCGATGTTTGCGGTCACAGTATGGCACGTAGAACTATTCTATTAAAATTACATCTCGCCCGGATCAATGTCATCCATATTTTCAAACCCCCAATGCCCCAATTCCTACAATCGATGACAAATCGATCTATTTGGATCTTCTTCCACACTTTCGTAGTAGCGGTGTTCAAGCGTCAATCTACTCATCATGATTTGCCAGAGTATACTAATCATTAGACCATACCCACAAAAAAAAGTTCGCCGTACACCGTCGAATCTAAATTGTCTTTGCAAGGAGGTTTCGAAATTAAATCAATGGCCCTTAGAGCAAAACACTGGTCAACTCGAGACAAAAAAATCGATATATCACACTTTAAAATCCGACTGTAAATACCGAAGATATAACAACAACTAAAAAAGGCGAGCCCTACGTTCGGCATAAAAAATTCGAAATTGCCTTGCAAAACTGCTTCATATTCGCAGGTGTACTTCTTTTTTTACCTGTAAGGTGGTACGGTCTACTGATCATAAATGTCAAAAAGTAAGCGCAGAGTATGTCAGTTCGTTTGACAGTTAACCCTTTCGAAAGTTATATCGTGTTTAAAAACAAACACCTTTACTATAAAAAAGAAAAAGTCGATTTTAAATCACAAAAGTCGACTATTATTTTAAGTTTCTTACCATACAAAATATTTTAAATGTACCTTAAAATTCTGTTTTAAATTTGAAGTTTTCATTTGTTTTTATTTTAAATTTATTTATTTTGTTTTTATTGTTTTCAAATTTTGTTTATATTTATTTACAAATTTCCTTTTTATTTTCGAATATTTTCTTTGATTTGCCATAAAAATAAACAAAATTTTTGAATGTATATGTTTGGCATTATTTTAAAAGTTCTATTTTAAATATTTTGTATGGTACGGTAAAAACAAAACCTTTGCTTTAAAATAAAGTCGACTTTAACAAAAATATACCTTTGAAAAATATTGATAGTAAGGCTGAAATCCTTTATATTTATTTATAATTACATATAAAGGTGAAAGATTTTGTTTTTGTTATAGTTATCATATACACTGAGAGGATTATCTGCATGCTATTGATGAATTTGTGCATTAATTAAATGAAGTTTCTTTTTTAATTTTTTTTTTATCGGGATGTACATTACTTGCATTAAAGGAATTAAATGTGCTCAAATCCATAAACTTGTTAAACAAATTGTGAAAAATAATCTGTTGAAGGCATGTCCCTAACCGTATTTCATTCTTGCCGAAAAAAATCGTCAAAGTACGACGATTTTAATTTACACTTGATCTTACTGAATGTGTTTATTATAATAGAATTCCTATTAAAAACTATATTGGGGAAATATTTGGGTATTTAGAAATTTATTGGGGGATTTTGGGGGATTTCAACTTGTCAAATGGGGATATGAGCACAAACTTTTAGGGCAACGCTGGTCTTGACAACGTTTTGCCAAAAAAAAAATTCACAATTTGTTAAATACGTTTGGGATTTTAGCATATTTAATTCCTTTAATGCAATTAATGTATATCCCGATAAAATAAAATTTGGAAAACTAATATGCAAGTGCTTGTGCAAATTAAAATGTTACTGACACTTTTGAAAACATTGTTTTCTATTGCTGTTTGTACATGAATGGATGTCACTACATTGCTTGTCAAAACAACAGAGTAGTACATTGGAAGATGACAAAGCAAATTGTGGAAATTTTTCTGTTGTTGTTTTTGTTTTTTCTTTGATATTTTAAATGTTTAATAACGCTCCTAGACGAGAACAAGAAATTCTCATTGAGTTTGTAATTTAACTTAACAAATATTTCCAGAAATTCTAAAAACGTCGTCCGCTGACGATTTCCTTAGGCAAGAATGGAATCCGGATAGGGACATGCCTACAACGGATTATTTTTTTTCTCAATTTGTTAAATACGTTTGGGATTTTAGCATATTTAATTCCTTTAATGCAATTAATGTATATCCCGATAAAATAAAATTTGGAAGGCGAAAATGTATATTTTTTTAATTTTCAGCATTGAATTTTCTTTAGTTAACAGGATAATGTGTTGCCAAAACTCTACCCACTGTGAGAAGGTGAGTTATTCTAAAGGGCCTCATATGAGTATGTATTAGGGATGTCAATCGGGATTGATATTTGAAAATCCCGGGATTCGGGGTTTTGTATGAAATCCCGGGATCACGATCTCGGGATTCCGGGATTTTCGGGACTACGGGATTTTTCGGGATCCCGGGATTTTACGGGATTTCGGGATTTTTCGGGATTTCGGGATTTAAATTTTCCTTTATTTGTAAAAATTTTTATGTTATGGAACTAATTTTTTTTTATAGAATAAAGCGTTTTATAATTATTAAATAGTTTTTAATTAATAATGTGGTCCATTTTATGAATATTGAAACATCTCAGTCAGAAATTGACAGTGGTACAAAAAATCAAGTACTTGCATACCACTGGGTAACCGCGATGTTAAAAATAAATGACTGGCAGAACACTCATTTGGGACGCTTTGCCAGCGTTTGCAAAAATCGTTTTGCCAGTATTTGTTTTACAAAACATCACGGCAGGGAAAAAAAAAGATACATATGAACTTTTTTAAATTTTATTTTGGAAAATATAATTCCAAACCACCTATTTATTGGTTTTGGCAGCGTTTTGCAAAAGTTAAAAATTTTGTTTCTCCAGTACTTTTCCGGCGCTTTTTGAACTGCCGGTCCTTTTGTCTATTGACATTACCATATTGGAAATGGGAAAGCAATTTTTGTCAGTACTTGTACCACCTGTTAAAATACCTTGCCATCGCTTTCCCGTTTGTATTTTTCTGGCTGGGATAACATATGAAGGCCTGTCATTAAGTACACTTGCGCCCAGTATTTTGTAAGCAGATTTTAAAGCAGATTCGTTGCGATAACCTTGCCCACTAAATCGTGTAATTACAGCAACAAAGTTATTTGGTTATCGTTATCAAATGTTTTCATGGAAGAATTCAAACCTAAAGTCCCAACCAAAACTTACAGTCTCTGTTTCAGAAATCCAATTTCGCTTGGAAGAATAAATCGGTAAAATAACAAACAAACTTGATTTTTCGCATGTTTTACACAAAAACTTAATATTGTTTACCAAAATTTCAAATTTTTCTGCAAAGTCTTTGCATAGTTTACTCGAATAATCTACTTCATTTATAATTTTACCAATATCTTGGCATCAATTTCTTGTCAATATGAGAAAATTCAAGAAAAAACGTAGGTAATCTAAAATTGCACACTTTGTTTATTTGCGTTTATATTAATATTAAAAAATAAGAAAATCCCGGGATTTTTGAGAAATAATCCCGGGATTCGGGATTTTGCCAATCCCAAAAATCCCGGGATTTCGGGATTCGGGATTTCCCGTTTGTCATCCCTACTATGTATGCATTTTTCTATATAAAATGACCATTATCGTGAAAAAAATATAAAACATTTTTTGTGTAATTTCATAGGGCTTTGGATAATTTTTGACCTGCAGCTGAGTAACATTTTGTTCTACTGGTGGCAGCACTGATTCTCACACTCACTTCAATGTTGCCATATTTTCAGAAAATACTCACATTATTTGGTAATATTGATGGATGGAAAAGTTGAAACGATTGAACCAGGGGTCTCCCATGGTGCTGATAATTGGCAACACCGGTTTTTAATGCAACAGATGGCGCTGCCTGCTGTTTTGTTTTTCTGGCAATAATATATATCATTTTATTGGGGAGCAGTGTTGCCCAAAATTTTTTAGCTTATTCCCATTTTAAATATTTAAATCCCCAATGTTATACCCAATTCATTTTAATTTAAACAAAAACTCAAAAAAAATGAGCTAAGTTAGCATCGCTCTTAAGTTCAGAAAATTATTAGGAAATGAGTGAGCAAATTAAATAAAATTGAATATTTTACGAAGAAATGTTTACGTTTTCACTCGAAATTTAACGGCCTCAAATCTTTGTTAAAATTGTGAAACTAAAAAAATGTTATTATACGAAAGACAAATCACAATTAAGCTGAAATGTCACCATTTCAAAATAAAAGTCGTATATTAAATTTTCGATAGAAAAACTTCTACACAATTTTCATACGAGCGTAAAAAGTCACATAATGGTGAAGTTTTTTTTTTCTAAAATTTGTAAATCTAGTAAGGTGTAAGTTCTAGGGCTCGTAAATTCTTTTGAACATTAAGTTTTCATAAGTCGAGTTTACACGATTCAGAAGGTACATAAGAGGTTATATGAAAACCCCTGGTACTTTTTGAGCCTATACAAAATTTATTTTTTCTAAATCCTTTGCATGTAACAATTTCAGTATTTTGAAAATAGAAAATTTTTTGATTAATTATTGAGCTTGGTTGCTTTTCGTTATTTCAAGATTTATAAATATTTGAAGAACATTTCCTCCATAATTCAAATATTTTGTAGAAATTTTGAAATTCTTCAACAGACCTAATTTCATCGACTTCAATTTGAAATAATACGCATATAATTTATGCCAAAATTCTTCTTATTTTGGGCCTAAAACTAAATCTTTTAAAATTTACAAATTTTTTAATCTGTCCCCAAAACAAAGTCGAAATCCCTAACTTGGGCCCAAATCCCCTTACCTAACAACTCTGTAAAAAATCATTTGACATAAAAAAATCCTACCTTGAGAAAATTTCAAAAAAAAAATCCTCCTTTGACAAAATTTCCCACATGCTAGCGACATCTACAGTTTGTTTACAAAATTATCGATGTTGCATCTCTATATTATAAGTCTCTGGATTGAACTTCTATTTTGAAAAATTCTTGTTTTTTATGTTTATTACACTCAAAAAAAAAAGTCAGTAAAGTCAGCAAAAAATGGTGCTGCGTCAGCAAATTTTTAGTCAGCAGTGTGCTTGCAAAAAAAAATTTCAGTAAAAGGTCGTTGCTGGAAATCAGCGAGCTGATTTTTACCAAAAAATAATAATCTCAGCAAAAGTTTTGCTAACACTTAGTCGATTGCAAATCAAAAAAATCCTTGCTAAAATCACTAAATTTTTTACTAAATATTAGTAGACTGGAAAAAACTCAAAAAATTTGTAGAGAAATTTTACTTTAGTTAATTTATTTGTTGAAAATTTAAATACCCATGTGAAAATCGAAATATATATGAACATACATGATCATACATTGACTAATATATGATCATGCATAGGCATACATGATCATATACGCCCATGCATACTTCAATGTATGACCATACATTATCTCATATATTTCCATATATCTTCGGATCCGAAATTTGAGGGTATATGGAGCCATATATGATCATATATGAGCATATATCAATCATATGTGAGCATATATGGTCATATATGAACATGTACGGTCATATACCCTCAAATTTCGGATCCGAAGATATATGGAAATATATTAGATAATGTATTGTCATACAGAGTAGTTTGTATTTACATTCAAATATACCCGAGTAAAAATAGTTACATAGGAAATTATATAATTTAATATGGACTAATATGTTTATATATAGTCAAGTGTGACACTATATCTTTATGGATATAATTATGTATAGCTTTGAGTTTTTAAAAAATTTCTTATATGATGTCATATATAGATCAGTATAAATATATATGTCCCCATATATATTAATATGTACCATATTTAGTTACATATGCTATGACAATTTTAATACAGCATCATATATAATTAAAAATGGCTTTATCGGTAAACATATAAAGTTTTATATAGCTCAAAGTTAAGGTTTTTTCTAAGTTGTTTTGGATATATTTAAGTATAGCGCAATGTAAAAAAATCTGTTTTTTTGAGAGATATTTATATATGATTTCAAAATATAAAAGGCGTACTCATTATAACTCGTAAATTCCTTGTAAATCTTGTATAAATACAAGCCATATTTTTTATGTATGGAATTTGACATTAACACTCTAATGCCCAAGGCTGTTAAAAAGCGGTCTTCAGATATTAAATAGTTTTTCGCTAAATAACATTTTTTTATTAAACAAGTTATGTTATATCAATAGAAAACATAATTACCTACTTTTTCGCCTTCAAACTTTTTTTGTATAGAACTAGAAGCATGTACAGTGAAAATTTTGTAAATTTGAAAAAATTAACTTTTTAAAACCGTAAAAAATATTTGAAAAATCGTCAAAAATAAATTTACGATCTGGCATACATTATCGACAATACCGAAGCTAGCTTAGAGTCTCTACTTATAATATCAGCTACAAATTTTGCTCCAGGACTCACAGTATCTTACGAATATATTTCTAACTGAAAAACTAGTTGAAATTAAACACAGATTACATACTCAGGGCTAGTAGTAAGCAAAACTAGTTTCATCAAAATTTATTGATGTTTTGTGCCAAATTTCGTAATTTTCAAAAAGCGAAAATCGCCATAACTTCTGAAAGAACAAGACTAAATGAGTAATTTTCAGTACGTGATTTTATTGATAGCAAAAACCGAAATTTTTTAACTACTGGATTTCTTGATTCGTCTTCAACCTTTATTATGCGATATCGCCTAAATCAAGCGATAAATTAAAATTTTAATATTGCTTCCATAGTAGATTTTCAATGCCAAATATATACATAGTTTAAATATCGCAATCAGAAGAAAGAGCATTAGAGGGTTAAACTCGTAAGCATACCAGGTTCACACAGTTTACGGGTAGAATACAATTTTATATGAGAAGGCTTAAAATGCTTGGTTACAATTATGTACAACTTCTTCTAAATACTTAAATTTTTATTTAAATTTTGAATTCTTAAGGGTGTTATTTTTTAGTATGTACTTTTTATTAGTTTTTGTTTTAAACCTGATATAATTATGTCTCTCTACATCAAATTAGATATGATTATATCGGGTCAAAATCCGGATAAGATTCTATATGATTCAATATATTTAGATCTTATCCGATATAATTTTATCCACCATTTTTCGGATCATAGCATATCTCCAATTATATTAAATAAGATATCATTACATATGACATCATATTATTTTTTTACTCGGGTATATATATATATAAGTTCCCGTAGTTCCTATACGGAACATAGGGCCACTGTGGTTTCTGTAATCTTAAAAATTTAAGATGAGTAGCTGATTGGGCTAAAGCATCCGATCCTGGAGCTGGGGCTGCCAGCAACGCCTCCAGGCAGACAGTGGACTCGGGATCAATTACCACATCCACGATGCGGTCATGCTTCAGTAAATATTCATGTCCATTTACCTACTTACCTGAGACGTTAAGATGTACTTTAACCATTCAGGCTACATGACCGAGCGCCTTCTCACACTAGCTAGCTATCAGAGGTATCTGAAAAGCCATTGCCCGGGAAATACTTGGTCTAAGACCGGAAGTAGTGAGCTGCTTGGACATTCAAAGAGAGGAATCGTTTCTGGTCACTCCCAAGTGAGTGACAGTCAGAAAACTTTCCGCACTAAGTGCACCTTTGTAGAAAGTCCCATTTCTCAAATGATTTTAGACAAATATAGCTTTGTTTTAGCTAGTTTTGGTTAAAAAGTTTCTTCAGAGGTAAATTGTAATTTGCAGTTTGCTTAAATTTAACTCATAATTATATTTCTTATATTTCGAAAATTTAACAATTATTTAGCAAACAAGTTCTGCTGATTTAAGTAGTTTTAATCGCGGAACTTTTTTGTTAATTTTTAGTAGCTTTTTCTGCTATTCTTACATACTTATTTCTATGAGTGTAGTTTCTGTTTGAAGCCAGATTCACAATGCTGTAGTACTTCACTCTGAGTGGATTTTGTTCCTTTCTTTTTTGCACTTACATATTTTTTGTATTATGATATCTCTATTGTACACACTCCACTCTACAGCGTGGAGTACTCCAGCATTGTGGATCCGGCTTAATTTGTTTATTTCCTAATACTACAAGAAATAATAAGTAGATTTATAATAAATTATTTTAATTTGTAGGGTTTATTTCAGCTATTTATTTTTTAAATTAAAAATATGATGAACCAAAAAATTCCTGAAACCCCGAAAAATCCCGGGATTTAATCCCGGGATTTGTAAAAACCAGTCCCGTTCGGCATCCCTATTATCAACACAATTTTTGTAGCAATTTTTGTAGTTCAAAATTAGTTTAGTGCTAAAAAAATATAACTAAAAATTTTGCTGAAAACGGAAACTACACCATTTCCAACTGTAATTGAGAAAAGAACAATTGAAATTGAGATTTTCCATTTGAAATTGAGAAAAGTTCATTTGATTTTGAGATTTTCTATTTAATATTGAGAAAATACCAATTGATTTTGAGGTTTTCCATATGAAATTGAGAAAAATGCAAATGGAATTAAGATTTTCCATTTAAAATTGAGAAAGGAACAAATGAAATTGAGATTTTCCAATTCAAATTGAGAAAAGAAGATATGTAATTGAGATTTTATATTTGATATTGGGAAAATAACAAATGAAATTTAGATTCTCCAATTGAAATTGGGAAAAGAACAAATGATATTGAGATTTTATATTTGAAATTAAGAAAAACACAAATGAAATTGGGAAAATTATAAATTAAATTAAGAAAAGTAGAAATGTAATTTAGAAAATATGATATGATTTTGGGAAAAATTTGTATTAAAGAACAAATTTTATTAAACACAAAAAATAAACAATAAAGACAACAATCAACGTACAGTCATATATTTTATTTGTACGGCGGGTTAATGGAATGAGCAGGAATGCTGTATGGCTCTGCTGCAGTCGCCAGCAATTACCAATGTTTTAGCTTCATCAATACGAGCTCATTCTGAGTAGAGTTGCAGAAGAGTTTTCAAACACAGTTTCTAACCTTTTGCAATAAGAAGCATTTTCAACGACTACCAGGAACTCCGAAAGGTTGTTCCACATCTCCTCCTATCTCACGAAAAAATTTCTCATCCATTCCCTGGCAACAGGGAATCCAATTTTTCATCCAATTTAATAACGCCTTTAACAATTGGGTCACGTGATGGTAGGTTGGTGGTGGCTAGCGCGAGTTAAAAATCTTGAATAGCCACGTTTACGGCGATAAAACAAACTGAAATTTGTTTCGTCCAGCCCCAGCTTTTAAGGAATATATATCGGTGTAAGATATTTCCAATTTCTTGCCATTTTTGTCTCCGTGCAAGCTTAATTTTATTCACAAGAATTTTATTAAATTTCTTAATTGCAGTTGAAAATTTCTCAATTTCATTTGTATTTTTCTTAATTTATTTGTTTTTTCTTTTCTCAATTCCAAATAAACAAATCTAATTTCCATTTGTTTTTTTCTCATTTTCAATTGTAAAATCTCAATTTCATTTGTTTTTTTCTTAATTTCAAATGTAAAATCTCAATTTCATATGTTCTTTTCTCAATATCAAATTAAAAATCTCAATTCCATGTATGCTTTTCTCAATTTCAATTGTAAAATCTCAATATCATTTATTCGTTTCTCAATTTTAATTGGAAAATCTCAATTTCATTTGGTTTTTTCTCAATATGAAATAGAAAATCTCAATTTCAATTATTCCTTTCTCATTAGCAAATGGAAAATCCCAATTTCAATTGCTCTTTTCTCAATACTACATGGAAAGCTCTCAATTTCAATTAGAAATGGTGTAGTACACTTGATATACAAGACGTTTTAGTAATTTTTCTACTAATTTTTTTTTTTTGAGTGTATCTACATACATACATTAGACTGGCCCTTATTTTGCTCCAAATCCCACTGCTAATCCCAAAGCTAATTCAGAAAAATTTTACAATCGAAGAATTTTCGAGCTATCCCTGGCCCTTAAAAGTTTTGAAATACGATTCACAAGAGTAAAAAATTACTTTTTTGGCCTTTTTTGAAAATACTGCCTCTTAAATAATTTTATTTATGGAAAATGCCAAAAGAATCGTAATCTAGACTGAATTATCTTTCTGACAAGGCATAAAAATCCAAAATAGTTTGGCAAGTCTTTAAGTAATTGCAATTCGCCCAGACCATTGTAGGGTAGAAATGAGACAAATTATGAAAATCGTAAAATATTAAATATTGATGAATTAAGGGTATGTATAATTGATCTTTTATTTGGTAAATGAATGTTTTTCGTTCGATTTAAGATCATATATATTTTTTAATTATTTTCAAATTAAATAAAGAAAGATGATACAATTTTTACAAGTAAATTACAGAAAATAAAAAATTTAAAGAATTCGATAAAGCCAGCGGTAGAAAACACGTATTTTCGGCTTTCGATACAAAGCCATCGTGAGTGCCGTTTGCCTTGATGGGTTAATAATTGATAATGGTCTACACTAATAGAAAAAATCCGTAAAAAAATTAGTTAAAACTACTAAAAATTTGTTAAAAATAATGCTGCAGAAAAAAACTGCTAAATTAGCAGATTATTTTTGCTATGTATTAGTAATATAGGAACAGCAAAAATAAAGCTGTTGAATATGCAGAATTTTAGTTATATTTGAGCTAAATTTTTGTAAATGGAGAGTAGCAAATTAGCCTGCTACAATCAGCAAAAAATTTTGCTAAATAATTAGTAGCCTAAAACATCACCAAAAAATTTAAAATTTTCGAAGTTTTTTTTGGATTTTTTTTTTAAATGCAAATAAAAACCGAGCCTTTTGAAAACAGCAGTGTACAATTTTTTAGCAAATATTTCTGCTGATTTTAGCAAAATAGAATTTGCATTCAACTAATTTTAGCTTAAAAATAGCAAAAATTTGGTAGATTTAACAGTTTATTTTTGCTATTTATACCCTACACCACTATGTGGTCAGGGTATTATAAGTTTGTGCTGATGTTTGTAACACCAACAAATATTGGTCCTAGACCCACCTTATAGTATACCGATCGGCTTAGAATTTTTTTTTATTTAGATTTAACGATGTCCGTCTGTCCGTCCGTCCGTCTGTCTGTCTGTCCATGCATTCTTGTGCGCACTCTACAGGTCGCACATATTAAGATATATTGAAGAAACTAGGTACACCCACTTATGTCGGCTCAAGGACGACGTCTATTGATTTTGGTGAACATCGGTCCATGTTTAGACCTAGTGCCCATATAAGGGTCCTACCAAAATTATGTTGTTTATACGCTGCTGGTCGCAAATATTAAGATATTTTGATGAAATACGGTACACCGACTTATGTCGGCCCAAGGACGAAGCCTATTGATTTTGGTGAACATCGGTCCATGTTTAGACCTAGTGCCCATATAAGGGTCCTACTAAAATTATATGGTTTATACGCTGCAGGTCGCAAATATTAAGATATTTTGATGAAATTTGGTACACAGACCTATATTGACCCAATAACGCAGCCTATTGATTTTGGTGAACATCGGTCCATGTTTAGACCTAGTGCCCATATAAGGGTCCTACCAAAATTATACTTTTTATACGCTGCAGGTCGCAAATATTAATATATTTTGATGAAATTTGGTACACCGACCTATGTCAGCCCAAGGACGAAGCCTATTGATTTTGGTGAACATCGGTCCATGTTTAGACCTAGTGCCCATATAAGGGTCCCCCCAAAAATACTAAGATATTTTAATGAAATTTGGTGCGCTTACTCACATTATAGAAAATTTTGATACAAGCCCCATTTTAACCCATTCGAATTTCGGATCCAAACATTAGTTGGCTTTTAACCAGACTGGTGTAGGGTATTGTATAGTCGGCATGCCCGACTTTAACCTTTTTACTCATTTTAGTCTACAAATATTTAGCAAAATTTTCTGCAGATTTTACAGTACAATTTGCTATTTACAATTACCCATGTAAAAATCGAAATGAATATACATGATCAAAAATTGGCTCATATGTGATCATGCATGGGCATTCATAGTCATATACGTCCATGCATAGTTCAATGTATGATCATACATTATCTCATACATTTCCATATACCTTTGGATCCGAAATTTGGGGGTATATGGAGGTATATGCCCATATATGATCATATATGAGCATATGTGAAACATATATGAGCATATATGGTCATATATGAATATGTACGGTCATATAGCCTAAAATTTCGGATCCGAAGGTATATGGAAATATATAAGATCATGTATGGTCACACATCGAACTAGACATGGACGTATATGACTATGTATGCCCATGTATGATCATATACAAGTCAATATTTCGATTTTCACATGGGTAACTAAAAATTAGCTTAAATATTACTAAAATTGTGTAAATTTAACAGTTTTAATTTTGCTGTTCTCATTTTACTAGTATTTAGTAAAAAAATCTGCTAATTGTAGCAGTTTTTTCTGGAGCATCATTTTTAACTAATTTTTAGTAACTTTTTCTGCTATTTTTACAGATTTATTTCTATGAGTGTACTTATGTTAAGTGGAAAACAAATAATAATATGTTAACAACTCAACTAGACTAACATCGACGAAATGATATTTTTATCCTTTGTTATTACTATTTTTGCTTTGACCTTTAATTCTTAAAGTATAGCAGCTGGTTCTATTCAACTCTGTGTATGATAACAGAGACTTATGAATGAAGGACTCAGCACGGAAAGGTTATTTGAAAACGAAAAAACTAAAAATTTTAAAATATTTATTAGTGAAAATCTTTACGGTTTATTGTTTATAACTTTTTAGCACTCAAAAAAATTAATTCACGCAAACAGATTACTTATTTTTAATGTACTTTAAATAAGCTAATGTATAAAAAAAAATGTATGCCACTAATTTGAAATTTTTCATTTTTAAAATCTGATTTTCCCATATATATTTAAAATAAATCAAGTTTCCTCATTTTTTCTTCGTATATAACCCAATAAGCACATAGGTTTTCAAAATTCAAGTGCTTTAAATTTTGCTTGAAGTAAAGTACATTTCAAATTCTAGCATTTGTATATTTAAAAAAAATATTTCAAACTTGAATTTTTGTTTCCCTTTTGCTGGAGTATGCTATTCAAATAAAATGTAATAAAAGTTGTATTCAAGCCTTGAAACTGGAAAACAGAGCTAGAATTGAACTTGATTTCAACTTGAATTCCAGTGAAATTGTTTATAGGGAAGTTTTGCTTACTCTTTAGGTTAATAAGAATTTTAAAATAAATGTGGCACTATTGATGTTTTAACAGATAGAAGTACAAATGGATATACCGGATATAATATACATTATGATCCCCTTGACCAATATTTATGTTACAAGTCAAGCCAAAATTCAGAGGGAAGATAGTTGTGGCAATTAATTGATAACTTTTATTAGAAAAATATTCGTATAGTCATACCAAAGAAAAACCTATATTCAAAATCTAACGTTTGGCATTTAAAAATATCCGTTACTTATTTTCAAACATTCTGTAAATAACATTTCTCTGTTATATAAAAAAAAAGTGCAGCAATAAAGCTTTTTTTTTGGACACGTGTTGCAGCAACAACACTATTTTTAACCACAATTTTTATTGAAGAAAAATAATTAAAAACAGCTGCTTCAAGAAAAATAACATACACACAAAACTTTACAAATACATTTTCTGAAAAAGCTTTTTTCAAAACATAAACAAACCCTTAAAGCTTTTTATAAAAAATGCGCCAAAAATATTTTATATTTTCAAACAATATTAAAAGCTTTTCGTGTTTGGCAATACAACTATTTCTCTCTCTCTCTTATGAAAAGAAAAACTGTTTTTTTGCGACCTGCAGTTTGTAATCAAGCCAATTTTGGGGGGACCCTTATATGGGCACTAGGTCTAAACATGGACCGATGTTCACCAAAATCAATAGGCTTCGTCCTTGGGCTGACATAGGTCGGTGTACCAAATTTCATCAAAATATATTAATATTTGCGACCTGCAGCGTATAAAAAGTATAATTTTGGTAGGACCCTTATATGGGCACTAGGTCTAAACATGGACCGATGTTCACCAAAATCAATAGGCTGCGTTATTGGGTCAATATAGGTCTGTGTACCAAATTTCATCAAAATATCTTAATATTTGCGACCTGCAGCGTATAAACCATATAATTTTAGTAGGACCCTTATATGGGCACTAGGTCTAAACATGGACCGATGTTCACCAAAATCAATAGGCTTCGTCCTTGGGCCGACATAAGTCGGTGTACCGTATTTCATCAAAATATCTTAATATTTGCGACCAGCAGCGTATAAACAACATAATTTTGGTAGGACCCTTATATGGGCACTAGGTCTAAACATGGACCGATGTTCACCAAAATCAATAGACGTCGTCCTTGAGCCGACATAAGTGGGTGTACCTAGTTTCTTCAATATATCTTAATATTTGCGACCTGTAGAGTGCGCACAAGAATGCATGGACAGACAGACAGACGGACGGACGGACAGACGGACATCGTTAAATCTAAATAAAAAAAAATTCTAAGCCGATCGGTATACTATAAGGTGGGTCTAGGACCAATATTTGTTGGTGTTACAAACATCAGCACAAACTTATAATACCCTGACCACATAGTGGTGTAGGGTATAAATAGCAAAAATAAACTGTTAAATCTACCAAATTTTTGCTATTTTTAAGCTAAAATTAGTTGAATGCAAATTCTATTTTGCTAAAATCAGCAGAAATATTTGCTAAAAAATTGTACACTGCTGTTTTCAAAAGGCTCGGTTTTTATTTGCATTTAAAAAAAAAATCAAAAAAAAACTTCGAAAATTTTAAATTTTTTGGTGATGTTTTAGGCTACTAATTATTTAGCAAAATTTTTTGCTGATTGTAGCAGGCTAATTTGCTACTCTCCATTTACAAAAATTTAGCTCAAATATAACTAAAATTCTGCATATTCAACAGCTTTATTTTTGCTGTTCCTATATTACTAATACATAGCAAAAATAATCTGCTAATTTAGCAGTTTTTTTCTGCAGCATTATTTTTAACAAATTTTTAGTAGTTTTAACTAATTTTTTTACGGATTTTTTCTATTAGTGTAGACCATTATCAATTATTAACCCATCAAGGCAAACGGCACTCACGATGGCTTTGTATCGAAAGCCGAAAATACGTGTTTTCTACCGCTGGCTTTATCGAATTCTTTAAATTTTTTATTTTCTGTAATTTACTTGTAAAAATTGTATCATCTTTCTTTATTTAATTTGAAAATAATTAAAAAATATATATGATCTTAAATCGAACGAAAAACATTCATTTACCAAATAAAAGATCAATTATACATACCCTTAATTCATCAATATTTAATATTTTACGATTTTCATAATTTGTCTCATTTCTACCCTACAATGGTCTGGGCGAATTGCAATTACTTAAAGACTTGCCAAACTATTTTGGATTTTTATGCCTTGTCAGAAAGATAATTCAGTCTAGATTACGATTCTTTTGGCATTTTCCATAAATAAAATTATTTAAGAGGCAGTATTTTCAAAAAAGGCCAAAAAAGTAATTTTTTACTCTTGTGAATCGTATTTCAAAACTTTTAAGGGCCAGGGATAGCTCGAAAATTCTTCGATTGTAAAATTTTTCTGAATTAGCTTTGGGATTAGCAGTGGGATTTGGAGCAAAATAAGGGCCAGTCTAATGTATGTATGTAGATACACTCAAAAAAAAAAAATTAGTAGAAAAATTACTAAAACGTCTTGTATATCAAGTGTACTAGTTTCCGTTTTCAGCAAAATTTTTAGTTATATTTTTTTAGCACTAAACTAATTTTGAACTACAAAAATTGCTACAAAAATTGTGTTGATAATAGGGATGCCGAACGGGACTGGTTTTTACAAATCCCGGGATTAAATCCCGGGATTTTTCGGGGTTTCAGGAATTTTTTGGTTCATCATATTTTTAATTTAAAAAATAAATAGCTGAAATAAACCCTACAAATTAAAATAATTTATTATAAATCTACTTATTATTTCTTGTAGTATTAGGAAATAAACAAATTAAGCCGGATCCACAATGCTGGAGTACTCCACGCTGTAGAGTGGAGTGTGTACAATAGAGATATCATAATACAAAAAATATGTAAGTGCAAAAAAGAAAGGAACAAAATCCACTCAGAGTGAAGTACTACAGCATTGTGAATCTGGCTTCAAACAGAAACTACACTCATAGAAATAAGTATGTAAGAATAGCAGAAAAAGCTACTAAAAATTAACAAAAAAGTTCCGCGATTAAAACTACTTAAATCAGCAGAACTTGTTTGCTAAATAATTGTTAAATTTTCGAAATATAAGAAATATAATTATGAGTTAAATTTAAGCAAACTGCAAATTACAATTTACCTCTGAAGAAACTTTTTAACCAAAACTAGCTAAAACAAAGCTATATTTGTCTAAAATCATTTGAGAAATGGGACTTTCTACAAAGGTGCACTTAGTGCGGAAAGTTTTCTGACTGTCACTCACTTGGGAGTGACCAGAAACGATTCCTCTCTTTGAATGTCCAAGCAGCTCACTACTTCCGGTCTTAGACCAAGTATTTCCCGGGCAATGGCTTTTCAGATACCTCTGATAGCTAGCTAGTGTGAGAAGGCGCTCGGTCATGTAGCCTGAATGGTTAAAGTACATCTTAACGTCTCAGGTAAGTAGGTAAATGGACATGAATATTTACTGAAGCATGACCGCATCGTGGATGTGGTAATTGATCCCGAGTCCACTGTCTGCCTGGAGGCGTTGCTGGCAGCCCCAGCTCCAGGATCGGATGCTTTAGCCCAATCAGCTACTCATCTTAAATTTTTAAGATTACAGAAACCACAGTGGCCCTATGTTCCGTATAGGAACTACGGGAACTTATATATATATATACCCGAGTAAAAAAATAATATGATGTCATATGTAATGATATCTTATTTAATATAATTGGAGATATGCTATGATCCGAAAAATGGTGGATAAAATTATATCGGATAAGATCTAAATATATTGAATCATATAGAATCTTATCCGGATTTTGACCCGATATAATCATATCTAATTTGATGTAGAGAGACATAATTATATCAGGTTTAAAACAAAAACTAATAAAAAGTACATACTAAAAAATAACACCCTTAAGAATTCAAAATTTAAATAAAAATTTAAGTATTTAGAAGAAGTTGTACATAATTGTAACCAAGCATTTTAAGCCTTCTCATATAAAATTGTATTCTACCCGTAAACTGTGTGAACCTGGTATGCTTACGAGTTTAACCCTCTAATGCTCTTTCTTCTGATTGCGATATTTAAACTATGTATATATTTGGCATTGAAAATCTACTATGGAAGCAATATTAAAATTTTAATTTATCGCTTGATTTAGGCGATATCGCATAATAAAGGTTGAAGACGAATCAAGAAATCCAGTAGTTAAAAAATTTCGGTTTTTGCTATCAATAAAATCACGTACTGAAAATTACTCATTTAGTCTTGTTCTTTCAGAAGTTATGGCGATTTTCGCTTTTTGAAAATTACGAAATTTGGCACAAAACATCAATAAATTTTGATGAAACTAGTTTTGCTTACTACTAGCCCTGAGTATGTAATCTGTGTTTAATTTCAACTAGTTTTTCAGTTAGAAATATATTCGTAAGATACTGTGAGTCCTGGAGCAAAATTTGTAGCTGATATTATAAGTAGAGACTCTAAGCTAGCTTCGGTATTGTCGATAATGTATGCCAGATCGTAAATTTATTTTTGACGATTTTTCAAATATTTTTTACGGTTTTAAAAAGTTAATTTTTTCAAATTTACAAAATTTTCACTGTACATGCTTCTAGTTCTATACAAAAAAAGTTTGAAGGCGAAAAAGTAGGTAATTATGTTTTCTATTGATATAACATAACTTGTTTAATAAAAAAATGTTATTTAGCGAAAAACTATTTAATATCTGAAGACCGCTTTTTAACAGCCTTGGGCATTAGAGTGTTAATGTCAAATTCCATACATAAAAAATATGGCTTGTATTTATACAAGATTTACAAGGAATTTACGAGTTATAATGAGTACGCCTTTTATATTTTGAAATCATATATAAATATCTCTCAAAAAAACAGATTTTTTTACATTGCGCTATACTTAAATATATCCAAAACAACTTAGAAAAAACCTTAACTTTGAGCTATATAAAACTTTATATGTTTACCGATAAAGCCATTTTTAATTATATATGATGCTGTATTAAAATTGTCATAGCATATGTAACTAAATATGGTACATATTAATATATATGGGGACATATATATTTATACTGATCTATATATGACATCATATAAGAAATTTTTTAAAAACTCAAAGCTATACATAATTATATCCATAAAGATATAGTGTCACACTTGACTATATATAAACATATTAGTCCATATTAAATTATATAATTTCCTATGTAACTATTTTTACTCGGGTATATTTGAATGTAAATACAAACTACTCTGTATGACAATACATTATCTAATATATTTCCATATATCTTCGGATCCGAAATTTGAGGGTATATGACCGTACATGTTCATATATGACCATATATGCTCACATATGATTGATATATGCTCATATATGATCATATATGGCTCCATATACCCTCAAATTTCGGATCCGAAGATATATGGAAATATATGAGATAATGTATGGTCATACATTGAAGTATGCATGGGCGTATATGATCATGTATGCCTATGCATGATCATATATTAGTCAATGTATGATCATGTATGTTCATATATATTTCGATTTTCACATGGGTATTTAAATTTTCAACAAATAAATTAACTAAAGTAAAATTTCTCTACAAATTTTTTGAGTTTTTTCCAGTCTACTAATATTTAGTAAAAAATTTAGTGATTTTAGCAAGGATTTTTTTGATTTGCAATCGACTAAGTGTTAGCAAAACTTTTGCTGAGATTATTATTTTTTGGTAAAAATCAGCTCGCTGATTTCCAGCAACGACCTTTTACTGAAATTTTTTTTTGCAAGCACACTGCTGACTAAAAATTTGCTGACGCAGCACCATTTTTTGCTGACTTTACTGACTTTTTTTTTTGAGTGTAATAAACATAAAAAACAAGAATTTTTCAAAATAGAAGTTCAATCCAGAGACTTATAATATAGAGATGCAACATCGATAATTTTGTAAACAAACTGTAGATGTCGCTAGCATGTGGGAAATTTTGTCAAAGGAGGATTTTTTTTTTGAAATTTTCTCAAGGTAGGATTTTTTTATGTCAAATGATTTTTTACAGAGTTGTTAGGTAAGGGGATTTGGGCCCAAGTTAGGGATTTCGACTTTGTTTTGGGGACAGATTAAAAAATTTGTAAATTTTAAAAGATTTAGTTTTAGGCCCAAAATAAGAAGAATTTTGGCATAAATTATATGCGTATTATTTCAAATTGAAGTCGATGAAATTAGGTCTGTTGAAGAATTTCAAAATTTCTACAAAATATTTGAATTATGGAGGAAATGTTCTTCAAATATTTATAAATCTTGAAATAACGAAAAGCAACCAAGCTCAATAATTAATCAAAAAATTTTCTATTTTCAAAATACTGAAATTGTTACATGCAAAGGATTTAGAAAAAATAAATTTTGTATAGGCTCAAAAAGTACCAGGGGTTTTCATATAACCTCTTATGTACCTTCTGAATCGTGTAAACTCGACTTATGAAAACTTAATGTTCAAAAGAATTTACGAGCCCTAGAACTTACACCTTACTAGATTTACAAATTTTAGAAAAAAAAAACTTCACCATTATGTGACTTTTTACGCTCGTATGAAAATTGTGTAGAAGTTTTTCTATCGAAAATTTAATATACGACTTTTATTTTGAAATGGTGACATTTCAGCTTAATTGTGATTTGTCTTTCGTATAATAACATTTTTTTAGTTTCACAATTTTAACAAAGATTTGAGGCCGTTAAATTTCGAGTGAAAACGTAAACATTTCTTCGTAAAATATTCAATTTTATTTAATTTGCTCACTCATTTCCTAATAATTTTCTGAACTTAAGAGCGATGCTAACTTAGCTCATTTTTTTTGAGTTTTTGTTTAAATTAAAATGAATTGGGTATAACATTGGGGATTTAAATATTTAAAATGGGAATAAGCTAAAAAATTTTGGGCAACACTGCTCCCCAATAAAATGATATATATTATTGCCAGAAAAACAAAACAGCAGGCAGCGCCATCTGTTGCATTAAAAACCGGTGTTGCCAATTATCAGCACCATGGGAGACCCCTGGTTCAATCGTTTCAACTTTTCCATCCATCAATATTACCAAATAATGTGAGTATTTTCTGAAAATATGGCAACATTGAAGTGAGTGTGAGAATCAGTGCTGCCACCAGTAGAACAAAATGTTACTCAGCTGCAGGTCAAAAATTATCCAAAGCCCTATGAAATTACACAAAAAATGTTTTATATTTTTTTCACGATAATGGTCATTTTATATAGAAGAATGCATACATAGTAGGGATGACAAACGGGAAATCCCGAATCCCGAAATCCCGGGATTTTTGGGATTGGCAAAATCCCGAATCCCGGGATTATTTCTCAAAAATCCCGGGATTTTCTTATTTTTTAATATTAATATAAACGCAAATAAACAAAGTGTGCAATTTTAGATTACCTACGTTTTTTCTTGAATTTTCTCATATTGACAAGAAATTGATGCCAAGATATTGGTAAAATTATAAATGAAGTAGATTATTCGAGTAAACTATGCAAAGACTTTGCAGAAAAATTTGAAATTTTGGTAAACAATATTAAGTTTTTGTGTAAAACATGCGAAAAATCAAGTTTGTTTGTTATTTTACCGATTTATTCTTCCAAGCGAAATTGGATTTCTGAAACAGAGACTGTAAGTTTTGGTTGGGACTTTAGGTTTGAATTCTTCCATGAAAACATTTGATAACGATAACCAAATAACTTTGTTGCTGTAATTACACGATTTAGTGGGCAAGGTTATCGCAACGAATCTGCTTTAAAATCTGCTTACAAAATACTGGGCGCAAGTGTACTTAATGACAGGCCTTCATATGTTATCCCAGCCAGAAAAATACAAACGGGAAAGCGATGGCAAGGTATTTTAACAGGTGGTACAAGTACTGACAAAAATTGCTTTCCCATTTCCAATATGGTAATGTCAATAGACAAAAGGACCGGCAGTTCAAAAAGCGCCGGAAAAGTACTGGAGAAACAAAATTTTTAACTTTTGCAAAACGCTGCCAAAACCAATAAATAGGTGGTTTGGAATTATATTTTCCAAAATAAAATTTAAAAAAGTTCATATGTATCTTTTTTTTTCCCTGCCGTGATGTTTTGTAAAACAAATACTGGCAAAACGATTTTTGCAAACGCTGGCAAAGCGTCCCAAATGAGTGTTCTGCCAGTCATTTATTTTTAACATCGCGGTTACCCAGTGGTATGCAAGTACTTGATTTTTTGTACCACTGTCAATTTCTGACTGAGATGTTTCAATATTCATAAAATGGACCACATTATTAATTAAAAACTATTTAATAATTATAAAACGCTTTATTCTATAAAAAAAAATTAGTTCCATAACATAAAAATTTTTACAAATAAAGGAAAATTTAAATCCCGAAATCCCGAAAAATCCCGAAATCCCGTAAAATACCGGGATCCCGAAAAATCCCGTAGTCCCGAAAATCCCGGAATCCCGAGATCGTGATCCCGGGATTTCATACAAAACCCCGAATCCCGGGATTTTCAAATATCAATCCCGATTGACATCCCTAATACATACTCATATGAGGCCCTTTAGAATAACTCACCTTCTCACAGTGGGTAGAGTTTTGGCAACACATTATCCTGTTAACTAAAGAAAATTCAATGCTGAAAATTAAAAAAATATACATTTTCGCCTTCCAAATTTTATTTTATCGGGATATACATTAATTGCATTAAAGGAATTAAATATGCTAAAATCCCAAACGTATTTAACAAATTGAGAAAAAAAATAATCCGTTGTAGGCATGTCCCTATCCGGATTCCATTCTTGCCTAAGGAAATCGTCAGCGGACGACGTTTTTAGAATTTCTGGAAATATTTGTTAAGTTAAATTACAAACTCAATGAGAATTTCTTGTTCTCGTCTAGGAGCGTTATTAAACATTTAAAATATCAAAGAAAAAACAAAAACAACAACAGAAAAATTTCCACAATTTGCTTTGTCATCTTCCAATGTACTACTCTGTTGTTTTGACAAGCAATGTAGTGACATCCATTCATGTACAAACAGCAATAGAAAACAATGTTTTCAAAAGTGTCAGTAACATTTTAATTTGCACAAGCACTTGCATATTAGTTTTCCAAATTTTATTTTATCGGGATATACATTAATTGCATTAAAGGAATTAAATATGCTAAAATCCCAAACGTATTTAACAAATTGTGAATTTTTTTTTTGGCAAAACGTTGTCAAGACCAGCGTTGCCCTAAAAGTTTGTGCTCATATCCCCATTTGACAAGTTGAAATCCCCCAAAATCCCCCAATAAATTTCTAAATACCCAAATATTTCCCCAATATAGTTTTTAATAGGAATTCTATTATAATAAACACATTCAGTAAGATCAAGTGTAAATTAAAATCGTCGTACTTTGACGATTTTTTTCGGCAAGAATGAAATACGGTTAGGGACATGCCTTCAACAGATTATTTTTCACAATTTGTTTAACAAGTTTATGGATTTGAGCACATTTAATTCCTTTAATGCAAGTAATGTACATCCCGATAAAAAAAAAATTAAAAAAGAAACTTCATTTAATTAATGCACAAATTCATCAATAGCATGCAGATAATCCTCTCAGTGTATATGATAACTATAACAAAAACAAAATCTTTCACCTTTATATGTAATTATAAATAAATATAAAGGATTTCAGCCTTACTATCAATATTTTTCAAAGGTATATTTTTGTTAAAGTCGACTTTATTTTAAAGCAAAGGTTTTGTTTTTACCGTACCATACAAAATATTTAAAATAGAACTTTTAAAATAATGCCAAACATATACATTCAAAAATTTTGTTTATTTTTATGGCAAATCAAAGAAAATATTCGAAAATAAAAAGGAAATTTGTAAATAAATATAAACAAAATTTGAAAACAATAAAAACAAAATAAATAAATTTAAAATAAAAACAAATGAAAACTTCAAATTTAAAACAGAATTTTAAGGTACATTTAAAATATTTTGTATGGTAAGAAACTTAAAATAATAGTCGACTTTTGTGATTTAAAATCGACTTTTTCTTTTTTATAGTAAAGGTGTTTGTTTTTAAACACGATATAACTTTCGAAAGGGTTAACTGTCAAACGAACTGACATACTCTGCGCTTACTTTTTGACATTTATGATCAGTAGACCGTACCACCTTACAGGTAAAAAAAGAAGTACACCTGCGAATATGAAGCAGTTTTGCAAGGCAATTTCGAATTTTTTATGCCGAACGTAGGGCTCGCCTTTTTTAGTTGTTGTTATATCTTCGGTATTTACAGTCGGATTTTAAAGTGTGATATATCGATTTTTTTGTCTCGAGTTGACCAGTGTTTTGCTCTAAGGGCCATTGATTTAATTTCGAAACCTCCTTGCAAAGACAATTTAGATTCGACGGTGTACGGCGAACTTTTTTTTTGTGGGTATGGTCTAATGATTAGTATACTCTGGCAAATCATGATGAGTAGATTGACGCTTGAACACCGCTACTACGAAAGTGTGGAAGAAGATCCAAATAGATCGATTTGTCATCGATTGTAGGAATTGGGGCATTGGGGGTTTGAAAATATGGATGACATTGATCCGGGCGAGATGTAATTTTAATAGAATAGTTCTACGTGCCATACTGTGACCGCAAACATCGACTAATCGAAATCCAAATTTAGCGATATATTGATTTCAAGAAATTGACCAGTCAATTGGAAATCAATGCAACCTGCAACAATTGACGCCTTGGAGGCCAACATTGTTCGTGTTATTGGTGACAAACGTCCATCAATTCTCGAAAAAGTGGCCCACAATTGGAAGTCCAGAAGAACAGCCGCCATGTGGCCATATGGAATAAAATTTTTTTGGATTAAAATTTAATTTTTTATATTATTATTTACAATTTAAAGTTCTATCGGGCTTCAAAAACACCCTTTATATGGCCGAGATGTACGATTTCTGTTTTTGTTATGTCAGGTAGCGTCATTTTTACCGTTTTATGTTAAGTGGTATTATTCTTTACTGTGTTTATAAAAATTGCTTATGACTACTGTTGCGTATACTTAATATTAATGGGAAATTTTTATTAATCATACGCAGTGATGTCCATAAGAAAGTTTGATTAATGAAAATTTATTGTGCATTGATATTATACAAATTTAGATCGTTATTAAAACCATCATTATTTCAATCGGCACCTAAATATTTGTTTTTCAAACATTTGCACAATATTGATACATATAAATTACCTTTAAATTACAAATTGTTACATATGCATACGGATTTCTATATGAAATCCACCCAAACGCCTTTTGATTAATGCATAAAATTGACCTTCTTGCACACATGAATACACAAATGGAATAAGGAGACAATAACCACATATAAGCATTTAACCAAAAACCACTAAATACCAAAATGTTTTTTTTACATAAAAACGTACATATGTAAGAATTAAGATATTTGTGGGAATATTGTTGTATATAATCTCAACTAAATTTAGTTATCAATAGCTGTAATTAGTATATATTTAGTAAAGTAGGAATTTTTAATTAGAAAATACAGAGCATTCGCCTAAAATAATACGCAAGTAAAAAAATTTCTTAAACGGGTTTCGAATCGTTTCGACTTATTCTTAACACATTTTTAGTTGGAAGACTAATTTAAACAATGTTTTTAGTTATCTTCATTTAACACAATACTAAAAATCCTTAGTATTTTAACTAATTCTGAGGGTTAATTTTTAAAATAATTTATAACTAATATTTAAGAACCCATTTGTTAAATTTAAACAATCTATTGTTATAATGTTCTCATGTTTCTGTTATTAATTTAATTTTTTAAAATTGCGCATAGCTCGAAAACTAAGAGAGAGCAGCGAACTTTGCGAACATTTCGACGACCCCTTATTATCCAATACCCCCGTTAAAATATTATCTCTATCAACAAATTTTATTTTGAGCGAAAAAACAGGAATAAATTTTGTTAAATTAACAAATTTTTCTGTTGAGCCAATATACTTATTATTTTGAGTGTAGATAGAAAATTGTTTTCAGATTCAAAATATGATATTTAACAACTGTTTTTTCAATTGTTTGCAAAATAAATTCATTAATAATTACAAAACAACCTTGACGCAAATTTCTTTTAAACAAATAATGTTTTGTGGCTTTAGAAATATTTTTCTGACTCATAATTACATTTATGTACTTTGTAAAACATTTTTTCAAAATTGAATAATGTTAATTTCATCAAAACCATATTGCTATACTTCTAAAAAGTTTAATTGCAACAAATGTTGTTATGAATTTTTTGGATTTCTTTTTGAAAAATTGTAACAAAAGTTTGAACTTATAATTAAAAATTATGTCATAATTGTAAAATTCGCAGGAAAAAATTCAAAATTTGTTGCATATAGAAAAACAAAACTACTCACATCAAAGTTTGTAATTTTGTTAATAAACTTTAAATACAAAGTTTCATGTACTAACTACAGATATACCCAGTCAGAAAAATACAAACTGAAAAGTGCTGACAGGGCAAGGTTATAAAATCTTTCCGAAAATATATGCAACTGGCTTTAACCTTATAAATCGGTTGCCACCTCTGATAAAAACTCATAATGCATGTTAAAAAAAATCTACCACCTTTTTTAGCACTTTTTATTTCGAATCTAGCACTTTCTAGCATTTTTGTTCGATGATCTAGCACCTTTTCGCATTTGTCTTATGGCAACACTGGCTGTGGTGTATAGTTAAATGTAGTATTACGTTACCAGATTGACGTGTTTAGTAAATCCCATTTCTCGGGATATTTTTTTCCTGAAATTCCAGAGTTTTCTATACTAGATAATTTCGTAACAATACGTTAAATTTTCGCATTCTAGCTGGGTCAGGCATCTAAAAGTTGGTCTATTAGTTGGGTTTCGAGTTCAGCTTTCCAAATTTGAACGACTCATTCAACAATTTGATACTAAAAATGCAAAAATCTAATTTTCGTAATTCTTCAAACTTTTTGGGCTTCAAAACGCGACAAAAAACAATTAATTGGGAGGAACTGACAATGAAAGTATCCCGATGCGTCCTCTCAGATTTTAATGAGATGCGTGAAAGAAGAGAAAAAAAGAATGTGCATATGTGACGCGCTTTTGTTCAGGAGAGCATGGGATCGGTCTCATTCGATGCTCAGATGTTGTCCACAAAAAAAAAAAATTGATTTTTTTACCCTTAGGTCCCTTTCTCTATGCGCTGTCACATATATTTTTAGCGGCCAAATCTTTTGCTTAAGGGTTAAAAAGTGGGGTCAAAAATAATCCAATTTTTTTTTTTAATTTATTTCAAATGATTTCAAAGCAAAATAGACAAATTGGGGCGATTTTACCAATAGTGGCAAACCTGGGTTCTCGACATGGCACTGTGGGCCAGGATCGCCATTTTTTGGCCAAAAGTACAATTCAGGTAAATGGAAAATATGTTTATATATTCAAAATCTACGATTGTTGAATATTTTGTGTGTGAAATATTGTATCATTGTGGTTACACGTTGTTAGTTGGCGAGAGTTCAAAGTCAAAGTTTTTTAATTTTGTGACATTTTTTATTTTATAATGATGCAATAAAAAAATCATAAACAATAATTTGTTTCAAAAACAATCTCAAATTATAAAACTGAAACTAGTTCTAAAAAAAAATATAAACCTGTTAAATATTTACGAAAAAAGTAACAAAATTATTGATTTTACCTCAAAAATGTGGGTTTTTATGAAAATCCTAAATTTTCACAAAAAAGCTCCAAAATGTTCCAAGAGATATTTGAAAAACTTGAATGCCAATGTGTTCCCTCAGATGTCTTCTACCTAGGTTTTTGCGACCGTTTGCCACCGTTTGCCACCGTTCATAATCTTTCGAGATTTTGCCCTTTAACTGAAAAAGTACCTTCAGATCTCGCTGATTTCCAGCATTCCAGAGTTTTAGTAAAAACTAAAAAATAGCACTAAAAATTACCTCAAATGAAGGTTCTGGTTTTCTCACATAGACTAGCCCCCTAAAGTCCAGGTTTGTGGGACATTTGAGTGCCAATTATAAATAAGTACGAAATTAACCCTTAAACGCATTTTAAGTTTTGACTTATTTCTGGCATTAAAGTTGAATTTTCAACTTTGATGTCTTCAGAGACTTATATTAGAATTTCATGACAAATAATTTTGCGGAGTATTTTAACCCTGTAACTCTTCAACTTATGGATCTTTTTTGACACTTTTTAAAAAGGTCCAAAAGAGACCCTTTAATTGCAGAGTTAGAGAGTTAAAATATTCCACAAAAATGTCCCTCGTAGTGTTTTACATAAGTTCGCTGAACATATGCTATACCCAAAATGGATGGTTTCCTATGCCGATTCACAATAAACATTTTCAAAGGAGGGGAAATTTTAACCCCCCAAAAACATAGGACCAGACGGAAACTTTTAAAACGCCGATACACTTATATTTTTCTTTGGTCCCTCTGCCAGAATTAGTTGTCATCAGAACCTTTTTTTTTCTTGTACAGTGTAATTTATTTTCCAACACATAGGAATTTAAATTTATGGCCGCCATATTGGATCCGCCATATTGAATTTTTAAAATTTGATTTCAGATTCGTAATCTGCTACCCAAAAACTTCCCCTGGTGCAAATTTGAAGTAAATCAGGCTACATAAAAAATTTAATGAAAAAATTGTTTGTCGCCATATTGGATCCGCCATTTTGAATTTAAAAATTATAATTTCAGATTTTTAATCAGCGGATCCTAGACCTATATAATTGTTTATTTGAAGTCCAATATAATAAAAACTAAAAACTAATGGCCGCCATCTTGGATCCGCCATTTTGAATTTTATATTTTTTATTTCAGATTCGTGATCAGTAATAACCAAGCCCCCCTTTGTGATATCTTATAGTCTCATATACTCAATATTCTAGTTTTGGCCAAAATTCGATGATGCTGGCCCACTGTGCATAAATCAAAATTTAGGAAATTTCAGACGTGTTTTCATAAAAAAGCGGTTAGTTACTGATCCCACTTTTTAACCTTTAACTGTAAAAGTGCATCGCTATTTTTCACGCTATTTGTAAAGCACGGTTGATGTTAGTCGAATCGACTAACAATGCACTTCTAGAGTTAAACGTAATACTGGCCCGCTAAAAATAAATGTCCCTTGTTTTTCTCCTTTACCATATATAAAAATTCAATTTAAATCGGAAAGAACCCAATTGGATACCTTCGTTGTGAGCCAAAAATGCACCAGCGTTTTGTTTTTGCTTAGAATGACCACTATCTGATCAACAAATAAAATTTTATAGATCCCGTGCAAGAAATCGCTTTGGTTTGGTAATAGGATTTGAGCTCATTGCATTCAAACTCCGATAACACATTTCCATGGCTACCATTTTAAATAGGGTTCGTCATTGTGGCACTAAAAACGGATGTACTAAACTTCGTCCAATTATTTTCAGAATAGTATAGGGTTCTTCAATAAGAGCGCTACAAAAGTTTTTTTAAATAAAACAAAAACGGTTTTGGAGATCAATGAAATTCTTTATTCCTGTGAAAGTACGTTCGATGCCATTATGTATGGAGATCGATCTCTTTTGCATGGCTACCACGGGCACGCTTGCAGAAGTCCAGACGCTGAACCCAATTTTCGACGGTTTTCAAGCCTAAATCGGCCGATATTCATACGAAGTTCATCAATCGTCGCTGGCTTGTTGGCATATACCATAGATTTGACGTAGCCCCACAGGAAATAGTCCAACGGCGTCAAATCGCACGACCGAGGCGGCCAATCGACTGGACCATTTCGTGAGATAACACGTTCTCCAAACTTGGTTTGCAATAAATTGATTTCGACATTTGCTGTGTGGCTTGTGGGGCCGTCCTGTTGGAACCACATGTCCTCCCAGTCCATATCATTCAATTGGGGCCAAAAATATTCGGTTATCACTGAACGGTAGCGATTCCCATTCACAGTAACGTGCCGGTCTTGATCATCACGGAAGAAGTACGGCCCAAATACGCCGCCGGCCCATAAACCGCACCAAACCGTAATTTTTTCGGAATGCAATGATGACTCATGGAGTACGTGTGGATTGCTGTCTGAACAATAACGCATATTTTGTTTATTGACGAAGCCATTCATTATGACGACCATAAATTGGACGTAGCGCTCTTAACGTTGAGGCCACTGACTCCGAATTTCGGTAGTAAATTTTAATAATTTCGACTCGTTGTTGGCTCGTATATCTTTCCATCATGAAATGGCAAACCTGACTGAAGAGATATGTCAAAAGAGCGGCAAGAAATATGGCGTCGTTTGCTGTCCCTGTCTTTCTACTTTTGTAGCGTCCCTGTTGAAGAACCCTTTAGTTTAATAACAATAGTCTTTCATTTTATATGCACTCGTACATACGGACGGACATTGCTAAATCGCCTCAGCAAGTGATTCTGAGTTAACATGTATATTAGCTGTGTTTGTGTGACTGCAAATCAGTGTTATATAGAACGATTTTGACAGTTTTTTGACTTATTCTGGCTTTCTATTGTCAAAATTGTTCGAGATAGCATTGATTGGCATGCCACACAAACACATCTATTATAAAGTGGCTCTACTATTCATTATTTTTGGTATTTACAAAAATCAAATACCCTATTCTACAGAGTGGTGCAGAGTATAAAAATTATTCGTGTGTCCGGACTCCAACTGAAAACCTTATAACTGCAACCCTTTTTAAGCAAAGCTTCATCATTTTTATAGATGCTCTGCCAGTGCATTAGTTTTTGTACCACTGTAAATTTATCATTGGTAGAGAGACATGTCTGTGCTAGTGATTTTTTTATCACTCAGCTATTGGTAAAACAAATTCTGGCAAAACGGTTTTCGAAAACGCTGGTAAAGTGTCCCAGATAAGAGTTTTGCAAGTAATTTATTTTTAATTCCACGACAATCCAGAAATTTGCCAGCACTATATTTGTTATACCAATAACAATTTCTGACAGGGGCTATACAAACAAATCGTTGTTTGTAGCACAACACGTCAAAAGCATTTATGCACATGTAAGTAGTTCTGGATGTGTGTTTTGTTGTAAAGTATTAGGCTGCAATACAATTGTATGCGGTATGTTTTTCTTTTTAATATTTAAAATTCATCAGATGTAGACATAGATTTTAATGAAACGACACAAAAACTTAAAACGTAAAGTAAATGCACAAAACCCGAGATTTTAGGTAAATTGTTAAAACCAAACACATACATATATTTACACACACACACACAACCAAATTCATACGGTGCGACACAAAATGGTTGTACACACAATCAGCCACATATTTTATATATTTTAACCTTAAACACATGAATTTGTAAACACTCAAAAAAATATGTTAATAAATATTTAATGTATATATTAATATAACACATCCCAGTATGCAATTGCAGAAAAATTGCTGAAATTAGCAGATGTTGTTTGCTAAATAGTAGTGAAATAAGACCAGCAAAAATAAAACTGTTAAATTTACAGAATTTAAATTATATATGAGTTAACTTTTAGTTAAATGAAAATAAAAAATTATACTGTAAAATCTACAGAAAATTTTGCTAAATATTAGTAGACTAGTAAACACAAACTGTTATATCTATAAAACTTTTGTTATTTTTAAGTTAAATTCAGTTGAATGAAATAGCAGTCTATCCTGCCAAAATCAAAATAGGCTCTGTTTTTCTTTGCATTAAAACAAAAAATAAAAATCGAAAAAAAACTTTGAAAAACTTAATTTTTTTTGGGATTTTTTTTGGGCTACTAATTATTTAGCAAAATATTTTGCTTAGCAGGCTAAATTCTTCTACAAAAATGTAATTCAAATATAAATAAAATTCTGTATATTTAACAGTTTTATTTTTGCTGTTCCTATCTTACTAATATATGGCAAAAATAACTTGATAATTTCAACAATTTTTTCTGCAAGGTAAATTTTAACTAATTTTTAGTAGTTTTAACTAAGTTTCTTACCGACTTTTTTTATATTAGTGTACATTAGGGTGCACTAAGCTTGAATGGAGGTAAATAAATTTGGAGTTATTGGCTGGGAAATATATATTTGGGTGTAATACTATATTCTCTAAAAAATTAGGATAATCGGATATCGGAAAGACAAGCAGCATCGGCCCTGAAATTTGGAACACGGATTACAAGGAAAAAATATGGCTTTTTGTAAATTTTCTCAAAAACATTGATATTTTAAAACTAATTTGAATTAAAAACATTAAAGAATCATACACACAGAAAATAAATTGGTTGGAATTCTATTGGAACCAACGAAATATTTTCATCATTCAATAATTTTAATTGCAGTTATTTAAAATTCATCATCAGGAAAGATATATATATTTGTGAACAGAAAATATATATGATGAACCAAAACACTTTCACATTATCCAAAATATTGGCTTTTCTAACCAATATTGAAAAAATACCAACTTCCACATTAACTTCAATACCAACAACTACCACTTTATCGAAGATTTAGCCATTTGAATAAAATATCGGCTGCAAAAATCTAGTATCAGTTGTGTTTCAATAAAATCGATCACTCTATCCAAAGTATTAGTTTTTCCAATCAATTTAAAAGTTTATTTTTAACTATAGTAGCCTTAATCATTAATTTACATTATTTGGGTAATTGTAATAATATATTGAGACAAGGAACATAAATTTTATTTATCATAATAAAATTTTGGAATCTATCATATTTTTTCGTTTCATACATATGTTAGTTAACAACTAAACGTAAGTATCTGTGGCGCAGGAGGTAGAGACACAGCCTTATAGCCTTAGAGATTTGAGTTCAAACCTCAACCAAGGTAATATTTTTTTTTTTTTTTAAATAAATTTTTTATTGATTCAAATTAAAAGACACAATTGATTTTTTGTTGTGAATATAATTTTATTCAAAAACAAAATATTCAAATTTTCAACCAGAAGGAATTCAAATTTGAAATTTGACAAAAAAAATTTATGTCGAGTTTAGCCTAGAGGAAAAGCAATGGGCTGACAAACGGAAGGTCACCGGTTCAATCCCGGTTCGCGATATAAATTTTTAAAAAAATTTTTTTTTATTCAAATTAAAAGACACAACTGATTTTCTTTTGTTGATATAATTTTATTAATAGACAAAATATTCAAACCTGAAGAAATTCAAATTTGAAATTTGACTAAAAAAACTTAAATAGAGCTTAGCTTAGAGGGAAAGCAATGGGCTAACAAGCGGAGGGTCGGCGGTTCGATCCCAGTTAGCGACAAAAAAAATTTAATTTTTAAATAAATTTTGTGGAACGTGTTTTTCTATTTATAGAATTTATAATCCACAAACATTAAAGTAATCTATTAACACGACAAAAATTCAAAAATTGTAAATAAATTTCGGTAGTTACAATGGTATTAAAAATAAATAAAAGTGATTGTACCTGGAACTACAAAAATTCGGTTGGAACTACGAATCTGTTTTCTGTGTGTAATTCTGAGTGCATTATCTTTGTAAGAAAGCAATAAAAACTTAAATTCGCTAAAAAAAACAACCGAGTTATTACAATTTCCGGACCACTTATTCAAGAAATTCGGGTCCAAATTTAAAAATTTTTTGAAACGATCTACAACACAAACATTTTTTTATTTTATAAGTTCCAAGAAACTTAAACAAGAAGTATTCTGTATATAGTGTTTTTCTAACTCGTTTTAAATTAGTGCCAATTAGGTCAACATTTTTAAACACTGTTTTCAAATTTACAATTTAAATTTTTTGAAAATTCTTTTAAAGAAATTTAAAAAAATTGCTGATAGGGTTTTGTTAAGAACATATTGGAAATTACAAAATTACAAAAAACTACAAAAATTGTAGGAATTCCTTTTTTCATTTGGCTAGGGCAGAGATTTTATTTCAACGGATTTCGAGGAAACAGTAATTTTTGGCATTTAGCTTTTAGGCAAGTTTTTTTCTTCTTCTTTTCTACATGATTTTTACCGGAATACAACAACACAAGATTAAAATCCTGAAAAATAGGGCAAAATAGAAATACACAAAATTGCCCCTGTGTAAGGTCAAAGGTCAACTTTTAGGAGATTTTAGTTTTATATAAACATATTAATAAAACAGATATTCCTAAGCGGATATTGATGAAAAATCTTGATATTATTTTTCTAGGCCTAGAAATAATATTATTAATTTAATTTCAGGAAATCCATACCAGATATGTGCCCAGGTAGAAAATTACAAAGGGCCCAGCACTGGAAAAGCACCGAAATGGGTGGTATGAGTGCTTGTTAACAGCGCTTTCCCAACGCCCAAATGATAACACCGTTCCACGGTGGTGCCAATGCTTTACCAAGCCCTGGGAAAGCACCCATAAAAATCAAGGGTTTTCCCTGCCACCAAATTATGAGCCCTCATCACTGAAGAATTTTAAATTACTCTAAAAATAGACTATTCTTGGAGTTATTGTATTGTGGAGTAAAAATTATTTAAATATTCACTCTTTTGGTGTTTCTTTTTCAAAAACAAAATAATGTTATAGGAAAACAAGCGCTGGGAATTCACCCTTTTAAAGCGTTGGGAAGGCGTCCAAATTTAGAGCTTTGCCAGTACTTCTTTTTGTAAGACCGCGGTCTACTTGCGCTTTGCCAGTGCTTCTTTTTTGTTACCACACATAATTTCCACCTGGGTGGTAACTACATGCTTGGTAATGGTAACTAGTTACTTTTTTTATTACATTTCTTATGACTTTTGTATGGCGATGTCGAGCAAAATAATGAGTTTTTGGTTACACACCAGCATACCAAAAATCAAAAAATATATTGTTACCTATGTGCTTACCAGTATTGACAAACATAATGAGTCGAAAAATGGATTTTCGAAAAAATAAGTTTTATAAAATTTGCTCGTGCGGGAATCGAACCAGGGACTCCAGATTTCCAGTCAATAGCTCTACCATAAGTAACAACATCTTTTTTTGATTTTTGTATGCTGCCCAGCAAAATATTGGTAATGACACCTCATTGCTGTCTGCATTACCAATAATGATATATCATTACCTTTTGCATTATTTTATAATATAAAATAATGACTTCCTAATAACGGCCTATTGTAGTTATTGCATTTAAATATAAAATAATGACTTACTCGCAATAGTTTAAATAAGTACTATTTACAAAGTTAAATTTTATACATTTATATTTATTACATGTAAATATGTTTTGTGTTAAATTTTTATGACGAGTACTAAAATTACACACTAGCAAAAACTTTAAATTCTCTGAATGTATTTCCTGAAACTAATAGTATTTGTGTAACTCCTTATTTTTAAGAATCAAGTAAGCAGTCGGATAACCACTTATAATTCAACTTTTTGTAAGCATGTATGTAACCACTTATTATTCAAAATCTCGTACTACTTATAAAAACGACCACGCCAAACAAAAATAATGAGTTTAGACGCCAAAAAATAAGTTGTGCGGAGCTATGAATTTCTATTATATAACCACTTATTTGGTAATGAAAGATTTTGCTGGGTGGTGTGTAAGCACAACTCATTATTTTGGGCGACAACGCCATGCAAAAATAGTAAGAAAAGTAAATAGTTACCATTACCAGATATGTAGTTACTAGGGTTTTTCTTTTCCCGGACTTTATCATTTCCCGGGACAGCGGGATTTTTTTCTGAATTTCCCGGGATCCCGGGAATTCCCGCTCATTTGAAAATTAATAAATCCGACATATGTTATATTGGAAAAACTCGATTTCTAATACAACACCGTCTGACAAAGTTAATTTTTTGGTTGTACCTATAAGAAAATCTACTTAATATATTCTGAAAGCAGGGCTAAATATAAAATATCCATATCTTCCACTTTTTCTAAATAAATTCGTCTACAGTTTAAATCACGAATTAATATTGAGGTAATATATTTATATGGAAGGCAGTCTTAATTTTAAAAAACTCTTAGAAATAACTGAATATTAATTCGCGTTTTAAACGGTTAAACGAATTAATAAAGACAAAGTGAAATACACGGGTATTTTATTTTCATCTCTTCTTTTAGGACATATTGGAATTGTTCATGGGTGCAAATTTGTGTCGGACAAGTTTTGTAGTCAGAACCAAGATCGATTTTTTACCTAAACATTTCCAAAAATTTCTATTTCTAGATATTTTGTTTCTATGGAGATTTCCAGAAGAATTCGTCTAGAATTATTTTTATAAAAAAGTTTAAAAGGGAGTATTTTTCACACAAATTTTTAGGTAAATTGGTTTAAATCTTTTTATAAAAATAGAAAATAAAATATTAAATAATTTTTTAACTTTAATTGGTATTTTTTGATTAGAAATTTTTAAAAATAAATTCCCAGCCACCAATTTCAGAGCGCTCATAAATAAGATTCTTAAATGGCTCATGGAAATGATTATTGTTTTTTTGAAAACACTCTTTTTTTTGGTAGAAAATATGAACCCTCAGAAAACAACCCAAAAAGTTGTCTCTAAAATCTAAAAAGCTGTCACAAAATAAGGGTTAATTTTTCGGACTCAAAGAAGATTCCAAAATTTTTTAAAATTATGAGGAAAATTTGGATTTTATATGTTCTTTTTTCTGAGTCATTTCTGAGTACACAGGGGGCTCTTTTGGACGGACCACTTTCATAGGAAAACGTGGAAAAATGTTTATGTTTTTGGAGCTAATTTCTGAGTCATTAATGATCATCTTTGTTTGCTTGGTTATTTAATTTTCATAGTTGCATTTTAAATTAACATATAAAAAATCCAAAACAATTTGAAAAAGCATCTGATGCATTATTTAAAAAATAAATAATTTTTAAAAAATACAATTAAAATAAAGGAGTAGGAATTGAAATTTAAATGAAATTATTTGAAGTAAAAAACACTCAAATTACTTATATCAGCTGAAAATACGAAAATATTACAATTTTTTTAAATTTTTTTAAATTTTTTATGCACAGGCTTTTTGGAGATATTTGGAACTGAAATAATGATGTTGAAATGTTGTATATATTGCTTTACTTGAACAAAGATAATCGTTTTAAATAAAAATTTTTTTTCTGAAGTACGGGTATTTTTATTGGTAACTAAACCAAATTCAGCTGACATTCAAAAACAATTTGGCCTAAATAATATTTTTTTTATATTTTACTAATTCAGTTTATTAAATTTTAAATCGTATTTTTAATTTTAAATATTTTTATTTAAATTGATTTCAAAAAAATTAATGCTTTAAATTTAAATAAAGCTTCAAAATTGCAATATATACTAGCTGAAACTACATAATATAAAAGAATATAAAAAATCCCGGGAAATCCCGCATGAAATTCCCGGGATTGCGGGATTGGAAAAAGGGCGGTATTCCCTAGTAGTTACATAACCACATATCTGATAATGATTTTCTACACTGCGTTATACCGTAGAATAATTCAATGAAAAATCTTTTGGTAAAAACGAAGGGAACGAAATAAAACAAATCAAATTATAAATACACTATTAAGATTTTTCTTTGTCTGTAAGTTAAAGTTTAAGTACAACGGCTAATACACATACTAAACAGTAGTAAAAGCAGGCAGCAATATCCCTAGTATTTATGTGGCAAATTAGCCTAAAAGCCAATAGCATTCATCATCAGTGGTGACTCGCACAGGCACTAGCAAGTCCAAACAACTGCACACAAGGATAAAAACATATAAAATCAACAATTAAAATTGTTCCACCTTCTCCGAATTGAACCAAACTTGGTGTGGCAGTTGTACCTGGTGTAGCTTTAATATCCTCCCAAAAATTGGACTACTATCCCCAGCGGTTCCCTAACGATATCGTGTTAAATATGGGGAACATTGACAAATTTGCTTAATTGGCTCTAATTTTTTTTTTCTGTGTATTATAATTATGTGAATGATTGATATCTAATTTTAATTGCGCTCAAAAGGTTTGTCGGTAGAATCTACTGAAAATGACAGTTAAACAAATGTATATGCAGTTAAAAAGGCGACAAAGAACAACTAAAACTTTTGTTATTTATAAATGTGGAATAATAACTAACAAATGCATGAAAATAACTAACAATGTCGTAAAATTAACTGACAAATTTGTACTACAAAAATTTTACAACAACTAACAAAATGGGTAAAAACTACTGTTTTTTACAGTTAACTCTTTTGTTATTATAAAAGTTATATTTTATTAAAAAAAATTTTTTCGTTCGATTACAAAAATATGTGTAATTACTTCAGCCTATTTAAAATTCGAAGCAAAAATTCCAAACGGTTCTCCAATTACGCGTTTATGCATTGGAGACACAATACAAGTTTCTGATTTTTATTTGCAAACTAGGAATGTATCAATAATAAGAAATATAAACTGAACAAGAATGTTTAAAATTAAAAGAAATTCAACGAAATTTCTTATTTTTTAAATAACTAACAAAAACAAATGTTTACTGTGAAAATACTGTTTTGGTAGTTGTTTATTATGATAATAAAAATAACTGCTTTAAACAAATGTTACGAAATTAAAGTACTTTTCGTTAGTTGTTTTCCTAAATAACCGTCATAACTGTTGTTTTGCATTTTTCTATGGAAAACAACTGTAATTACTGTTAAAAACAACAACTACTGATTACTACCCAAACAACTGTCATGTAGTAACTGTCGAAATTTTTTGAGTGTGCTTTTAAATATTTATAATTGTGTAACAAACTATTTTATGATTTATTTCAGAATCCATTTTATATATATGCATGTTCCGGGTTGCTGTAGATTTTTAATATTTTTATATTAAATATCGGCTTGGAACTACTTTCGATTCCTGAGCTATAGACAAAAATGTCGGTATACACATGTAAGAAATTTTACCATACAATTTTTTTTTTAATAACTAAGAAACTCGACAAGATCGACAATTCGGTTTAAGAGATCAATCACAACTGGTTTGACTGTCGACTAATGACAAAAAAAGTCGTGGCGATTAGTTTAAATCAAGCGACAATCGACATTTTTTGACGTTTAGAAATAATGAAAGCAAAACCAGATTTTGATTGTACTTGTATCATCATATTTTTTCTCAAAATCTATTAGTTTTTCAGTCATTTTTGTGTTTTTTTTATTTGACTGTATTTAATTTTGCTTTTGGGTTGTAAATTCCTTTTTTTATTTTCAATAATTTTTTTCTGTTAAAAAATATATTTTTCGTAAAGAAAGTACGCATTTTTGCAACTCTGATACGAATTTTTGAATCTATTTTCTGACAGGCAACCCTAAAGCTGCCTACACACTAGGGAACATACTTAAAAAAAGAGCATTTTTTGTGAATGTGTGAGTGCGTTTGTGTGTGTGTGAGTGTTGAGAGCGTGCATTTCGTGTTTACAAAATTTTTTGATATTTTTTGTTCCCTCAACCATGTTCCCTAGTGTGTAGGCAGCTTAATCCAGGTAAAAATATGGCAACAATTTGACAAACTTTTTGAGTATGTATTAGTGTGTTGTCTTGAAAATAGTATAGATGCTATTACAACGGCAATGGCGGAATGTTGCTTCCCATACAAAATGTATAAAAAAGCAATTATCGCTATGGACCCAGTCAGAGATGATAAAGTTAGTACTATAGTACTTTTTGTGGTACTATTGGAACCTCAAAAGTACTATGGTACTCCTCTGACTCATTTAGTACTATTTATACATTTTTCGATTTTTTAATTTTTTGTGCTTTTTTAATTTTCAGAGATATTATTGTGTTTATAGCGAACACATCAAATATCATAAAAATACTTATGTTGAAAATATTTAAAATATTAGATGTTACTATTGAAAACTCAAGTTAAACACATAAAAAATGTTTTTTTTTCGCATTTTTATACCCTACACCACTATGTGGTCAGGGTATTATAAGTTTGTGCTGATGTTTGTAACACCAAAAAATGTTGGTCCTAGACCCACCTTATAGTATACCGATTGGCTCAGAATTTTTTTTATTTCGATTTAACGATGTCCGTCTGTCCGTCCGTCTGTCCGTCCGTCCGTCTGTCTGTCCATGCATTCTTGTGCGCACTCTACAGGTCGCAAATATTAAGATATTTTGATTAAACTCGGTATACTGACTTATGTTGGCCCAAGGACAAAGCCTATTGATTTTGGTGAACATCGGTCCATGTTTAGACCTAGTGCCCATATAAGGGTCCTACCAAAATTATATTGTTTATACGCTGCAGGTCGCAAATATTAAGATATTTTGATGAAATTTGGTACACAGACCTATGTCAGCCCAAGGACGAAGCCTATTGATTTTGGTGAACATCGGTCCATGTTTAGACCTAGTGCCCATATAAGGGTCCTACCAAAATTATATTGTTTATACGCTGCAGGTCGCAAATATTAAGATATTTTGATGAAATTTGGTACACAGACCTATGTCAGTCAAGGAAGCCTATTGATTTTGGTTAACACGGGTCCATGTTTAGACCTAGTGCTCATATAAGGGTCCCCCCAAAATTGGCTTGGTTACACATTGCAGGTCGCAAATATTAAGATATTTTAATGAAATTTGGTTCGCTGACTCACATTATAGAAAATTTTGACACAAGTCCCATTTTGACCCATTCGAATTTCGGATCCAAACATTAGTTGGCTTTTAACCAGACTGGTGTAGGGTATTGTATAGTCGGCATGCCCGACTTTAACCTTTTTACTCGTTTTTAACTAATTTTTAGTAGTTTTAACTAAAATTTTTACGTTTTTAATTGCTGTACACTGATAGAATTTTGTGCATAGTATTAATGCATTTGTTCATTAATCCAATGATTTTTTTCATTGAAAAGTCCCCAAAGAACGCGTTCATTAAATCAATGAAACGTATTCATTAAATGAAAACTAATTGAAAAAAATATATTTTTTTTGCGTTACTTTTTTATTTATTGTTTATTTTTATTTTATTAATTTTTATTTGTACATATATTTCTTTTTTGTTTTTATAACGTTTTTGACATCTCCCTGAACTCGACTTGAACCCGCAATCACCAGAATGTAAACATTGCCGCGTTACCGATTCATCTAAATAGCCAAAATAAAATTATGTAATTATTTGGACTTTTATATTTAAATAATTTCAGTTTGCAACCCTAGCGTTCATTACTGGAACATATATCTATTTTAGTAATGAGCAAATTCAAAACCCTTATAAAAGTTATAGCATATCTTACGGGTTAGTTGAAAATATATAATGAAAAAATTCATGTAGTTAATGAATTTTTTATAATTCAATGAAAATTTTTCATTAACTAAATGAATTCAGATTAATGAAATCGATTCATTAATAGTATGAACGAAAATTCTATCAGTAGGTGTGTTTCTTTACTTTTTGGGTAAAGTTCGGTAAAATGAGAGTAAGCACAAAATCCTCTCACAAAATGACAAAATTACCCAATAGTACAGGAACGCAAAAAACCACTTTTCTAGCCCAAAAACTTATTTCAAAGAATAATGTTAAACAGTGATGGGACTTGAAAAATTTTGTTTTGTGCCAAGTGTGTGACTAAAATGTGCCAAATGGGCCTTTATTGTGCCAAAACTAAATTTTCACTTAGAAACCGTGTTTTCAACTTTCATTTTGTAAATGCATTCTATGGAATTAATTCTATTTTGAATTCTTATGGAATTAATATTTGAATGAATTAAAATTTTCTTTCAATTTAAAGGTGAATGATAAATTAAATTCATCCGATACTTATTAAAGATTTGGGAATGCAGCCAATGACTGAATTCTTATTGTTAATTTTTTTAACTTAAATTGCAATTTAAAACATTTAAAGTCTGAGAGAAATTTTTTCACGTAAAAAACAACTTACGGTGCTTTATTCGGTAATATCTTCGATGCCATTTTTTAGTTTTGCTTTATTCGAAAAGGTATTTTAATACCAATAAATGCTTAGAAACTAAAAATTAAAGAATTGTTATTTTTTAAATTCATTTTCTATTAAATTTTGCAGATAACCAAAATGTGCCAAAATATTATCGGTTGTGCCATTGTACCAATCAATCTTAGATTGTGCCAAAAATCCCATCACTGATGTGAAAATACGTATAATTTCAGTTTGCAAATCGGCACAAATAGACATATTTACTCGCATTTAAAAGTTGTTTTTGATTTTATTCAATTAATTTTAACAAAAAACCAAGTTTCTTTTGCTTATTTCTTTATTTAATTACAATTTTTAATTTAATTTCACAATTGTTTTTTGTTTATATTTGCATCAGCTGTTTTACCAAAGTTTACCCGAAGAAAAAGTCTGGGTAAATTTTGGTAAAAAGAGAAGCACTAATACACTCTCATTACCGCTCTCATTTACCCAATTTTCGAGTACGGGAACGCTTTTGGGTAAATTTCGGTAACATTGGGAACGTACGGGAACACACTGAGTGTGTGAGTTAGATATAACAGAACTCTTTATTTTTTATGAGTTTTTATTTGTTAATTTAAAATGATAAAAAAATTAAATGAAAAAATTTTTGGTACTGTAGAGGTCAAAAAAGTACTATTTTTTAAGCTGGTTAGTACTATTTTAAAAACCCTTTTATCATCCGTGGACCTAGTTATGATTAACCTCTAATTTGCAAAGGCTGAAGTCAAAAGTTTGATTATTTTAGTTGGTTTTACATGGAAAAACACACACATGATTTAATCATATACATATATACTCGTACGTATGGCATAAGTATACAAACACTCACAATCATATAGCCAGTCATAAACACATACTCGTGCATAACTTTAGCAAACATGTATGACTTTGTGTGTGACTGTGTATTTGAAAACATAAACATTATTTGGTATTAGACTGACAGAGAAATTAAGTTTGTGTACACTCAAAAAAAGTCAGTAGAGTCAGCAAAAAATGTTGCTGTGTCAGGAAATTTCTAGTCAGAAGCGTACTTGCAAAAAAGTTGGTAATTTCAACAAAAGGTGTTGCTGAATTTCAGCGAGCTGATTTTTACCGCAAAAACTAGTAATCTTAGCAAAAGTTTTGCTAACACTTAGTCGATTGCAAATGAAAAAAAAATCTTTGCTAAACTTACTAAACTTTTTGCTGAATATTAGTAGACTGAAAAAAACTCAAAAAAATTTTACTTAAGTTAATTTTCTTGCTGAAAATTTAAATATAGAAATTGTGTAGAGATGTTTTTTTTTAAATTATCATTTCCGTTGTCTGCACTACATCCAGACAAGCTGCGACATCTACATCTTGTCTATCTGGTTGCCGTCCACGTATAAATGGGATTATCAGAACATTTTTTGTAGCAAAATAAATTAGTAAAACATTAGTTCAAAATTACTTTAGTGCTAAAAAAATATAACTAAAAATTTTGCTGAAAACGAATTTGAGCAACAAAATTGCTGAAAACTAGTACACTTGATATACAAGATTTTTTGCTAATTTTTCTATTGCCCATGCGAAAATCGAAATATATATGAACAGACATGACCGTACATGTTCATATATGACCATGTATGCTCACATATGATTTATGTATGCTCATATATGATCATATATGGTCATTAACCTCCATATATCCTCAAATTTCGGATTCAAAGGTATATGGAAATATATGAGATCATGTATGATCATACATTGAACTATGCATGTACGTATATGACTATGTATGCCAATGCATGAGTACATACGAGCCAATGTATGATCATGTATGCTCATATATATTTCGATTTTCACATGGGATCCGAAATTTGAGGGTATATGGAGGTATTTGCCCATATATTATCGTATATGTGCAGATGTGAATCATATATGAGCATATATGGTCATATATGAAAATGTATGGGCATATACCCTCAAATTTCGGATCCGAAGATATATGGAAATATATGAGGTCATGTATGGTCATACATCGAACTAGCCATGGACGTATATGACAATGTATGCCCATACATGATCATATACAATTCAATGTCAATGATCATGTATGGTCATATATATTTCGATTTCCCATAATTAACTTATTTTTTTGAGTGTATATATTTTTGTACAGCTACTACTAAATCCAACTTGTTAGTACATGCCTAAATTAGCTGCATTACAACAGCAAAAAATTAAATACGTAGTAGTAGTTTCCATATTCAAAACTACTCACAAATGTGTCTTTATGCTTATGATGAAACAGACTTTAAGTAGTACATAAATACATACATAATTATGTATGTATATGTGTCGGAACATGGAAATAAACGCATCTATACACACAATGCAATAATAGCATGTCATTGGATATTCGTTCAAAAATGTTCCTAATATCCTTTTTACTATTTCAACATTGAAACCATAAACAAGGAATGGAAATTCACTTTAAAATTGGAAAACATACAGAATTTTAGCGAGTGTCTGACTTTAAAATTGTAAATTAATGAAACCCCAAAGTTTAATTGAAGTTAATGTGTCGGTAGACCTGGCTACACTGAACTAAAAATCGACAGCAAAATCAACATAAAAATTTTGTTACTTTTTGATGAAATGAATTGTTAAAACCATATCTTTTTTATTCAAATTGTTGTGTATTTTTTTGAAATCAACTATTTTTTTAAATGCATGTACATTAGAGCATACCACCTTACAGGCAAAAAAAAAAAGTGCGCCGTACACCCTCCAATATGAAGTATTTTTGCAAGGAGGTTTAAAAAAAATTTTTTTTTTTGGCGAACGTAGGGTCGCCATTTTACATTTTTCGTTATATCTTTGGCATTTACAGTCGGATCTTAAAGTATGATACATCGATGTTTTTCTCTCGAGGAGACCAGTGTTTTGCTCTAGTATCAAGTATCCCGTTCTAGTAGTTACCCACCAGATCTCAGTTGCTACCACCCTAATGTACGACCCTAATGTCAGAAAATTAAAGCTCTCAAAAAATCATTAAAATTTTGCTAAGGAAGTTTTTCGATAAACCCAGTAGAAATTTTTTTTATATATTGGTTGCCGAACGTAGGGGTCGCCTTATTAAATTTTTTTTCATTGGATTTTTCCTTTATAGCAAAAGGAATATATGGTCTCCTCGAGGCAAAAAAATCGATATATCGCACTTTTAAAACCGACTTTAAATGCCGAAGCTATTCGAAAAATTGAAAAAGGCGACCCCTACGTTCGGCAAAAAAAAATTTTTTTTTTGAAATTGCCTTGCAAAAGTACTTCGTATATACACCCTCCAGGTGTAGGGCGAACTTTTTTTTGAGGTACGGTCTAATGTACATACTAGGGTGTTAAAATTACTCGGGTTTTGCTTTGTTCGAGTAACTGAGTAACTCGATTTTGAGGATTTGAAAATACTCGATTAATCGTGTAATATTTTAAAATTACTCGAGTAATTCGATTAATCGTGTAATTCGATTAATCGAGTAAAAATTTTATTTCATTAATTTTTCTTAAAAATTATCAATTTTTTGTTGGTTTTATAGTTTATTAGTAACAACCCGAGTCAAAAAATTTATATATAATCATATGTGGCATATATTACAATATATAATTAGACATGTCGTTATGTATATCCATATATAATTATATAGGACGTCTTTTCCAAAATTTTTCTTTATATTATACCATATATAATTTCATCTAATTAGATATCGGCCTTTATAATATTAGATATGGTATATATGATTATATATTACATAGCATAGTTGATCTTATTGCATATATAGTTGTATATAGAGGTATATCTTAATATATATGGCGGCATTTTAGGAATATATAATTATATATGGTATCATTTAAACAATATATAACTATATATGGCGCCAGTTAAACTATATATTATCATATATGGTGGCATTTAAACAATATATGGTCATATATGGTACCTCATGAACAAAATCTTTAATCCATTTGCAGATATGATAATATATGTTTCTATATATAGTGCCATATATATTTATATATGGTGTTATTTAAGTAATATATTACTATATATGGTGCCATTTAAACCATATATTATCATATATGGTGCCATTTCAACAATATATTCTCATATATGGGACCTCATGAACAACATTTTTAATACAGTTGCAGATATAATAATATATGCTACTATATATAGTGCAATATATCTCTATATATAAAAGAATAACGTGACTGACTGACTGACTGACTGACTCAACATCGCCCAGCCCAAACCGCTGAAGCTAGGAAGTTGAAATTTGGTATGTAGGTTCCTCTTTCGGGGTAGACGTCCACTAAGACGGGATTTTTGGAAATTCCTATCGGAACGGGCAAAAAGGGGGAAAGTGTCCCCCTTGACGGCCTGCCAAAACCCCTTTGGCTAGAAAGCTGAAATTTAAGATATGTGTTCCTTGGAGTAGGGGCTAACTTTTCTGGAAAGTACTTTCTAGAATTTTGGACAGGGACGTTGTAAAAATGGGGGGAAAAAGGCCCCCCTTGACGGCCTGCCCAAACCGCTGGAGGTAGGAAGTTGAAATTTGGTATAAAGGTTCCTCCACTATCGTAGACATCCGCCAAGACGGGAGTTTTGGAAATTTTTACAGGGACGGGCAAAAAGGGGAAAAAGTCTCCCCCTTGAGGGCCTGCTCAAACTGCTGGAGCTATGAAGTTGAAATTTGGTATGTAGATTCCTCGACCGGTGTAGACGTCCGTTGAGACGGCATTTTTGGAAATTCTTATCGGGAGGGGCAAAAAGGGGACAAAAAAAGTACCTTTTTCCAAAAAGTACCTTTTCCCAAAAAAAGTACCATTTTCCCAAAAAAGTACCTTTTTCCAAAAAAAGTACCTTTTTCAAAAAAAAGTACCTTTTTCCAAAAAAAGTACCTTTTTCCAAAAAAAGTACCTTTTTCCAAAAAAAGTACCTTTTTCCAAAAAAAGTACCTTTTTCCAAAAAAAGTACCTTTTTCCAAAAAAAGTACCTTTTTCCAAAAAAAGTACCTTTTTCCAAAAAAAGTACCTTTTTCCAAAAAAAGTACCTTTTTCCGAAAAAAGTACCTTTTTCCAAAAAAAAGTACCTTTTTCCAAAAAAAGTACCTTATTCCAAAAAAAGTACCTCTTTCCAAAAAAAGTACCTTTTTCCAAAAAAAGTACCTTTTCCAAAAAAATTCCTTTTTCCAAAAAAAGTACCTTTTTCCAAAAAAAGTACCTTTTTCCAAAAAAAGTACCTTTTTCCAAAAAAAGTACCTTTTTCCAAAAAAAGTACCTTTTTCCAAAAAAAGTACCTTTTTCCAAAAAAAGTACGTTTTCCAAAAAAAGTACCTTTTTCCAAAAAAAGTACCTTTTTCCGAAAAAAGTACCTTTTTCCAAAAAAAAGTACCTTTTTCCAAAAAAAGTACCTTATTCCAAAAAAAAGTACCTTTTTCCAAAAAAAGTACCTTTTTCCAAAAAAAAGTACCCTTTTCCAAAAAAAAAGTACCTTTTTCCAAAAAAAGTACCTTTTTTCAAAAAAAGTACCTTTTTCCAAAAAAAGTACCTTTTTCCAAAAAAAAGTACCTTTTTCCAAAAAAAGTACCTTTTTCCAAAAAAGTACCTTTTTCCAAAAAAAGTATCTTTTTCCAAAAAAAGTACCTTTTTCCAAAAAAAATTCCTTTTTCCAAAAAATGTACCTTTTTCCAAAAAAAGTACCTTTTTTAAAAAAAAGTACCTTTTTTAAAAAAAAGTACCTTTTTCCAAAAAATGTACCTTTTTATAAAAAAATTTACCTTTTTAAAAAAAAGTACCGTTTCCCAAAAAACATACATTTTTCCAAAAAAATAACTTTTTCAAAAAAAGTAAATTTTCCAAAAAAAAGTACCTTTTCCCAAAAAAAGTACCTTTTTCTAAAAAAATGTTCCTTTTCCCAAAAAACATACACTTTTTCAAAAAAATAACTTTTTCAAAAAAAAGTACCTTTTCTAAAAAAAAGTACCTTTTCCCCAAAAAAAAAGTACCAAAAGAAGTACCTTTTCCAAAAAAGTACCTTTTTCCAAAAAACATACATTTTTCCAAAAAAAAACAACTTTTTAAAAAAAAATACCTTTTCCAAAAAAAAGTACAAATAAAGTACTTTGTAAAAACAAAGTATCTTTTTCCAAAAAATTTCGTTTTTCCAAAAAAGTACCATTTAAAATAGTATATAATTTCAAAAAAACTACTTTTTTTCCTCCCCCCACGGATATCTCCACTAAAACAAGGTTTCTTGATATTCGGCATAGACGTGCGCTAAGACGGGATTTTTGGAAATTCCAACCGGAACGGGCAAAAAGGGGAAAAGTCTCCCCATAAACAGTCTCACAAATTGGAAAAGTGCCTGCCCAAACCACTGGAGGTAAGAAGTTGAAATTTGGTATAAAGGTTCCTCCACTGTAGTAGACATCGACTAAGTTTGTATTTTTGGAATTCCCTACAGGATATCCCAAAAGGAAACTCGGTATGTGAGTTCCTCCTTCTGTGTAGGCGTCCGCTTAGACGGAATTTTTGAAATTCCTATCGGGAGGGGAAATAAGGTAAAAGTCTCCTCCTCACGGCTTGCCCAATCCCTTTTGGCCAACCTAAAATTTTAAATATGTATTCCTTGGAGTAGGACTAACTCACCGGCAACGTAATTTTTCTATTTTGGAACAGGAACATAGTAAAAATGGTGGTTGAAAGGGAAAAATGTCCCCACTAACGGCCTGCCCAAACCGCTTAGGCAATGCAGTTGAAATTTGGTATGAATGTTCCTCATCCATCGCAGATAGCCGCGAAGATGGAATTTTTGTAAATTCCTAAAGAGAGGGGCAAAAAGAAGAAAAGCCTCACCTTGGGGGCCGGTAAAAACCCCTTCGGCTAGAAACCTGAAGCTTAAAATGTGGGTCCCTGGAGTGAGGACTAACTTATTAGAAAGATACTTTTTTGAATTTTGGACAGGGTCGTTATAAAATGGGGGCTCAAAAAGGGAAAGTTGCCCCTTAACGACCTGTCCAAACTGCTGGAACTAGGAAGCCGAAATTCGGTACTTAAGTTCCTCTCAGCCTGCTCAAACTGCTGGAACTAGGAAGCTGGAATTCCCTGTCGATGGATTTTCGGAAATTCCTACCGAGAGGGGCACAAATAGTAAAAGTTGGCTAGAAACCTGAAATGTAAAACATATGTTACTTGGAGTATGTGCTCACTTACCGAGAAGGTGCTTTTTGGACAGGGACATTGCAAAAATGGGGATTAATGAAGCGAAAAGTGCCGCTTAAAGGCCTGCCCAAACCGCTGGAGGTAGGAAGTTGAAATTTGGTATTAAAGTTCCTCCTCTATTGAAGACATCCGCTAAGATGAGATTTTTGGAAATTTCTACAGGTAGGGTCAAAAACAGGAAAAGTCTCCCCCTTAACGGCCTGGCCAAACTGCTGCAACAAGGGATCTTAAATTCGGTATTTGGGTTCCTTCTCCAACGTTGACGTCCCCTAAGATGGTATTTTTGTAAATTCATACCGGGAGAGGTAAAAAGGGAAAAAACTTCCCCCTTGACGGCCTGGCCAAACTGCTGGATATAGAGACCTAAAATTATGTATGTAGTAGGTTCCTCCTCCAACGCAGACGTCCTCTAAGACGGAATTTTTGGAAATTCCTACCGGGAGGGGTAAAAACGGAATAATTCTCCCCCTTGATGGCCTAACCGAACCCTTCGGCTAGAAACCTGTAATATATAATATGTTTTCCTTGGAGTATGGGCTAACTTATCGACAAGGCATTTCTAGGACTTTGGACAGGAACGTGGTAAAAATGGTGGTACAAAAGGGGAAAATTGCCCCCCCCCCCTTAACGTCTGCGTCTTTAGCTAGAAACCTAAAACTTAAAGAAAAAGTGTATATGAAACACTAAAATTAAGAAACTAAATAGGAAACGAGTGGAATTGAAACACTACACAAGTGGAATGAAATGGATATAAACGTTAAACGAGTGGAATTGAAATTATAGACAATGCAAATGGATTGGAAGAGGGAATTACCTGTTCAAACACTATCCACGGAATATGAAACTTATGTAGCATTGAAACTTACTCTCCAAAAAGTTAAACAAATTTTTTAAAAGAGAAAAAACCTTAGAAAAGGAATGGAACTTATATATTTCGATATTTAAACTTCATGTAACGAAGCACCGGTGGAAGAAACCGACGCAGTAAATTTTCCAACTGAATTTGTGAATTTACTTGAATTGCCAGGTCTACCTTTACATAAACTGGAATTAAAAAAAAAACTTTAAGACACGCTAACAACGTAGCAGGCTTTGCCCGCTATTTTTAATATTATAAAATGCTATCCAACCCTGCTTTACGTTATTTATTTTCATTCAAAACACAAATGAACAAAACTACTTACGGGTCTATCTACCTAAGTTCGCACTTTACCAAATTATCTTGACATACACACGTATATTGCAAATTATTATGGATTCATTACTAACAATCCACTCTCATGAGCAAAAGTGATCAAATATTTATTTATTTTAAACCCATTGTTGTGCAGAATTATTTATTTGTGGTGGCTGGGTGAAGGCTTTAAATAAAAAAACGAATTTAATAAAAATTGTGGGGGGCGCAGCCCCCCGGGGGGGAGGGCGTAGTAGTTTGTATACAAATATATCTATTTGGACCTAAACTGATACCATGTGATATAAACCAAGGTCAGATCTAAACTGATGCAATTAGATAAAAACTGATACAATTTTATCGGGCCATTTTTCGGATCAAATGGTACATGGATGACTCTAAGTTATATATTACCATATAAAGCTCCATATTGTTTTTTTTTAATAGGGAACATACCATATATGGTGCCATTTAAACTATATATGGTAGTATATGGTAACGCATCAGCAACTACAATATTAACTGTATTTCAGAAGCTATTAATTGTATTTCAGAAATTTTAAATGTATTTCAGAAATTATGGAGTGTATTTCAGAAATTTATTAATTGTATTTCAGAAATAATCAAATCTATTTCAGAACTTGTTGATTGTTTATCATAGTTAATAGAGAAAAATTTCTAAATTACATTTCATAATTTCTGAAATACAATTGATAATTTCTGAAATACAGTTCGATAATTTCTGAAATACAGTTGTGAATTTCGGAAATACAATTAATAATTTCTGAAATACAATTGATAAAACTGAAATTCAATTGATTATTTCTGAAATACAATTGATAAATCTTAAAAACAATTGATACAATTGGAAATGGTGTAGAGCGTTAAAAAGATGTAAATAAAATTATTTTTTTTTTTTTAATTCAATTTAATAAAAAAAATATAATTTTATTAAAACATTTATAGAAAATAAAATTATAATTTTATAAAAAGAAATTCTTTTTATAAAAAAAAAAATGCGTAGCCGTGAACGGTATCGAACTCGAGACCTTCTGAGTTTAAACCTTATTTTAAAAAAAATATTGTAATTTTTATAAAATCAGTGCTCTGCCAGTGTATTATTTTTTGAACTGTTGTCAATATCTGTCTGGGATCTTATTTAATCCCAAATAAATGGAGATCTTACGTAGTACCCAAATATAATGCGGGATCTAATTTTTTCTGTCATTTTTCTGGATAGTTTTAGATGTCAATCCCCAAATATATTGCTGTTTCTAATTCGATCTGCCATTTTAATACCGAAATAAATTGCTGGATCTAATTCGATCTGCAATTTATTGAATAAATTAAGATCCTACCAAATCCCCAAATATATAACTGGATTTAATTCGATCTGCAATTTATCGGAAAAGTTAAGTTCTTACGCAATCCCGAAATATTTTACTGTATCTAATTTGATCTGTCATTTTTTGGATAAATTTAGATCTTACTTAATCGCCAAATATATTGCTGGATCTAATTCGATCTGCCGTTTTTCGGATCAAATTAGATCTAAGTTTATCCACAAATATATTGCTGGATCTAATTCCATATGCCATTTTTCGGATCAATTTAGATCTAAGTTTATCCCCAAATATATTGCTGGATCTAATTCGATCTGCCACTTTTTAGGATCAAATTAGATCTAAGTTTATCCACAAATATATTGCTAGATCTAATTCGATCTGCCAAAATTGAGATCAAATTAGATCTAAGTTTATTTACAAATATATAACTGGATCTAATTCGATTTTTCGGATCAAATTAGATCTAGGTCTATCCCCAAAGATATCATTGGACCTCCCAATTTTGAGATATAACTTGATCTTAGTTTCTCCCCATATATACAATGGAATCTAATACGATATCATTGGATACACCCAATTTTGAGATCTTATTGGATCAGATAGATATTACAGCAGATCTTAAACAATATCAAATTGGATATGATTAGATATTGCGCGAGATCAATTTTTTTTACTCGGGAAAACACAACAAATTAACAAAATGAATCCATAAGTAGAAGTTTAAAAAAAATGTTTAGATCATTTATTTATGTCAACTTTGAAATCTAACAGAGGTCTGTTAAATACTCATTTAAAAATAATTTGTAGCGCAGTATTCTAAAAAGCTAAAAAAATTTTGGATGGCTTAATTTAAAATTATCCCAACTAGATTTTTTATTTTTTTTTAGGAGAGAAGGATAAAAAATAAAATCTAAAACTGCGAATATGTGTGAATGAAATTTTTTAGTGATAAAAACTGCATTCAAATAAATTTTAGATTCAAAGTTATTTAGATTTTACTAAGTTGTTTTCATACCCCTCTAAAAAAATAAGAAATAGACTAATGGGCTTTTTGAATTTTTGTATTTCGTTAATAATATTGCACAAAAAAAGCTTATACAAAATTAACAGTTCCTAAATCTTTTTACTTAAAGTTAAAGACTTCTTCTAAAAATATACAGTTAAGGTGTTTTGCTTTTTAAAAGACTTTCCTTAAGTTTTTATAAAGGTCTTATTTGGGAATTCTATTTTGCTTACAAAGCACCTTCAAATACAGTAAAATACAGACCTTCAAAAATATAATTCCTTAATTAGATTAGTATTAGATAAGCATTTAAATTCCATCACTGTTTTATCCAAAGAATCAATTGGATTTTTGTTGATTCTTTTCATATAATCAAACGAACTGATTAAATTTAAACAAATTAATTTAACCAATAATGGTTGCCTTCAATAGCGAATCAAATCATAAAACAACTAAATTCTTTAAAAATTGAATCAATATAAATTTATATAACTTATAGCTCACTTTATTCAATTTCAATTCGTTGATTTAAAGTGGTTATGATTCAGAAGATGATTATAGTATTTAAATTCAAACAGTAACTGAAACATTACATTAAAATCTATAAAAAAAAATAAAAAAAAGTAGTCAGCAAATTAAAAACAACTTTGCATAAATTTAAAAAAAAAATCCTTTTTAGATTTACTCGAGTTACTCGATTAATCGAGCAAAATTAATTCTTTACTTGAACCTGGCCATTTGAAATTACTCGAACAAGTTTTGAAAGAAGTTCATCGATTAATCGAGTAACGGTTAATCGATTGAATACCCTAGTACATACCCTACGGGGAAATTTTAACAAACTGTCACCGAACTGGCCCCTTTATATGAAATAGAGTGGTCACTTTTACATGGCGTTGTCATAGGAGGGGGAAATTGACCCCTTGTGACATGTCACAAGACAAATCCTAGGACAGGTTACTGAACTCTCATAAAAAACAAAGTTCAGGGACCTGTCCTGGGATTTGTCTTGTGACATGTCACAAGGGGTCAATTTCCCCCTCCTATGACAACGCCATGTAAAAGTGACCAGTCTATTCCATATAAAGGGGCCAGTTCGGTGACAGTTTGTTAAAATTTCCCGTAGGGTACTTACTGTCGTCAAAAATACTCTACTAAGCAATTGTTCCCAGTGTAGAAAATCATTACCAAATATGTGGTTATGTAACTATATACCTGGTAATGGTAACTAGTTACTTTTTTTATTACATTTCTTATTACCTTTGTATGGCGATGTCGCGAAAAATAATGAGTTATGCTTACACAACAGCATACGAAAGATCCAAAAATATGTCATTACCTATATGCTTACCAGTACTGACAAAAAGAATGAGTCTAAAAATAGATTCTCAAAAAATAAGTTTTATAAAAAAATGTTTTTTATTGCAAAAAATTTTTTTAATAAAATTTTTTTTAAATAAAATTTTCTAGTGCGGGAATCGAACCTGGGACTCCAGCTTGCCAGTCAATAGCTCTACCATCTGAGCTATGTATATCGACATGTAATGTTTGATAGATAATAACATAATTGACCTGCTGCACACAAGTCAGCTTACACGACAACATACAAAAAATCAAAAAATATGTGGTTACATATATCCTTAACAGTGTTGAACATATTGAGTCTAAAAATAGAATTCAAAAAATTTCAAAAAAATCTAGAAAATTACTTTCTATTTGAAATAAAGATAAAAATAAGTCATTATCAGTAACTCATTATTATGTGTTTTAAAATAATGCAGAAGGTAAGTGGGTGTCAGTCACGGATACATGGGGGGCTATGGGGGCTAAAGCCCCCCCCCCTTGAGGATCACAAACATTTTTTTTTTTGCAAATAATGCTAAAAGGGACAACACGATTAATTTTTTAAACAGACATTATAGAATTTCACATTCAAAAAACATTTTTAATTTTGAGATTTTGTGTAGATTTTTGGCTTTTTTGTCTTAGAAGAAAAAATTTGTTTTGTTCAAGAAACCTGACAGATTGTACATTTTTTCAATAGATAATTCTCTAAATTTTTTTGCGATGAGATTGTTTTTATTGAATTATTATGAAACTACTCACCAAAAAATTTTACATTTCAAAAAATTTGTTAATTCTAAGACATTAAAAAATATCAGAGTCATATTTACATAAAAAAATCACTCATCTAAGCAAAAATTACCCCATTTAAAATTTTGTTTTTTGCTTTTTCGTATTATTTCAAAGAAAATAATCACTGCAAATTTTCTAGTATTTTATCAAAAAAACTTTTAGTTTCTGATTAAAAATTTGTATTGGAATTTAATAAGTAAATACAAATAGTTTTTAAAAACTACTATTTTTTTGTTAACTGTAAATGTTGTATTAAAAATATGTTAACTTTAATTTAATACACAAATAAAAAATATTTAAATTGAAAAAAACTCATTACTTGTAACCTGCATTGCCAGAATTATCTGCAGTGAGTAATGCAGAGTGGGTAATTAGTATATAGTGTAACAAGTATATAGTGCAATAAGGATAGTGAGTAATGAGTATATAGTGTAAGGAGTATATATTGTAATGAGTATATAGAGTGAGTAATGAGTATATAGTGTAATGAGTATATAGAGTAATGAGTATAGTGAGTTTACTTTACAGAAAAAATTGCTGAAATTAGAAGATTATTTTTGCTATATATTAGAAGGATAGAAATAGCAAAAATAAAACTCTTAAATATACAAAATTTTAGTTATATTTGAGTTAAATTTTTATTAATAGAAATTAACAACTTAACCTGCTAAAATCAGAAAAACGAGTAAAAAGGTTAAAGTCGGGCATGCCGACTATACAATACCCTACACCAGTCTGAGTATAAGCCAACTAATGTTTGGATCCGAAATTCGAATGGGTTAAAATGGGGCTTGCGTCAAAATTTTCTATAATGTGAGTCAGCGCACCAAATTTCATTAAATTATCTTAATATTTGCGACCAGCAGCGTATAAATAATATAATTTTGGGGGGACCCTTATATGGGCACTAGGTCTAAACATGGACCGGTGTTCACCAAAATTAATAGGCTTCGTCCTTGGGCTGACATAGGTCGGTGTACCAAATTTAATCAAAATATCTTAATATTTGCGACCTGCAGCGTATAAATAATATAATTTTGGGGGGACCCTTATATGGGCACTAGGTCTAAACATGGACCGATTTTAACCAAAATCAATAGGCGTCGTCCTTGGGCCGACATAAGTCGGTGTACCAAGTTTCATCAAAATATTTTAATATTTGCAACTTGTAGAGTGCGCACAAAAATGCATGGACAGACAGACAGACAGACGGACAGACGGACGGACAGACGATCATCGTTAAATAGAAATAAAAAAAAAATAAAAAAATGAGCCGATCGGTATATTTACTATAAGGTGGGTCTATAACCAATATTTTTTGGTGTTACAAACATCAGCAGAAAATTATAATACCCTGACCAAATAGTGGTGTAGGGTATAAAAATAGCTAAATAATTAGTAGGTCAAAAAATTGGAAACAAATGAAAAATCTTCAAAGTTTTTTTTTTCGATTTTTTTTAATGCAAATAAAAATCGAGCCTTCTGAAATCACCAAATATTTCTGCAGATTTTACCAGGATAGACTGCTATTTGCATTCAACTAGATTTAACTTAAAAATAACAAAACTTTTTTAGATATAATGGTTTAATTTTGCTATTTTGGGTCTACTAATATTTAGCAAAATTTTCTGCAGATTTTAAAGAATAATTTGTTATTTTCAGTTAACTATAATATGAGCATGCATAAACATACGTTCAACCTATATGGATCCATATATGTATGTCGATTTTTAGCTGTGTAATTTTGAAAAAAAAAATTTTGTGAAAGTCTATTTTTAGTCCACCTTTTTTCGGTGGACTTGCCAACGTTTTGTGAAAACGTTGGCAAGTTAGCGCTAACCAATGGTTTGGCACTGTTATTGATCGGGCATCAGGGCAATACCGTCTAGAAAGTCCACAGTCTCCGAGTTCTTTTCTATTGCAATCAAATTAACCAATCTCACTTCTGACACCAACTGTTAAGTTTTACCTTATAAAAAACGTTCGTTTATCTCCTGGTTAGTGCTCTTATATAATTAAAATAACACATCCACCCTTAAATACCTTAAACACTTATTTATTAACCGCTTTACTACTTTAAATACAACAATATAAACTATGGTGATTTTAACACAACGATTTATTAAATTCCGTCTGAATTACACAAGCGCTAATACTCAACTTATATGCTCAATGATAATGCGCAGTTAACAAACTCTAGTACGCGTTCGTAACGTTCGGTATTTTATAGTCTAATGGTAGTTGGTTGTAGAACATGCTAGAAGCTTAACATTATTTATGGCATTTAACCTTATAGCATATGCTGAGGTGTGTACTTAAATATAGTGTTACGTTGCCAGATTGACGTCTTTAGTAAATCCCGTTTTTCGGGATATTCTTGTAAAAAATTCCAGAGTGTTATATTTGGATTAGTCCAAATTCGTAACAATATTATTTATTTAAATGAATGTTATTTTAGTTTGACTCAAGATCATAAATTAATATCACTTGCTGGTCTTATCGAATTTTTTCAATAATTTTTATTCTTTGTAATTTACTTGTAAAAATTGTATCATCTTTCTTTGATTTGAAAATAATTTAAACAGAAAGTGATATTAATTTATGATCTTGAGTCAAACTAAAATAACATTCATTTACTTAAATAACAGATCAACTCAGAACATTTCCCCCATTCATAATATTATTTATTTTTAGGTACGCCCGCTAAAGTGTAACTTGGCCACTTATTGCTTATTTTTCATACCGTATACACAGAGCTTTGAAGAATTAATTCCTTAATTCAATTTTTCAATTCTGAATTAAAAATTCGATGAATTAATTCACTAAGCACCATATATTGAATGGAATTAATTCATATATGCTTTCGTTCGATTTATTTTGTTACGAATTCATTCAATTGCAATAGTTCTTTTTATTAAATCAAATGAATTAATTCACCGGTGAACGCGTTCAATTTTATAAATCGAACGAAAAAAAAAGTGAATTAATTCCTTACTGAATTAATTCACCACTGAATACATTAAATTTCATTTTCATTCAGTGAATTAAAAAAAATAAAATTACATTCAGTGAATTAAAAAAAAAAAAAATAAGTTCACTGAATTGAAAAAAAATAAAATAAGTTCACTGAATTAAAAAAAAATAAAATAAGTTCACTGAATTCAAAGCCTGTTTTCTGCCGTTCAGTAGAAGAAAACAATAATGTACAAATAAAAGTTTTAAATAAGGAAAAAAAATATAATTAAGGAAAAAAAATATAACTATATAACTAGTTTGAACAATTAATAGTTATATTTTTTTCCAAATTTATCTATATCTGTAAAGTTTTTATTTTTAATAGTAAAAGGCTTTATTTTTGAATCATGTAGGTTGATAAACAGCATCCGGTTTCTAATTTGTTACTAGCACACGCTGTAAAATTGCTTATTTAAAACTTTTATTTGTACATTATTGTTTTCTTCTACTGAACGGCAGAAAACAGGCTTTAAATTCAGTGAACTTATTTTATTTTTTTTTAATTCAGTGAACTTATTTTATATTTTTTCAATTCAGTGAACTTATTATTTTTTTTTTAATTCACTGAATGTAATTTTATTTTTTTTAATTCACTGAATGAAAATGAAATTGAATGAATTCAGTGGTGAATTAATTCAGTAAGGAATTAATTCATTTTTTTCCGTTCAATTTATAAAATTGAACGCGTTCACCGGTGAATTAATTCATTTGATTTAATAAAAAGAACTATTGCAATTGAATTAATTCTTTGAATTTGTTGTTAGATGAACGCATTCAGTTGAATGAATTCAGTGAATTACTTAAGAAAAGGAATTCATTCAATTCTAGAGAAAATTGAATTCGATTGGTAGTGAATTCATTCAAAAAGGAATTAATTCTTCAAAGCTCTGCGTATACATGGTATAAATTGCATTGTGGAAAAGCATAGGTCGGTTAGAGGATTAATGAGAAAATTCGTAATAAAAGCTACACTCAAAAAAAAACTCAGTAAAGTCAGCAAAAAATGTTGTTGTGTCAGGAAATTTTTAGTCAGGAGCGTGCTAGCAAAAAAGTTGGTAATTTCAGCAAAAGGTTTGCTGAAAATCAGCGAGCTGATTTTTACCAAAAAAATAGTAATATTCAGCAAAAGTTTTGCTAACATTTAGTCGACTGCAAATGAAAAAAATTCTTGCTAAAATCACTAAACTTTTTGCTGAATATTAGTAGACTGAAAAAAAACTCAAAAAACTTGTAGCGACATTTTACTTTAGTTAATTTATTTGCTGAAAATTTAAATATAGAATATGTGTAGAGTTGTTTTCCTTTTTTGTCATTTCCGTTTCCAGACAAGCTGCGACATCTACATCTAGTCTATCTGGTTGTCGTACACGCTATGAATGCTGTTATCAGCACAATTTTTGTAGCAAAATAAATTAATAAAACATTAGTTCAAAATTAGTTTAGTGCTAAAAAAATATAACTAAAATTTTTGCTGAAAACGGAATTTCAGCAAAAAAATTGCTGAAAACTAGTACACTTGAAATACAAGACGTTTTACTAATTTTTCTACTAACTTATTTTTTTGAGTGTAATGTTAACACATTTTATGAAATTTATCATAAAATCTTTGACGCAATGTGATAAAGTCGATTTCCCCCCTACAACAAGTTTAAACATTTATAAATGCACTTGGATCTAGAAAATTTTTTAGTTTGTAAATAAAATTCTTATTTTTAGAATTTCGTTTGAACACATTTTTTTTTATTTTTTTATTCTAAATATAATTAACTTAAATTGTTTCTAAATGCACGCACAACTACACGACTATTTCCGACATTATGTCGTCTACTACACACTAAATATAAATCATTATAATAATTTTTTTTTCCAAATTTAATATTCCCAAATGGCTCATTTGCCACGAGGTACCTATGTGCGAAGTATAACACACAATCCTAAATACTTCAGCATGGTTAATGACAAATATTCATTTTGACTTTTAAAAATAAGAAAATATAAAAGACAAAAAAAAAACACAATTTTTGTGTGATATTCTTCGTAAATAGATGCCTATGAATCATATTGAAATAAAACTATTTTATTTTAGTGTTTTTTCCATTGAAAGTGGGAGATTAAAAAGACACTAGAATGAAATTTACGTTTTACTATTTCAATAAAATATTAAATTTGTATATCACTGAAAGATATAGAAAAAGTTTAATGTTAATGCTTTTTATATTGTTGTGTTTTTTTATGTATTTATCAAAAATATTACCCACTTGATGCCAGTCTCACAATATGTTGATATTAAAACATATTGTAAAAGGATAAATCAGTATATTTTTATGCATATGTGTACTATGAGCACATTAATTATATGTTCAATTTTGTACTGATAAATATACACATACGACGATAACGACAGGAGCAATAACAATACCCTCAGAGTGTATAGAAATTACGATATGCTGACAATATGATTACAAACAGTACTAACTGCCACTTGTGTGTGTACTACACCCGAAAACTTTAGTACTCGATCAATAACACAGTGTAACAGACATTCTCAAGGCTGAGAAATTAGAAGTCAGGGTTTGGAGTTCTCAAGCCAAACTTTTTTTATGACCTTTTATAATTTTTTCGCCAATAACTCCAAATTTCTGGCCATAAACGACTGGAGAAATAAAGCCAAAGATAATTCAAAATATTTTTGAGTACTCGTATGCAGATTACTTTTTCCTCCGTATTTCTAAAAGATGGCGTTATAATCGATGTTGATTGAATACCCAGGGCCCGAATTCTTACTAGGGCAAGGAATTTCATGCACTTAAAAATAGAAAATATGCGCCTAAAAATGCGTCTAAAAAAAGACAAATATGCATTAAAAATATGAAAAATAATGCACTTTAAAAACTTAAAAATATATTTAAGTTAGCTATTTTGCAAACAGATACAGAACTCGAAGCTTTGCAATAGGTCAATAAGGTTTTTAAGAATGTTTATTTCTGAAAATAATGAGAAAAAAATTAATACAATATTTTGATTGAATCAAAATATGAAAACGTATAAATTTTTTATATTTTTATAGAAAATAAAAAATGCTGCTAAAAATTAAAAATATGCACAAACATGCATTAAAAAGCATAAAATATGCATTAAAAAAGCACCAAATATGCATTTAAAGTCAAAATATGCAAAAACATGCATTTATGACAAAATATGCAACTACAAATCGATGCCATTTTATTCTAAATTTGATGATTCGGATAAATATTTAGTCCATATCAGTTTTGGACTATCGAAGAAAAATATCAATTTGCATGGAATTCAAAATCAAAATAAGCAGAAAACGAGTAAAAAGGTTAAAGTCGGGCATGACGACTATAAGATACCCTACACCAGTCTGGTTGAAAGCCAACTAATATTTTGATCCAGAATTCGAATGAGTTGTCTTTAAAAAAAATTAGAAAAACGATAAGAAATTTTGATTTTTCATGAGCCCATGTGAATCAGAGTATAGAATTTCATTAAAATATCTACGGATTTGCGAACTGTATCGGCGAAAAGGCCAATTTTGGGGGGACCTTTATATGGGCAATAGGTCAAAACATGAACCGATTTTAACCAATAGGTGTCGTGCTCGGGCCAACAGAAGTCAGCGTCATCAACATATATTAATATTTGCGAACTGTAGCGTGCGCATAATACAAATCAAAACAAAAAGTGATTCTAATTCGATCGCTATACTAAAAGGTAGGCCTAGGTCCAAAATGGTAGTACAAACATCAGCACGAACTTATTATACCCTGTCCACTAGACCGTACCGCAAAAAAAGATCGCCGTACACCCTCCAATATGAAGTATTTTTGCAAGGCAATTAAATAAATAAATTAAATTAGATTCGGCATTTAAAGTTGGATTGTAAAGTGTGCCCAACAAACAATTCGTTCCGTTTACGCACCGTTTTCGGTCCGTCATAAACGGAATCCAACTCCGTATACCTACCGTTTTCTGGATCCGTATACGGACCAGAAAACGGATCATAAGGAACATCGAAACTGATTCGAATCCGTTGAAAATCCGTCAATGACGGACCGTTTACAGACCGGTATGTCGTGTTAAAAACGGACAAGTCCGTCAATGACGGGCCGTTTACGGACCGTTATGTCATGTAAAAAACGGACTAGTCCGCTGAAAGTCCGTCAATGCCGGACCGTTTCCGGACCGATATGTCGTGTAATAACGGAGTATTTCCTTGTCCATATCCTACCGATTTTTTCAAAAAAATAGACCATATGTTTTATTTTCAATACAAAATACTTTTTTTTTTCTTTTTTATAAATTCATTAATAATTATTATTTATAATTACAATATTTAGCACATCTAGCTCGGTTTACCTATCTATCCAGCGCTTAGGGACCCGGAGTAAAATCCAACATCTATATGGAAAAGAGACAATAAATTAGTTGTGGTTTAATTGACTGTTTACACGATGCAAATTCTCACATGTTATACACAAAACATTGTGAAACATTAAGTTTCATAAATCTTACCTTGTTACTTGATGTTGTTTGATTAATGGTGTGATAGAAAGAATTCCCTCTATTGCATATTCTCCATATATTCCCATTATAATAATATTTTCACCGACTTTACACAAATTTTTTATTTTGTAAACAAACCGGTGAAATCCGTATTTAAAGGTACGGAAACGGATACACCAATACGGAGTTAAAACGTATTGTGTTCGAAAATCCATTTATACGGTCCATTAATGTTCCGTATACGTACAAGCATTGACGGATACGTACCTTACGGACAGTTACCGTGCCGTAAAAGCCGGATTCATGAATCCGTACGTGCCGGAGAGTCCGTTAAAATGTTTCTTGGGTGATATATTGATTTTTTTGCCTCGAGGAGACCAGTGTTTTGCTATAAAGGAAAAATCAAATGAAAAAAATTTTAAAAAGGCGACGCCTACGTTCGGCAACCAATATATAACAAAGTTTAATGATTTTTTGCGAGCTTTAATTTTCTGACATTAGGGTTGTACATTAGGATGGTAGCAACTGAGATCTGGTGGGTAACTACTGGAACGGGATACTTGAGGTCAATGGCCTCGAGAGAAAAACATCGATGTAACGAAAGATATAACAAAAAATTTAAAATGGCGACCCCTAGGTTCGGCCCCTACGTTTTTTTTTTTGAAACCTCCTTGCATAAATACTTCATATTGGAGGGTGTATATTTCTCATGATTTTCTATCGCAGCAACTTAATTTTTTCCATCAGGCGAACTAAATGGTCCAGATATACGAAATCTAATTAAAAGTGGTGCATTCAATATATTTAGATTGACGCTGAATTGGACGCTTGGAAGGCAATCAAAGAAGACAATAATAGAAGGCTAGTTGGGAAAGCACTGTTCTAGCAACTACAATGTTTCTGTCGCAAGGATGTTAACATCGTTCTCGAAAATTGCAGTCCACCTGTCCTTGAAAATTCATTATTTACATCATCATCTGATGAACAAGGCGAACGCTATCAAGTTGCTATGCAATATGAAATGAGGTAATACTATGAGATATTTTTTCAAACTCATTTTAATAAAACAAAAAACTACAGATACAGAGGGAAAAAGCTGCCGAGTACAATACTTGCGAAAATTTTCTGGTGGAGTAGGAATGTTTAATGACTTGAGGAAGAATTTTCAGAAGGTGCAGTGGGGCCAGCAGTGGAGCCACAAATTGACATTATGTGTGGTTCAGAAACTGATGAGAGCGATGCACAGTGGGCCAGCATCATCGAATTTTGGCCAAAACTAGAATATTGAGTATATGAAACTAAAGGATATTCCAAAGGGGGTTTTGGTTGTTGCTGATCACGAATCTGAAATAAAAAATATAAAATTCAAAATGGCGGATCCAAGATGGCGGCCATTAATTTTTAGTTTTTAATATATTGGACTTAAAATAATCAATTATATAGGTCCAGGATCCGCTGATTAAAAATCTGAAATTAAAATTTTGAAATTCAAAATGGCGGATCCAATATGGCGACAAATTTTTTCATTAAATTTCTTATGTCGTCTGATTTACTTAAAATTTCCACAAAGAGAAGTTTTTGGGTAGCAAATTACGAATCTGAAATCAAATTAAAAAAATTCAACATGTTGGATCCAATATGGCGGCCATAAATTTAATATTGTTATGTGTTGGAAAATAAATTACACTGTATAAAAAAGAAAAAAAGGTTCTGATGATAACTGATTCACGCAAAGGGACCAAAGAAAAATATATGTGTATCGGCGTTTTAAAAGTTTTCGTCTGGCCCTATGTTCCCCTCTTTTGAAAATGTTTATTGTGAATCGGCATAGGGAACCATGTGAATCTTCCATTTTAGGTATAGGATATCATCAGTGAACTTATGTAAAACACTACGAGAGATATATTTGTGGAACATTTTAACCCTCCCTTTTTTAAAAGTGTCAAAAAAGACCCATAAGTTGAGGAGTTAGAGGGTTAAAATGTTCCGCAAAAATATTTGTCATGAAATTCTACTAGAATTCTCTGAAGACATCGAAGTTGAAAAGTTAACTTCAATGCCAGAAATTTGTCAAAACTTTAAATGTATTTAAGGGTTAATTTCGTACTTATTCAGAATTGGCGCTCAAATGTCCCACAAACCTGGACTTTAGTGGGTTAGTCTGTGTCAGAAAACCAGAACCTACATTTAAAGTAATTTTTAGTGCTATTTCTTTTAGTTTTTACTAAAACTCTGGAATGCTGGAAATCAGCGAAATCTGAAGGTACTTTTTCAGTTAAAGGGCAAAATGTCGAAAGTTTATGAACGGTCGCAAACGGTCGCAAAAACCTAGGTAGAAGACATCTGAGGGAACACATTGGCATTCAAGTTTTTCAAACATCTCTTGGAACATTTGTGAGCTTTTTTTTTTTATTGAAAATTTAGGATTTTCAAAAAAATCCATATTTTTGAGGTAAAATTAATAATTTTTTTTTGTTTTTTCGTAAATACTTAACAAGTTTCTATTTTTTTTCGATAACTAGTTTCAGTTTTATAATTTGAGATTATTTTTGGAACAAATTATTGTTTATTTATGACGTTTTTATTGTATCATTATAAAATAAAAAATGTCACAAAATTAAAAAACTTTGACTTTGAACTCTCGCCAGCTAACAACGAGTAACCACAATGCTACAATATTTCACTCAAAACATATTCAACAATCCTAGATTTTGAATATATAAACATATTTTCCCTTTACCTGAATTGTACTTTTGGACAAAAAACGGCGATCCTGGCCCACAGTGCGACGGCTGCAATAGTGATGACATCGAACATTCACCATCGAAAAGGTCTAGAGCTATGTTTATGAACAGATAAACTTTATTCTTCTTTAAACTTTGTTTTTCCTTAATTTTTCTTAACAATTTCCATAAAATCAATACTTTTTTATAGCTACAATTCGTAGTAAAGACGTTATTTTTCAAAGTGAAATTGAATGACAATTTTCTGAAGATTTCACTCGATAAAATTAGTCCAACATGATTTTTTACAAGGAGATATTAAGAAACTTATTTATTTAAGACTTAGCTACAATTTTTCTAAACAATAAAATGAGAAATCATCAATGATACTTAATAAATATAAAAGGTCATAAAGTTTGGCCTGAGAACGCCAAAACCTTTAGAAGTTTTACTATATTGGCCTAGTACTTTCACCCTGACTTGGAATTTCTAACCCCCAAACGCCCCCCACACCCCAGAATGGTTGTTGCACTGTGTAAGATTTCAGTTTTGTTGTTTCAAGTCAAAATAACATTCATTTGAAGTAGAAGGAATGTAAATTTTTACAACATTCGTCAGTCATTAAAAAAAAACAAACAAATACCAATACTGAGAGTTCGTACACTAATAGCAAAAAGTCTGTACAAATTTTAGTTAAAACTACTAAAAAGTTGTTAACCTTGCAAAAAAAACTGCAAAAGTTAGCAGATTTTTTTTTTTTACTAAATATTGGTAAGATGGGAACAACATTAAATTAAACTGTTAAACATACACAATTTTGTTATATTTGATTTAAATTTCTCAATATTTTAAGACAATCACTTTTGGGTAAGTTGTGAAAGAATACGAGTTTTACTTTTTTCCAAATCGCTTTTACTAACATTTTTTCTTGAGTGTAAAAATTAATATTATGCCCAAAAACTATGATATTGGTGTTATAAATAATATACAAATAAATGACATTATGACCAAACAGTTGTCGCCTTCCGGTCATATATGTATATTGTATTGCCCCAAAAAACAAAATATAATATCTTTAGTTATGATTTTGTCGAAGGAGTTAAACATTAATAAACATAATGTTTATGTTGCTATATATTGAATTAAATCTACATAGAGAAAAAAATTAAAGTAAAAATTGAATTAAATCTACATATAGAAAAAATTAAAGTAAAGTAGAAATAATGTTAAATTAAATAGAAACAGATTTGAATTCAAATTAAGTTTGTTTTCTTTTTATTTCAAATATGTTGCTATTTATGATTGAAATATTAATTTAAATCTGGAAAACTTTATTTGAACTGGAATCGTATTTACTTTAAAAAGATTCATACTTAATTCAAAAATATGCATAAAGAAAACAATGCTAATTCAAATATGATATACTTGTTTTAGTTATGATTTTTTTCTCGGTGTACGCAGTTACTACTATAAACTAAAAATTGATGAACAATAATGTTGCTTTAAAATGTTTTATTTGAAATTTAATTCAATTTAATATTGAATATAACAATTAAATTTAATACAGATATTTTCAGTAATATGTACTAATATGATTTCTACGTAATTTGTGCCTAATTAATTACACATGAATAAATAAAATACATACACTTGATTTGCATATTTCAGCCAAATAAAATCGTATAAAAATACCACAATTACTATAAACAAACACATTGTTGTTACAATTCAAATAAACAAACAAACAGCATATTACCCACGTAAAATAGGATATACGAATATGCAAATAATGTTATCAGGGCTGCCAGATGATTTTTTCCAAAAATCGTCAATTTGCCGCTATTTCTGTTTTTTTTTAATCGTCAAATCAATTTTAAAAAAAAGCGTCAAAAAATCGGAAGTTTAGCCTTACCTATTTTGAAGGGCTTAACAGGCGTTGACCATTAGACCGTACCTCAAAAAAAAAACTTCGCCGTACACCCTCCAATATGAAGTATTTTTGCAAGGCAACGAAAGTAGGGGTCGCCTTTTTTAATTTTGCGCTGTAGCTTCGGCATTTAAAGTTGGATTTTAAAGTGTGATATATTGTTTTTTTTTTTTTTGCCTCTAAGAAACCAGTGTTTTGCTATTAGGCAGTGTTGCCAGTTTTTTTTCAGACTTTATCCCCAATTTTCAATTTGTAATCCCAAATTTTTATTTTCTGTAAAAAATTCGTGTTTGTTAACTTTTTTTAAAAATTAATGTAAAAATACTATATTTATTTAATTTTTTTCGGTAAGTTATACACTCAAACACACTCAAAAAAGTTTAGATCTGATCAGATCTTTTTGGATCTAAATAGATATGATTGAATCTAATTAGATCCTGTACCAGATCTCATCAAATATGGCATATGTGATAATACCTTATGGCAAGATCTGATCAGATCTAGTGCCAAATCTGTTAAAATCTAAAGTGATCTGGACAATTGCGCCAGATATGTCTAGATCTGATCAGATCTAATTAGATCTCAAATTTGTAACAAATTATAAAAAAGAACATATAAATTTAAATAACAGCAAAGAAATGTGAACCGAAAAATTTGCTTAAATATTTCAGAATAAAAATTTTCCGATTCATCATTTAATATTTCAGCAGATGAATTGAATTTTTGACAATTGAATAACATGTAAAGAAGATCTTATAACTCATATTACATTCGAATAACCTTAAATATTTTGGAACCAAAAGGAATTCAAATTTTCACCAAAAGGAATTAAGGTTTGTACGCACATTAACTTGCCAGACACAAAATTTGTGTAGCTTAAAATAATGGACTATTATTATCATTCTTAAAAGAAATATATAAATATTTAGAATTATCAGGGTTAAATTCATAAAAATATAAAAAAGCAATAATATGTTATCCCCTAAAATTTCGTGTCATCCCCAATAAATCCCCAAAAACCCAAACGGAAATTTTTATCCCCAATGATGAAAAAAATCCCCAATTTTGGGATAAATCCCCTAAACTGAAAACACTGCTATAAGGGAAAAATCCAAAGAAAAAACTTTAAAAATGCGTCCTCTACGTTCGGCAACAAAAAAAAATAAAAAAAATAAAAAAAATTTCTGCTGGATTTATCGAAAAACTTCCTTAGCAAAAGTTTAATGATTTTTTCCGAGCTTTAATTTTCTGACATTAGGGTGGTAGCAACAGAGATCTGGTGTGTAACTACTAGAACGGGATACTTGAGGCCCTTGGGGTCATTACCTTTTGTATTACTTTAAATTACAAAATAATGACTTACTGATAATAAGTTATAGAAGTACTTATATATTCTTGCAAAGTAATCACTTGCTGCTAATTGATTAAATAAGTACTGATTTAGTCTTTTTTTATATTAATATTTTATTTATTAAATTGTTTCGAACATTTTTCCAACTGAACAGAAAATTTTCTGAGGTAAAAATATATATTTCCAATATGACCAACTATTTCACAATGTAGGGTAACCACTTATTTCCCAACTTCTGAGTAACCACTTATTCTATCTTCGTGAGTAACTACTTATTCTTGCACTATGGGTAAGTCATTATTCGCACTTTTTTTGCAAGCGAGAGGGTAATGACCACCCATTAATTTTTGGACATCGCGAACAAAAGTAATATTGCGAGTAAATAGCCTGGTTATTAGTGAAACCCTTTGTGCTACTTACTCGCTTAATTAATGTCTGTTTTTGCTGGGATGTAATAATAAATTGTCAAACGAACGACACAGTTCACGAATCACTGTTCAGTCACAGCTCATAACAAAAACGAACGATAACAAAAAAGACCGATTGAACGATGTGAACGAACTAGTTCAATGAATTAAGTAAATGCAACGATATGATCGAGTCGACAAAAAAAACGATTAAGCCCAATGCTACAAAAATTATATTTTAAGGCAAAAGCTTTAAAAAGTTTTAAGAAAATACAAGATTTGCTAATTTTCTTCTTTTTTTTTAAATATCGTCATTTCACGACCTAAAATCGTCAAATGGTCATTTTGCAAATATTTAAATGAAAAATCGTCAAATCTGGCAGCTATAAATATTGTTTTTAAGTAAAAAATAAAACAAGCATTTCAACATTTGCATACAAGCGAAAGTTTCCTGGCAAATAACAAAGTTATTTTATACAGCAGGGCTGGCAAAACTTGGGATATTTTTGTATAAAAATATGGCACAAACTCTACAAGTGTATTTATATATATATGTATAGGCCGGGTCGATTTGTGGGGAGGCAAAAAATCGCCCATGGCTCAGGGAAAATCGTATTCTAGGGATCAAAATAAGAAACTTTGCCGAAGGAATCATACCTCTGTAGATCATAAACTGTTGACTTTTGTCCCGTAGGGTCAAGTTTTGAAAAATTACACTTTGACCCATTTAGAGTGCCCCAATCGAGTCCAAATGTATGACCGACCCCCTGGAACTCCCCTGGGGGGTTCCCCATACAAACATTTTAAAAAATCACCATTTTTGGCACTTTATTTTATTATTTTTTATTTATTTTATTTATTTTTATTATTTTATTTATTTTTTCTCCTTAGAAATTTATTTAGTCAGAACATATGTAAATGAAAAAATTAATTTAACTTAGTAATAGAAAAGAAAAAATAAAAAATTACTGTTTGATGTCTTTTTTGCTTTCAAGTCTGGGCAATTTCGCACGGCTCTCTAATGTCGTCGCCATAACAGCCTCTACATTTTCCGGTATAACTCGTTTGGAAACGCTAGCTAGCAATTGAACGTGTCGTTCTGTTTCTTGTATGTGTGATGGAATTTTTGGATCATTAAACGGTGGATCATCTTGATTTAAATATTCTTTCAAAGTATCGTATGGAATGCTTCGCGTGAATGGTGGTTCAAATACGTCATTTATGTCATTCATATTGATCATTTCCGTGTAACTTGTGCAATAAAAGTTTATATCTGGTTTTTTATAAGCTCTAAGTCCCGTTGGGTCGTCAACATCGGTTCGATAGCGTAGAATTATCTTGATAGCACAGTCGCGCTTTTCTTTGCTATCATCAAACAACATTGATAACAAGATATTTTCCGAATGCGCATAATATGAATTATCTGTAATTACTTTATTGACAATTTTGCGTAAACGAGGTTCTAGAAATCTTGACCAACTAATGAATTTGAAAAATAATCTACTACCGTACACGACAGAGCTGTAATACTTGATATTGAAGTACATTGGCACATAACATGTAATTATAAATTCAACCAGTATTCTTAAATTTGCATCTGGATTTTCCGTTGTCACATATAATCGTAATAGTCTAGCGGCCTTGGTGAGCCACCGAGAATGTACAATTTTCCCTGGTTTGATGTTTGCCAGATCCACTGAAACCACGCCGCTAGAAATTGCATGGGCCATGTCGTATAAGTACTTGGAATCGGTGGAAAATTAAATTTTTTCTGGAGCAGGGGGCATATTTTTCAACTCAATTTTCTGAAAGCCGTCCACCACCTGAAAATATATAAAAATAAAACAATTAAAAACGGTTGACAATTATAATAAATGAGTGATAGCAATAACTTACCGGAAGAGTTTCACAAGTTTCGATTTGACGGCTCAATTTTCCGGTTGCCGATCTTGGTCCAGTGCTGGTTGATTTATCCAAAGCTTCAAACAAATGCCGAAACGGAAGTTCGTTGAAGTGTAGAAGGCAAACGAACCAATGCAATGGTCTTTTTAACAGCAATTCGAATCGTCGTATAATTCCATCGTTTGGGCCAGTGTTTGTTGGCTCACCGTCAGTGCATATGCCAATTAATGCATCCAGTGATATATTTTTATCGTTGAAAAAATCATTTAATTTGGTTGTTTTGTATTCAGCGGTTTCATGTTCCAGTCTTACATAACCAATCAATTCAGAATTCGGTTCTCTCAAAATAACAAGATGAGGTTCTATTACCATTCTAGTATGATACTTCTCATCAATTGTATCTCTCGTTAAAGTATCATCTTTTCTGCCATCGAATGAAAATGCTAACTAATTGGTATCATCTAACCGTTTGCGAAGCACTTCTTGTCTGCATTTCTCTTTTTCTCGGCGAACTTTCGATTTATCCATGATGAGAGGTTTGCCATGGATATCTTTCATTTTAAAATCTTGGAAAAGAGCTGTTCCCATTGCTGATGCTACTCGTATCAGGCACGCCAAATCTGTCACATACCAAGGCAAAGTTAAAACAATCGTATCTCTGTGTGTATTGTGAACTTGTGCTTATATCCAAATCTTCTTGAACCGGTGGCGGTGCGTATGTTGAATCATCGGGATCTTGGTATGTTGGCATTGATGACATAGACGTTGCTCCTTGCTCTTCAATTTCCATCGCAAATCCATCCATTGTTAGACTTCTCTGATTATGTTGATCGTGCATAAACTCTTTGAGGCGTTCGGGAACCAAACCGCATGCACATGGAGCTGCCTTCAAATCACATTTACATGTTCCAATGAAAAAAATTGTTTCCAGAGATTTTACATACTCTGTAAATTGTTGGGGTTTGTTTCTTCTCTTGATTTGCTCTTGATATTTGTCAAGCAATCTATTCAATTTATTACATACACTTTTTTTCAGCATTATTTCCATACCAAGTTTTTCCCAAATTCCAATCAACTTATCTTGTACTTGAATAGTGAATGCTTTATAGGACAACTTTTTTTGTTCGCTCAAGTAAAAATAATATCTCAAGATATCCAGATGGGTTGGTAAATTAAGATCAGTCAAATCAGTAGACACACCAAAAACAGTAACATCATGCCTGGGTATATGACTCATTGGGTTTTCGATAGTTGTTGATGTTGTTATTGCTTCATCTTGCGGTGTAGAGGATGGTGGATTCATTGTAAACTTCTTGATTTGGAATGATTTTTTTTTAAATATTTTTTTATCTCAAATTAGCACTTCACACTTCGAGTTCTTCACAACGACTTAATGCATTCACAAAAACTGTTGCGTTATATATGGTCTAGGAGACGAGGTAATAAGAATGAAATGGTAATTTCAATTCTACCTGTAACCGATTTTGTTGTCAAAACTGCCCATAAAGTACTTACATGTAAATTAAACGTTAATCTGACTACAAATTCTGTTAAGCAAGTGCGCCTTTTATTACTTCTGGAAAATCCTTTATGATAATTTTATGCTCAACTCTACCTGTAACCGATTTTGTTGTCAAAACTGCCCATAAAGTACTTACATGTAAATTAAACGTTAATCTGACCACAAATTCTGTTAAGCAAGTGCGCCTTTTATTACTTCTGGAAAATCCTTTATGATAATTTTATGCTCAATTCTACCTGTAACCGATTTAGCTTAAGTAAGTTTACGACATGCAGCTGTGTCTTGTGGTGGCTTAAAAAACCCACACAACCTATTTTACGACCTGCAACAGAACGACACGTTCAATTGCTAGCTAGCGTTTCCAAACGAGTTATACCGGAAAATGTAGAGGCTGTTATGGTGACGACATTAGAGAGCCGTGCGAAATTGCCCAGACTTGAAAGCAAAAAAGACTTCAAACAGTAATTTTTTTTATTTTCTTTTCTATTACTAAGTTAAATTAATTTTTTCATTTACATATGTTCTGACTAAATAAATTTCTAAAGAGAAAAAATAAATAAAATAATAAAAATAAATAAAATAAATAAAAAATAATAAAATAAAGTGCCAAAAATGGTGATTTTTTAAAATATTTGTATGGGGAACCCCCCAGAGGAGTTCCAGGGGGTGTGCCACTGGCATGGGTGGATCGGCCCTCCAAAGTTAGTGGGGGTCGGTCAAACATTTGGACTCGATTGGGGCACTCTAAATGGGTCAAAGTGGGATTTTTCAAAACTTGACCCTACGGGACAAAAGTCAACAGTTGGGGGGTAGTAGAATTCGTTTTAGAGGTATGGTTCCTTCGGTTAAGTTTCTTATTTTGATCCCTAGAATACGATTTTCACTGAGCCATGGGCGATTATTAAATCGACCCGCCCTAACGTACATGCATAGTTCAATGTATGATCATACATGATCTCATATATTTCCATATACCTTTGGATCCGAAATTTGAGGGTATATGGAGGTATATGGCCATATATGATCATATATGAGCATACATGAATCATATGTGAGCATATATGGTCATATATGAATATGTACGGTCATATACCCTCAAATTTCGGATCCAAAGATATATGGAAATATATGAGATCATGTATGGTCATACATTGAACTATGCATGTACGTATATGACAATGTATGCCCATGCATGATCATATACAAGTCAATGTATGATCATGTGTGTTCATATATATTTTGATTTTCACATGGGTTGTTAGTATACACCATTTCCAATTGTTTTTCAGAAGCTATCAATTGATTTTCAGTTTTATCAATTGTATTTCAGAAATTATCAATTATATTTCAGAAATAATCAAATGTATTTCAGAATTAATTGATTGTATTTAATAGTTAATAGAGAATAATTTCTGAAATACAATTGATAAATGTGAAAAACAATTGATAAGTTTCGAAATACAATTGATAAAACTGAAATTGAATTGATTATTTCCGAAATACAATTGGAAATGGTGTAGTTACGTTTGTAATGTAGGAACAAGAGCATGTTGGAATTCTACAGCCGAAGGGTTGTTCTTCTTAACCTCAACCTTTAAAATTTTGTTAATTCGACAGATTTTTTCTTTCTAATGTTAAGCTAACATACGATATTCTGATGATTTTAGAAAATTTTTCTGCAGTCCCTTTTGAACTACACCATTTACAATTGTATTTTAGAACTTATCAATTGTTTTTCAGATTTATCAATTTTATTTCATAAATTATTCTCTATTAACTACTATTAAATACAATCAATAAATTTGGAAATACATTTAATTATTGCTGAAGTACAATTGATAATTTCTGAAATACATTTGATAAAACTGAAAATCAATTGATAACTTCTGAAAATCAATTGATAAATCTAAAAATGAATTGATAACTTCTGAAAATCAATTGATAAAACTGAAAATCAATTGATAATTTCTGAAATACAATTGATAAATCTGAAATAGAATGTATAGCTTCTGAAAAACAATTGGAAATGGTGTAGTTTTTAGTAACTTTAGCCAAAAATTGTTCAAACTTTTTTTTATTATTGAACTATACAATACTAGCAAAAAACTTTGTTAATCATCGAAAACAAACAACATCCAGTTAACATTGAATACTAACATAAAAAACGATTTTATTCAGCATTTTGGCTATCAAACAAATAGTTTTCTAAATATTGAATAGTACTACAACTAAATAAAAAAAAAACTTAAACAAATAATAAATTTTCAATGCCCTAAATTTAAGGTTAGCAGGCAATACTCCTAAATTGCTATTATCTATTCAAAACTCTTTCATCTGACTGTCGATAACCTTAAAATACCGTTACCGAAATACATAACTGATATACCGCTACCCTTAAAAACCCATTATCGATATAAATCATTGAAATACCCCCACACTGAGAGAATTGTCTCCATGATATTAATGAATTTTTGCATAAAACCAATGAAGTTTCACTAGAACTCGTCCATTGAAACTTTTCATTGAAACAATGAAGTTTTTCATTTAATGTTGTCAAAACTTTAATTTTATTTATTATAAGTTTCATACACTCAATGAAAAAGTTTCATTAAAATAGTTTTCATAAAATATATGATGCTTTTTCATCAAATTTAAGAAATTTTTCATTTAATTTGCGAAGAAGACTTCATTAGTTTACTGAAAAATTTCATTAAAACTCGTCCAGCTAAATTCGCTCTGTGCAGTCGCAAATTGCCAGTGGTAATTTTATAAGGCATGACGCGCAAAGTAAGTTTTTAATATCTGCAATTCAACTTCTGAGAAATTGTTTGTGAATAGTTGCAAACAAGAATGTATTTATATTGTACTATAATAATTCATTCTTTGAAAAATTGTTTGTTTGCGTATCATTTTATAAGGCATCCATTTAGAAGTCATTACACAGAAAAAACAGTAGGCACCAAAAAATGGGAATTTGTAAAAGCAATCACATTTTCTTTTAAATTGAAATTTTATTCCCAACAATTTTTTTGTTTGAAATATTTGTAACTCGTTTGTAAATTGTTATCTTTCATATCAAAATTTTTTAAAAATAAAAATTCAAAGTTACAAAAAAAAGAAGATTTTTTTTTGATTTACAAAATTTCTTTGTTGGTGCCTTTTTAAAAAGTTTTTTTTTTGTATTTACAAATTTGGTATGATAAAGGTGTTTAAAAATTTAATTAGAATTTTGAAAATTCTTGCTGTGTACCATATTTTTTGCTTGGATGTCTCGTTAACTCAGAGGCTAGAGCTCTCGTCTGTCAACCTGAAATCTGGCTTCAAGTCACGACTGGGCAAAAAAAAAATACATATGAACTTTTTTAAAGTTAATTTTGGAAAATATATTTACAGACCACCTATTAATTGGTTTTACCAGCAGTTTTCCAACATCAAAAATTTTGTGCTTTTCCGGTGTTTTTTGAATAGCTCATCCTTTTGTCTAATCATGTTAACATTTTAGGAATATGAAATCACTCACAAACGGGAAAGCGGTGGCAATGCACTTTAACAAGTGGTACAAGTACTGGCAAAAAGTGCTTTCCCATTCTCAAAATGATAACATCATTAGACCGGCTGTTCAAAAAGCGCCGGAAAAGCACTGGAGGAACAAAATTTTTAAACATTGGCAAAACGCTGGCAAAACTAATAAATAGGTGGTCTGGAAATATATTTTCCAAAATAAAATTTAAAAAAAAGTTCATATCTATTTTTTTTGGTCCTGCCGTGATTTGAACCCAGGCCGTCGGATTGGCAGACGATTGCTCTACCCATTGAGCTAACGAGATATATAATATTTGATAGCTAAACACATAAATGAGTGATAATCGATGGACAACTACTGGCTGTGCCAAAATGCTAGTACTGGCAAACAATTTTTTTTTGCTAGTATGCCAGTGTTGGGAGGACAAAAAAAGTTGGTCTTGAAGGAGCTTTCCCACAAACAAAAAAATTGATTTTATAAAACAAAAAAAATTTTAAATTAAAAAAATCCAAAAAAATTTTTTTGCTTGCAACCGGATTTGAACTCGGAACCTTCTGACTACAAATATTTTTTAACGAAGCGTCAGTATTTTTATAAAATCATTGGTCTACCATTGAATTGATTTTTGTACGCCTGGTAGCATTGGCTAGGTAGCACTGGATAACCACTGGTTGCAAACCTTGGCATATCACTCTAAGCCAATTCTTTTCCAGTGGTGTTTTTTATAAACCACCGAAATTTTTGTAAAACAAATACTGGTAAAACGCTTTTTACAAACGCTGGCAAAGCGTCCCAAATGAGTGTTCTGCCAGTCATTTATTTTTAACACCGTGGTTACCCAGTGGTATGCCAGTGCTTGATTTTTTATACCGCTGGCGATTTCTGACTGGGTAATTATAACCAGGGGTATGGCAGCACCAAAAACAAAAATTATAACGACATCGTTATCACTAGATGGCACTTTGTTCAAAAAATTGACAATTTTCTTTTTTTATTTAAATTGAAATAATAACAAACAAAAAAGCAAATAAAAAAAAGGAATTCTCAAATTGAATTATTTGAACAAATTTTTTCCGTTTGATTTTTTCTTATTTTGCGCAGTTTTCAGCAATTTTCGAGTTTTTAAATATAGGCTCAGCTGATACTTAAGTGATACTAAATAGTTGCTCAGGTGATACTAAATTTCTGCGCCCCCTACCGGTGAGTAGTGTAAGTTTTGATTTCCTATCTCTATAATTAATTGTCTCTGATTATAACATCTAATGAGTTTCTTATGATGTTTCAAAACCCAAAAATATTCGACCTAGACCCACCCTTTAGTAGAGGGTCTTATCGTAAATTTACAAAATGATATTTCCACTTGTAAATTTAATGATATTTTACAAATTTTGTTACTATGATAAAATTTTATTTATTTAATCTTTAATTGCAGACAAAAAATGTGCATAGCTAATACAAAATTATTCAACCGAAATGTGTTTATTTAAGCCATTTTGAAATCATGCTTAAAGGCCTTGAATAAGCTGATATTTAGTAGGTGTAAAAAATAGGACATTGAATTAAAACCGTTAAATGCAAGAAAGACAGTGTTTATATATATTTTTTGTATTTAGATTTTTGCACATGTTGAATAAGGTGTCTTTTAAATAAGGAACTGTCGATTTTCAATTATAATACTCTCAGTATATGTGACGCGCAAAATAGAAAGGGACCTAAGGATAGAAAGGACCTAAGGTCAGAAGAGCATGGGATCGGTCTCATACGATGCTCAGATGTTGTCCACAAAAAAAAAAATTGATTTTTTTACCCTTAGGTCCCTTTCTCTATGCGCATATTTCTACATATCGTTAGCTGAAATGCAAAACCACGTAACTAACATTTTTACTATTTTACAGGAGAAACAAAAAATGTTATATATTGAAAAACAAATGCAATTTTGGTAATCAAATATCGCAGATTTTCTAAATATAGACTGATTAATTCATTTCTGGAATAAAAGTAATAATTTATTAATGTTTCAAAGAGTTACGTTAGTTACGCGCTTTTGAACTCGTATTTTCTTAAACAAAAACACGTAACTACAATGAAGTTTTTGTAAGTTTCAAAGAAAATTTTGTTTTGCATTCATAAAATGTAGAATAAAAGAAGTTGTTCTCTTGTTATTTAATATATCGCTTTATATATTTATTATTTTTTTTTTTTTAAATAAGAAAATAAAAAATGATTTACAAAAGCTAAAGATAATTAACAACAATAACTACAATACAAATAAAAGAAAAAATTAAACCTTTACTTCTCAAATGGAATTTCATTGTAATAATAATTACAATCGGGTGGAAGAAATGGTTTAAGGTCCTGAAGATGTTGCCATTTTTTGCTTGAAATTTTTATTCTTTGTAAATGCAACTTCAAAGTTTCAAACGCTTTTAAATTGTTTCCAATTCTTTGTGGAAATTCCTTAAACTCATCTGTTGCACTTAATTTAAAATAAATTACTCCAGGGGATCATACGCTAATACACGAATCATATTGACTGTGGGATCTCCAAAAAAAAATTTATTATAATTAACAAAGTAAAAATTTCAAACTATAATCACTATAATTATGAGAAAATAGGACTACGAGGGGAGGGGAGCGTAGTAGCACTATCCGCTAGTGAAATATAAAAATTCAAATCCTACTATGAATAAATAAAATTCAATAGAAATAAATATGTGTTAGTTACTATTTTCAAGCAACAAGTATGTAGTTACGTGCTTTCGATTTTCGCTAATAATATGTCTAATTTTTATTATATGACAGTAAAAATTGGAGAAGACGTGGACGTCGTTGATATGCATCATAATCGATCAAAAAACCGATTTTGTATTTTTTGTTAGTTACGTGGTTTTGCATTTCAGCTAACGATATATGAAATATCGATACCATTAAAATACAGTTACCGAAATATACAAAATACCGTTATACTTAAAATACCGTTATTGTTATCTTTAATTCCCGACTTTTGGTAATTGAAAGTGGTTATTGAGCGATTTCCATGAGTTAGGTTGATAATAACTGACTACTGTTACACTTAAAATACCGTTTCCGAAATAACTGAAATACTGTTAAACTTATAATACTGTTATCCCTTAAATAAAGTTACCGAAGTAACTGAAATACCATTATTCTTAAAATACTAATACCAAAGTAAATAAACTAGCATAACCCTTAAAATACCGTTACCGAAGTATTCTAAAATAACGTTTTGCTTACCGATAACCGCATCATTTTGGTTACCAACCACGGAAAATTAAAAAAAATTTTTATTATTTTTTATTTTTTTATTATTTAAAGATTTCATTTGATCATAGTTGTGTATGTAAAAGCTCAAGGATCATTTAAATATATATTTTTAAATTTCAGGGTTTTGATGATATTTCCTTAAACCAGCCGTCAAAATACTCAAATAAAAATGTAGTTTGAGGCGATTAAAAAAACATAAAAGAAAATACTTTAACGTAGTTTGTACAACATTTTCAATGAGAATCAACTATATGTAATTTCAGGGGCAGCTTAATGTTGACGACTTCTTTTTGCAGTTTTATCAGTTGTTAGCTTTGTTTCCTTCATTGTCCTGTTTATTGTTTTCGTTTGAATGTCTGTTGGTAGGGTGGCCTTTTTGATTATATTAAAAAGTAGGGATAAAATTAATGCTAATTTACACAGCTGTTGTGGTTTTATGATATTTTTAGTGTATTTTTTTTTCCTAGCTTTGTATTAGTTAGAAACAGTAGCGGTTTTTAGAATTGAAAACGTTGTAATGTTAAAAAATATTTTCATGTAATGCTTTTTTATTAAAATGAATTTGTAATCGAAAAAATATAAATTTTTTTTAATATGTACTCTTTGCTGTTTGCAATACAATTTAAACTATTGCTGAGTTTCATAACGTCGTTTTAAAATTTTCGTTTAATTGCCTAATCTAACGACAGAAATATAAATTTAAAAAACCAAAGAAACTTGCATTTATATTTAATGTAGCTTTGCTAAGATATATGTATGTAATTATATTACCAAGAATTTAAGGTTTATTTGTTTGTACTTTTCAAAAACTGCAAAATATGCATAAAGAAAATAGAGTCGTACTGATAAGAAAACAGAAAATTAATACGTAAATTCATAAATGCTTTATAAAGCTATAGGACGCTTAGAAAACAAGCGTTTTTTTTTTTAATTACCTGGATTTAGAATTTTTCACACAAAAAGTGGATTTATTAAATCCAAAAAAAGCTGGATTTATTTCTCTGGATTTACATATAACAATAAAAGCACAAGCATAACAATAAAAGCAGAAATATGTGAAACACTCTGTTCATTTAATGTCATAAAAAATTACGATTGAAAATTAAAAGAGAAACTAAAAAATTGCAAAACTAACAAATAAAAGGTTTTTCTTAATTTTTTTTTTGTATGAAATATGTTTAAAAAAACTACACCTCACCAAATACATATTTTCCATCTTGGACATGGATAAATAGCTGAAATAGAAATGACAATTGGATTTAATTTAATTAAATCCAATAAGTGAATATTAAATATTGCAGTGGAATATTTCAGTTGTGTAAAAATATAAATTGAAGTGATAAAACTGAAAAGTCAGACTGTTTATCGCTGCTTTGTATAAAATATAATTAAAAATTAAAAGTTGAAATAAAATCTTTCATCATACAAATATCATATATTTCTGAAAGGACGTATTTTTTTATAGTTTGTTTTCAAGTGACTGATACAATAATGTCCTACACTACACAGTGTGGCACAGGGGTGGCAAGACTTTCTTCGATGCTTGCCAAAAACAGCCATTTTTTTTTGTAAGAATTTGTCGCGTGCCACCTTAAGTATATTTTCTTTTTAAAAACTTTTAAATTGGAAACATTTTCGTTAACAACTTTTATAATTTTTTCCCCGCAATTGTTATCGAAACAAATTTTTCGCATTCGTAAATCTTGCAGGTATTGTAATAAAAAAATCGTCATGTAAATTCTACTTTTTCTATTTTAATTTTATTTAGAATTACACAGATATAAATAAATAGTTATAAATAGCAAAAAAATTAGTACTCAGAATATATTTGCTGAATATTAGTAAAAAACACAGCGGAAAAAATATTTTAACATTGATATAAGAAGGTTAGATTGTTAATTACATTCAAAAAGAAATCCAAAAAAATATCGTAATATAAAACTTTTTATGGTGGTTTAAATCTACTAATATTCAACAACGTTTAATAAAACTTCAGATATTTGAGCTCGAGGTCAATGGATTTTATTATAAATATTCTCCTTATAAATCAATATTTCGATATTATTTGAATATCATCCTCAGGATTCTTGCAGTGAATGTTTACATAACCAAACTTTTAGCTATAGTTGTGTATATATCGTCGTCTATTACAGTGCAGTAATATTCTCCTTATAATATTTGTAATAAAATAACTGACCTAGAGCACAAATATCTGAAGTTTTAATAACAATTGGAAAGGTCGTATAAATAACTATTCAACAATATTTTTTATTTTAGCAGAGTAAATTGTCATTTGCAATTAACCAAAATACATCTAAAATTTTGTAAATTTAACAGATTTTTTCTTGGTGTTTTTATTTTACTAATATTTAGCAAACAGGTTCAATCGATTCGAGCATTTTTTTTCAGGGCCCTTTGGAACCCATTTTTGGTAACTTTAGCAAAAAAAGCTCTTTTGTCACTTTTTAATTTTTCCAATTCTATAGCCTTTTCCCATCGAAATATTTAAAACACTATCAATCTATTCGTAGAAGGCTAAGAAATTTTAATAACTTTTTTGATTTATTAATGAATATATCGCAGATAAGATTCGATACTTTTGATCCGAAATACTTTCGAAAGAATGAATTTTTGAGTTATTAACCATAACTGTGTAAACAAAAAATAGTTTTAAGACGCTTTCTTAATCATTTTAGAAGAAAAATTTTTAGCATTTGCGGTTTAAGGCATTATTGCAGCGAAAATATTTACGTAAATTTTTAACATATTATTTCGCTGGTCTTCCAACGAAAATTAAATTTTTTTACAACATTCAGCAAACGTCGCGTGCCACCAAAAATCGGCTCGCGTGCCACTACTGACGGGCGTTTCATACTTTTGCCAGCCCTGGTGTAGGATATAATTACACTGTACAACAGTTTCAAACTTCTTCCAAAATTACGTGGTTCTGACAATGGATTCTGGTAGACGACACCAAAAAAAAATATACGTGTGTCGGTGTTTTGAAAGATCAGATAGCAATTTTATTTTAGGGGGTTAAAGGTTCCCTCCTTTTTCAAATATTTATTGTGAATCGGCATAGGAAACTTATATCCAATCATTCATTTTAGGTATATTATGTGTTCAGCGAACTTATGTAAAACACTACGGGGAACATTCTTTTGGAACATTTTAACACCATAGCTCTTCAATTAAAGGGTATTTTTTGGCCCCTTTTTAAAAAGGGACGAAAAAGACCCGTAAGTTGAAGAGTTAGAGGGTTAAAATGTTCCACAAAAATGTTGCTCGTAGTGTTTCACATAAGATCGCTGAAGTTTTCGAAAGTAATAAGTTTTCCAAAGTGTCGCAATTTTGATGTGTTCAACCTTTAAGTACGAGATTAACCTTTAAACACATTTTAAGTTTTGACTTAATTCTCGCATTAAAGTTATATTTTCAACTTTGCAGAACTTTTTAACCTCTAGCTCTTCAAGTTACGGGACTTTTTTGTCCCTATATAAAAAGGGGTTAAAAAAGTCCTTTTAATTGAACAGTAAGAGGGTTAAAATGATCCGCAAAAATATTTGTCATGAAATTCTACTGTAAGTCTCTGAAGACATCGAAGTTGATAATTTAACTTCAATGCCAGAAATAAGTCAAAACTTAAAATGCGTTTAAGGGTTAATCTCGTACTTATTCAGAATTGGCGCTCAAATGTCCAATAAACCTGGATTTTAGGGGGAAACCATGTAAATCTTCTATTTCAGGTATAGGATGTGTTTAGCGACCTTATGTGAAACACTACGAGCAACATTTTTGTGGAACATTTTAACCCTCTAACTCTTCAACTTACGGGTCTTTTTCGTCCCTTTTTAAAAAGGGGCCAAAAAAGTCCTTTTAATGTGATGTGACATTACCGTTTTTCCACGCTCTAGGTAGAAAATTATGCAAATAAAAATGTGACCATATTTATACCCTACACCACTATGTGGTCAGGGTATTATAAGTTTGTGCTGATGTTTGTAACACCAAAAAATATTGGTCGTAGACCCACCTTATAGTATATCGTATAACAGGGTTTTGTCGTCGGCTGAGGTAGTCCAGTCGCGTCCAGGGTCTACTTGAGGACCCGTAAACCTTAAGTAAAAACACAATCGATTTTTCCTTTTCAATGTTTATAATATTATCTTTATTAATTAATTAAATTCAAATACAATACATTTCACAAATTGCAACACCTTGTTGATTCACTCGGGTTTATTCGGTTCGGAGAATTATCCGTCGGCAATACGAACTTCGGCTTCAGGTTCAGGTAGTCGTAATCCGACTCGGTTATGCTCGGCAGGTAGTCGTCGTTCGACTCGGGTATAGGTATCCTCGGGTTGGCGACCTCCTCTGCGGTGGAGTCGCATATAATCCCGATCACCTAGGCAGTGGTGATCAATAGAACAGACCGCGAAGGCTGTGATATTAGAACAGACCGCGAAGGCTGTGATATTAGAACAGACCGCGAAGGCTGTGGTATTAGAACAGACCGCGAAGGCTGTGATATTAGAACAGACCGCGAAGGCTGTGATATTAGAACAGACCGCGAAGGCTGTGATATTAGAACAGACCGAGAAGGCTGTGATATTAGAACAGACCGCGAAGGCTGTGATATTAGAACAGACCGCGAAGGCTGTGATATTAGAACAGACCGCGAAGGCTGTGATATTAGAACAGACCGCGAAGGCTGTGATATTAGAACAGACCGCGAAGGCTGTGAAATTATTTATGAGACAACCAACCGAAGTCTATCGTCTTTCCAAAAATTAGCTCGTTACTGGCAAAGTATCGGGCTATGGCAGTTAGCTTTTGACCACCCCTTGTGTGTAGCAACTTAAACTACTTATTCGTATTAAAAAACCAACCAACTGAGAATTGTATGAGGCCGTATAGGCAAATATAGGCAGTACCCATATTGCATTCACACTGCGTACAAATAGATATTATTGATATAGTGTGTTCCCACTGCATTAAAATGTACGTATGTAAGTAGCCAAATTAGAGTGGTAATTTGCGACGTCACAACCGATCGGTTCAGAATTTTTTTTTATTTCGATTTAACGATGTCCGTCTGTCCGTCCGTCCGTCTGTCTGTCCATGCAATCTTGTGCGCACTCTACAGGTCGCAACTATTCAGATATTTTGATGAAATTTGGTACGCAGACCTATGTTGGCCTAAGGACGAACAAGTTTGATTTTGGTGAACATGGTCCATGTTTAGACCTAGTGCCCATATAAGGGTCCTACCAAAATTATACTGTTTATACGCTGCAGGTCGCAAATATTAAGATATTTTGATGAAATTTGGTACACAGACCTATATTGGCCCAATAACGCAGCCTATTGATTTTGGTGAACATCGGTCCATGTTTAGAACTAGTGCCCATATAAGGGTCCCCCCAAAATTATATTGTTTATACGCTGCAGGTCGTAAATATTAAGATATTTCGATGAAATTTGGTACACAGACCTATGTTGGCCCAAGGACGAAGCCTATTTATTTTGGTGAACATCGGTCCATGTTTAGAACTATTGCCCATATAAGGGTCCCCCCAAAATTGGCTTGGTTACAAACTGCAGGTCGCAAATATTAAGATATTTTAATGAAATTTGGTGCGCTGACTCACATTATAGAAAATTTTGTCATAAGCCCCATTTTAACCCATTCGAATTTCGGATCCAAACAATACACCAGACTGGTGTAGGGTATTGTATAGTCGGCATGCCCGACTTTAACCTTTTTACTCGTTTTTAATTAGTTTCGTCTATCGCATGCACCTTTCATCTATATCGGTGGTGCATTGTTGTTAGTTTAACATATATTTTTTTTTAATTTGTATATAAAAATTTTTCTTAATTTCGAAAAATTTAAGTTTCTTATAAAAGTCGGTTGGCATTTGACCCCCTGTTCTTTAAAAAATAAATAATGTTCAAGTTTTTATGAAATTACCTTTTCAAATGATTATTTTTCAAATACAGCATTTCAATAGTTTTTTTAAAATTTTTTATACAAAAATCTATTTTTATTAGAAAATCTAGGTTATCTCAAGTTAATTACTTCGTTTTCTCAAATTATTTGTTTTTTAAATAACTTAATAAATTGCCCAGTAATTTTATAAAACGACAGTCAAAATCGGGATGGGATAAAACCAACGGGAAATGTTATATCGGTCAAAAACAAGTTACACGTGTCCCGGCGTTTCGCTGGGTCACCCCTAGGAATCGAGATATATCTTTTTTTTGACATAACTCGAGAACCACTAGTCCGATTTTGCTCAAACAATTTTAAAAAAATTAAAAATTACAATTCCTTTAATCTGTTCATATAACGTTTTTCTATATACTCAACAGTTTTGCCGGTAAAAATAAATGTTTGTTACCGCTCCCATAAAAATCAATAACCTTTTGTTTATTACTTTTTTTTTAATATTTTAGGCAAAAAATATTTTTTTCTTCATACATTTATTTTTACCGGCAAAACTGTTGAGTATATAGAAAAACGTTATATGAACAGAGTAAAGGAATTGTAATTTTTAATTTTAAAATTGTTTGAGCAAAATCGGACTAGTGGTTCTCGAGTTATGTCAAAAAAAAGACCACCAAAGGTCAAATCGATATATCTCGATTCCTAGGGGTGACCCAGCGAAACGCCGGGACACGTATAACTTCTTTTTTACCGATATAACTTTCCCCGGTAGTTTGAACCCTTCCCGATCACTGACCCCTACCATTTGTCTCACAGTGTTGTTTTTAGAACAACAATCGTGTGTTCATTTCCTCGAAATTCTTGGAGAGTTTTGGTTACTTTTTGAATTGAATTTTTCCAGTTGTACATTCAAAGAAGTTTGTCAGTTACTCAGTAGTAACTGTATACAGTTGTTTTTCTGTGTAAAAATACACTCAGAAAAATTCTGCAGTTAGTACATGACATTTCTTTGTGTGGTAACGCGGTTGTAGTTTTGACAGTAATTTTTTTTAAACAACCCACTAAAACTACTGCATTTTCATTACTGTTACTTTTTACAGTTGTTTAAAATTTTTTAACAAACTTATTTATTTTTGAGTATGTGCGTCTCATTCAAATATTGCACAAATAGAAAATATTTGGTACACACATACAAAAAATATGGCATTTAGAATTTTCTAGTGAAAGAAAATGAGAGGATTATTTTTCTCTTGTGTCTTTAGTCAAAGAAATGACGCTGGAGAAACGGAAAACTAAAAATTTCACAGTAAGAAATTTTATTAAATAAAGAAAATAAGATGATGAAAATATATAATATATAATATATGAAAATATAGAAAGTCCGAAAAAAACAATTTTTGTATTTTTTAATGCAAAAATTAAAATAATTGTTGAAAATAAGATGAGTTATGTATAAAATTGAAAATTATATTTATTTACGTAAATATCATAAAATATTATATTTATTTTCTTTGAGCTCTTTAATATTTTTATCTTCCACCTGGTGAAAAGAGGAAGCCAAACAAATATTTCATCCCCCCGCAGGCAGACAGACATCTGCAACAATGTATGTAAGTTAAAAAATGAAAAAAATGCTTCATAATTGTGAAATTTATTTAAGAATAAAAAGTGAAGAGTATTTACAAAAATTTGTTTTATTAAATTAATTGTTGTTATTAATTTTTGCAACAGGTTTAAGTTTTACAATAATTTTGATGTCTTTTGTTTTAACTGCATTTGTAGTTGTTTGTTCAGTTTGACAATAATTTTCATGACTGTTGTTTTAACTACATTTGTAGTTATTTTTTACTACATTTATCAGTTTATTATAAACAGTTGAAAATAACTTCATATTGCAGTTGATTTAAATGAAAATGTAACTTCAAATACAGTTATTTTAACTGTCATTTGCAGTTGATTACCTACATAATTCTCTGAACGTACAAAACGACTGCTATGACAAGTATTTAAGAAAAATACTAACGATAAGTACAGTAATTTCGTAACAGTTAAAGCGGTTATTTTTAATATCATAATAATAAACAACTACTAACACAGTATTTTTACAGTAGACATTTAGGTACTTTTGTTAATTGTGGGTGCTGTGGTGTAACGGTTAGCGCGTTGGACTGTTACACGTTAGGTTGCGGATTCGATCCCCAACCAAGGCAACATCAATTTATGAAAAATAATAATATGTATGAGTTTTTTCTATCACTCATACATATCGCAGCGCCCTTCTTCGGTGTTCCCATAGCACCTAACCCCACCGAAGTAAAATAATATAACAGGGCTATGAACTAAAAAGATTCAACAAAGTTCGCCAACTCTTCATCACATGGCGCGCAACAACTGTTCTAAGATTCAACATCTCGCGCAATTACTGTGTTGCCATATTTGAAGCCCTTCATCTTTCATCACCTTTCACTTCTTTTCTATGCCCTTTCCAAAGGAAGCAACACGTTAATTAATAGGAAGAATTTCCTGAGTGTTGCTTTTCTTAAAAAAAAAGTTATTTGAATTTCTAGTTAGAGGGTTAAAAGCTTTAAAGACATTTAGCGAAAAATATGTACCTTAGATCGAAGAATTAAGTACGCCATTGTAATCAGCATGTCCGAAATATATAGAAATGATGATCAGAGCTCTATTAATTTTTAAAAGTCAAGATTTTGTCATGCAGTGTTATTAGCGTTTGTAAAGTTAGTTGCGCAATAGCGTTTGTATAGTTGTGTGTGTTTTATTGTTGTATATAAAGTCATAAAGTGTTAAATAAATAAGCCCAATATCAAACAAAAGAGTGTATGGTTATTTTGATTGCAACAGAAAAGAACCCGGTTTATGTAAAGGAAACAAACCAACATTTTTAAAAGGTAAAAACGTTTCAATACTTTAATATTTAACTAACAAAATCTCTCTAATTTTATTGATTATTAAGCCCATTATCTTATATGCCTTTTATAATGTGTTAAAAACCTCCTCTTAAGTCAAAACCCACACAAGCCAGAAAGGAAATTTAAAAAATAATTTTGATATCATTTTATCTTAAACTACATACCACAAAATTATATACTTATTAATTAATAAAAATAGAAATCACTAAAACATTACATGCACTAAAAGGTAAATTTCTTGTTGACTGTCTTCATCTTTAACTTTTTCCTGTCATTATGACTTCGGTATCTTTTGACAAAAAAAAAAAAACAACAATAATTTTTTATAGCTAAAAAAAACAAGAAACACAAAAGAAACTCTCGAAAAACTCATAATAACTAAAATAAACAAATAGAAAAAAAATAAAAGAAAAAATCTTAAATAAATCTGATGCCCCTCCAAGACATGAAAACTAGAGTTTGCTAAAACCCGAAAAATTTGAAAACCGCGGTTTCGGTTTTTCAAAATTATAAAAACCGCGGTTTCGGTTATTATTCGGTTTTCTTGTGGCACTAATAGAATTGTTTTCAGACAATTAAATTAGTATAAAAATTAAATAGTTTAACACGTACAATACGAATGAGAGTATGTATAGTTAATCTTTTTTTAATTGATAAATGCTTTTCGTTCGAGATCACATATTAATGATCAAATTTTTTTTTTAAATTATTTTCAAATTAAAAAAATATGAAAAAATTTTTACAAGTTAGAATAAAAATTTTAAAAATTCGATATGGCCAGTAAAATGGAATACATATTTTCGGGTTCCTCTACAGACCCATCCTCAGTATCCTATGCCTACATTCATTAAAATTCAGTGGAATTTCTTTTCAAATAAAGGCAATAGCGCCGTTTCGTACCTTTACGGGAGAAGAAAAGTATGCGGAAAACCGTTATAAATAAAATATTTTTATTCTTTTGTCGGCAACTAAAGCTGTATTTTCACGTATTAAATTTTATCAATATGTTTAAAAGAACATAAGGTTAAAATTTTATAAATTTCGTGGACTACGAAATAGGACTTTTTGAAAAATACGCGTAGAAAATCTATACAAAAAATTCTTTAAAGTAATATTTAGTGGAGAAAATGTTCATTACAATTATGTTAAATACATTTTTCTGAGTACCTAAAAATTATTACTCGTAAGACTCTAAAATATGGTTATTTTCAGAGTGCTGAAATTTGGAGTCATAAATAAACCATAACATATCCGTATTTATGAGTGCAAAAAAATTTTTTTTTTTAATTTTTTAAAAACTCATAAATGATTCAAAAATAAATCATAAATATATAACTCATAATGGCTCAGAAAATTCTGAAGTTTCCAATAATGCTCATAATTCGGAGTCTTTGACGAGTCATAAAAAAAGAAATACCTACGGCTATGATTTCAGACGGCCTTAGGGCTCCTTTATGAATCTTTTCAGATTGTAATTGTACACTGGGATGCAATTTAATTAATTATTTTAATCAGCTAAAGTATTTATTAAAAACCGACTTATTTTTGTCGGTTTTCGGTTTCGGTTTTGAGGCCTGAAAAACCGCGGTTTCGGTTTCGATTAAAACCGAACAGCAAACTCTAATGAAAACTGAAAAATCAACAAACGTTCCATGTTGATTTTGTCATTTACAACAACTTCTTGTGATAATAACAACAATAAAACGCACATATAAATAGTAGTGGTATATGAATGCTTCACTTGCCAAATCGATTAACTCCACTTTTTGAATTTTTTTAAAATTTTAATGTTAAAGCACTCTATTAACTCCCAACTGTATAATATTCAAAACAAATTTCTCTGATAATAAGTATTAACACTACTAAATGACAAATTTTTTTAGCCATTGAATAATATATATTTTATTTCAGAAGCCAATCTGATTAACTTCATACTCTAATGTAAATCATAATAAAAATTTTGTTAAATCACTTTATACAACGCAATGGACTGCTTCTAATATAAACATATGTGACGCGCAAAATAGAAAGGGACCTAAGGATAGAAAGGGACCTAAGGTCAGGAGAGCATGGGATCGGTCTCATTCGATGCTCAGATGTTGTCCACAAAAAAAGTTGCATTCTAATTGCCACAGAAGCAAGTATTAAGAAATTTAAATTTCAATCTAAGTTGTGTTTTTTTTTATAAATCGTTAAATTAAGATGGACGATTATTATTAACACTGTACAACAATATCAAATTTTTTACAAAACAACAAGGTTCTGACAACTTATTCTGGCAGAGTCGACCAAAGAAAAATATACGTGTAGCGGCGTTTTGTTTTTGGGGGGTTAAAGTTAAAGAATCGGCATAGGAAATCATGTGTATCTTGCATTTTAGGTATAGGATGTGTTCAGGGAACTTATGTAAAACACTACGAGAAACATTTTTGTGCAACAATTTAACCCTCTAGCTCTTCAATGGGCATCTTTTTAAAAACGGACAAAAAAGACCCGTAGGTTGAAGAGTTAGAGGGTTGAAAAGTTTCACAAAAATGTTCCGCGTAGTGTTTTACATAAGTTCGCTGAACACATCCTATAACTAAAATGGAAGATTCACATGGTTTCCTCCTAAAATCCATGTTTGTGGGATATTTGAGCGCCAAATCTGAATAACTACGAAATTAACCCTTGAACACATTCTAAGTTTTGACTTATTTCTAGCATTGAAGTTAAATGTTCAACTTTGATATCTTCAGAGACTTACAGTAGAATTTCATGACAAATATTTTTAACATTTTTAACCCCTTTTTTTAACATTTTAAACCCTCTAACTCCACAACTTACGGGTCATTTTTGTCCCATTTTAAAAAAAGCCAAAATAGTCCCTTTCATTGAAGAGTTAGAAGGTTGAAATGTTCCACAATAATGTTCCCCATAGTGTTTTACGTAAGTTCGCTGAACACATCCTATACCTACAGTACAGTGTAATAATAACTACATATTCCATCTTATACTTTCAATATGTTGTTAGATAAAAGACACATCTGCAGTAATACAGTTTTCGTCATTTATTTGAATTTATAATTTCACAGGAATTTTAAAAAACAAAATATACTATTTTCTCATTTTTTCAACTTTCTGCTTTATGGAGTTAATCGATTTGGCAACTGAAACATCCATATGAGGAACGATAGTGTTGGTATAAAAGTACATAAACTTTTGGGTACATTTTCAAATTTTTTGGTTTCATCATATTTTAAATTTCAATTAGTTTTATTTTAGAATATTTTAATATGCTATACTAGCCGGCGCAGCCCGCTACGTTGTTAGCGTGCCTTAAAGTTTAGGGGGGGGGCGCAGCAGGGTTGGAAAGCATTTTATAATATTAAAAATAGCGGGCAAAGCCCGCTGCGTTGTTAGCGTGTCTTAAAGTTTTTTTTTTAATTCCAGTTTATGTAAAGGTAGACCTGGCAATTCAAGTAAATTCACAAATTCAGTTGGAAAATTTACTGCGTCGGTTTCTTCCACCGGTGCTTCGTTACATGAAGTTTAAATATCGGAATATATAAGTTCCATTCCTTTTCTAAGGTTTTTTCTCTTTCAGAAAATTTGTTTAACTTTTTGGAGAGTATGTTTCAATGCTACATAAGTTTCATATTCCGTTGATAGTGTTTGAACAGGTAATTCCCTCTTCCAATCCTTTTGCATTGTCTATAATTTCAATTCCACTCGTTCAACGTTTATATCCATTTCATTCCACTTGTGTAGTGTTTCAATCCCACTCGTTTCCTATTTAGTTTCTTAATTTTAGTGTTTCATATACACTTGTTCTTTAAGTTTTAGGTTTCTAGCTAAAGACGCAGACGTTAAGGGGGGGCAATTTTCCCCTTTTGAACCACCATTTTTACCACGTTCCTGTCCAAAGTCCTAGAAATGCCTTGTCGATAAGTTAGCCCATACTCCAAGGAAAACATATTATATATTACAGGTTTCTAGCCGAAGGGTTCGGTTAGGCCATCCAGGGGGAGAATTATTCCGTTTTTACCCCTCTCGGTAGGAATTTCCAAAAATTCCGTCTTAGAGGACGTCTGCGTTGGAGGAGGAACCTACTACATACATAATTTTAGGTCTCTATATCAAGCAGTTTGGCCAGGCCGTCAAGGGGGAAGTGTTTTCCCTTTTTACCCCTCCCGGTATGAATTTCCAAAAATACCATCTTAGGGGACGTCAACGTTGGAGAAGGAACCCAAATACCGAATTTAAGCTCCCTTGTTCCAGCAGTTTGGCCAGGCCGTTTTCCTGTTTTTGACCCTACCTGTAGAAATTTCCAAATATCTCATCTTAGCGGATGTCTACAATAGAGGAGGAACTTTAATACCAAATTTCATTAATCCCCATTTTTGCAATGTCCTTGTCCAAAAAGCACCTTCCCGGTAAGTGAGCCCATACTCCAAGTAACATATGTTTTACATTTCAGGTTTCTAACCAACTTTTACTATTTGTACCCCTCTCGGTAGCAATTTCCGAAAATCCATCGACAGGGAATTTCAGCTTCCTAGTTCCAGCAGTTTGAGCAGGCTGTCAAGGGGGACACTTTTTCTTTTTTTGTCCCTCCCGGTTGGAATTAGGCTGGAAGAGGAACCTAAGTACCGAATTTCAGCTTCCTATTTCCAGCAGTTTGGACAGGTCGTTAAGGGGCAACTTTCCCTTTTTGAGCCCCCATTTTATAACGACCCTGTCCAAAATTCAAAAAAGTATCTTTCTAATAAGTTAGCCCTTACTCCAGGGACCCACATTTTAAGCTTCAGGTTTCTAGCCGAAGGGGTTTTTACAGGCCCCCAAGATGAGGCTTTTCTTCTTTTTGCCCCTCCCTTTAGGAATTTACAAAAATTCCATCTTCGCGGCTATCTGCGATGGATGAGGAACATTCATACCAAATTTCAACTGCATTGCCTAAGCGGTTTGGGCAGGCCGTTAGTGGGGACATTTTTCCCTTTCAACCACCATTTTTACTATGTTCCTGTTCCAAAATAGAAAAATTACGTTGCCGGTGAGTTAGTCCTACTCCAAGGAATACATATTTAAAAGTTTAGTTTGGCCAAAAGGGATTGGGCAAGCCGTCAGGAGGAGACTTTTACCTTATTTCCCCTCCCGATAGGAATTTCAAAAATTCCGTCTAAGCGGACGCCTGCACAGAAGGAGGAACTCACATACCGAGTTTCCTTTTGGGATATCCAGTAGGGAATTCCAAAAATACAAACTTAGTCGATGTCTACTACAGTGGAGGAACCTTTATACCAAATTTCAACTTCTTACCTCCAGTGGTTTGGGCAGGCACTTTTCCAATTTGTGAGTCTGTTTATGGGGAGACTTTTCCCCTTTTTGCCCGTTCCGGTAGGAATTTACAAAAATCCCGTCTTAGCGCACGTCTATGCCGAATATCAAGAAACCTTGTTTTAGTGGAGATATCCGTGGGGGGAGGAAAAAAAGTAGTTTTTTTGAAATTATATACTATTTTAAATGGTACTTTTTAGAAAAACGAAATTTTTTGGAAAAAGATACTTTGTTTTTACAAAGTACTTTATTTGTACTTTTTTTGGAAAAGGTATTTTTTTTAAAAAAGGTGTTTTTTTTGGAAAAATGTATGTTTTTTGGAAAAAGGTACTTTTTTTGGAAAAGGTACTTCTTTTGGAAAAGGAAAATTTTTTTAGAAAAAGGTACTTTTTTTGGGAAAAGGTACTTTTTTTTGGAAAAGGTACTTTTTTTGGAAAAGGTACTTTTTTTTGGAAAAGGTAAATTTTTTTAGAAAAAGGTACATTTTTTGGAAAAAGGTGCTTTTTTTAAAAAAGGTACTTTTTTTTTGAAAAAGGTACTTTTTTGGAAAAAGGTACTTTTTTTGAAAAAGGAATTTTTTTTGGAAAAAGTACTTTTTTGCAAAAATGTACTTTTTTTGGAAAAAGGTACTTTTTTTTGGAAAAGGGTACTTTTTTTTGGAAAAAGGTACTTTTTTGCAAAAAGGTACTTTTTTTGGAAAAAGGTACTTTTTTTGGAAAAAGGTACTTTTTTTTGGAAAAGGTTACTTTTTTTTTGGAAAAAGGTACTTTTTTGGAAAAAGGTACTTTTTTTGGAAAAAAGTACTTTTTTTGGAAAAAGGTACTTTTTTCGGTAAAAGGTACTTTTTTTGGAAAAAGGTACTTTTTTTGGAAAAAGGTACTTTTTTTTGGAAAAGGGTACTTTTTTTTGGAAAAAGGTACTTTTTTGGAAAAAGGTACTTTTTTGGAAAAAGGTACTTTTTTTGGAAAAAGGTACTTTTTTCGGTAAAAGGTACTTTTTTTGGAAAAAGGTACTTTTTTTGGAAAAAGGTACTTATTTTGGAAAAAGGTACTTTTTTTGGAAAAGGGTACTTTTTTTGGAAAAAGGTACTTTTTTTGGGAAAAAGGTACTTTTTTTGGGAAAAGGTACTTTTTTGGAAAAAGGTACTTTTTTTGTACCCTTTTTGCCCCTCCCGATAAGAATTTCCAAAAATGCCGTCTCAACGGACGTCTACACCGGTCGAGGAACCTACATACCAAATTTCAACTTCATAGCTCCAGCAGTTTGAGCAGGCCGTCAAGGGGGAGACTTTTTCCCCTTTTTGCCCGTCCCTGTAAAAATTTCCAAAACTCCCGTCTTGGTGGATGTCTACGATAGTGGAGGAACCTTTATACCAAATTTCAACTTCCTACCTCCAGCGGTTTGGGCAGGCCGTCAAGGGGGGCCTTTTTCCCCTTTTTAACCCCCATTTTTACAACGTCCCTGTCCAAAATTCTAGAAAGTACTTTCCAGAAAAGTTAGCCCCTACTTCAAGGAACACATATCTTAAATTTCAGCTTTCTAGCCAAAGGGGTTTTGGCAGGCCGTCAAGGGGGACACTTTCCCCCTTTTTGCCCGTTCCGGTAGGAATTTCCAAAAATCCCGTCTTAGCGGACGTCTACCCCGAAAGAGGAACCTACATACCAAATTTCAACTTCCTAGCTTCAGCGGTTTGGGCTGGGCGATGTTGAGTCAGTCAGTCAGTCAGTCAATCAGTCAGTCAGTCACGTTATTCTTTTATATATAGAGATATAAAAAAAAAAGAAACAACGAATTCAAATCATTACAAAGATGTCAAAATAGGGCACTAAAACTATATTTAATTTGCCTTTAACTTATAAAAATTTACTATTACAATGAAAGAAAGGATATATCCTCTACAGTTCTTCCTGTATATATTTTATTAAAAATACAACTTCCTGCCTCTAAATCTATGCACAATACTAGTATTAGTTATCATGCGAATGTGTTTGTAAGAAATTAAACAGTATTCAATAAGTGGAACAATACAAATTTGAGAGTGGCCCGATGTTGATTAGAAACAACGAGCATAACACGTTGGTACTTTGATTTTTTTATTTATTTAAATTTTTAAGAAAAACTTAAAAGAAAAACTTTCAAAATCTATAAAAGAATATGAATTATTGCAATTAATTTATTTTTTTATAATTTAATTTATTTATTTATTTATTTGCAATTTTAAAGACCATAGGGCCAATTAATCTGAATTACAAAGACAAATAGCTTCACATTTATATATTATATAAAGTATAAACTAAATATTAAATATAAAAAAATATTAAACTAAAAATAAGTCAGTAATAGTTCCAAACACAACAAGAGCAACACACCTAAAGCGACTATTAATCAAATACTTCTTTGCATAAAATCTATTAGCCTACACTTTTGTGATATTAGGAGACACATGCCACTATTGTACTCGCAGTCCTAAAATTTTACTATCGGTATTGATGTGGACGTGGTAAGCAACTACCGTTATATTGAAAAGGTAGTGCTTGCCAACCATGTTTCATAGTTAAAAATTTAAAGCAAACTTTACTAGCAGATTATAAAAATATTAGCCTTTTTAAAATTGGTTCATAAATTGAAAATTGGCAAGGTTTTAAAAATTTGACATGGTCGAGGTGCCTTTCTTTAGAGTCCAGTGGCATAGCTCCCGGTAGGTCTGTGCAGTCGGCCGTTAAAAGTTAAGTTTACGTTTTCTATGGGCGTGTGAAGTTTCATTTCAATCCTACCGGCTATTAAGAAATAGCTGAATTATTTCCAAAATATTTTGGAAACACCCCACTTTGTACTGAACGGCAGAAATCAGCTTTTGAATTCATTGAACGTAATTTTTGTTTTGCAATTCACTGAACGTAATTGTTAATAGTGAATTAATTCCTTAAGGATTAAATTAATTCAGTAAGGAACTAATTCACTTTTTTTCGTTTGATTAATAAAATTTAACACGTTCACCAACGACTTAATTGGTTTGATTTAATAAAAAGAACTATAGCAACTGAATTAATTATTTGAATTTGAATTACATAAAAAAGGAATTCATTCAGTTCTAAAGAAAATTTAAATTGAATTCATTAAAAAACGAATTAATTCTTCAAAGCTCTGCTATCAACTTATATTTTTAGGTACCTAGCCAGCAAAATTTTGATATCTTTTTGAGGCTTCTTATTCTATGATTCAAAACTTACTCAAATAAAACCAAGGACCGGAAACTTTTTATTTTTTGGTTTTCATCAAATATAATTATCGTAAAAGTATTAAAATAAATTTCAAACCTACAAAAAAATAAAAAGAAAGAAATATTTAATTAAAAATACTCCTCATGATGAAAATGAAAAACTTTTCTGTTTTCATTTTCTTTCCAAAAAAAAAGAAAAATAAATAGATAAAAAAAGAAACTTTTTTTGTGTTGTTTAAAATAAAAATGGTTTCAACAATTTGAAAAAAAAAATATAGATATAAATATATTTTTTTTTTAATTTTCTTTTGCTGTAAATTTTGCTTAATCGTAGCATTGAAAAAATAAGGCTTTGGTATTTTGCCGTTTTGCAAATCTTTTTTCAGCGACATTTTTAGCGATTTGTTTTTTGCAACTAGCCACCGAACTTTGTTCTATAAATTGTGTATTATAGTCTCTAGATTACATATTTAACAAAACCGCACCTAAAAAATTGGCGGAATATTGTATTAAAAAACCTTATCAGCAATTTTCATTCTACAAACAAATATACTGATGTAAGAATTTTCCTTTTTGCAAATTTTTCCCGCGAACTTTTTCGCAATTTTCTTTCAATAACTTTGTTGTATGAAATGGGTATTATAGTCTCTAGATTTGATATTTAACAAAACCGTACCTAAAAAACAGCGAAATTTTGGCGGAACGTGAAAAAAGACTTATGGTACAAAAATTGTATTGAAAAACCTTATCAGCGATTGTCATTCTGCAAACAAATATGCTGATGTAAGAATTTTTCTTTTTGCCAATTTTTTTTCCTCGACTTTTTTCGCGATTTTTTTGCAATTAGACACCAAACTTTGTTGTATGAAATGGGTATTATAGTCTCTAGATTTCATATTTAACAAAACCGCACTTAAAAAACCGCGAAATTTTGGCGGAATGCGAAAAAACACTTTATGGTAAAAAAATTGTATTAAAAAACCTTATCAGCGATTTTCATTCTGCAAACAAATATACTGAATTAAGAATTTTCCTTTTTGCAAATTTTTTTCCGCGACTTTTTTTTCGCGAATTTTTTGCAATTTTGTTGTACGAACTGGGTATTATAGTCTCTAGATTTGATATTTAACAAAACCGCACTTAAAAAAACGCGAAATTTTGGCGGAATGCGAAAAAACACTTTATGGTAAAAAAATTGTATTAAAAAACGTTATCAGCGATTGTCATTCTGCAAACAAATATATTGATTTAAGAATTTTCCTTTTTGTAAATTTTTTTCCGCTACTTTTTTCGCGATTTTTTTTGCAATTAGCCACCAAACTTTGATGTATGAAATGGGTATTATAATCTCTAGATTTCATATTTAACAAAACCGCACCTAAAAAACGCGAAATTTTGGCGGAACGGGAAAAAACTGGTAAAAAAATTGTATTGTAAAACCTCATCAGCGATATTCTTTCTGCAAACAAATATACTGATGTAAGAATTTTACTTTTTGCAAAATTTAGTTTTTTGTTGCAAAACAAAAAAAAACCCATGTAAGAAACAAAATTTTCCAAATGTAAAATTTTTGCATCATTAATTCGTCTGCAGATTGTACTGAAACTAAAATTTTATAAATTGAAAAATAAAAACTGTTTTTCTTAATAAATAAATTTTTTTTTTCTACAAAAAAAACTTTTCTTTTTTTTTGTACAAAAACTTTTTTTTTATTTTTTCTTTTTCTTTTTTTGTTTGGAGTTGAAAATAAAAGAAATATCATTTGTATAAAAATATCATTTGTAAACTTTTTTTTCTTTTTTTTATATATTTTCAATTTTTGATGAATATAAAAAAAAATAATTTAGAAATTTACTTTGTTTTGAACAGAATACTTTTTTATTTCTTGATGAAATCTTAAAAATAAGGTTTTTTGTTTGTAATATCCGGTGCCTGAATAAAACACATTTTTTGGAAATTTTAAAATTTTTTGACAAAAATTGCTCATATTTGAGCCAAATTATTAAATCCAAAAGATGGTTCAGAAATGACTCAAAAATGTAAACAGATTTGAATATTTTGTGAACAATTCAAAAAAGGCTTTTTGAGCCCTTCGAAGTTTTTTTTCTAAGACTAAAAAAAAAATTTTACCTTAGATTTTAGTTGATCTGAAGATTGTTACAATGAGTGTTATTTTTGTTGGGCTTTAAGAACAAATATGACAAATTCCAAATAGAATTCACAAATTATTTTACAACAAACAGAGAAAATGGTTGACAATTAATGCATTTTCAAGTGCTACCAAGCACTATCATCAGATTGTCTTTATGGGATTCTAATGCTTTTTACGCATTTTTATCGAAAAAACGAGTAAAAAGGTTAAAGTCGGGCATGCCGACTATACAAAACCCTACACCAGTCTGGTTAAGAGCCAACTAATATTTGGATCTGAAATTCGAATGGGTTAAAATGGGACTTGTGTCAAAATTTTCTATAAAATTATAAAAAAAGAGAAAATCGTAAATATAGCCCATATGGGCGATAGGTCCAAATATGGATCGATTCTATCTAGAATCTCTCGGCTTGTTTCTCTGGACCATGTGAGTCAGCAAACCAATATCTTAATATTTGCGACCTGCAGCATGTAACCAAGCCAATTTTGGGGAGACCCTTATATGGGTACTAGGTCTAAACATGGACCGGTGTTAACCAAAATCAATAGGCTTCGTCCTTGGGCCAACATAGGTCTGTGTACCAAATTTCATCAAAATATTTTAATATTTGCGACCTGCAGCGTATAAACAATATAATTTTGGGGGGACCCTAATATGGGCACTAGGTCTAAATATAGACCGTTTTGAACCAAAATCAATAGGCGTCGTCCTTGAGCCGACATAAGTCGGTGTGCCAAATTTCATCAAAATATGTTAATATTTGCGACCTGTAGAGTGCGCACAAGAATGCATGGACAGACAGACAGACAGACGGACGGACAGATGGACATCGTTAAATCGAAATAAAAAAAATTCCGAGCCGATCGGTATACTATATAGTGAGTCTACGACCATTATTTTTAGGTGTTACAAACATCAGCACTAACTTATAATACCCTCTCCACGTAGTGGTGTAGGGTATTAACACGCTTTTTTTACACTTTTTACAATTATTCCTTGGCTTTTTACTTTCGAAAAGTTGGAGCAACTACACTCTTTCAGTTGAGACAGCAGGAAAAGTGCTGTGCCAACAGAATTTTAAATTGCAGCAACAGATGGTTTCGGTTGGGATAACAAATTTGTTGTCTGTATTTAGAGAATTTAGAAATTGAAGTCAAATGTACAAAAACACTATTCCCTCTTTTCTCCTTCTCATAACATATTTTCCAGATTCCAACACAATTCACTGCATTAATGTTCCATTAGCCATATGTAGCCGTAACGTGACGTATATTTATGTGGAAAATCTAATGAATTAGAGATCATAGCTGACATTTATTTCTTTTTTACTCATTAAAGCCCTAATTTCTTGAACGTAAATGTAACGTGACGAATCAGCCGATTCAGTGTATGATATTGAGGGAAAGGAAAAAACTGTCAGCTACACTGTTTTATTAAATTTTCCATAAGGAAATGTGTCACGTTACGTCTATGTTCAAGTAATTTGGGCTTAATTCTAGTTTTAGTAGGAGGCATCCGTAAATGCTGGTCTATCGTTAAAAAAAACTGGTACTTTTTGTGGTACCAAATTAAGAATATCATCCCTGGAACATTTTTCTGTAGTTGTGAAATAAAACACACACATTGAATTGAATTATTTATATTTGTTGTTGTAATTTTTATATGGTAAAGAATTGTTGTATTTAACAAGTATCTTTAAGATATCAAACCATCAAACCTTCATTCATACTGTACAACTTGTTCGAAGGTTGCACTACACAGATTTCGTATAAAAATTCCATTTAGTATGATGACATTCGTGTCACTGTTGGTAAAAGTGGCACAAAAGTGCCATTTGTGGCACTATTGAATGTTCAATGGCACCATGGCACTCTTCATAGAATTTTGGCACTTTTTAAGAAAATTTCTATATAATTTGATAAAAGGTCGATATCGCTGGTTTTTCATTAAAAGCCACGCCTACTTAGAACGGGTAGCAAAATTAAAAAACAAACGCTACACTAAAAATTTCTACAATTTTCTGGACCAGCTTCCAGTTCTTCGGGGACAATTTAATCATTATTTTGATCTTTAAAAATTAAAGCAATGGGGATATTTTAGAACAACTTTAATTAATTCTATTGTATTGTCCGTCACTGGAATTTTTGAAAAATTTGTTATGGTATTCTAGTTTTTTTATGACAAGCAAAAGTTTTAAAAATTTCACCATACAATAGTGAAAACTTTTTCTGTCACAAATAAAATTATCAAAAAATTGTAATTTCTGAAAAATTACGATTTTTTCGATAATTTTATGAAATCTTAAATGATATGAAAACTTAAAAAATGTCCAGGAACCGCAGAACACGAGAGAACTAGTTCTAAGCACTTGAAGTTTCCTTTAAATTTTAGCATCAAGCACCCTGAGCTTATTCTTAACAACTTTAGCCCCAAAAATCCCATGTTAATACGTAATCTTTTGAAGGAATTTGCAGGAATGTTAGAATCGGTAAAAGGTTCGATGCACCTTAAAATAATATCTCAAAATATGAATGAGGTATTTCATATTTTATTTCTGTGAAGAAAAATTTTAAAATTCTTCAAAAGAAAATACAATTTTTATGTTTTAAATTGTTGACAATTAAAAATATTTGTTTGTTATGTGCTTTTTATTACATGACAATTTTGTCAAGGTTTTGCTGTGACAATTTTTCTGAGAATACCAACCCAAGAAACATTTTTACGGACTCTCCGGCATGTACGGAATCATCAATCCGGCTTTTACGGTAAAACAGGTATCCGTCAAAGCTTGTACGTATACGGAACAATAACGGACCGTACTTTCGGATTTTCGAATATAATACGTTTTGAATCCGTTTTGGTGTATCCGTTTCTGCACCGTTAAATACGGACTTCACCAATTTTCATCAGTTTGAATTCCGGAGCTAACGGTGTCGTCTTTCTTCAGTTTATTCGGGAATTTTTGTCGGCAAAATATAATTATTTAAATAATTTAATACGGATCGCGCAGTAAAGTCGGTTAAAAAAGTTTCTGGATGTCGCAAAAACGAGCATCCTGTCTTGGCCGTTGCCGAAGTAGCCAAATTACTTTAATTCACATAGAATCATTAAATAGTAAGCGTTTATGAAATTTTATGTTATTTTTCACGATAGTTTGCGAATTGTCATCGTATGAAAACCCTCAATCGTGAATACATTTAATTAAACCTCGATTAATAGATGGTTTCTTTTGCTTATAGATATATTTTGGATCTAGTTATGGGTCAATTTTGCGAATTTTGGGGCCGATTAATGGAGTTAATTGCACCGGCGATAAACATAGTTTTTAATAAAATTAATAAATTATTTAAGAAATCTATTAAAAAACATACAATATTAAAGTTATCAATGTGTCAATTCAGGTAGATATAAAAGTCCGAAAACGGCATTCTAAAAACGAAGTCACTCCGTTTATTACACGACATAACGGTCCGGAAACGGTCCGAAATTGACGGACTTTCAGCGGACTAGTCCGTTTTTTACACGACATATCGGTCCGTCATTGACGGACCTTAAACGGACTTGTCCGATTTTAACACGACATAACGGTCCGTAAACGGTCCGTCATTGACGGATTTTCAACGGATTCGAATTAGTTTCGATGTTCCTTATGTTCCGTATACGGATCCAGAAAACGGTACGTATACGGAGTTGGATTCCGTTTATGACGGACCGAAAACGGTGCGTAAACGGAACGAATTGTTTGTTGGGAAAATTATAATAACTTCCATTCACACCAGTTTTGTGAAAATTTTGTTATTGTTATAAAGTTTAGAATAAGGGTGTAAATGTATCAATATTTGAAATAAAAGCTGAACATATTTTTTGAAACATTTGCATATTGCTTAATTTTTTTTTTTGGCACTTTTAAAGCATTTTTGGCACTTTTTTGGCATCATTTAGGCACCAAACGAAAATTCTCAAATACCATCACTGATTCGTGTTAGTGTAAAAGCTAAATGTTTAAGACCAGTTTCATGTTAACGGTTGATGAGTGTTAAACGTTTGTCGGTTCTATAGAGGTGGTAAATTTTCTCGATTAAAATCAAATATTTTAAATGCAACTCATGTTGTTATCGTCATGTTGTTGTTAAAAACACAGTTATAAATAAATATATTTTGTCATGATTGTAGTTGTATGTGACAGTCTGGCTGTTAATTTTGACTATTTGTTGTGTTTTTGTTTTTAAAGCAAATATTTGTTGGACAACTACTTTTGTTAGCCGTCTTACCCGCCGCGTCAATAGGCCAAGTTAAGCTTACAAGTTCTAGTCTGGTTTCATCTCCTCCACAAACGTGTGCGAATGTAGTCGTCGTTGAATAGTTTGTTCGTACATTCATACTTCAAAGGTTCGAATGGTGTTGTTCAAAACGTACGTGTGTGTCTGCTGTGTGCCGCATTTTGTTTTCATCGACACAATTGAATCCAATCAGTTTGTTTATAACCGGTCTGTGGTAAAGATTGTAAAAACTTGATTGTGCGGTAATTTTAGAACAACATAAATAAATTTTAATTAAAAAAAAATATTTATCAATAAATTTTCAAAATCTTTAACGAATCTTAAACCGAAATTCCTTAGTGTTAATGTGTAGAGTGTTGTGCATTGCTATTCTGCGACATTTCTTTTGCAACAAACCAGTTTTTGGCAACAAACGCCTTTTGTCTGAGTGTTTTGTCCTGACTATTAATGATTTTCTTATTGTGTTTTAATAATTTTTATTCGTTTCATTCAAATTAATGTAGTTTTGGAATAACAAGAATCTTAATAAAGTCAAGTTTTCGCTAAAAAGATACAATTTTTATATAAAAGAATTCAAAAATATCTTTAAGATATTTAAGACTTGAGAATATCAAATGTGTTACAAACGAAATATAAATAAAAATCAAATTTCTTATAAGAATTGAATAAGTTATACTTAATATATTAAAAGATTCAAACGTATTTTAAAAGATACTGGATTTACAACAAATCTCAAAGATAACAAATCTGAAACGTCTGCTGCAGAAGTGAAATTAAAGAAAAAAGCTAAAAATAAATAAAAAATTTAACTACTGGAGAATCTTAAAATAATCAAAAAATTTGCATAATTACCTAAAAAAAACAACTTAAAAGATACAAAACTCATGAAAGTATCATTTCTCATAATAAATAATAACGTGTAACAATTAAAGAAAAAAGTAATAGAACTACAATTTAAGCAAACAGAAAAAAGTTTTAAAAAACTTACAAAGGTATCTTGAAGATAGTTGTTTAAAAGCCAATACGAGTATAAATTGCTAAAGTGTGTTATTAAATTCCCCGCAACACCGGTAGAAAGTCAGAGAAATAATCAAAATATGTAAAAAAAAAACGTTGAAACTAATGAGAAAATATTTAAATTAAAACATTCAAGGGTATCTTAAAGATAAATAAAATATACTTAACTGCTAAATTTTAAAGAAATTATGAATAAAATTATTAGCAGTTTAAGTAAAAAAATTGTTTAATAAAAATCAAAATATAAGTAGAACGGATAAAAACTAAAAGTCATCAAATATACTCAAAAACTTATTAAGGAATTGTAAAATATTCTCAAATTTTTCTAAGAATATTGAAGCAACTTTATAACAAAACCAAGGTAAGTGAATTCGTTATATAAGAAAACATTAATAACACCAAAATCCATGGATTCTGCAAAAAACGTGTATTAACCATTTTAGTCAGACAAGGGAATCCACCCTATGTTTATGCGCCGATTTGAATTAAACTTGGATATGCGATAAAGCTGTAAAAATATCAGAAAAAGCTATTAAAAATTACTTAAAAATTATCTTGCAGAAAAAACTGCTGAAATTAGCAGATGTTGTTTACTAAATACTGGTAAAATAAGAAGAAAAAATAAAACTATTAAATTTACAGAATTTTAGTTATATTTGAGTTAACTTTCAGTTAATTGAAAATGGCAAATTATACTGTAAAATCTTCAGAAAATTTGGCTAAAGATTAGTAGGCTAAAAATAGCAGACGCAAACTGTTATATCTACAACATTTTTGTCATTTCAAGCTAAATTTAGTTGAATGCAAATGTTGCTAATATCAACAGAAATATTAGCTAAAAAAAATAGTAAACTGCTAATTTCAGAAGGCTAGATTTTTTTTTTTTTTTTTATTTGCAAACAAAACTTGGAAAATTCTTTTTTTTTTGTAATTTCTTAGTCTATTTAGCAAAAATTTTTGCTGAATTTAGCAGGTTAAATTGTTATTTTCCTGTATATTTAACAGCTTTATTTTTTTGTTCCTCCCGGGTAAAAATCTTAATATGGTGTCATACATAAGTAAATCTTTTTTGATAAATCCCCATATACAACGACATACAACTTGATCCGAAAAATGGGTCATCTACATGTGTCTAATTATATCAAATTAAATATAATTTGATACAGTTTGATCCGAGATTTGTCCATATCCAGGACATCAAATTATATCTAATTTGATATAAAAATATCTGATTTTATAAAATCTTGTCTGATAGTAGGCATACTTTTTATGCATACCAGCTATTAAATTGACATTGAAATGTCTATGGTTTTAACACCCAAAGAAGACCCAAATTTTAAAACATAAAATAAAAATTTATTTGAATACTTTTGTCTTCTAAATCGTACGCATCATTTTTTAATATGATTTTACATGCAAAAACATCACGTGAAAATTATTTGGCTAGGGAGTAATTAACTCTGAATTTGCAGATAACTAATTTTGATGTTATATTAAATTAAATTATATTTTTAGTACGACGACATATACAGTGTTATAAAACTTAGTATCAAATCATATATAATCATATCGATCACTACATATAATTTGATTAGTTTTATAAGGCTTATGTAGTTATATATGGAGTCAGATTTGGGGATATGTAATAATATCAATTACCTTACAAAAAATTCGTTGAAAAAATAATATCAGATGTAGTTGTATATAATGAAATGTGTCTTAATGTGACTCCATTCATTGTCAGATGTAGCCCAATCACATGATATATGACAATATATAACTATTTTTACTCGGGCTATTTTACAAATATTTAGCAAAAATAATCTTCTTATTTCAGCAGTTTTTTCTGCAAGATAATTTTTAACTAATTTTTAGTAGTTTTAACTAAAATTTTTACAGACTTTTTAAAAAGTATGGAACTTTTAAAGTACTGAATGAATTTGTCTCAAAATTGAAATCGTTGTAGAGGAGCAGTCAAATTTTCAATCATGTCTTATTAAGTTTGTAGCTGAACCAGGGACGGAGCTACAGAAGGCGAAAGTTAACTACCTCGTGTGTGAAAAACTTTGTGCTGCTTGTAACTTTTTAAAATACGGACCGATTTTAAAGATTTTTAGCGTTTTAGATTCGCCTAGAAAACACAAGAAAAATTGCTACCACAAGCGTTTTTGTATCTGTTATAGTTTAAAAGATATTTCACTTCGAAAATAAAATTTTTCATTTTTTGCCTATACTCTTTTTGGTTTTTTGCTTCTAACTTTTTCAATACGCTTCAGATTTTAATTCAAGTTACACCATTCAATTTTTGACAAAATTCCAAGTAAACATAAAGAAAATCCTTTGAAATATCTTATTCCGTTAAGGGCCATTAACAATAAACAAATTAACCTAAAGTTTGAGCTAACTTAGAGTTACAGATGACAAATTCCATACAAATTTGAATTTTTTAACTTTCAGTTTGTGTTAACTTTAGGTCATTTGCTTATTGTTAATGGGGGTAAGTCACAAAAATGGTCTGAATTCAAAACTTTGAATTTTAACCATAGATGGTAACCGAAACGATGCGGTTATCGGTAAGGGTAACGCTATTTTAGATTATTTCGGTAACGCTATTTTAAGGGTCACGGTAGTCAGTTATTTCTATGCATCCCGCAATTTTTTTTACGAAAAAAAAACGAGATTAAAAACAAAAGCAATTTACCAACTTAAAGTACGAAAAATACTCAATACCCACGTGCAATTACCAAAAGCAGAAAATTAAAAATAACGGTAACGGTATTTTAGGGGTGACGGTATTTTATTTGTTTCGGCAACGGTATTTTAAGGGTATCGATATTTCATTTATTTCGGTATCGGTATTTTAAGGATAACGGTATTTCAGTTATTCCGGTAACGGTATTTTAAGGATAACGGTATTTTGGTTATTTCGATAACGGTATTTTAGGGGTAACGGTAGTCAGTTGAAAGGGTTTTGAATCGATAACGGTATTTTAGCGGTATTGCCTGCCCACCCTGATTTTAACCAAAAAATCGTTTATTTTCTAAAAAAAATGTCTTCATTATTTTTAAATTCATTATAAAAATTTTTTTGGAAATGTTAATTTTGTGTTTTTACGTGGTGGAAAGCGATTCTTTAAGGATGTGTTTAACGCTATTTTTTTCATTTTGGACATGTACCCTACATTTGGCAGTGGTTGAAATTCATCAATTTTCAAAATAATTTTTGAGTTTATGGGCCTGTGAAAAATTTTGCACAGGGTGTGTGAAAAATCTATGAATTACATTTTATAAGATGGATGGTTAGAATTACTCTTGCTTAAAATTTAGGCATCCTAGCTATAAATGTGGCCGCTAGGGCAAAATTAGTAAAAAAAAAACTCAAATTTCGGGAAGAAATTTTGTATACACCCAGAAAACAGATTCAGTTCTGATAACCGCATTTGTAGCCAATCGCATGGTTCGGTTGTGGTAGCCGAATTTTTCAGTTGTGGCAACAGAAAACCAATTGAGACAGGACTAATTTCACTATGGCAACAGAAATTCAGTTGTATCAAGAATAATTCGGTAGCCACAACCGAAAAAATCATTTGATGCAACTGAACCATTTGGTTGGCAACAAATGGGGTTGTCAGCACCGAATCTGTTTTCTGGGTGTACCATTAAAAAATTAAATAAAAATAGTTATTTTTTTCTACAATTTGTATTCTGTATTTTAAATACATTGCTTAACTAAAAAATTATTGATATAAATTTTACCGACCTCGAGATATTAAAGTTGTACTATAATTACCCGACTTAAAAAGTTTTCATATAATCTTATATGATTTGATATAATTATAAATGTATATATGTGTGGCTTTATATGCCCATATACATTTATATTAACACTTTGGTTTTATAAATATGTTTGATATGACGTTATATATAATCATATGCGATTTGGTCTTCAGGCATATATTAAGAGATCTGCAAATATAGTTTATACATAATTATATATAATTATAATTATATATAATCAAAATATATAACAAAGTTAATATAAAATTGTATTAATTTTATGTATAAATTCATCTGATATGATATCTAATTATACAAAATTTTATAAAGTTTAATTGCACTATAAAAATTAAAAAAAAAAATCCGAAATTGTGGATCTGGTTTTGAATTTTGCACTTTGACATATAAATAAATGTTTATAATTGAATTGAATAAATGTTTATAATTGAATTATTAAACCCAAAATTATTTTAAAGAAATAAATAAAGGAAATTTTTTTTTATTGTGGAATTAAAGGTCGAAATAAATATTTTTAGTTTTAAATTTAAAAATTAGACAAACATATGTTGAAATAAATATGGTTTAAGTTCATTTATTTTTCGGTAAAAAAAAATTAATTGTGAAAGTTAATTTTTTATCATGTTGGTTTTTAATTTTTATTTAAAAAAATAAAATTTGTTTTTTTCGACCTTTTTAATTCATTAATTAGAAATTTATTAATTCAGTTCGAGGACTATTTCCTTATTATGAATTAACATAATAAGTACTTTTTTCAAAAACTGTTTTTTTTCTTCATCAGGATACTCTCCTGACAAATACTTCACAGAGTTTTTGCTTTCAAAAAACCTCTACACTTGCAGGAATGAAAAGAGGATCGTTTCGGGGATTTTCCAGGTCCCCTTCATCAGTTTTCTTTAGAAAGTGGTGGCGTAATCCCCGAAACGATCGTCTTTTCATTCCTGAAAGTGTAGAGGTTTTTTGAAAGCAAAAACTCTATGAAGTATTTGTCAGGAGAGTATCCTGATGAAGAAAAATAGCAGTTTTTTTTTAAAAAAAAGTACTTATTATATTAATTCATAATAAGGAAATTGGCCTGGAAATGAATTAATAAATTTCTAATTAGTTAATTCAGTTATTTTATAAGAAAGATAAAAACTCTAACCTAGAAAAAGTTGTTCCGACAAATTTTTGTAATGTTTTATTTTGTCACCTATTTCCAAGTTTATTAGCAAAAATTGTTCTAAACATTAAGCATTAGATTTAATATGAATGAAATAAGTGATCTCAATAATATTTACTAAAATTTTCTTTGAAAATCTACATCAAATTATATGTATTTATTAGGGTGGGTCGATTTAGCAATCGATATTGCGTACTCGATTTTTCGAAAGCTTTTAGCATGGGGGAAAAAAAGTTCCACTACGACATATCAAAAAAATCATTTTCGAGGCTCCAAAATTTAAATTTTTTGCAATTTTCTAATAAATGCTAGATTAGCGCCATCTTGAGGTGGCTTTTTGAAATATCTAATAAAGTTGTAAACAATATAACATTACAACCTTTCCAGAAAGGTATTATTTATGAAAATCGGATAAAAAATGTGGCAACTAGAGGTAAAAGTATATAAGTAAAATTATTTTCTCCTTGATGATGAAATGATAAATAAATAATGATGTTGATGACAACAAGGAGAAAATAATTTTACTTATATACTTTTACCTCTAGTTGCCACATTTTTTATCCGATTTTCATAATTAACACCTTTCTGGAAAGGTTGTAATGTTATATTGTTTACAACTTTATTAGTTATTTCAAAAAGCCACCTCAAGATGGCGCTAATCTAGATTGATTAGAAAATTGCAAAAAATTTAAATTTGGGAGCCTCGAAAATGATTTTTTTGATATGTCGTCGTAGTGGAACTTTTTTTTTCCCATGCTAAAAGCTTTCGAAAAATCGAGTACGCAATATCAAAAAATTTTTATCCATACAATTTGACCCGCCCTAGTATTTATATATAATTTGATGCAGTTAGATAGACCCATTTTTCGGATCAAATTGTATCAGGTGAGATAACATGCTTATCTCGCTTGATATAATTATATATTCCAATATTCGGATCAAATTAGATATGGACGTATATATTGGTTTATATATGGTGATATATGATTATATAACATCTTTTTTAGTCGGGTAGTATGTGCGGAAATAATCCATTTTTACCTGCTTTCTTTAGTGTAACAAAAGTGACTTTATAATGCAGATTTGATTAAAATACTTTTATAAATCTGAAAAAAATATAAAATTCTCTTTTCAGTGGTATATAATATGTGTACCTTTCTCTTATTAAGCCTGTAGCTGAACCAGGGACGGAGCTGCATGGGGCGAAAGTTAACTACATCGGGTGTGTTGTATTTTTACAAAGAGAAAGGCATCCTTTAGGGATGTATCGAACGCTACTTTTTTCATTCTGGTCATGTACCCTACATTTGGCAGTGGTCGAAACTCATCAATTTCCAAAATGAATAAAAATTTTGAGATCAGATATTATTCAGCCTCTAATTCGATGTTTTTATTTATTTAATTAAAAACCGTGCGTATTAGGTTTTCAAAATTTTTTTATTGCAGCTGTTTCGGAGGGCGTTACTCCCCCTCATCAGTATCCGCGCAAGATCATAACAATAAAATATTGTGATTAAAATTAGTTTGATTATTTATGTGCAAAACATTAGAGTTTATACCGATCCTCACTTTTTAAATAAATAAGAATTCTATATCCTCCGAACAGTGGTGCCATAACGGCGATTTTCTCGTCAGATCTAGCGATTTTATTTCGCTCCTAGCGGTAAAAATTGTCCTGTAGCTATTGGCCAAAAATCTAGCGATTTTTTATCAGCCGTAATATAATTTTTAAAAATCAGTTTTATGTTGAAAAATATTATAAAATTCGCATATTCATATTCTTTTATTATCAATAACAACTTCTTAAACTATTTTATAAAAAATACACATTTCGATAAAATATGGGTATGTACTTTTTCACCGTAAAATGCACTCTTTTGAATATTTTCAATATTAATATTTAGCGTTATTTTTAATCACCTGGATTTAGAATTTTTTATACAAAAAGTGGATTTATTAAATGCAAAAAAAAGCTGGATTTAATAAATCCATAATAAAAGCACAAATATATGAAACAGCCTATTAATTTAATGACAGAAAAAAATACGAACAAAAATTAAAAGAGAAACAAAAAAATTGAAAAACTAACAAATAAAAGGTTTTTATTAATTTTTTTTTATGAAATATGTTTAGAAAAAAAACAACACCGCACTAAATACATATTTTCGATCTTGGACATGGAGAAATATCTCAAATAGAAATGGCAATTTTTCACTCTACAGTAAGTAATTTAATTAAATCCAATTAGTGAATATTAAATAATGCAATGGAATTTTTCAATTGTGTAAAAATATAAATTGAAGTGATAAAACTGAAAAGGCAGACTGTTTATCGCTGTTTTATATAAAATATAATTAAAAATTAAAAGTTAAAGTAAAATCCTTCATCATCGAATTCGTTATTAAAAATTAGGGTGAAAGAAGTGTCGGACAGAAATTTTTTTTTAAATAGGGAGAATCTAACCCTATCTGTTGAGCACTTTTAGAAATACTTTTTGGATTTATTAAATCCAAGTGATTAGAAAAAACTGCTATTATTTCAATGAAAATCGGGATTCAGTATTTGCAGCTTAATTGTAAAAGTTTTTATTATTTACAAGTTTATAACACATTTTATGAACATATTAAAGAAATTTTTGAGTAAAAAACTCCTTTAAGTACCATTTTTCAACAATCTAGCATAAAATCGCTAAATTTTTGCACTGTTTATAAATCTAGTGATTTTCTAGCGATTTTTGGGTATGATGTAGCCATTTATTTTGAAAATGCCAGCCAATGCAGAGAGATACATATAATATAGAGATTAAAGACGTGCACTTGTATACAGGGCTGCCAGATGATTTTGATGAAAAATCGGCAATTTTTCTCAAAAAAATCGGCATTTTCGGCACTTTGATTTTAAAAAATCGGCAAAAAATCGTCACTTTCAAAAATACTCATTTATGTAAGTTACTTTATATAAAAAATATGTGAAAAATACATTTCGTGTAAAATAATATGTTTTAAGTTTAACAATTAAATAAAAATAAAGGCTTAAGAGATAAATGAAATGATAATAAAAAAATTTTAGTTGTAATTTTATGAATATTTTTATGATACATATTCAGATATTACCTCACCAATACTATGTACATAAATTAATTTTACAGCTGGGTCCTAATTTTTATTCAAAAAATAATATTGATTAATTAGAAATTTATTAATTCAGTTCGAGGCCAATTTCCTTATTATGAATTAACATAATAAGTACTTTTTTCAAAAACTGCTATTTTCCTTCATCAGGATATTCGCCTAACAAATACTTCACAGAGTTTTTGCTTTCAAAAACCTCTACACCTTAAGGACTGAAAAGACGATCGTTTCGGGGATTTTCCAGAAGAACTATTTTTACAGCTTTTAAAAATAGTTCTTCTCCGAACTTGAGGTACCCATACACCTTGAAATATTATGCAAATATTGGATCTTTTTTATCACTGGATTTATTTTATTTCGTTTAAGTATTCACATTTTGTTTTTTAACTTTCAAAATTTAATATATTTCTCAAAATCTAATACTTATTCGCTAATATAATGTGAAAGAAAATCATTAAATTTTGTAAAAATGTGAACACCGGGATTGAATTAAAATAAATCCAAAATTGATTTATAAATAAAATAAATCCGTTTTGGATTTAGCTTAATTTAATTCTAGAAATTGCGTTTTCGAAAAATTAAAATTTTTTCTTTCACATTATCTTAGCGAATAAGTGTAGAATTTGGATAAAAATATTAAATTTTGAAAATTAAAAAACAAAATAAAATAAAACTAAATATAGTGATTAAAAAAAGGCCTATTATTACTAGGGCTCGTATATTCATGCATTTATAATCGTGTTTTATGTACATAAGATGTATGTATGATTAAAATCGAAAAATATGCACTTAAAATTTTAAAAATATGCATTTATTATTGATTTTTCCAACGTTTTTGATATTATCAATTCAGTTTTAGTATTACATATTTGTCTTTAAAAGTAGTTTAAACATAGAAAATTGCCATTAATCATCGTCAGAAATTGATTTAGTATGTTTGATATTTTTGTATTCGGGATCAAAAAAATTTTGAAAATTATTTAGAAATCAGTAGTGGGATTCTCTAACTTTTTAACGACAGAATTCGGTAGTTAAGTTGTCAGTTTACTATGAAAACTTGTCAAGTGAACAACCAAATTTTGTCGTTAAAAAGTTACGGAATTGCCCCTCAGAATCACAAAAAATTAAAATTTCGTGTTTTTGAGTTTTAACAAAAAATCGGCATTTTTCGACCAAAAATCGGCAAATCGGCATTTTGCATATTTTTTAATAAAAAATCGGCAAAATGCCGAAAAATCGGCAATTATGGCAGCCCTGCTTGTATATCTTAAAGTATTGCCAAAACAAATATACCATATACATATCTGTTATTATTGGTATAACTAAGAGAAGAAGTGTAACTGATGGTTTTGTTTCAACGCACTCACTCTATTTATAAAAACAATACCAGTTATTTCCAATGTTGCCAGTTTTGACGATTTATCGTCATTTTGACGATTTTTACTATCGAAAATAGCCAAATGACGATTTGACGATTTTCCTCTTCAAAATGACGATTTTTTTCAATAGGAAATATAGCAACAATTGTTCAAAAATACGTTATTTTTCCATTATATAAATCAATAAATCTGAAAATATATTCAGGTAATTTATAAATATTTATCATAGAATTTTTATTTAAGGTAGTCATTTTAGAATCTGATGGTGTTTTGTAGGAAAACTAACACAGAATCTGGTAATTATTTTTATTTAAAATAGTTTTTCCTAAATCTCTAATAAATGTAAAGTGCTTTTCGAAGGGATGTATATCTCATATCGGACTTTTTTTTCATGTAAATTCTTAGTATGTACCTGTGTAATATCTCTAGACTAATTACTAGGGCAAGGAATTTCATGCAAATGCATGTTTTTTCTCGATAGTTCAAAACTAATATGGACTAAATATTTATCCGAATCAACAAATTTAGAACAAAATGGCATCGATTTGTAGTTGCATATTTTTGCATATTTTGTCATAAATGCATGTTTTTGCATATTTTGACTTTAAATGCATATTTGGTGCCTTTTTAATGCATATTTTGTGCTTTTTAATGCATATTTGTGCATATTTTGCATTTTTAGGATCATTTTTTATTTTGTAAAAAATATAAAAAATTGATAAGTTTTCATATTTTGATTCAATCAAAATAAACATTCTTAAAACCTTATTGACCTATGGGAAATTTTCTAATTCTGTGTCTGTTTGCAAAATACCTAACTTAAATACATTTTTAAGTTTTAGAGTGCATTTTTTTTTGCAAATATAATAGTTTTTAGTGCATATTTCTTATATTTTTAATGCATATTTTTCTTTTTTAACCGCATATTTTCCATTTTTAAGTGCATGAAATTCCTTGCCCTACTAATTACATTAAAATCTAACGTTTTTTCGTTACGAAATTTTTTTTAAGTGAACTTTTTCTTTCGAACAATTAATTTGGTAAATTTTCAATACATACATCAAATTGTTTGAAATTTGGAGATACGAGTATTAAAGTGTTATTTTCTAAAACACTTCGGTGAAGTGTTGCGTTATTTCTATAGAAATTATTTTTGTTACAAAATCAATTTACATTGAAAGTTCTCTTCACTTCAACCAATCAAATAAAAAACTAGTTTTAGAATTTTTCTTAAATTACAGCTGACACCGAAAACCGGGTGATTTTTTAATTTTATATTATGATTTTAGGGTTATAATAATAAAAATATTTGATTATTAAAGTTTTGACGATTTTTAACAATATTTTGACGATATTTTAAAACGCAATGACGATTTAGTCGATTTTCTTAAAAATATTTGACGGTTTTGTGCCCAATTAACCAACACTGGTTATTTCTTGTTTTGCATTGAGTGAGGCATTTATTTGTTTCTTGTTCTCAAATACTTATTGTACCACAAATATTTTCAAATAATTGTTGTGGACAGTGTTGCCACAAACTAAAATTTTTTGTAACCAAAATATTAAAAAAAAAGTTACCAAATGAGAAAAAAATAACCAAAATTTTAAGTTTTTTAGTTTTTATTTAAATATATTAAAATAAATATTTTTTATTTGAAAGTAATTATTAACAAAATTTGTATTTTATACTGAATTTAGACTGTGCAAAAACCAGATGGTTTTTGCACAAAACTAAATTGCAAAAGCCAATTCATTTACACTGCCCGAGTAAAAAAAATTATATATAATCATATGTGGCATATATTACAATATATAATTAGACATGTGGTTATGTATATCCATATATAATTATATATGACGTTTTTTCCGAAAAATTTTCCTTATATTATGCCATATATAATTTCATCTAATTAGATATCGGCCTTCATAATATTAGATATGGCATATATAATTATATATTACATAACATGGTTGATCTTATTGCATATATAGTTATATATAGAACTATATCTTAATATATATGGTGGCATTTTAGCAATATATAATTATATATGGTATCATTTAAACAATATATAATTATATATGGTGACAGTTAAACTAGATATTATCATATATGGTGCCATTTAAACAATATATGGTCATATATGGTACCTCATAAACCAAATCTTTAATTCAGTTCCAGATATGATAATATATGGTACTATATATAGTGCGATATATATTTATATATGGTGTCATTTAAGCTATATATTATCATATATGGTGCCATTCAAACCATATATTATCATATATGGTGCCATTCAAACCATATATTATCATATATGGTACCATTTAAACCATATATTATCATATATGGTGCAATTTCAACAATATATGCCCATATATGGTACCTCATGAACAATATTTTTAATACAGTTCCACATATGATAATATATGCTACCATATATAGTGCCATATATATTTACATATGGTGTTATTTAAGCAATATATTACCATATATGGTGCCATTTAAACCATATATTGTCATATATGGTGCCATTTCAACAATATATGCTCATATATGGTACCTGATGAACGACATTTTTAATACAGATGCAGATATGATAATATATGCTACCATATATATTGATATATGGTGTCATTTAAACAATATTAATATATAGACATATATGGTATCATTTAAACAATATATTGTCATATATGGCACAATTTAAACAATATATGGTCAAATTTGGTACCACATCAACATTTTGAATACAATTCCATATATGGTTTAATTTGAATAATGTATGTTACTTCATTAACAATATTTATAATACAGTGTCATATATTGTAATATATGTATATCATTTAATATATATTGATGTATGGTAATGGTACAATAATTCCAATATCAGTTGAGATACAATTTGTGGGTCCATATCAACAATTTGTTCACGTACATTTAACATATATATATGTACATTTAAGTTATAATTTATAAACACTTTATAAAGTTAAATAGTTCCATAAACCTCGTCTAACTGTATAGAATGTTTATGAATATACGATTTAATATATAATAATTACAACTACAAATTGGTGCCATTATCTAAAATTTAATTTAATGTTAACTTATAATAAAATAAAATGTATTTCATAAAAATAAAAATATAGTGTTAATTAATGTTAATATACAATAGGTTTAAGTTTAACATCCCAGACAGAAAAATATAATCGGCACAATGCTGGCAAACCGTTGGCGATGGTCGGTTATGCGTTGGCAGAACGTTGCATTAACTATCTTGGCAAAAAAATAGATTTCAAAAAACATTTTTGAAAAAATTGAGAAAACTTTTTTTAATATTTGCTTTTAAAAACATGAAATTTAACCCAGTCCACCAGATTGTCAGCCAAGACCTCTACACTCTAATCTAACGAGACTTGTTATAGATGTGTGATAGCTACAAATTAAATGAATGATAAAAGCATTTCGAGCTAACTTATAAGCATCGAAAAAAGGTATTCCAGAAATTATTAAATGTATTTTAGAAAATTTTAATTTTATATCACAAAATATTATTTGCACTTCAGAAACTACAATATTACGCAAATTTAATTATTTATTTATTTAGTTGTGTCCAGAAATAATGAAATCTATTTCAGAATTTCATAGCTAATAGAGAAAAATTTCTCAAATACATTTCATAATTTCAGAAATACGATTGATAATTTCTGAAATACAGTTTGATAATTTCTGAAATACAGTTGTGAATTTCGGAAATACAATTAATAATTTCTGAAACACAATTGATAAAACTGAACTTCAATTGACTAGTTCTGACATACAATTCATAAATGTGAAAAATAATTGATGAGTTCTGAAACACAATTGATAAATCTGAAATTCAATTGATTATTTCTGAAATACAATTGATAAATTTTAAAACAAGTAATACAATTGGAAATGGTGTAGAGCGTCAAAAAGATGTAAATAAAATTATTTTATTCAAGGATTTCAATTTAATAAAAAAATAAATATATAATTTTATAAAAAAATGAATAGAAAAAAAAAATTTTAATTTTATAAAAAGAAATTCATTTTGTAAAAGAAATGCATATTGAACTCGAGCCCTTCTGAGTTTAAACCTTATTTTAACAAAATATTGTAATTTTTATACAATCAGTGCTCTGCCAGTCTATTATTTTTTGAACAGTTGGCAATATATGTCTGGGATCTTATTTAATCCCACATAAATGGAGATCTTACGTAGTACCCAAATATAATGCGGCATCTAATTTTATCTGTCATTTTTATGGATACTTTTAGATGTTAATCCCCAAATATATTGCTGTTTCTAATTCGATCTGCCATTTTAATACCGAAATAAATTGCTGGATATAATTCGATCTGCCATTTTTCTGATAAATTTAGATCCAAGTTTATCGCCAAATATATTGCTGGATCTAATTTGATCTGCCATTTTTCGGTTAAATTTAGATCCAAGTTTATCCCCATATATATTGCTGGATCTAATTCGATTAGGAATTTTTCGGATAAATTTAGATCTAAGTTTATCCACATATATATTGCTGGATCTAATTCGATGTGCCATTTTTCGGATCAAATTGGATCTAAGTTTATCCCCAAATATATAGCTAGATCTAATTCGATCTGCCACTTTTTCGGATCAAATTAGATATACGTTTATCCACAAATATATTGCGGGATCTAATTTGATCTGCCAAAATTGAGATCAAATTAGATCTAAGTTTATCCCCAAATATATAGCTGGATCTAATTGGATCCGCCATTTTTCGGATCAAATTAGATCTAAAAATATCCGCAAATATATAGCTGGATCCGCCAATTTTCGGATCAAAATAGATATAGGTTTATCCCCAAAGATATCACTGGACCTCCCAATTTTGAGATATAACTTGATCTTAGTTTATCCCCATATATACAATGGGATCTAATACGATATGATTGGATACACCCAATTTTGAGATCTAAATGGATCAGCTAGATATTACAGCAGATCTTAAACAATATCAAATTGGATATAATTAGATATTGCGCGAGATCAATTTTTTTTACTCGGGTGAATTTTTAGTTTTTCTTTGTCACATCACTTTTTTATTAAGCACTTTTCTTTATGTTTTTATGGTTAAATTAAATTAAAAAAATTATTAACACATTTAAAAATATATAACAACACACAATTTTAAACTAAAACTGAAATATTTAAAAAAAAATGAAAAATATATTTTTGACACTTGCTTTAATTTTATATTCGTTGTAACAGGGTGTATCGAAAATTAGTTTTAAAAGAAATCGGGTGTATCAAAAATACAAATTTCAGATATTTTTACTTGGTTTTTGGCAAAAACTAGGTAGAATCTGGTTTTCAGTTTGTATGAAAATTGTATGGAAAAACTAAATTAATTTTATAGTTTTCGGCTCAAAACCTAAAAATTACCAAAAACTACTAGTTTTTGCCCAGTCTAAATATACTATTAGAGTTAACAAAAAACAAAACAAAAATAAAAACCTTCAGTATGAGACCTACCGTTAATAACTAAAAAACTTAAATTTAATTTCATTCCAAATAGAGATCAACAAATTAGTTTGAGGTCAAATTCATCACTGTGTTATTTGAGGTATAAAAAAAATTATTCTATGACCCGGTGTCTTCAAATGCAATAAGTTATATGATATGAAATGTCAAAACCACTGCAGGGAAACGTCAAAATTATATCAATTGCAAAGTGGTGGAGAACACTTGTCCATTTCATGGCTAAGAAATATAATAGATATTTCTTCGAAAACACAAAATTTTATCAAACATTAATCTTTATCTACAAATAATAAATAATTAAACTCATTCCCATTCTTGTTTACTAAATTTTCTGCTATTTTTTATTACAAAATTAAAATGAAAAGTGACATTTGATGGCAGGCATCATTGTAAGAGCCGCTTGCTTGTCAGCGATATCATGATATTGCAATAAAATTTAAATTGATTGTCTTCACTTGAGATGAAATAATTTTAACAATTGCTTGCTATCATTTTATTGCATGTCAAGACACTAGATAAGGTTAAAATATTTCTTTGGCAGACCACACATGGTGGTAATGATTTTGGTTTTTGCACAATTCTTTTGATTGCATTATATTATTATTAATAGTTTTAAAATCAAGGTTATTTCTAAACTTTGTTTTTATTAAAATAAGTTGTGAAAATTTTCTTTCGGCTGCAGCTAAACTATGTGGCAATGTCAGTGAATTTTGATCAAAATAAATTAGTTATTCAAAACATTTTTCATCCATTCAATTTTTGTATTTGGATTCTTCATTCAAAAATTCAACTATATCCATGTCATTGTTTAATTCTGTAATGTTCGAAAATCTTAATGATTTCCATTGGGTTAAAATTTTTTCTTCATTACCACTTGGTAAGTTTCAGAAAGATGACAATAAAGGCTCCAAAGTTATTTCTAAATTATTTAAAACTTGATTTGGTGTTATTATGGCAAGATATTTTAAATCTTTTCTCGAAAATTCAAAGCATTTTGAGATTTTTTTAAATTTCTAAATTTCTATATAAAAAGAATGTATATGTATATATGGCTCATATGAATAAAAAATAGATATTACTAATAGGGGGAAATACAGGGTTTTTTAAGCAATTACTTCACAAATCTAGTCTGCTTGGGAGTAGACTAGAAATTTAATTTTTTAATTTTCGTTTACATTTCATGCTATTCTACCAGGCAATTGGTAAATTTGGAGTTAAAAGCCATTCCCAAGCCTAAAGTAATTACTTCGAAGTAATTGCTAAGTTTTATTCATATGACCCATTATCTCACCAATACTATGTACATAAATTAATTTTACAGACTTTAAAAATAGTTCTTCTCCGTACTTAAGGTACCCGTACACCTTGAAATATTATGCAAATATTGGATCTTTTTTATCACTGGATTTATTTTATTTCGTTTAAGTATTCACATTTTGTTTTTTAACTTTCAAAATTTAATATATTTCTCAAAATCTAATACTTATTCGCTAATATAATGTGAAAGAAAATCATTAAATTTTGTAAAAATGTGAACACCGGGATTGAATTAAAATAAATCCAAAATTGATTTATAAATAAAATAAATCCGTTTTGGATTTAGCTTAATTTAATTCTAGAAATTGCGTTTTCGAAAAATTAAAATTTTTTCTTTCACATTATCTTAGCGAATAAGTGTAGAATTTGGATAAAAATATTAAATTTTGAAAATTATAAAACAAAATAAAATAAATCTAAAACTAAATAGAGTGATTAAAAAAAGGCCAATTATTAAAAGGGCTCGTATATTCATGCATTTATAACCGTGTTTTATGTACATAAGATGTATGTATGATTAAAATCGAAAAATATGCACTTAAAATTTTAAAAATATGCATTTATTATTGATTTTTCCAACGTTTTTGATATTATCAATTCAGTTTTAGTATTACATATTTGTCTTTAAAAGTAATTTAAACATAGAAAATTGCCAATAATCATCGTCATTAATTGATTTATGTTTGATATTTTTGTATTCGGGATCAAAAAAATTTTGAAAAATATTTAGAAATCAGAAGAGAATATTGTTCTACCTAAAGTGCAAATCCTAACATGATTAAAATTTCGTGTTTTTGAGTTTTAACAAAAAATCGGCATTTTTCGAGCAAAAATCGGCAAATCGGCATTTTGCATATTTTTTAATAAAAAATCGGCAAAATGCCGAAAAATCGGCAGTTATGGCAGCCCTGATCAGGGACCGAAAACGCATACAACCTTAGTTTTGTGCTTGTATGAGTGAGATGTAACTTTCCCTCTCTCAATGCACTGAAAGAAATTTCTGTATAATTTTCTCATACTTATTTATGTGCAATTAGAATATAGAAATAAAATAGAACAAAATAGAAAATAATTTAAAAATGAGATTTTGAAAGAAAAACTCGTTTTAGAATTCTTGGCAAAGTTGCAGTTAAAAATTTTAATTTTATTGTGCTATTTAGCATGGCGATAAAGGTATATATAATTAAACTCGGTTCATCGATGGCGAAACACAACGATTGTCCTTTTTTCAACAAAAATAACCTATTTTCGTTTACCGAAAAAAATTTCAGTAAACGAGAAATCGAATTCCGTATTATTTCTTACCTTATATGTTTTTCAACTATTACCAAAAAAATATAAGCGTAATTTCGATTTAAAAATTTCTAAAGCCTTCAATTTGTTGTTTATTGTTCAAAATTTCAAAATTGAATATTTGTTTAATTTCATTGTATTAAGATTCAACTTAAAAAAGAGAATAAGAAAATTAAAAAATTTATATTTTCTTTTTTTAAAGAAAACGGCTCTTGATAATTTCAGGATCTTTTGAGATCAGTTAGAGGTTTTATTTAAAAAAAAATTGAGCAAAAAAAATTAGGGGTTTGAGTATTTGGATTTTTAAAATTTTTAATTTTTCTATTTTTAAATATTTTTTTTACCCAAGTAAAAAAGTTTTGATATAGTCATATATTATCATATACAATTTTGTATAATTATATATTGGAAGATATATACTAAGATATACTTACATGTAATTTTACGAAATTATATCCTAAATATATAACTATATCTTCCCAGCAAAAAACGTGGAAGTGATCTTAAGGAATCAATTTTTTATTGATTCCAAAGTATCATTAAGTTCTGATTTTCCGCTTCTAAAGCAGTTCTTTTTCACAACTTCCGAAAATGTGATTTTGAAGGAAATTAAGTCTTTCCAAATCTATATAACTACAGATATTTCCATATAAATTTAACATTTATAACAGTGGTTAAGCACTTAACTTTAATTATTTTGAGTTAAGTTGTCAGGTCCAAGTGATTTGCTTAAATTTTTAACGAACAAAAATTAATTCCTTTTCACCAATTAAAAAGAACATCAAAAGGATCATAAAAGAAAACTTCCACCCTATGACAACCCTATGTAAAATTCATTGGTTCCGATCCAAATTTTCACAATATCGAATCCAAATCACTGCTTCTTTTACTCTTCTTTTGACGATTTTTTTTGCTGGGTTGTTATATATTGCACAATATATAGCGCAACATATTACAATATCCAATTATATATAGACCTGCATATATTTACATATGCCTCATATAATTATGTATAATTGTATCGAATTATATACCATTACATCCCCAGCAAAAAACGTGGAAGTGATCTTAAGGAATCAATTTTTCATTGATTCCAAAGTATCATTAAGTTCTGATTTTCCGCTTCTAAAGCAGTTCTTTTTCACAAGTTCCGAAAATGTGATTTTGAAGGAAATTAAGTCTTGCCAAATCTATCTAACTACAGATATTTCCATATAAATTTAACATTTATAACTGTGGTTAAGCACTTAACTTTAATTATTTTGAGACAAGTTGTCAGGTCCAAGTGATTTGCTTATATTTTTTACGAACAAAAATTAATTCCTTTTCACCAATTAAAAAGAACATCAAAAGGATCATAAAAGAAAACTTCCACCCTATGACAACCCTATGTAAAATTCATTGGTTCCGATCCAAATTTTCACAATATCGAATCCAAATCACTGCTTCTTTTACTCTTCTTTTGAAGATTTTTTTTTGCTGGATCTAGTTGGATATGATTATATTATATTTCATACATTTGGATGAGGACAAAATCCGGATAAAATTGTATCAAACCATACCTTATTCCATCAAATTAGATCTAATTGTGTCAAATTAAATCTAATATGACCTTAATACGACCTAATTTGTTCTCATTTTTCGGATGTAATTATATATAATATCAAAACTCATATAAATTTTTTTAGTTTTTTAATACGGCTAAATATTCTCTTTAAAACGAGCTAATAACCATTTTTTGTAGCTATTATAGTTTTCGAGATATTCAAATATAAAATAATCTCGTAACAAAGCAAAAAATTAGAAAAATTATGACATTTTTTGAAATTTTAAATATTGCAGAACTTCTGAAAAAAAAAATTATAATTTTTTTCCTTTGGCAAAACTTCGTTATATGATGAAAGAAAAGTTCTGACCAAAATTCATCCAAATCGAAGGGGTCGAGTCCAACCATTGGTCGATTTGAGATGGAATGACCCATGTATATTTTAATTTAAAAACTAAAAACAGAATTAAATAGTTTCTATATTTTCTTTAATTATAAATACCATCCAATTCAGAAACTACTTATAAAAAAGTGTTTTAAAAACCGCAATTTGTTCTTTCCGAATCGCATTTTTGTGATTCGCAATACTTCTCAGATTTGAGTGGAAAAATATGTTCATGGTTGACAACAATTAACAAACAAAAGTTGGAACTAGGTTAATTTTTAATTTACACAGCTTTACAAAATGAATTCTTTGCAGGGATTTAAACTTTGGTACAACATTTTTATAGATTTAGACGAGCTGATTCTAAATATGTTTTTAAAATGTCTCAATCACGTCATATTTTTTAGAAAACCACGGTTAAAATGCCGAAATACTCTGTGTTTGGCTTTTTTGTAAATTAGAAAAAAATTATGACGTGACTAAAAGTTTTAAAAACAGAGTTCGGAATCACGAACTTAAAGTCCATATAAATTATTTATTAGAACTTAAACCGCATAACGCATGATGAGGTATTTTATCTGTAACTAATCGTAGCATAAATACCACCTTTTTACAGGTGAAGTAAAAAATAACGTCCATTAACGTCCATATAATTCGAATTTATAAAAACTGTGAATTATCTTTAGAGCAGCGATATAGTCAAGCAGTTACAATGAATTAAATTTTGAATAAAAAAAAGATAAAACTAGTGTTTTTTGATATTTAACTGATGACGATTTCCTGACGATTTCTCATAAAATGGCTGACGATTGTGACGATTTATTTTTACATTTGGTCTGGCCTATAGTGACCTTAAAACCTAAAAAAAGTTGCCATATAAAATCTTCCACTTGAAAAAATTAGTGACCTTTTTTAAAACAATTGAATTGCAAAAACACGAATATGAAAAATTGCTAAAAAAAAAGCACTAAAAGCACCAACCTCAAAATAAAAAAGCACTATTTTAGTGCTTTTTTTTTTGTTTTGGCACCATGAGCAAAATTTTGGCGTTTTGGGTAATCAAAAAGCACCATAAATAGTGCTTAAAGCACCAAGTTGGCATCACTGTCTATAATGTACACTCTTTGGTTGAAGTAATTTGGGCTTAAGGCTTCATTAGTCTAATCGTAAAGTAAAAAAACGTATCTGTAATCAATTCAATGTGTTAAAATAATATAGCAATATATTTTTATCTTTTTTCTATGCATTGAAACTGTTATCAAGTAAAATTGTAAAAAAGTTCTGTTGAAAATAGAAATTTTCTATTTTATTACTTGACATTTAATTCTATGCACAAGAAAAAGATAAAAAATACAATATTTTTATGTTTTATACTCTTTTTATTCATTATGTGAATGATACGTTACTTTTTTTACGATACTTCCAAACTAGTTTGGGCTTTAATTCTAGTTTTAGTAGGGGGCATCCGTAAATGTTCGTCTATCGTAAAAAAAAAACTGGTACTTTTTTTGGTACAAAATTAAGAATATCATCCCTGGAACATTTTTCTGAAGTTGTGAAATAAAACACACGCATTGAATTGAATTATTTATATTTGTTGTTGTAATTTTTATATGGTAAAGAATTGTTGTATTTAACAAGTATCTTTAAGATATCAAACCATCAAACCTTCATTCATACTGTGCAACTTGTTCGAAGGTTGCACTACACAGGTTTCGTATAAAAATTCCATTTTGTATTATGACATTCGTGTTAGGGTAAAAGTTAAATGTTTAAGACCAGTTTCATATTAACAGTTGATGAGTTTTAAACGTTTGTCGGTTCTAACAGATGCTAAATTTTCTCGATTAAAATCAAACTTTTTTAAATGCAGCTCATGTTGTTATCGTTATCGTCGTGTTGTTGTTAAAAACACAGTTATAAATAAATTTATTTTGTCATGATTGTAGTTGTGTGTGACAGACTGGCTGTTAATTTTGACTATTTGTTGTGGTCGTTGTGTTTTTGGTTTTGAAAGCACATAGTTGTTGGACAACTATTTTTGTTAGCCGTCTTACCCGTCGCGTCAATAGGCCATCTAAACCAAGTTAAGCTTACAAGTTCTGGTCTGGTTTCATCTCCTCCACAAAGATGTGCGTATATAGTCGTCGTTGAATAGTTTGTTCGTACATTCATACTTCAAAGGTTCGATTGGTGTTGTTCAAAACGTACATGTGTGTTTGTGTGTCTGCTGTGTGCCGCCTTTTGTTTTCATCGACACAATTGAATCCAATCAGTTTGTTTATAACCGGTCTGTAGTAAAGATTGTAATAATTTGGTTCTATGATAATTTTACAACAACATAAATAAATTTTAATTAAAAAAAAATATTTAACAATAAATTTTCAAAATCTTGAACCGAAATTCCTTAGTGTTAATGTGTGAGAGTGTTGTACACTGATATTCTGCGACATTGTTTTGCAACAAACCAGTTTTTTGGCAACAAACGCCTTTTTGTCTGAGTGTTTTGTCCTGAATATTAATGATTTTCTTATTGTGTTTTAATAATTTGTATTCATTCCAATAAATTAATGTAGTTTTGGAATAACAAGAATCTTAATAAAGTCAAGTTTTCGCTAAAAAGATACAAATTTATATAAAAGAATTCAAAAATATCTTAAAGATATTTAAGACTTGAAAATATCAAATGTGTTGCAAACGAAATATTCAATAAATAAAAATCAAATTTCTTATAGGAATTTCTAATAAGAATAAGTTATACTGAATATATTAAAATATTCAAACGTATTTTAAAAAATACTGGATTTACAACAAATCTTAAAGATAACAAATCTAAAACGTCTGCTGCAGAAGTGAAATTAAAGGAAAAACACTAAAAACAAAAAAAAAAAATTTAAATACTAGAGAATTCTAAAATAATCAAAAAATTTGCATAATTACCTAAAAAAAACTACTTAAAAGATACAAAACTCATGAAAGTATCATTTCTGATAACAAATAATAACGTGCAACAATTAAAGAAAAAAGAAATAGAACTACAATTCAAGCAAACAGAAAAAAGTTTTAAAAAAGTTACAAAAGTATCTTAAAGATAGTTGTTTAAAAGCCAATGTAAATTATATAAAGTGTGTTATTAAATTTCACGCAAAACCGGTAGCCAGAGAAATAATCAAAATATTTAAAAAAAAAACACTGAAGCCAATGAGAAAATATTTAAATTAAAGCATTCAAGAGTATCTTCAATATATAAATAAAATATACTTAACTTCAAAATTTTAAAGAAATTGTTAATAAAATTATTAATATTTTTAATGTAAAAATTGTTTAATAAAAATCAAAATATAAGTAGAACGGATAAAAACTAAAAGTCATCAAATATACTCAAAAACTTATTAAGGAATTGTGAAATATTCTCAAATTTTTATAAGAATATTGAAGCAAATTTATAACAAAAACAAGGTAAGCGACTTCGATATATGTATCAGAAAACATCAATAACACCAAAATCCTTGGATTCAGCTAAATCCATTGGTTTGACAAGGGAATCCTACCTACGCTGATTTGAAGGAAACTCGGATATGCACAATAGGGTCGACCTTAATTTTCAACTTGCGAATTAAGGCCGTCTCCCCCCCCCCCTCCCCCTTTAGAAATTTGCCTTTGGCTATAAAAATACATCATGCAAAAAATTAAGCTGATCGGATAACGGGAACATATGCCGCATCGGCCCATAAGTTTGAAATACGATTTACAACCCGAAAAAATCATTTTTTTGGCTTTTTTTGAAAATATTGGCTCTCAAGTAACTATATTTTTGGAAAATGTAAATAAAACTATAATCTAAACTGAATTACCTTTCTGGTAATGTATAAAAATCCAAAATCGGTTGGAAAATATTTTAGTAATTGCAATTTCCTCAGACCATTGTAGGGTTACAATGAGATAAATTATGAAAATCTTAAAAAATAAAATATTTTTTTCAAAAACTTACAATTTTAGACTCTTGTTTCATTTCTAAGATCCACAAATATTCAGATATAAATTTTTGTCTTTCTTGAGTTATGTCCCAGGTATGGCCAAAGTGAGATTTTTTTTTATAAATTTGCAAAACTCTAGTTTTGAGTTTTTTAAAATTTTGTTCAACAAAATATAAGAAAAAGGGGTCAACGTATAGAGGTTTATTAAATACACCTTACAGAATAAATCTACTGAAAATTACACATATCCCTGTTTTAACTTAACAGTGACAGAGTTTTAAATTTGAAAATTTTAGAGAAAAATGTGATTTTGGCCAATAATTTAGATAATGGTATTAATTTTTGTGTTTTTAACTAGCTGTAAAAAAATTACTTATGATTTCTTTTAATTCTGATACAAGAGATTGTTTGCCGAAAATTTTGTAAAACTCTGCCAACGTTAACCCTTTCTTTACCAAGGTCAAAAGTGAAAATTTTCGATTTTTTCTGGTAGTATATCAAAACAATGTGTTGTTTCTTGTGGAATTTGGTGAAATTTGTGCAAATAACTCTTTTGACACCAAATTTTTCTAGTAATAAAAAATTAGAAATTAACCCTTATAGGCACATACATAGGTTCGAAATGACCCCAAATTTTGAAAATGTAAAAAGTGCCATTTGATATGAAAATCAATATAAAAAACTTTAATTAAGCATTCTGTAGTTCAAATTTCATTTATATTTTTATACCCAAAGGCACATTTGTAGAGGGGGCACGGGTTTGGTTTTTCAGATTTCAGTGCGCATTTTTTATGCCATCCCAGCAAAAAACGTGGAAGTGATTTTAAGGAATCAATTTTTCATTGATTCCAAAGTATCATTAAGTTCTGATTTTCCGCTTCTAAAGCAGTTCTTTTTCACAACTTCCGAAAATGTGATTTTGAAGGAAATTAATTAAGATATTTATGATAAAAATTAAACAATAATCGCTTCAAACTAATTATTGTTATGAAATACAGTACTTTTTTGTTAATTAATTTTTTAATATAACTGTGATAAAAGTTATTTTGTATTTCTCCATAGAAAACTAACTGTAATTACAGTTAAAAAGAAGAACTACTAATTACTACACGAATAACCGTCACTAGTAACTGTCAAACTTTTTTGAGTGCGTTTTTGTATGGAAATATGTGTAGCTAAATTAAATCCTATTTTAAATTCTCGAGAAAAAATTTGAATATCAACATTTTATTTGTGTTCTGTTAAGCAATTATTCGGGTCGAATAATTATTTGAGAGCTGTTAATCGATTAACCGAATTGGAAACACTGAAAAATATATGCATTAAAAGCATAAAAAATATGAAATAAAAACACCCAGCAAAAAACGTGGAAGTGATCTTAAGGAATCAATTTTTCATTGATTCCAAAGTATCATTAAGTTATGATTTTTCGCTTCTAAAGCAGTTCTTTTTCACAACTTCCAAAAATGTGATTTTGAATGAAATTAAATATTTTCAAATCTATCTAACTACAGATATTTCCATACAAATTTAACATTTATAACTATGGTTAAGCACTTAACTTTAATTATTTTGAGAAAAGTTGTCAGGTCCATTTGCTTAAATTTTTTACGAATAAAATTTAATTCCTTTTCACTAATTGAAAAGAACAGCAAAAGGATCATAAAAGAAAACTTCCATCCTATGACAAGCCTATGTAAAATTCATTGGTTCCGATCCAAATTTTCACAATATCGAAATCCAAATCACTGCTTCTTTTTCGCTTCTTTTGATGATTTCTTTTTTTTGCTGGAGGGTTACATTCAGCGTTGCCAATTTAGCCATTTTTGAACAAGTTTAGCCAGAAAAAATTGGATTTAGCCATTAGCCATTATTTTAGCCATTTTTAGAAAATGTTTAGCCATTTTTTTTTAGCAATTTTTCATTTTTGTACAAAATATAATTTTTGAGCTTGAATTTATTCTTAAATTAAGGAATTTTGCTCAATCTGCCAAATTAATAGCATTAAATATTCTAAAATTCAGAATCTTATTTAACAAATTGTAAAAATAATCTGTTGAAGGCATGTCCACATGTCCACACATAATAAGTATTGACATAAATTTCAAACACCTACTTTGTTTTAAAAAATTGCGGAACAAAAATAAATTTCTACACTTTGTAAAAGTTCGTTTGAAGAAAAACTGTTTTTTTAATTAAAAAAAAACATACTTAAAGTCAAATGACTACACTTAAAATAATACGTTAGTAAAAAAATCTGAAAACGGGTTTCAATTGATTTGACTAATTTTTAACAAATTTTTAGTTGAAACTGATTTAAACAAAGATTTTACTTATCGTCATTTAATTTACAAAATTTGTTACAACTAATTTTTAAGAACCCATTCGTTAAATTTTACATAATTTATTGTTAAAATATAATATTTTCATGTTTATGTTATTACCCGGTAGATGACGCCACTAATGTATCCGAAGTTTTAAAGATGACGATATATCTTTCTCTCCCGATTTTTTAAAATGGCCCATATCTCGAAAACTAACAGAGATAGAGCAAAACGACCAAAATGAAAACATAATAGTCGGTGGCAGAAATCATAAAAATTCTTCGCTACTGAGAGGTCTAACATGCTTCAAAACTAAAAAAAAAGCGTTTTTAAGAGATGATTCCCTACTTTTAGGTAATTTTTAACTCCATAATTTTCATATAAAGAGCCGTTGCTTAAAAATTGTCTGTTAAATGACTGTTGGAATGAATGTTGTTGGTAGGTTTAATATGGGTTTAACTGCGTTTAATAAATTTTTAAAGAAAATCGTCTTCAGCCATTTTTAGCTTTATTTTAGCCATTTTTTAGCCATTTTTCTCCATAAATTTTGCCATTTTTGGTAACCAAGTTGTGGCAACACTGGTTACATTAAAAAGGCGTAGATATTTTTCAAAATAGATGTGTATTTTTACCATTTTTGTGCGTAAAAATGTGTCGCCCAAAAATAAAATTATTTTTAAAATATTTTATTAACAAAAAATTTATAATAAAATTTAAGTCTCAGATTTTAGAGATATGAGGGCGGATCAATAAGTCCACTGCTCCGGTCAAGTATCATCTGTTAAAAGACTACTTCCGTCATTAACTTTGCCTTTAACAGGTGTTCAAAGCATACAACCTCGTGGATTTTTATAAAAATGGAAGAAATGAATTCCGGGTGCTCATCGTTTGATGAAAAAAAAAACCGCCACTTAAACCAAGGAAAAGCTTAAGAAGTACTATGGGGATTTACACCATCAACTTCCATGGTAAAAATGTGGTTTACTAAGTTTCGTTGTGGTCGCATCAGTATTAGTGGCGCTAAACGTTCTGGACGGCCAATTGAGGTCAATACGCCCGAAAATGTCGAAAAAATTCACGATATGGTTTCGGCCGATCGGAGAGAGAAATTGCGTTAGATTTTTTATGCCATAGCATCTTAGTCCTTGTAGTTTCGATTTTAAATGATCAGTTGGGTTTCAAAAAGCTGTCCTCAAGATGGGTGCCGTGCAATCGTGTGATAACTTTAAAGAAATGTTTGGCGTTGTTCATCCGCAATGCGGATAAGCTGATTTAGCCTCCGGATATACTGATATATCCCCCAGTGACTATTTTCTATTTTCAAACCTAAAGAAATGACTCGGTGGAAAGAGATTTAGCTCTAAAGCACCGTAAGTTGTTTTTCACGTGGAAAATTTTCACTCAAACTTTAAAGGTTTTAAATAGTAGTTTAAATTCTGAAAATGAAAATTTTTTTATGTAATTCGAAAGCAACAATCACAATAAACATAAAATGTCACCTTTTCACAAAAAAAAATAAGTCTTGGGTATTAAATTTGCGTGAAAACAAAGTCTACACAAATTTCACGTGAAACGCATTGGCGTGAAAAATTATTTTTTTTATATGGAGTATAACAGTTTTTTCACGTGAAACTCAAACAACTTACGGTGCTTAACGATGAAATTATTGCTCAAACAAATGCCTATTTTGAGGACCTCGAGAAATCATATTTTTTGGAAGGACTAAAAAAATTGGAAAATCTTTGAACTAAGTGTATTGAGCTAAAAGAAGATTATGTTGAAAAATAATACATTTTTTGCTAAAAAAAAACGGTGTTTCATTAAAAAAGTTCTGGACTTATTGATCCACCCTCGTATTCCTCCATATAAGCTTTTTCCCATTAAACGATTCTGAGTAGAGTTGTGCAATTTCAATACTTTTTGAGTACCCAATACTACTCAATACTTTTCAATTGAGTACTCGATACTACTCAATACTTTTTATTTAATTTAAAAATAAAAATGTTGTGAATTCGCATTTATTACGAAAAATAATAACAACTTATATACACGTGTTAAATAACTATTATTACTTACATTTTAATTATTTAAAACATTTTAAATAAATTAATTAAATAATTTTTTCCAAAAATCCGTTACAAATTTCTTTGTTTCACAAATAGAGTTGTATTTTCAGAGTTGTATTTTTAGAGTACTGTTTTTAGAGTTGTATTTTCATACGAAAAATACACATTTCTACATAAAATTGCATCTTTAAAAGTATTGAGTAGTACCGTTTTAGTATTGAGTACTCAAAAAAACAGTCAGTATCGAGTACTCAGTACCGGAATACTCAATACTTTTACAATTCTAATTCTGAGTACTTTTCCTGTAGGAAAATCGTTAAACTCCGGGCCCTTTTTGATAAAAAATCAGATTATAAGGGCCTTTTTCTAGAAAAACCCTATTTTTCAACAACAAATTTATTAAAAATAAGTCAAATCAATTTGAAACCCGTTTTACCGGTTTGTTACTGTTGCATTGTTTTAAGTGTAGCCTCTGTAGAACAGTGTGTATTGAATTTGTGCTGATGTATGGAACTACCAAAGGTGATGGACGTAGAACCACCCTATAGAATACTGATCGACTCAGAAATAATAAATAAATAAAAATAAAATAAATAAAAGCAATTTAATTAAAACTACTTAAAAATACTGCTGCAATTTTCGAAGTTTTTTTTTCATTTTTATTAAATGCAAATAAAAATTGAGCCTTTTGAAAACAGCAGTTTAGTATAATTTTTAGCAAATATTTCTGTTAATTTAACAGGATAGACTGCTATTTGCATTCAACTAAATTTTGTTTAAAAATAACAAAAATTTTGTAGATATAATAGGTCGTTTTTGCTATTTTTAGTCTACTAAATAATATTTAGTAAATTTTTTGCAGATTTTACAGCACATTTTATCATTTTCAATTAACTAAAATTTAACCTAAATATAACTAAAATTCTGTAAATTTAACAGTTTTATTTTTTTTTTGTTCTTATTTTACTAGTATTTAGCAAAAAAAATCTGCTAATTTAACAGTTTTTTCTGCAGCATCATTTTTAGCTTTTATTAAAAGAGCCTAAATCGCATAGTGCTGTAGGGTATTTTATAACCGTCATGTTTGTCTTTAATTTTTTTATTTGTTTTTTTTTTTTTGTATTTTGTCGGTATCTCTATTTAAACTCATTACAATATAAAATTGTGTGTTCGGCATATTTAATTAATTTCAACATAAATTTTCTTTAAAGGTGTGTTTTCTCAAAAAAAAAAAAAATAAATGGGCTTTATTATTTAATAACACTTTTAAACAGTGTTATTAGCGAATCAAAAGTTGTGATTGAAAACATAACGGCATCCTTAAAATCTACATAGAAAAGGTTAAATTTTAGTACATTTTAAAATATTTTAAAATTCATGGGACTAATGAATTAGGTGGGCTTATTGATATATAATTTACCATTGTATTGATATCAATTGTAATGAAAATATTTTCATTACAATTTTTTTTTAATTAATTATAATGATTTAAGCATTTGATTTCATTGATTAATGACAATGGTTTTAAATTCCGTTAATATTGATAATGCATTAATTAACACAAATAATTACCATTGACTGATAAGCATTTTGAAAAACGTACAAATAGAGAAAAATCACTGAAATCAGTGTTGGAAATTGCTCGCTGCAGCTAGTGTTCATTTACTTTTTGATAATACTAAATATATTCTTCAATTCAATTTAATGATTTCGTTGGAACAACCGATTTTTGTCGATTGTGACTAGTCATTTTTTTGAGGCCACCGTATTTATGTTATCACAATCAACACAAATATAATTTTAAGCAGATTTTGTATTAGCTTAACGAGATCTTATAATCAGCTTGGTAACAAATTTTGTCATCAGCATGAATCTGTTGAATCAATTGCCTCTATTAAACTTTGGGCTGGAATCGAATCAAACATACAACTTCTCAATATTTAAACTTATAATCTAAAAAGAATTGATAATATTATGGAAATGTTTTTGCATAAATTGTGTGTAACATAAAATTTAGGTATTCCGGTTAACCGTAATGAAACGCTATTCTTTTGACTTTTTAGCTTTGGGATTAAAAAAGTCTTATAAACGCATTCTGCATTCTTATTCATAAGTTCATGTAGATAATTCTTATATCATGTTCTTGCGGTTTTTCCTACTCCATTGTCAGACTTAATGAACGCATGCTTTAAAATAGCAAATACAGTTCAATCGTTATTATTCTGTAAGAATTTGAAAAAAAACTAATATTAAACTTCAATTAAAACAAAATATTGAATCGACTTTAAAAAACTAATAAAATAAATTATTATTTTTAATTTTTGTATTGAAAAATACAAAAATTGTTTTTTCGGACTTTCTATATTTTCATATAATTAGTTAGAATATTGTTTTACCTCAAGTCCAAATTCTAATATGATATTGTCATGTTAGATTTTATTTGCTTTTTCAAAAAAAGTTGATAATTTTCATGATAGACAATACATTTGTTTCGTGGGCATCCACCCCAACTTTTCAGTTGTCCGTAATAAGAAAATGATAACTTTAATACACAAACCGAGACATTACATAAGGCTAATAAATCTGTAAAAATTGCAGAAAAAGTTACAAAAAATTAATTAAAAATGATGCTACAGAAAAAACTGGTGAAATTAGTAGATCTTTTTGCTAAATACTAGTAAAATAAGAACATCAAAATTAAAACTGTTAAATTTACAGAATTTTAGTCATATTAAGTTAACTTTTAGTTAACTGAAAATAACAAATTGTACTGTAGAACCTTTAGAAAATTTTCATAAATATTAGTAGTCTAAAAATAGCAAAAATAAATTTTTGCTATGTTTAAGCTAAATTTAATTGAATGTAAATAGCAGTCTATTCTGCTAAAATCAGCAGAAATATTTGCTAAAAAAAAACGTGTAAACTGCTGTTTTCGAAAGGCTCTAGTTTTATTTGCATTTAAAAAAAAATCTAAAAAAACATCGAAAATTAAAATTTTTTTTATGATTTTTTAGGCTACAAATTATTTACCCAAGTAAAAAAGTGTTGATATAGTCATATATTATCATATAAAATTTTGTATAATTATATATTGGAACATATATACCAAGATATAATTATATAAAATTTTACGAACTTATATTCTAAATATATAACTATATCTTGTTTTATGTTGCACAATATATAGTGCAATATATTACAATATCCAATTATATATAGGCCTACATACAGTTACATATGCCTCATATAATTATGTATAATTGTATCGAATTATATACCATTATATCTAGTTGGATATGATTATATATTTGATGCATTTGGATGAGGACAAAATCCGGATAAAATTGTATCAAACCATATCTTATTCCATCAAACTAGATCTAATTGTGTCAAATTAGATCTAATATGATCATAATGCGATCTAATTTGATACAATTAGATGTTCTCATTTTTCGGATTCAAAAGTCGTATAATATTTTTTTAGTAGGGTAGCAAAATTTTTTGCTAATTTTAGCAGGTTAATTTGCTATTTTTCATTAACAAAAATTTAACTCAAATATAGCTAAAATTCAGTAAATTTAACAGTTTTCATTGTTTTGTTCTTTTTTTTTACTAGTATTTAGCAAAAAAAATCTGCTAATTTCAGCAGTTTTTTCTGCAGCATAATTTTTAACTAATAAATTTCAACAAATTACTTGTCAAAATTTTCTATTGATATTAGCAGATAACCTCGTTATTTTCTATTAACTGAAATTAAATTTAAATACAACTAAAATTCTGCATATTTAACAGTTTTAATTTTGCTGTTGCTATCTTACTAAAATTTTGCAAAAATAATCTGCTAATTTCAGCAGTTTTTTGGGCAAGGTAATTTTTAACTAAATTTGAGTACTTTTAACTAAAATTTTTACAAACTTTTTTCTATTAGGAGTATATAGAGATAACTGTTGTAAACATATGTTACGAAATACAGTAATTTTCATTTGTTATTTTTTAAATAACTGTGATAATAGTTGTTTCGTATATTTCGATGGAAAAACAACTGGAATTACAGTTAAAAGCAACAGCTACAGATTACTACACAAACAACTGTCATGTAGTAACTGTCAAACTTATGATATATGACAACTTTGCAATGACAAAAAAAGTTTCTGCAACCTGTAAACTTTAAATTTAAATTCAATAATTGAAATTCTACTGTACTAAAATTCACCAAGTGCGTTCTGCTGTAAAATGTAACATTTTCTACAATAAACACAAAACACCTATTGTGTTTTTTCCATGTTTTTTTGGTTTTGAATATCACACAATGCTCCAGAAAACATAGAAAACTTAATTCTTTTGTGGCTGCTACGGTTGCTGTATGTGTATGTGTAGAAACATGCATGTCACATGGCTCAATACCTTACAAAGTTGGCTTTCTTTTAACATTTGGATTAAGTTTGTAGATTTTTAAGCTTTTTTTTTCTAGGTAGACTGCAAGAGACATATCGTTAGACTTCATATTTTTAATAAGTATGTGTGTGTGTGTTAGATAGTGTTGGTTTGAATGCAGTTTACTTACAACATCTAGTCATACGTAGTAAACACACATGTTCAAATGTATGTAAATTATTACAGATGTTGTTCTTGTTGTTGTTGTTGTTTTAGCTTGATTTTACGTGCTGTAAGTGGATGTGCTTACACATTTCCACACTCACCTCTTTGACACGTTCGCCAATTAAATTTTAATTTTGTGGCTTAAAATCTAAAGTAAAAAACTCCACAAAAGTATATAGTATAAAACGCAGTATTTAACTTCATAAGCATATTAGTGGCGTACAAAATGAAAATAGTCGAAAAAAGTAAATAATTTATATAAACAAAAATGGTACTCAAATGAAAGGAAATTTTCTCACGATTTCAGAAATGGGGTTGTTTTTACTAATCCGTTGGACGTAAATCGAATTAGAGGCATTTTGTTAAATTTTAGATTTTTGAAAAATTAAAAAAGTCTAAAATCACGTTATTTTAGTTTTGGTAAAACCCTGTAAATGTTCATTTTTTGTTGTTTATTTTGAAAAATTGGAATATTTGGAACATAAAAGGCAGTTGGAAGTATTAAACGACAAAAGGAATCACCTTTTAATTGATGAAACATGCAATTTTAGAACTGGTATAGTTTAATTGCGCGGCAAGCAATTAAACTATACAATTTGTGAAAATCGCGTTTTATTGCGCCGCAGGGAAAAATCGCGCGATTTTTGCAAAAAAAAAAATTTTTTTATTTTTAATGTCAAAATTTTTAATGTATTTATAGCTTAGTGAAAAAAAAATAATTTTTGAACTCGTTTGAACATTTTCTATCATTTGAGTACCATTTTACCATACAAGAAAATTTCATCGTTTTCAGTCCCCCCTCTTAACCCTTTAAGGACCATACATTTTCTGCCTAAGCGATTTTGAAAATTTTACGATTTTCATAATCTCTGACCTAATAATAGTTATGCCAAGAAAAACAGGCTCCGCAGAACTCCTCTTTTCCCCTCATTTCGCGTGCCAAAAATTTGGCGACCCTGCCGTTCCGGACGGACCGATTTTTATTATTATTTTATACGTTACAAAAAATTTACCTAACATACCCCTTGCTTGCCCTTCATTTCGCTTGTCAAAGTTTGTGCGTTTTACCGCTTAAATGAGGAATTCTAACAAACCAGCTTCGAGCGCTCGCAAGGGGAAAGCGGAACTAGGTAGGGATTTGCTGCCTTCTAGACTTTTATTCCCCCATTTCTCCTTTAAAAATCGGCTTTAGAAATATTTACTCTATCTTTTGTCTAGGCAATTTTAAATGCGAAAAACCCTTAGGCAAGCATACTTGCCTATGGTCGTCAAAGAGTTAAGGGACTAAAATGGCTCAAGTTAGGGCTACGTTTTATGGATAAAAAAAAATAAATAACATTTTTGGAATCGTGAGACAATTTCCTTTAAATTGAGTACCCACACTTACATGTTACTATGTTCCCCCTTTTTTGCCTCCACGGGCCTTCCGAGCCCGAGCCCCTCCCAAAATTAATTTCGGTATTTTTTCTTTTTTAATCCTAGAGGGGATTATTTTTTTATTTTTTATTCTATTTTTGATAAAACCCCATAAAATTCAGTTTAGCCCTATACTTGTGGTGTAAGAAAACAATGCAATACTTTTTCATTTTTAATGAAAAAGAAGTGGGTTCAAACGTGGCTGTTTTTGGATTATACTCGCTACATAACACATCGGCTGAAAAGTTCGTAATATAACCAATAAAACAACAATTTTTTTTGGCAAAATTCGACTTTATTCATCAACATAGTCTCCTTCAAGAGCGATTTAATCACTCCAAACCCTTTCTAACATTTCGATACCTGTTTTTATAGAATGATTTATCTTTGGCCTCAAAATAGGCCTCTGTTTCGGCAATCACCTCTTCATTCGAAACAAATCTCTTTCCAGCGAGCATTTTTTTTTAATTCTGAAAACATTTATAATTCACTGGGAGCCAAATCTGGCGGATACGGTGGGTGAGGCAGCAATTGAAAGTGTAATTCGTGCAATTTGGCCATGGTAGCCAACGACTTGTGATACTGCGCATTGTCTTGATAAAAGAGGACTTTCTTCTTCTTTATATGGGGCCGTTTTTTTGCGATTTCCTCCTTCAAACGCACCAGTTGGACCACATAACGATCGCTATTCATGGTCTGGTCTCTTTCAAGGTAATCAATGTCCAGCCGAATCCCAAAATACTGATGCCATAACTTTACCAGCTGATTGTAACGTCTTCCGCTTCTTCGGGCGAGGTTCACCAGTTGCTGTCCACTCATTTGACTGCCGATTCGACTCTGAAGTGAAGTGACAAATCCAAGTTTCGTCCATTGTTACATACCGATTCAAAAAGTCCTTTTTATCTCGCTAAAATAGCTCCAAACAGCTCTCAGAATCATCGACACGTTGTTGTTTTTGGTGTACTGTGAGTAAATACTTTGCTTCAATACTGCTACCTTTACTAATTTCATTCATTATTCTGGTACTTTTTTTATTCAATTTCGACACTTTTAATGTACCTGCATATGTTTGGCCCTTTTCTAAGTGACGTCTCTTAGTTTAAACTAATTTTATTATCTTCTTGGTAGTGTTATTTTACCGTGGTACTTTCATATCAAATTATTGACCTGACAATGGTACTTTTTATATTTTCTGTGTTTGCGCGACAAGCTCTTAATGTTTGCTTATGTCATTCCCACATATATTTCAGATTAGCCAACGTTTAGTGTTAACTCTTTTAAAACTTTACTAATGTCAAATTTGCATGGGAATGACATACACCAACGTTGAGGGCTTATGTTATGTATTGTAGTAACGTAAATCCTTGCATTTGTTTTGGCACTAAACATTGAAATAATCATAGAATCCAGTTTTTAACATTCCCAATTGAACTAACCTAATGCATTGACTAACAAACTTTGTTGGCATTATGTTTTTTATACTCGGAATGAAAAAATAGTCCCTTAAGTAGAAGCTACTCTTGTACTCTAAACAAACTGAGTTCATTTTTTCACAAAAGTATCTCCGCAAAACTTAATTTTATGATTCGTGTTGTAAATGTACACTCAAAAAAGTTTGTTAGTTACTACATAATAGTTGCTAATGTGGTAACCAATACTTTTTAAGAGAAGGAACACTCAGGAAATTCCTCCTATTAATTAACATGTTGCTTTCTTTAGAAAGGGGATAAAGAAGAGATGAAAGATGAAGGGATTTTTTTTATATAGAAAATAGCAAACATCTATTTTCACAGTTATTTAACAAAACAGCGAACGAAAATGACTGTATTAGGTAGTAGTTGTTGAAAGCAGTGGTTTTTAATATTATACTACTGTATAATATAATTTTTAGATAAATAGTTAATTTTTGTTAGTTATTACAAAAAATTGTTAGTTGAGTTCTCGTTTAGTTTATATTTAATATTGTTGATGTATTTTTAGGTGCCTATTCCTACGAAAAGTCTGTGACTCTTAGTTATGACTGTATTCACCATGTATTTGTTGTTGAAAAGTCTTAATAAATTATATTTATTCAAATTTTTGTTTGAAAACTTCAAAAAAATTAAGACCTGGTATCGATACAATCATAACATTGACAAATAAAATTTGAATTTTTTAATTTTATTGTTGTTTTGTATGAAAAGTTATGACTCTTAGTCTTAAAAATAGGCTTAAGACGGCCACAATGAGTCACAAGTAGGAATAGGCACCTTAATTTGCAAATAAAAATCATCTCCACTAAACCGTAATAACTGGAGCACTGTTTCGAATTTTGACTTTAAATTTAAGTAGAATAAAGTATTTCAAAATTTATTTAATCCAAAAAAATAACTTTTTTATATTTTTTATAGAAAATAAAATATATTTTATCCATAACAATAACTGTAAAACAACAGTAGTTTTTACCAGTGTTGCCAGTTGTTGGTAAATATTTGTAGTAAAACATTTTTAATTATTTTTACGACATTGTTAGTTATTTTTACTGCTTTTGTTAGTTGTTTCTTTAACAATAAAAAGTAACTAGAAATTTATTAAATCAGTTCGAGGCCAATTTCCTTATTATGAATTAACATAATAAGTACGTTTTTAACTTTCTTTTCATTCCTGAAAGTGTAGAGGTTTTTGAAAGTAAAAACTTGGTGAAGTATTTGTCAGGAGAGTATCGTGATGAAGAAAAATAGCAGTTTTTGAAAAAAGTACTTATTATTGGAAATTGGCCTCGAACTGAATTAATAAATTTCTAATTAATCAATTAAAAAGGTAGAAAAAACGATTTTTATTTTTTAAATAAAAATTTAAAACCAACAATAAAAAAATAACCTAATTTTTAGTTATTTTAAATGTAAATACCTTTGTCAACCTTTTAACTGGATATACCTTTGTTTTAACCGTCAATTTTTTAGCAGATTCTACCGACAAACATTTTTGAGTGTACAAACAACATACGTGTATGTGTATTATTGCCTGGATTTTTATGCCTTTAAGCCAGTTATTTTTACAAAAAGGTCTTATGGCGCAGTATAGCATAAAAAAAATCTCAATTTGTTGCAACATTTCTATTCATTTTCCATGTACTGGTTTTTTGTAGGTTGCATTTACAATCAAGGTTTAAGTTTAGCCTTCTTTTTAGTGTGTGCTACGTAAGCATGTTGTTGGTTCTTGTAAATTTATACATAAAAGCCCAACAAGTTGTTAGCTTATTGCCGAGTTTAGCTTCTATAGCCACTTTTTTATTGCCACAAAACTGCTATACAATATTTTTTTTTATTTCATATTATCTTTTGTTTGCCAATGTCTTGTAATATCTTGTTAAATTATATTTTCATACCTAAAAAGAGAGTTTTTGTTGAAAAGGGAAACGAGGCAAAACATGCTTACAAAACTAACTAAGTTGTAATAAAACCGTAGGCGTTCTTACTTATTGCCATTGAGTTTTAGTTTATTTTTTTCTACTGTTTTCATTTTTTCCTGGGATTCTTACAAGTCTTTTGAAAGTATATTGGCTTTTGTCAACGAGTTTTATGTAGTCTGTACTGTTAAGTTAAATTTAACTTAATAAAGAAGACATTTTATTTAAAAGATAAACGAGTTATGGGATGAAAAATAAATAATTGGAAATTATTAAGAAGAAATTGAAAAAAATAAGAATTCGACAACAGAATTAAAAAAATTACCATAAGTGGGATTATATTTTTTTTAATGATTAGAAATTTTCTGTATAAATAAACCTTTAACACCGAAAGGTAAACGTTAATTTGGCAGCTTTTTTTAATGCTTAAAAATTTATTTTAAAAAGAAACCATTAAAACATAAGAAAGGTATTTTAAATAAATCTAAATAACCTGGGAACATTTTTTACTATCGGTTGCCAAATACACCAGTTCTGCAACTAGTTCCACTAGAATTGATTCCATGGAACTAGTTCCGGAACCTGTTTAGTGGATCTTAAATATATAGGTAATGTACCATGAGTGAAGAAAAAGTACAAAGATTTTTTATTTAATCATGCACTCAAAAAAGTTTGATAGTTATTATATGACAGTTGTTTGTGTAATAATCAGTAGTTGTAATTTTTTACAGTTGTTTTTCTATGTAAAAATACAAAACAACTAATATGATAGTTATTAAAAAAAAAAGCAACTAACGAAAAGAGTAGTGCAATCAGTAGTTATACATCCGCTATCATTCATGTATGTCTCATGAAGCTCTGGTCTGTCAATCTGACAACCTCAGTTCAAATCACAGCAGGACGAAAAAATAACCCAGCAAATTTTTTTTGAACTGGTTGCCTTTGAATCCGTTCTAGAACAGGTGTTTTTACCACCGGTTCCGTCGAACAGGTTCTAGAACTGATTCCTGGAAGTCAAAATGGAAGACCTCACTGTTGAAGAACTTGTTCTATAACTGGTTCTAGAACAGGTTCCAAAGCAACCAATTCTAGTTTTGAGGAATAGAACCTGTTGCTTTTGGGACAAACTCAAACAAAAACGAGTAAAAAGGTTAAAGTCGGGCATGCCGACTATACAATACCCTACACCAGTCTTGTGTATTGTTTGGATCCGAAATTCGAATGGGTTAAAATGGGGCTTATGTCAAAATTTTCTATAATGTGAGTCAGCGCACCAAATTTCATTAAAATATCTTAATATTTGCGACCTGCAGTTTGTAACCAAGCCAATTTTGGGGGGACCCTTATATGGGCACTAGGTCTAAACATGGACCGATGTTCACCAAAATCAATAGGCTTCGTCCTTGGGCTGATATAGGTCGGTATACCAAATTTCATCAAAATATCTCAATATTTGCGACCTGCAGTTTGTAACCAAGCCAATTTTGGGGGGACCCTTATATGGGCACTAAGTCTAAACATGGACCGGTGTTAACCAAAATCAATAGGCTTCGTCCTTGGGCTGCCATAGGTCGGTGTACCAAATTTCATCAAAATATCTTATTATTTGCGACCTGCAGCTTATAAACCATATAATTTTAGTAGGACCCTTATATGGGCACTAGTTCTAAACATGGACCGATGTTCACCAAAATCAATAGGCTTCGTCCTTGGGCGAACATAGGTCTATGTACCAAATTTCATCAAAATATCTTAATATTTGCGACCTGCAGCGTATAAACATTATAATTTTGGTAGGACCCTTATATGGGCACTAGGTCTAAACATGGACCGATGTTCACCAAAATCAATAGGCTGCATTATTGGGCCAATATAGGTCTGTGTACCAAATTTCATCAAAATATCTTAATATTTACGACCTGCAGCGTATAAACAGTATAATTTTGGTAGGACCCTTATATGGGCACTAGGTCTAAACATGGACCGTTGTTCACCAAAATCAATAGGCTGCGTTATTGGGCTAACATAGGTCTGTGTACCAAATTTCGTCAAAATATCTTAATATTTGCGACCTGTAGCGTATAAACAATATAATTTTGGTAGGACCCTTATATGGGCACTAGGTCTAAACATGGACCGATGTTCAAAAAAATCAAACTTGTTCGTCCTTGGGCCAACATAGGTCTGCGTACCAAATTTCATCAAAATATCTTAATAGTTGCGACCTGTAGAGTGCGCACAAGATTTCATGGACAGACAGACAGACGGACGGACGGACGGACAGACGGACATCGTTAAATCGAAATAAAAAAAATTCTGAACCGATCGGTATACTATAAGGTGGGTCTACGACCAATATTTTTTGGTGTTACAAACATCAGCACAAACTTATAATACCCTGACCACATAGTGGTGTAGGGTATAATGATGAGAAATTGCTTTTTATGCACCTGTAAAAATAGTCCTGAAAACAATATTCAATTGGAATGCACTTTTTACACTTGTTTAATAAGTACTTTTATTGAAGAGAATAAGGAACAATATCAAAGAATAGTTCAGCGGTAGAGCGCTAGACTAGCAATCGTGAGGTCGCAAGTTCGATACCCGGTGGCGGCAATAAAAAACTTTTGTAAAATAAAAAAAATAGAATTTTTTGATAAGATTTTTTTTTTAATTTTTAATTGGTGAAAAAGAGCTTCCTTTTCACTCGTTCAAATTGTACTGAAAAAATGTTGAAGTGGGAATACTCCTCTCCTATGACAACTCAATATTAAAATCATTAGTCTTTATGTTAAAAAAAAAGAACATCTAGATCATCAATTGTAGTGCTTTTTCTACTACTTCGGCATCTCTTTTTTTTGCTGGGATGCTATTAGACATTTCTTGTAACTACTTTATAAAATTTTTTGAAATTGTTAGCTAGTTTAACAAAATTTTATTTTTTCATTATATTTCCCTGGCGATTGTCATATTTGCATAACAAAAATATGCTACTTGCGTTTGTTTTGCTAAATAGTGCTATTTTAAATTTACATTTTAATAATAGATAATTCTTTTTTTGGTAGTTAAATTCCATTAATATTTAGGCTTATGTAAATTAAAGTTAAACAAACTATAGGCGATCAACTAAATTTTGAGCTTTCAAGCATAAATTTTAATTCATTTTTTGAAGTTTCATGTTTCAAAAATTTAGTGGTTTTTATAAAAATTAGCATTTAAAATGTTTTAATATTTAAAAACCAATCAGAACAAATTCACAAAAAAAAGAACAGGGTGTAACAACTAGAAAGTGACAGTAGATAAAACTAAATAGGTTATAAAAGCCGCATTTTCTAATCACTTGGATTTAATAAATCCAAAAAGTAGTTCTAAAAGTGCTCAACAAATGGCGTTAGATTTTCCCAATTTTAAAAAGAATTTTCTGTCCGACAATTCTTTCACCCTAATTTTTAATACCGAATTAGATGATGAAGGATTTTACTTTAACTTTTAATTTTTAATTATATTTTATATAAAACAGCGATAAACAGTCTTCCTTTTCAGTTTCATCACTTCAATTTATATTTTTACACAATTGAAAAATTCCATTGCAATATTTAAAATTCACTAATTGGATTTAATTAATTACTTACAGTAGAGTGAAAAATTTTCATTTCTATTTCAGCTATTTCTCCATGTCCAAGATGGAAAATATGTATTTGGTGAGGTGTGGTTTTTTTTCTAAACATATTTCATGAAAAAAATTTAATAAAAACCTTTTATTTGTTAGTTTTTAAGTTTTTTTTGTTTTCTTTTAATTTTCATTCGTATTTTTTTCTGACATTAAATTAATAGGCTGTTTCATATATTTATTAAATCCAGCTTTTTTTGGATTTAATAAATCCACTTTTTGTATGAAAAATTCTAAATCCAAGTGATTAAAAAACGCTAGCAGACAATCATTTAATTGTCGTGACGAAACACTAGAACGCAATTTCCATAGCCATAAAGTTTGTTCAAGTGTTAGTTGGCCTCACCCTGTGTTTTTTTTTATTAACAAAATAAACTGTTTTTTGTTTAAATGACACATTTTTCACGTATATACATATGTATATATTTTTTTTATATAAAAATTCACATACTTAATAACCATTTATAAACATTATTGAGAAAATGAAAGAAAAAAAAGAGCAAACAAATTGGAAAAAATGTTTAACTAAAAACGACAAATATGTACTAACGACCAATATATAGCGGCGTCAGATGCATCCGTTACATAATTTTCATACCAAATTCAACAACATCTGCATGCCACGTATCTTTTTTTTTTGTTTGATTTATTTTTTTTTCCATTCTACCAAATAAAACTCGTTATAATTCATATTAACTTGATAGTTTTCTACTATTTTTTGTAATTTATATATATATATTTTTTTTGCTGCATTTGCACAATTTTGTTCGGTCAGTTTTGGCACATGCCACTAGAAAAAAAAACACATAAATGTATTCCGGTGAAACCAGAAATTGACAGATTGTATTTCTTAACTAAAGTTTTAAATTTATTGGAAAGAATTTTTTTTTAAGGAAAGTGAAGAGGAAAATATACAGAAAAAATTATTAAAGAATCGCTAAATCGATATATGTACATTGTTTTTTATGTCATTAATTTTTTTTCTTAATTAAATTCTACAATTTTAAAAAATTCTATTAAAAAAGTCATAAAAAGTGTTGCTAGACAAATTTTGTATTATCTTATATGGGCCCTAAGTTGGGCGCCAAATATGTTTAAAAGTTTGTACATGACAGGTGGTTGTGCAGTAAACAGTAATCGTTATTTTTAACTGTAATTTCAGTTGTTTTTTATGACAAAATACAAAACAACTATTATGACAGTTATTTTAAACAAACAACAAAAGAAAATTATGTCTTCTGGAGCATTATGTGATATTCAAAATACATCGAAAAAACACAATAGGTATTTTATGTTTATTGTAGAAATCACTTGGTACAGTAGAATTTCGATTATAGAATTTAAATTAAAAGTTTACAGATTGTATATACTTAAAAAGTTTGACAGTTTTTAAAAGACAATTGTTTTTGTAGTAATCAGTAATTGTTGTTTTTAACTATAATTACAGTAGTGTTTTATGGAAAAACGTAAAAGAACTACTATCATAGTTATTAAAAGAAGCAACTAAGTAAAAGCACTGATTTTATAGCAGTTGTTTGAAGAAGTTATTTTTCTTCCCATAATAAACAACTTACAAAACAGTATTTTTATAGTAAACTATTAATTTTTGTTAGTTGTTTAAAAAATAACAAATTTCGTAGTTTTTGAAAATTCTGGTCTGGTTTATAGTTGTCAATATTCTTAGATTGTAAATAAAAATCAGCAAATTGTGTTGTATCTCCAATGCATAAAAACGAATTAACTGAAGAACCATTAGGAATTTTTAACTCATATTTCAAGTAGCCTGTAGCATAGTATAATATAGTAGCTTTACTCATTTTCTGTCATTTGAAAAAATGAAGTAGTGTTCGTAATTTTACTCGTACATATGGTTCTTAATACCAGTACAACTACATGAGATAGGGACAAGCTTCGCGAATTGTCATCAAATTTTGACAGGTATCATCTGAAGGTCGGTAGTTCCATAAAGTCATATGGATTTTTCATTAGTGACGCCAGCTATATGTCATCCTACGGATTTTTCAGCCGATGTGTTATTTTTTACACCTTCAGTAGTTTTTACAATTAAATTAGTAATAAATTTTTTACAACAATGAAACAAAACACCTTGACACACATGATTTCATCACGAGTTGTTTTTTTATATATAATTTTGCAATGATTCATATAATTATAAATCTTGCTTGCATTTGATATTAAGAATTTCCTAGTGATGATTTAATTAAAACTACATATATTTCAAGTAAAAAAATCATTCAATCGTAAATCTCTAAATAAACAAAAGTTTGTCGTAAAAAACTAGTACATTTTATTAACAAAACATAATCTATACTAACGAGTTGTTATTTTTTGTGTATAAGAAAGAATTGAAATTATGTGTAAAATAAAAAATCTATGAAATCATAACGAGTTGCAATAACAAACAAAAAACCATATTTGAAACTAAAATATTAAACAAAAAAAAAAGCATAAAATCATGAATATTATTTAAGAAAACCTCAACATAGAGTTGAGAAATGAAAACAACATCACTGTTGCCAACTACTTTCCTTAAAATATCACTAAATCAAACAGAAAAAGCACTAGAAAATAGCTAAATAACAGTTGATTTAGTCATACGTAACGTAACGTGACGAATTCAATCTAAAATAATGAGTAAAAAAGAAATAGACTGTCAGCATGTCCTTTTCATTCATTATATTTTCCATAAGGAGACTCGTCACGTTACGTCCACGTATAGCTAATTCTACCTTTATAAAAAACTCAAAGAAATCGCTAAATTTCACGAACTTTTCAGGTTCTGTGGAAAAATTTCCCAAAAATAGCTTTATTTTTCGAACTTTTTAAAACTTTCTTATCGCTAAATTTTTCGAACTTTTAAGTTTTCAATAAAAATTTTGCGATAAATCGCTTACACTCATACAAATAAGTCCGTAAAAATAGCAGAAAAAGTTACTAAAAATTAGTTAAAAATGATGCTGTAGAAAAAACTGCTAATATTAGCAGAATCAGTTTGCTAAATATTAATAAAATAAAAACAGTAAAAAAAAAACTATTAAGTTTACAGAATTTTAGTAATATTTGAGCTAAATTGTTGTTAATTGCAAATAACAATTTAATCTGCTAAAATTAACAAAAAAAACTTGCTGAATAGTAGTTTAATAAAAATAGCAAAAAACCCGTTAAATTTACAGAATTTTAGTAATATTTGAGCTAAATTTTTGTTAGTTGCAAATAACAATTTAACTTGCTGAAATCAGCAAAAAAATTGCTAAATAATAATAGAATGAAAATAGCAAAATAAAAATGTTAAATCTACAAAATTTTTGCTAAAATTTTCTGAAATCTACAAAATTTTGGCAGATTACTAGTGGACTGGAAAAAGGTAAAAAAGGAGCAAATAAAATGAAAATTAATAAATAAAAAATAAATGTGTATTTAAAAACATACTTGGGACCAGTTTATTGAATGTGTCAATTAATTGAAATTTTTTCAATTGGCATTGTTCAATGCCTAAATGCCCATTTATAATTGATGAAAGAAGTATTTTTTTCATGTTTTAATAAAAGAATAAATTAAGAAAAAAAATTAAAAATTCGCGTATTTCTTATATTTTTTTTATATTACAATGCTTTTTCTTCAATTATGTGTACATTTCATTACCATTGTTTTCATCAATGCAAATTGAAAAAATTTTCTTTGGCATTGACTGGTGATGAAATTTGTTGGCATTGACATTGAGCTAAAGTAATGCGAATTATATTTCAATGCCAATGAAAATTTCCTAAGAATGATTTTTTGTAAAAGTGGTAATATTTATAGACAATATTATATGTTAACCATAACAACCCAGTCAGTGGAACAAAAAATCAAGCACTGGGTAACCACGGTGTTAAAAATAAATGACTGGCAGAACACACATTTGAGACGCTTTGCCAGCGTTTTCAAAAAGCGTTTTGCCAGTATTTGTTTTACAAAAATTTCAAGGGTTTATAAAAAAAAACACTGACATAGAATTGGCTTAGAGTGATATGCCAGGGTTTGCAACCAGTGGTTATCCAATGCTACCTAGCCAATGCTACCAGTGGAATAAAAATCAATTCACTGGTAGACAAATGATTTTAAAAAACTTTTTTTTTGATTTTTTTTAATTTAAAATTTTTTTTGTTTTATAAAATCAATTTTTTGTTTGTGGGAAAATTCCTTCAAGACCAACTTTTCTTTTGCGCTCCCAACGCTGGCATATTAGTTACAAAAAATTGTTTGCCAGTACTAGCCTTTTGGCAGAGCCAGTAGTTGTCCAGCTACTATCACTCATTTATGTGTTTAGCCATCAAATATTATATGTCTCGTTAGCTCAGTTGGTAGAGCAATCGTCTGCCAATCTGACGCCCTGGGTTCAAATCACGGCAGGAACAAAAAAATACATATGAACTTTTTTTAAATTTTATTTTGGAAAATATATTTCCAGACCACCTATTTATTAGTTTTGCCAGTATTTTGCCAACTGGAATGGGAAAGCACTTTTTGCCAGTACTTGTACCACCTGTTAAAGTGCTTTACCACCGCTTTCCCGTTTGTATTCTTCTGATTGGGAAAATGTATTTTAGAGACCCTTCTTTTGATTTTCATTGTTTGCTGATCGGATATGTACTTCCGAATTTATTTGAGTTTCCATTTTCACCTCTAAAGCTCCACCCACAGGAAAGAAGGTGTGGCCGAATAAAAATATCGTATTCTTTAAATAAGCTTAAAAAGTACAATATTGGGGGAAAAAAAATAGGGTCATCCCCCTGAACTCCACTTGCTCCCCAGAGATACTTTTAATCACAATTTTCATATTAAAATGGTTCGTCCAAAATAAACCTTGATCTTTGAAAATTAATGTATTACGATAAATAGAAACTTTTCTCATAAATTTTAATAATTTAGGTATTTTATGAGTAGGACAAATTTTCAACCATTTCAATTTAGCTTTATTTAAAAACTTTTTGCATTATTTTTGGCGAGTTAAAAATGTGCACTAATTTTTATGAGTCATTTAAAATTCTTTTTATAAGCGCTCCAAAATTGGTGGTTTAGTTTACAAGAAATTTTTAAAATGAACAAATCTTCTGTTAAAAACGAGTAAAAAGGTTAAAGTCGGGCATGCCGACTATACAATACCCTACACCAGTCTGGTGTATTGTTTGGATCCGAAATTCGAATGGGTTAAAATGGGGCTTGTGTCAAAATTTTCTATAATGTGAGTCAGCGCACCAAATTTCATTAAAATATCTTAATATTTGCGACCTGCAGTTTGTAACCAAGCCAATTTTGGGGGGACCCTTATATGGGCACTAGTTCTAAACATGGACCGATGTTCACCAAAATCAATACGCTTCGTCCTTGGGCCAACATAGGTCTATGTACCAAATTTCATCAAAATATCTTAATATTTTCGACCTGCAGCGTATAAACAATATAATTTTGGTGGGACCCTTATATGGGCATTAGGTCTAAACATGGACCGATGTTCACCAAAATCAATAGGCTGCGCTATTGGGCCAACATTGGTCTGTGTACCAAATTTCATCAAAATATCTTAATATTTGCGACCTGCAGCGTATAAGCAGTATAATTTTGGTAGGACCCTTATATGGGCACTAGTTCTAAACATGGACCGATGTTCACCAAAAGCAATAGGCTTCGTCCTTGGGCCAACATAGGTCTATGTACCAAATTTCATCAAAATATCTTAATATTTGCGACCTGCAGCGTATAAACAGTATAATTTTGGTAGGACCCTTATATGGGCACTAGGTCAAAACATGGACCGATGTTCACTAAAATCAATAGGCTGCGTTATTGGGCCAATATAGGTCTGTGTACCAAATTTCATCAAAATATCTTAATATTTGCGACCTGCAGCGTATAAACAGTATAATTTTGGTAGGACCCTTATATGGGCACTAGGTCTAAACATGGACCGATGTTCACCAAAATCAATAGGCTGCGTTATTGGGCCAATGTAGGTCTGTGTACCAAATTTCATCAAAATATCTTAATATTTACGACCTGCAGCGTATAAACAGTATAATTTTGGTAGGACCCTTATATGGGCACTAGGTCTAAACATGGACCGATGTTCACCAAAATCAATAGGCTGCGTTATTGGGCAAATGTAGGTCTGTGTACCAAATTTCATCAAAATATCTTAATATTTACGACCTGCAGCGTATAAACAGTATAATTTTGGTAGGACCCTTATATGGGCACTAGGTCAAAACATGGACCGATGTTCACTAAAATCAATAGGCTGCGTTATTGGGCCAATATAGGTCTGTGTACCAAATTTCATCAAAATATCTTAATATTTGCGACCTGCAGCGTATAAACAGTATAATTTTGGTAGGACCCTTATATGGGCACTAGGTCTAAACATGGACCGATGTTCACCAAAATCAATAGGCTGCGTTATTGGGCCAATGTAGGTCTGTGTACCAAATTTCATCAAAATATCTTAATATTTACGACCTGCAGCGTATAAACAGTATAATTTTGGTAGGACCCTTATATGGGCACTAGGTCTAAACATGGACCGATGTTCACCAAAATCAAACTTGTTCGTCCTTGGGCCAACATAGGTCTGCGTACCAAATTTCATCAAAATATCTTAATAGTTGCGACCTGTAGAGTGCGCACACGATTGCATGGACAGACAGACAGACAGACAGACGGACGGACGGACGGACAGACGGACATCGTTAAATCGAAATAAAAAAAATTCTGAACCGATCGGTATACTATAAGGTGGGTCTACGACCAATATTTTTTGGTGTTACAAACATCAGCACAAACTTATAATACCCTGACCACATAGTGGTGTAGGGTATAATTAGTAACTAAAATTCAGCAAAATACTGTAAAGTTAGCAAATTTATTGTTAAAAATTATTAACTAAATTCAGCAAAAAAAAAATAGCAAAAAAATTTGTAAGTTAGTAATGTGAAGGTAGCAAAAAAATTAACTAAAAATTAAATTTTAACTAAAAATTTGTTAAAAATTTGTTAAGTTCAAGTACTAACAGTTTTACTAACTTTTCTACAAACTTTATCTATAATAATAATGATTCAAAAATTCCGTTAAGGAAATAAATGTAAAAAAATGCTATAAAAAAAAACGTGAAGACAGACTTTAAAAAAAATCGCTAGTATTCCCGTTAATAGCTAAATAATATTTTATCACGCTAAACTGGTTAAAATATCGCTAGATTTGACGAGAAAATAGCTAAATTGGCAAAAGTGAACAACATTCGTTCAACAGAAACAACTAGATTTTCACATTTACAGTAGTTAAAAACAACACACAAAAAAAAAACGCCTGCCAAGAACACAAAATTTTGTTTGTTAAAACAATATTGTTCGAAGTTTTTTGTAAACTAAATTTGTTGTTTTAAAGAAAATTCTAGTTTAAAGATAGTTTTGGGTAATGTAATTAAATTTTAAAAAGGTAAATTTTAGTATACTTAACTTTTGACAATAGAAATACTATAGATATTATTCCAACAAATTGGGTCACAATAAGATAAAAGATGATAACAATGGTTAAGTTTGGAAATTTCCTTTTCTCTGTCTGTTTAATTTCCTTACAAAAGTTCGTTTTTTTACATTTAGTTCAAACTTTGAGTTTGCGGTTTGTCTCCCAAAGTTATTAAATATTAACGTTTTACCTGTAAAATAAAATCCCTTTACTTAGAAGGCTAAAATATGATATTTGATATATGTTACCATCAATATGTCTATATTCTCTACATAAAACTCTAAATAGACGTATAAATTAGGGTGTCACGAATGTCGAATTCCGTTAACTGTAAGCACTCAAACGATGCATAAATTTCAGCTGATTATGGGAAAAGTAAAATACTTAGACCTATATAACGTTTGAAGTTTGACATTTCGCGGATGAAATCCACTAATGAAAAATCCATATGATTTTTTGGAACTGCCAATCTTCAGATGATATCTTTCAAAATTTAATGACAATTCGTTCATTAGTGAACAAGTTTCGGCTGTTTTAGCGAAGCTACTTTTGTGATTTTGAAAACAATGGATTCAAAGCAATTTTGTGTGTTGATTTTTATTGCTTTTTAATTTTTAAAAAACACCGTTTAAGCCAAAGCTTGGCTTGATATGTGTTATTCGGACTCTGCTCCATCGAGACAAATGGTAGAAAAGTGGTTTGCTGACTTTAAATGTGGTCGTACAAACACCAATGACTTCGAACGCTCTGGTCGCACAAAAGAGATGGTGATACCGGAAAACATCAAAAAAGTTTACAAAATCGTTTTGGCAGACCGATACCTTAAAGATTACGAAGGAACGTGTCGGCTTTATTTTGCATGAACATTTGTCCATGAGAAAGCTGTTTTCGTAATGGGTGCGGCGCACTATGCTTCGTCGCATGGACAAAAATCAAAAAAAAAATGTTTTCTCAAATTGTGATTAAAGAAGGATTTTTTTAAAGAAAACAAAGTAACTCAAACAAATGTGAAAAAAAATATTTGGTATGATTTCTTTTGCCGCCAAGAGAGGGCGCTAAACTCAGAGAACTTTATGCAAAAATGACTTTTAATTGGGTTTTAATTGTTTCACGAAAATAATTCTCAAAAATACATTTTTTAAAAAACTTGTTCGAAGATTTGCTTTTTAATTACCTAAATATATTTGTAGTTAAATTAAAATATGGATTTTAGTATATGTTTACAAAACAATTATTTTTTATTGCTCCGAAAAATACATTTTTTTTTTTGAAAATCCAAAAATTACTTAAGTTTGATGGAGTATAAAAAAAATTATATAAAATTAGATTTTTTTTCCTTTTCTTGTAAGCTTATACTGTTATATAATAGATCATTAAAAAATTAGTTACTATTTTTTACCACAAATTAAAAAAAAATTGATTTTTTGAAATGCCTAAATTCATGATTTTTACACAAATTTCACGCATTTAAGAGTGTTTAGTATTCAAAACATGTGAACCTTCCATTTTAGGTATAGGATGTATTGAGCGGACTTTTGTAAAACACTACGGGAAACATTTTTCTGGAACATTCTAACCCTCTAACTCTTCAATGAAAGGAAATTTTTTGGCCCCTTTTTAAAGAGGGACAAAAAAGACCCATAAGTTGAAGAGTTAGAGTGTTAAAATGTTCCACAAAAATGTTCCTTGTAGTGTTTTACATAAGTTCGATGAACACATTCTATACCTAAAATGGAAGATTCCCATGATTTCTCCCTAAAATCCAGATTTGTGGGATATTTGATCACCAATTCTGAATAAGTACAAAATTAACCCTTAAACTCATTTTAAGTTTTTACTTATTACTGGCACTTAAGTTAAATTTTCAATGCTAATGTCTTCAAAGACTTATAGTAGAATTTCATGACAAATATTTTTGTGGAAAATTTTAAGAGTTAGAGAAGAACTCTTCAACTTACGGGTCGTTTTTTCCGTTTTAAAAAGGGGCCAAAAAGTCCCTTTAATTGAAGAGTTAGAAGGTTAAAATGTTCCACAAAAATATTCCTCGTAGCCTTGAATAGAGGAATCATATGGTTTCCTATTTTAATCCTATTTAATTTTTTTTTTGTTTTAGAAAAATCATTTTAAGCGTTTAAAACCCATTTTTTGTGAAAGGCATTTTTTTTATTAATGAATCGATTTTACCGAAATTTGGCACAAATATGACTTAACCTTATATCAATTCACGTGTTAAATTTCATCGCAATCGGATAATTATTGCAGGTTTTTTTAAAGATTTTAAAATAAAGGATATATGGCAGGACTAAGAGTCCTTGCTTCGATTTTGATAAAAATTGACACAAACGTTTCCAGTTTTATGTGCATCTCAATATATACTTTTTGTAATTTTACGTCCATTTATGTAGCTAATATAATATTTTTAAATTTCAGGACCTATGGGAGGTGGGCGTGTCCTTGGCCCGATATTTCCAAAAATTAAAATTTTTCTTAACTAAGGCGTTCTATGCCAGTACACCAAATTTCAAAACTCTGTCTCCACTCCTTCTATTTTTTTGGAGTTTGCTCACGGTGCACCAAAAACCACAACGTGTCGATGATTCTGAGAGCTGTTTGGAGCTATTTAGGCGAGATAAAAATTACTTTTTGCGTCGATACGTTACAATTGACAAAACTTGGATCTGCCAGAGTCGCTTAGATCACAGAAACTGGCGAACCATGCCCGAAGAAGCCAAAGACGCAACAGTCAGCTGGTAAAGTTATGGCATCAGTATTTTGGGATGCGGCTGGAATTTTCTACATTGATTACCTAGAAAAAGGCCAGACCATCAATAGCAATCGCTACATGACCCAACTGGTGCCTTTTAAGGAGAAAATCGCAAAAAAACGGCCCCATATGTAGAAGAAAAAAGTGATCTTTCACCAAAATAATGCTTCCGCACGCACCGTATTCGCCAGATTTGACTCCCAGTGATTTTTATCTGTTTTCAGACTTCCAAAAAATGCTCGCTGGAAAGAGATTTATTTCGAATGAATGAAACGTGATTGCCAAAACAGAGGCCTGTTTTGAGGCCAAAGATAAATCGTTCTATAAAAAAGGTATCGAAATGTTAGAAAGGCGTTTAAGTGATTGTATCGCTCTTGAAGGGGAATATGTTGATGAATAAAGTCGAATTTTGCCAAAAAAAAAAAAAAAAATTGTTTTATTGGTTATCCTACGGACTTTTCATTACTCATAATTCTTTTCATTAATTTAGCATATTTCCAGTAATATGCTTGACAAATGGGATACTTGAATGCAAATTTGAAAACAAATTGTTTATACATTTAAAATATTTTGTCTGTCAAGACCGCTGAAAATGTATTTAAAAACAAAAGAAATTTCACTTGAAAACAGGACCACTAACATTTCGTTAAATTCAACTTACATTTTCTTTTATTTTTAACTGTTAATAAAATAAACCACAAATTAGTCAAAACAACCAACAAAAATTACTTACATGCGTTTTTTTGTTAATTTTTTTTTTTTTTTAAGAAATGACTGTATAAAATGAAGGTTACTAATTACCTGTATTTTATGTTGTTTGTTTTTTTCTTTTAATGAATTACGAATGTAGTCAAAATTTACATTTCTTCTACAAATGACTTTTATTTTCATTTGAAACAACAAATCTGAAATACAACTAACAAATTTTGACGGCAGAAGTTCCCTGAGTGTAGTTTTTATTAAAAATATTTCGCGTGCACTAAAGTTGATGCACAAACATTTTTTACCCGAATTTTTCTCTTAACAAGCTTTTTTTAATAAAACAATAGAGATCTGTTTTCAAAAGAAAAACAAATTTATTTTCGTGAAATGTCAAACTTCAAACGCTTGAAGAGGGATGTAAACACTATCCAAAAGATTGGTTGCTAATTTTTTCCATAATCAGTATAAATAAAACGATGTGTAACGTTTGAGTGCTAATAGTTAATGCGTTTCGCAAATTTGCGAAATATCGGGACACCCTATTATACTTGCTTACCTACAACAATTTCCACTCCTCTTCGCTTTATGTCTGTTTATGATTGTAACATGGTTGTCATGTCAACTATTATCATCAAAAACCAATAAATAACATGTAACGTGTATAAGTTTTTTTTTTGTGAAAAATGCCACAAAAACCAAATCAACCATAAGGGTATGAGAGCATATTGAAAAATAAAATCACTTTAAATTTATTATTTTAAATACTATAAAAAGATTCTTTAATAATTTCTTAAGTTTTGAGCAAACTTCAAATACAAGTTTACGAAATTATAAAAATTTCCGCGAACTAGGGGTGAAAGTTGAATTAGAAATAGGCAAAATTATTAGAAACAAGTAAAAAATTTCTCTATCCGGATTTCATTCTTGCCCAAGGAATTTTTCTTTGGAATTTTTGGAAATATTTGTTGGGTGAAATTAGAAACTCAATAAGAATCTCTTGTTTCCGTCTAGGAGTTTTATTCAATATTTAAAATATCATATATTTCTCGAAATTTTCGTAATTTTTTTTTTAAGATAAGCAACACTCAGGAAATTCTTGCAATTAATTAATGCGTTGCTTTCTTTGGAAAGGGCATAGAGAAGAAATGAAAGAGAAGGGCTTCAAATATGGTAGCACTGTAGTCATTACCAGAGAAGACAAAAAAAAGCAAAATCAGATGTGTTTGAAGCAGAAAAATGTTGTAAAAAAGTAAAAAACAGCTAAATAAAAACCTTATAAAAACATTTTTTTTTAATGTTCATACCCAGCAAAAAAAATTGCAAGCAGTGCTTTACAAACTATTTCTTTTAATGCTTCACAAGTATCCGTTAGTGTATTTTTACTGCTTTTGTAGAAGTTATTCTGAACAACTTCAAAACATCACTTCCTTCATTGCTTCCCAAGTATTCGTTATTACATATTAACAGCTTTTTTAGAATTACTTCTGAACAATAGAAATCGTGAGGTCGCAAGTTCGATACCCGGTGGTGGCTATAAAAAAAGTTTTGTAAAATAAAAAAAATATAATTTTTTTTTATGAAGAATTTTTTTTTAACTTTTAATTGGTGAAAAAGAGCTTCCTTTGCACTCGTTCAAAAAGTACTGAAAAAATGTTAAAGTCGGAGTACTCCTCTCCTATGACAACTCAATGTTAAAATTATTAGTGTCTATGTTAAGAAAGAAGTACATCTAGATCATCATCTCAAACCGGTTTGGTCACATGGAATTCAATTATGGGGCACCTCTGCAAACATTAATGTTGAAATCCTAGAAAGGTATCAGTCTAAAACGTTACGATTAATTACAAATGCCCCATGGTTTGTAACGAACAAAGCTATATTTAGAGATCTTAAAAAGGTAACTGTCAAAGATGAAATTCGAAAAATTAGTAAAAATTATTTAAATAGATTAAGGCAACATCCCAATCCTCTAGCTATTGCACTCCTAGACGATAGCAATGAAACCAGAAGACTGAAGCGTCTAGATGTGTTAGATTTGCCATTGAGAGGCTAATTAGTTTAAGCTGTAAATTATAAATATATATTACCACAAAAATTATTTTTCTATTTATTATAATTAGTTGGCTCATCTAATCAAATAACTCCTGTTATTTAGTATTTAATAATCAAATTTGCTTATTATCTTAAGATAGATTGCAAATAAAGAATTAATTAAAAAAAAAAAAAAATCTAGATCATCAATTGTAGTGATTTTTCTACTGCTTCGGCATCTCTTTTTTCGCTGGGTAGTTAAGAGAGAAAATATTTTTTTGTGAGCAAAAAAATCATTTTTGGACAAAAATTCTTAAAAAAAAGCTATTAAAGCTCAGTGATCTTAAGAAAAAGCTATTTTAAAGCTAAAAACGGAAAATCCAAAAAAAGCAAAACAAAGCAAATATGAGTAAAAAAGCAAAAATAACATTTTTGTCTTCTCTGGTCATTACATACAAAATAGATTAGTTTTTGATCCCGCATCTTAATTCTTAAACATGAGATTGGGACTATAAAAAATAACACGTGTACATTATTTTTTTCTCCTCTATCGAGTGTTTTAAAATTCCTAACATTTTTGAACTCCCGGGAATTTTTTCGAACATTTTCGGGATTTCCCGGGAATATTGAAGTATTTTCTTGATCAGATTACAACAGCAAAATCTACTTTATGTTCTAAAAACATAATATATTTCGTAGGTTTGAGGTTAAGAAGAAGAATAAACCTCTTCTTCAAAAGTTATAAACACATCAAATTTGCAAATCAGACTAGATCCAGTTTCTGCCTTTTTTATGGACAGGCTTCAACAGTGATTTTCCATTAAATTGTATTATTGTTTATATTTTTATTGTCAGATTGTCTCTATATGAATACTTTCAGAAGTGATCAAAGAGACATATACAAACATTCTACTTTAGATTTTTTGTTTATCTTCTTATTTCCTCCGTGTCACCTTTTCGCAAATGTTGCCACATGGACGTATGGTTTTTACGTACAAGTGCAGGCAATTTGTGTATATTGGAGACGGACTGCCAACAATATTTCAATTTCACGAAATGTTTTTTTTTACATTTTTCAATGAAAAAATTGTAAATTATATGATTTCGAAAATTTTTGAAACACGCCCTGTTTCACTCGTGTTTCAATAGACTTTAAGATATCCTTAGAGACCGCCGTTAAAAAGATATACTGATATTTAGTTTTTTTGTGGATTTTCGAGCTATGATTAATGGTTGCCTTAGTTGTTTTTTTAATAATCCGCAAAGTGAAAAATATGCAAAATACTGGGATATTTTGTTCCGGTAATTCTCGGGCTAGAAACCCTACCTCTATCACATATCCGAATCTCATTACGATCCAAAATAACCCATTGGCATACCTTCCTTGTGAGTCGTAAACTTTATCCAAATTACAGGGACTCGGTACCCTCCCCGGACCTGCTCCAGATCATCTGAAGACATGTAAGGCTATTCCAAAGGAACAAACGTTTTGTCCGTTTTGCTCCCCATTTTGACCTATCTTTCTTAGTTTTCAAGTTATAAGCCATTTTAGAAAATCGGGAGGGGAAGAAATATCTTTTGAACTTAGGACACACTGTTGGTTAGTTAAATTACTGAGAACTTTTAGTATTGTGTTAAATGGAAATAACTAAAATCTTTGTTTAAATCAGTGTTTTAACCACAATTTTTTTCAAAATTAGTCAAATATATTTGAAACCCGTGTAATAGATTTTTTCACTGACGTATTATTTTAAGTACACATATAACTTTCTAACTAATTTTCAATAAACCTTAAAAATTTATCTATTTTAAATCATTAATACAACTTCAACCATTTTTATAAAATACAAGTATATGGTGTAAACTGAAAATAAAATTTATTTATATGTATGTCTAAGTAAATGTTGAATATCTTCTATATATGGGATGGAATTGAATATACCACATTTGTGGTTTTAGCTTTAGCATTTATACGATTTCCAACCAAAACATATACTCAAGTATCTCTATCGAGAATAAGATACTTTTTTAAATAAAATTCTAAACTCGTACACAAATAAGCCTCAACAAAAAAAGTATTTATATAGACCGATTACCTAAATGGAGCGACTTTTAAAATTGAACAAACACCATTACATGGGGTCATATAAAATATAGAAACATTTCTAGTTGTTTTGATTGAAAAAATAAAATTACTAAAATTTACTACAATTATTAACAACAATTATCTTAATTTTTGCATTAAAAATACAAAAATTGTTTTTCGGGACTTTCCATATTTTCATATATTTAGTTAGAATATTCTTCTACCTCAAGTCCAACTTAATTAATTTTATAATTGTTTTAATTAATTTTATAATTGTTTTAATTAATTTTTTAATTGATTTAATTAAAAATTATCTTGGAAAATATGTTAATTAAAACTACAAAATTCATTAAGGGGTTTCAAATTTAATGCTACACTTTATACTTAACTAGTAAGTAGTTTGTGAAAATTACTTGTACAGGGTGGTTCAAAATTACCGAAGGGGTTTGAGTTAAAAGAGCCATTGTGTCCCTCGCAGTATGCCCTGTGACTTCATACTGTTGGAATCATACTTGCGGATGGTTTTCCACGGATGACCTTAAAAATTTTTCCAACATTGTCCGATATCGAACACCGTGTTCATTTTCAAAACAATATGGGCCAATTATCCTTTCCGACGAACACTGCACCAAACAGTATACTTAAGTGGGTGTAATTGTCACTGTTGAACTACTCTTGGATTTTCCGTAGCCCATATCCTGTAGTTTTGCCTGTTAACGAACCCATTTAATTGGAAATGGGCTTCGTTGCTCATAACACTATGGAACATTTTTGGGATTATTGTCTGGGGAGTGAGAAATTCCAAGTCAGGGTGATGGTACTAGGTCAGTATAGTAAAACCCTCAAAGGGTTTGGCGTTCGTATGTGTCATTTTTTTTATGACCTTTTAAATTTTTTCCTTATCTTGATGTTTTTTCGCTTAGTTGTAACATTTTGGCAAAAACGTAGTTTAACATAACTCGAGAACCACTTGTCCGATTTTGATGAAACAAATTTAGAAAAATTTAGAATTACAATTTCTTTAATCCGTTCATATAACGTTTTCCTATATGTGCAACACTTTCGAAGTTAAAAATGAATGTATGAAGGGAAAAAAGTATTTTTTGCCTAAAAATTGAAATATTTTTTTTTTAAAATTCATAAAAAATCCAAAATGGAAAAAAGTGCCAAAACTAATTACTTTCGCGTAAAGTCACATAACTCATGAGCAAAAAAAGGCATAGATCATGAAAATCGATGCACGCGTTTCTCATTTATTCACAATTAGGTAAATGTATGAATTTCAAAAATTTGCTCCAGATATGCACAACATTATTTGGAGAAAACATTGACACTCACAAGTCGAACTCTCTCATATTTTTCTACTGTACTAAAAGAGAAATATTGATGTGGCAACACTGGTTCTGTAATGTTCACATAAAACATGCATTGTCATTATACTTCTTCTCTTTCTCACACTGGTTCTGTGATTTTTGTCATTCAACAAGTGCCGACGAACGCGAACAGTAAAAGTGATTTTTCTCCAGTTTTTTAAAAGTGAACAAAAGAGAACAGAATATGGAACTGTGCAAGCCAGATATAAATAGCTTTTGCTACTGCTGTGGTCAATATGTCTCAACACATAAAAAAAGGGGAAATTTCAGTACTGATTTTGTTCAAACATACGAGATGTACTTCAACCAAAATGTTATAGTGAACGAAAATTGGGTACCAAATATAGTGTGTAAAAGCTGCTACAACCGTCTAATGGATTGGAAAAATAGAAGACGTGAAAGTATGCCATTCGGTATCCCAATGACTTGGACTAATCCTGGCGAAGGTCACAATCCATTGAATTGCTATGCATGTGCGAATAAAGGAGCCGCAAAAAGGATAAGAAAATCGTATAATTACGTTGGTGTTGCAAGTGCCGCAACACCATTGCCTCATTCGGACCACATTCCTGTGCCAAAAGCTTCTAGCCCAGATATTTTCTCTTCTACGACTGCTCCGACATATCATGCACGTGATGATTCCCCATATGAGCCATCAGTATCCAATGAGCCAATTTTAATAAATCAAAATAAGCTTGATTCAATTGTTGCCAAGTTGGAATTAACACAGCATAAATCGGAAGAGCTGGCTTCCATTTTGAAATCAAACAATTTGTTGGCACCCGGTGTGAAAGTCACAGCTTATCGAAGTCGTCAGGCAACACTCTAAAGTTTATTCCTTGTGAATGATGAAAAAACTTCTGCATATTGCCCGGATGTAGGAAAATTGATGGACGCAATGGAAATAAAATATGAAGCAGATGACTGGAGATTATTTATTGACAGTTCAAAACTCAGCTTGAAGGCGGTTTTACTGCATAAGACCAATAAAAAACCTTCAGTTCCAATCGCCTACAGTACAGAAACGAAAGAAACATATGATGCACTGGAAAATATTTTAAAAATGGTTAACTACGCCAAACATATGTGGCGCATATGCTGCGATTTAAAAGTTGTAGCAATGCTTTGCGGTCTTCAAAGCGGCTATATAAAATATATGTGCTTTTTGTGGGATTGGGACACACGATTTTCCGGTGACCAATATTCATGCCACGGATGGAAACTCAGAGAGCACAGCAGGTTACAAATGGCCAATATTATTCGTGAGCCTCTAGTGCCGAAGGAGAAGATATTGCTGCCTCTACTGCATATTAAACTTGGAATTGTTAAGAATTTTATCAAAACTGTCGCCAAAAGAGATGAAGTTTTCTTGTGTTTGAAACTAATTTACCCGAGACTCAGCGAAAGTAAAATTAAAGAAGGTAAGTTATAATATCACATTCATTTCCCATGATTTTCCATCTTAACAAATTAATTTTTTCCAATCAGGCGTACTAAATGGTCCAGATATACGAAAGCTGATTAAAAGTGACGCATTCAACAATATTTTGATTGACGCTGAATTGAATGCGTGGCAGGCAATCAAAGAAGTAATAGAAGGCTTGTTGGGAAAGCATCGTTCTAACAACTACGATGTTTCTGTAGCAAGGATGTTAAGAGCATTCTCGGAAATTGGTGTCCACATGTCCTTGAAAATCCATTATTTACATCATCATCTGGACTACTTCAGCAAACAATTGGCTACAGAATCTGATGAACAAGGTGAACGCTATCATCAAGTTGCTATGCCATTTGAAATGAGGTAATACTGATTTTTTATTTTTTCAAACTCATTTTAATAAAACAAAAACTTACAGATATAGAGGCAAAAAGTCGCCGAGTGCAATAATTGCGGAAATTTGCTGGTGGAGTAAGTTAGTGTGGCAAGACAAGGATGATCTTGATGATAAAGAATTTTCAGGAGATGCAGAAGGGCCAACAGTGGAGTCACACATTGACATTATGTGTGGTTCAGAAACTGATGATAGCGATGAATGCGATGCCACTAGTCCCGAACAACCACCATCGAAAAAGTCTAGGCAATATTTATTAAAATAAATAAAAATAAATAAATAAAATAAAAATAAAAAAATATAAAAATGTTTACTTAATTTTTTTAGTAGTTTATGGCCAGAAGTCTGGAGTTATTGGGGAAAATTAATGAAAAAGGCGATAAATGACACTTTTTTGAATAAAAACAAATATCAATATTCTTGTCAAAATGGGATACCTTCACTTAATTGTAAATGAAAGCAGAACGCGTTAAATTTTGTTTATAGGTTATGTGACTTTACATGAAATTAATAACACTTGATCCTTTTTTCCGTTTTGGATTTTTTATGAATTTAAAAAAAAAATTTTTTAATTTTTAGGCAAAAAAATATTTTTTTTTCTCCACAAATTTATTTTTACCGGCAAAACTGTTGATTATAAAGAAAAACGTTATATGAACGGATTAAAGAAATTGTAATTCTAAATTTTTCTAAATTTGTTTCATCAAAATCGGACAAGTGGTTCTCGAGTTATGTTAAACTACGTTTTTGCCAAAATGTTACAACTAAGCGAAAAAACATCAAGATAAGGAAAAAATTTAAAAGGTCATAAAAAAAAAATGACACATACGAACGCCAAACCCTTTGAGGGTTTTACTATACTGACCTAGTACCATCACCCTGACTTGGAATTTCTCACCCCCCAGATTGGCTGTTGTACTGTGTAATTAAATTATGAATAAAATCATGATGTTCATCTGCTTTTTGGCCGAAACGATTTTGGCACGTTGTTTAATTGTGTACTGTTCTATTTTAAATTCCCCAAATCTTCTTTACAAAATAATGAAAAAAGTTATAAGAAATTCAAACCCCTTACGTAATTTTCGGCCACCCTGTATTTACACTCAATAAAGTTTGACAATTACTACATGACAGTTGCTTGTGTAGTAATCAGTAGTTGTTGTTTTTAACCGTAATAACAGCTGTTTTTCTGTGGAAAAATACAAAACAACTTTAATGACAGTTAATTAAGAAAACAACTAACGAAAAGTACTGTTATATCGTAGCAGTTATTAAAATGAGTTATTTTTAATATCACAACAAACAACTACCAATACAGTATTTTTACAGTAAACAATTGTTTTTGTTAGTTATTTAAAAAATAAAAACTATCGCTGAGCTTTATTGAATTTTAAAAATTCTTGTTTAGTTTATATTTGTTATTATTGATATCTTCTTAGTTTGCAAATAAAAATCAGAAACTGGTATTGCATCTCCAATGCATAAAAGCATAATAACTGAAGAACAATTTAGAATTTCTACTTCAAATTTTAAATAGGCTGCAGTTATTACAAATACTTTTGTAATCGAATGAAAAACAATTTACATGAAAGTTCCCTTCACTTCATCAAAGTATTTTAAGAAGTTAGGTACTTAATATAATTAAATCAATTATTTTTTTTATGAAAAATCAACTAAAATTTTATTTTTGTGATATTAGACCTCATCCTCTACATCGAATATTTATTTTTCTTATGGTATCCGTTCAATTATGTGAGCAATTTTACATCCCAACACGTACATTTCATTCAACAACATAATAAGGTAAAAATGCAGAGACTGAAACTGTAAAGAAACAGCATCTTAAAAGTGCTAACAAGAGAAATCACGTACATTTTTTTTATTTTAACTTATTTGGCAAAAAAAAAAAAAAATAAAACTACTTTACCTCTTTTGAAATATAATCCTTGAAATGAAAGAAATTTATACATATATGAACAAAAAAAAAAAAAAATTGAAATGTGCTAAAAAAAAAGAATGAAATAAAATTGCAGGAAACAGAATTAGATTTCACCTAAAAATTAGTACTGTATGTCTTTTATATAGCGAGTGCTCTTTTACACGTTCTTTGTGGTTGCTAACTCCTCTTTATATTAATGCCTGATTAATTTAATTACGACCCATACCAGTTTGTCTTTGCTACTTTGTTTTCTTTGTTGATTTTATCTTCTTTTATTCAATTCATCTTTGCAAATTATCAAAAGAAATAAATTTGCTGTAATACAAATAATAGCACATATTAATTAGCCCTTTGGCGACCAATGGTTGATATAGGATGTTTTTAATCTATCCTGCACCACTCTGTGAAACAGTGTATACTGAGTTTTTAGCTGATGTTTATAAATAGCAAAAATAATAAGCGCATACCCATTTTATAGTATACACCAGTGTTGCCTATATCCAGTTTTAACTGTTTTTTGCAGTTTTTTGGGATGCCTAACAGTTTTCCAGTTTTTTCATGTAAAAAACAGTTAAATCGGCACATTTGTTTCATTTACAATTTTTTTTATATTTTTTTAATTAAAATTTAAGAATTAAAATATAAAAGTGCTTATGCATAATAATTTGAAAACTTTATAACACGCTTATAAAATGAATTGTGTATAAAATATTTGTTTTATAATCCATTTACAAACTTAGAAAGTGGTTATGCATATGACCCAAAAATTACAATAAACCTTTCAAATTGTCAGAAATTAGGTACAAATCGAAACATAAATAAATTTAAAAATACCAATATAATACTACAAAATATGGTTACTGGAAAAACGAATCATTTTTATAACAAATTTCATCAAAAATTAGCACGGAATAAAATTGACTAAGCCATATCTGACAAGTCATAGACCCGACGGACATTTTTTAGCCGAACTTTTAAGATCATTTAGAAATTTATATTTTTTGAAAAAAATAAAACAATTAGCGTGTTTTTTAATCACCTGGATTTAGAATTTTTCATACAAAAAATGGATTTATTAAATCCAAAAAAAAGCTGGATTTAATAAATCCACAATAAAAGCACAAATATATGAAACAGCCTATTAATTTAATGTCAGAAAAAAATACGAATAAAAATTAAAAGAGAAACAAAAAAATTGAAAAACTAACAAATAAAAGTTTTTTCTTAAATTTTTTTTATGAAATATGTTTAGAAAAAAAACTACACCTCACCAAATACATATTTTTCATCTTGGACATTGAGAAATAGCTCAAATAGAAATGGGAATTTTTCACTCTACAGTAAGTAATTTAATTAAATCCAATTAGTGAATATTAAATATTGCAATGGAATTTTTCAATTGTGTAAAAATATAAATTGAAGTGATAAAACTGAAAAGGCAGACTGTTTATCGCTGTTTTATGTAAAATATAATTATAAATTAAAAGTTAAAGTAGAATCCTTCATCATCGAATTCGGTATTAAAAATTAGGGTGAAAGAAGTGTCGGACAGAAAATTTTTTTAAAATAGGAAAAATCAAACCCCATCTGTTGAGCACTTTTAGAAATACTTTTTGGATTTATTAAATCCAAGTGATTAGAAAAAATTTTTTATTTTTTTTTAATTAAATATTTGCCAATTCCGAATAACAGTTTCCTACTATTTTTATGATCAAGGACAATTCCAAAAACGTAATTTTTTCAAACAAACAATCCCCGACATAATAAAAATAAAATGAATATCAATTTTATGTGGAATGCAAATCAATAAAGAATATTTTGAAGTATAACATTGACCAGTGAAGTATTCTATCCTAAGTTAGGGGTTAATCTCGGAAGGGTGATTCGATGAACTTTTTCTAACTTTAGATTCGGGCCTAGGAGACCAAAATTCTTAAAATAAAAGTTTTATTAGGAGGCTATGCAAAAAGTCGATTACTATAAATGCCAAAGGCAATTAAACTATTAAAATCTCGATATTTTGAAAATTGATACCCTGGGATAATATTTTAGTCCCAGGATACTTCGGGATCCCAGAATTTCTTCTGATTTTTAAAAATTTTTCGAAGAACAGTTTTTCTATAAAGAAACAGTTTTTATTTACAGTTTTTCTAAAAAAATATATGGTAACACTGGTATATACTAAAGCCTATATGACACTTGCTAGTTTCAGTATTAATAATCCAAAATAGAAGAGAGCACGAATTTCCTTATATGAGAAATAATGTTTGTGAAGAGAACAACTATAGGTCTGTTGTTTTACTTTTTGGGTAAAGTTCGGTAAAATGAGAGTTAACAAGAAATACTCTTTTTATTAAATTTTATTATAATTATTATAATGTTTGTTACATTTTTGAAGTTGCATCAATTGTTTTTTATATAGAGACATTAAATTTTTAGTTAACTATTTTGATCTAATTTATAGTAGTATTTAATGTAGTATTTTTTAACCATATATGGCCCACTGTGCTCGGTTATATCAATAAAGAATTGAATTGAAAATGCCCAAAAGTAAACGAACGCGAAAAACCATATTTGAAGCCCGAAAAATAAACGTCAATAGATTTGTGCATTATAGTTCGATTTGGTGAGCGCTCTTGTTCAATTTGTTGTAAAAATCTAGATAGCTTTTCTAGTTAAACCCCTTTTTAAATCAAAAATTTTAATAAAAATTTCCTTTTTAGGCATTTCTATTTATAAAAAGGAATACGTACTTTATTAAATTTGGTAAAGATTTTAATATTAAACAAAAGCTTCGATTTATTTTCATATTTATGTCTTTAACACATTTAAACAAGCGTCTTCAAAAAATTGTCGGTAATTTTATGGAGCTGTAACATAACTGATAAACTTTTGCAACTTTTACACTAATTTTTGTAAATGATAAACATATTTTCGGAATGAATGAAATGAGCGATTGAACTAAAAGAGCTATTAGTTGTGAACTTGGTTTTTGGTTGAAATTATTGAATAGTTCAATTGAACTAGTTGAACCCAACTGATGATATAACAGCTGATAAAAACAATTTACCCAAATTTACACGAAAAAAAGTCTGGGCTTTTTCGTGCAAGAAGAACAAAAATATTACTCTCTCATAACAGCTCTCATTTACCAAATTGTGCAGTAAGAAAACGCTTTTTGGTAAAATTGGGATCCCGCGGGATACCAATGTTGAGTACCCGAACAGACCTTATATCGAAAAACTATCAAACTGTCAAATTGATGTTGGTAATGCAGTACCCTTCATATGATTTGCATTGATGGTGCAAAAAACTAGAATCTAAAAACTAGCAAGTGTCATATAGGCTTCATAGAAACAAGCCTTTAAAAAATTTAGTTAAAACTACTAAAAATTTGTTAAAAATTATGCTACAGAAAAAACTGTTAAAATTAGCAGATTACTTTTGCTATTTATTAGTAATATAGGAAAAGCAAAAATAAAACTGTTAAATGTACAGAATTTAAGTTATATTTGTTGTTGCTGTGTCAGCAAATTTTTAGTCAGGAGCGTGTTTGCAAAAAAGTTGGTAACTTAATCAAAAGGTGTTTGCTGAAAATCAGCGAGCTGATTTTTACCAAAAAAATAATAATCTCAACAAAAGTTTTGCTAACACTTATTCGATAGCAAATGAAAAAAGTCCTTGCTAAAAGCACTAAACATTTTGCTGAATATTAGTAGACTGAAAAAAACTCAAAAAATGTATAGAGAAATTTTACTTTAGTTATTTTAAATGCTGAAAATTTAAATATAGAAATTGTGTAGAGTTGTTTTTTTTTAATTATCATTTGTGTTGTCTGTACAGACAAGTTGCGATATCTACATCTTGTCTATTTGGTTGTCGTCCACGCTATAAATTCGGTTATCAGCACAATTTTTGTAGCAAAATAAATTAGTAAAACATTAGTTTAGTGGTAAAAAAAAGCTAAAACTTCTGCTGAAAACTCGTACACTTGATATACAAGACGTTTTACTAATTTTTGTACTAACTTATTTTTTTGAGTGTAGCCTAAAAATCACAAAAAAATTTGAAATTTTCGAAAATTTTTTTTTAATTTTTTTTTGAAATGCAAATAAAAATCAAGCCTTTTGAAAACAGCAGTTTACAATTTTTTTAGCAAATATTTCTGCTGATTTCAGCAGGATAGACTGCTATTTGCATTCAACTAAATTTAACTTAAAGCTTTTGTAGATATAACAGTTTATTTTTGCTATTTTTAGTCTATTAATATTTAGCAAAATTTTCTGCAGACTTTACAGTACAATTTGTTATTTTCAGTTAACTAAATGTTAACTTAAATATGATTAAAATTCTGTAAATTTAGCTGTTCTTATTTTACTAGTATTTAGCAAAAAAAAAATCTGCTAATTTCAGCTGTTTTTTCTGCAAGGTCATTTTCTGCTATTTCTACAATTTTATTTCTGTGTGTGTATCAGTCATTCAATAAACAAAATTCACAAAAATACGGACTTTCGGTATTGGTTAAAATAAAATATTCAGTCAAAAACTTCTATAAGAAACAAACAGTTCTTATTTTTATTTATTATTTTATATTATTCAGCATTAAAATAAACGAGAAATCTATTATTTTCATCGGCTTTATCCATCAATTGATTAAGAATTAAAAATAAACAAGGAAAAAAAATTGTATTTTTTTCTCCAACTGATTTTGAATTGATTTGATGTGCATATCTACAGTAGTTTTGACACAGCTGCACAACCAACTTTTGCACGAATTATTGTGCAGATAAGCCAAAAACGTTGCTAAGTCAAATTGTTTCCCTGCCTTAATGTGCAGATATACAAGAACAACATATAACGGTTTTATACAGACTGAAAACAAACAAAACAAATGAAGATAATGATGACAACTTTGTGCTTTGCACTAGATCTTACGATTTTTTATGATTAAAAAATTACTGAAGTAGGATATTTTTGTCACAAAAAGTTGACAACACATTTATTTTATGTGTGTATTTTTTTCTAGAATTGCAAAACACACCAAAACACAAGAGGCAGTTAACGGTGATCTTTTTTATGAAAAAAATGCACAACTCCCAAAAATATGAGGCAGAAGTGCATTTAAGGAAGGCAATTGCATACATGATTTTTCAAAATAAAAACGAAACCAAAATTTTGTGCAGTTATATAAAAGGTGCCCTTAAGAAAAAGGCAGTTAAATCATTTAAAGAAAAAATATTGTTTTTTTTTTATTTTTTTTTTTATTTATTTAAAAATATAATAATATAATACATTCTTAATGATGAAAAACCTGCTAAGCCTTTTTGGCTTGACTATAGGTAGAGTGGAATAGTGTGGAATTCCAAAATTTTGAATTCAAAGTTGCACGGCTGTGAGTTGTCCGATTTGAGTCAAATTTTCACCATATGAGTTTTAAAGCTCCGCTCCGCTTTCGTTAAAACTCAGAAAAACATATTTTCTCATATAGTTCATTGCTACCCTAATACACATATGTACATTTGTACACTGAACTAATATAATTTGTTAGGGAAATTTCGCTTTTTATATAAATTTAATTACATATATATTTATGTATGTAGTAAACTAATGTCTGTATTTGTTTTGTAAATGTTAAATACATTTCAACTTCTTATATTTCTCCTTCCAACCTCAAGCACATTTACCATATAATTAATGGTTGCTTCTGCTACAACCTTAACAAATATTAAGGTAAACAAAATACCCCAGCAAAACCACACATTACTGGTGAATGTCCTTGGAGGTAATAAATTAAGTGGAGACTTACATATATGGTTATGAGGATAGGAAAATAATGTGCCTAAAAAGAGATTTCCATAAAAAAATTTTAATTAAAAAAAAAAAAAAATATGTGGTTTTTTAATTTAATATGTAACATGACAGGCAGGGATTTAAACCTGGGATATTTGATATTTAACCGAGAACCCGAGAACATCAACACATTTATGTAACATTTGATTGCTTAAAATTTAAATGAACTGTTGTGCTACGTCTTTTTGTTCGTGATATCGGAAACTTTATACCCTATGCTCTTGCTTAAAAAAAAATATAAAGTAATATGTCAACAATGTTTTAATTCCTATTTCACGTTAGTATATCATGGAATATATAATCAGTGATCGGTAAGTCATTACTTTTTGTATTAAAATAATGCTGAAAGTAAGGAGTTATCATTACCAGCTAATGTATGGATATCACATACCCATTACCAAAATTATGCTGGGACATGCATTTATTGTTGGGTTGTAACTTTAAAGGAACTTTTGCAATGTGTACCATTTCCAATTTTACTTAAGGGGGGTAAATACATTTTAAAGGGCATATTTGAACGGTTGCCAAAAATTCAATTAATATTTTTAATATTTTATTTTTTTATTTAAAAATCATGTTATTGTAGTATTTTTAAAAAATATCAGTTTTATATTTCCCCAGCCAAAATCGCCAGAGTTGCCACTTCATTACTGGCCTTTTTTAAAAAAGGCAAAATCGGCTGCCACTGTGCGGCCTTCATTAATTATCGGAAAATAAAAATGTAAAGTGATTCTTAATTCCAGATAAATTCTCTAGTCCTTATCGTGGCCCGATTTTTATTTAAAAAATTTTTTTTTAACAAAGTTGCCACACAAACTTAAAAATTCTTAAAAAGACGATAAAATGTATTTGACCAAATTCAAAAAAAGGACCACAATAGGGACTAGGGTTTTTTGTTGCCTATCTATTGGTTAACCCGCATTGGCTGTATAGTGGCAGCCGATTTTGAACTCGGGGTTGTGGGAAAACGCGTTTAAAGTTTTAAATTAATTTTACTCTAAGAAAACAGTAAAATTTCAAAAAACCGTGTATAAACAACATTTATATCTCGTAGAAAACTACATGTGTGCTAAAGTTTGGGAAAAATCGGATAAAGAGTATTTTATATATTAACACAAATATTCTTAAAAATGATGGTAGAGAATTTATTAGGCATTTCATTTCGGTCAAAATCTTTTACTTCGTACATTTTTTAATTTGTTTTGTATTTTTTTTTTTATTTTTTATATACATTGCTTACTTTTACGGCTTATAAAAAGCCATCAGTACCTGCCTCATATAACGTGCATTCGCCCACCATCGAAGAATCGTCAATGGCTTTTCTTTAAAGACTGCATGCAATGCTTGCATATTTGGATGTAGTTTTTTTCTTTTTCTTCAGCTGTATTCTGCGAAATAAGATTTATAATAAAGACAATGATAAAAAAACCCTCCTAAAAATGTTGTCTACAAATTTAAAGCATAGAAAATTACTTTGTGACTAAAATATATTTTACAAAAAAACATGTGTAAATTTTTATTATTGATCTATCCATATAAAATATAAAAAAAATCGAAAACAAAATTTTTCCTAGAGTCGATACCCCCCTTAAGAAAATTTTAAAAAGCCTACGTTTAATAGAATGGTGCTATATATATTTTTTTTGCAGTCACCACCCTTTTAAAGTGAGCGGATCTTCAATGTTTTTATAGGTTTTTGTGATTGTCTACAAAAGTACATTTCGGATCTGCATAAATTGTGTATCGTTGGAAAACCTGTTCAAGTACCTCCGAAATAATATATATGGTTACGTTTTTACCTTTTAAAAACGTTAGTTTATTTCCTTTAAATAAACCGGGTTCTTTTCTATTGCAAACAAAATAACAAACACACACTCTTTTGTTTGATATTGAGCTTATACACTTATTTAGTATTCATTTTATTACATAAAACTGTATAACACACGTACCAGTTTACCAACAATTTTTAATACAACGATTTACTAAAGCCCGACTGAATTACACAATCGCTAATAATCAACTGGCTAACTAAATGTGATACGGCATTCTTATATATATAGTGTAACGGCCGTCGGTTTAGAACATACTGGAAAATTCCAGTGGTACTCTAACCACATAACGTCATACTTAAATGTTGCGTTACCAGATTGACAGGTTTAGTAAATCCCGTTTCTCGGGATATTTTTTTTTCTAGAATTTAAAAATATTTTATTTCAAAACTAGACAAATTGTTTGCAAAAACTTGAATATACTTATATTTATTCAAATCTTTCGCAAAGTTTTAGAGAATATTCAAAAATTTTAAATTTTGCAAATTTAAAAAAGGAAAAATTACTTGATCGCAAATTTTGTTTTTCATCACAAAATTGTTCGGAGACATTCCAAAAACATAATCAAAAAAAGCTTTTGGGTGTTCGAATTTTTTGGGTTAAAGCTTGTTGGCACGAACTGTGACCATTTAAGTTTAGCCGAGAATCTGAATTTAGTTTCAAAATCCAGAAACCTTGATAAATCCTCAATAACTAAATAACCGAAACGAATGATTATAGTTCATACTTAAACGCACTTAGCATATTGCTACTGAAATTAAAGCCGATTTGAATGGATGCAGAATATTTAAGGGCTGTATATTCGTATGCTGTAAAAAAATCCCTACTTATTCATCTCGGTTGCCAACCATGCTAGTTTTTAGTCAGCACTAACAACGATTTATTTCTAAAGTAATAAATTTTGTTTGAAATTATCTTACACGCTAAAAAAGAACATGTTTGGGATGACCATATTCAAAGAGTATTATATAATTTTGGGTTTATGATTACGACAATACGATTCTTAAATTATTACATTATGCTTGCAAAATTATCCCAGCTTTATCATATTATAGTCCTAGGTATCATACTATGATCCCTATGGTATTCTACCGGCATTCTCTTCGAGCTGAGTTATTCAAAATAGTACATATCGATGGCTTAATATAAAAAAGTGCTAACTCGATTTTTTGTTACTTTACAGGAGAAGGAAAAAACTTAATAAAAGCCTTAAAATTTTAGATACAAAAAAAGTTTTAATGCAATTTTTAATAAAAAGAGGCAACACATTTTATTTCTCATTTAAAAAAAATGTTTGTATTTAAAATTGTGCGGACTTTATTAAGTTTTTTACTTCTCCTGTAAAGTAACAAAAAATCGAGTTACGCCTTTTTTATATTAAGCCATCGATATATTTATACAATAACCAAGTAAAGTCATCACTAAATTAAGTCCAGTTAACATTAAAATACAAATAAAAATAAATTATGAAAACATGCAATATCAGCACCTAGAAAGGGAATACAATTTCACAATTCCTTTAAAATGATTATAATATATTTCTAATGATAACAATATTTTCCTAATGATCATAATATATTCCCAGTGATTAAATTAAGGTCATGTAGAAAAATTTGTGCTCATTTAGTATTATATTATGATCAATAACAAACTTTTTTTGATCATTTTAGAGGCATTGTGAATTTGTATTCCCTTTCTAGGTGCTGATATCCTACGAAAATTCTGTGACTCTTAATTGTAACTAAATTTCCCTTGTGTTTGTTGCAAAGTCACAATAAATTATAATTATTCTATTTTTTGTTTGAAAACTTCCAAAAATTTAAGAACTGGTGTCGATTATTTTTTTTAAATTTGATTGTTGTTTTGCATGAAAAGTTGTGACTTTCAGTCTTAAAACAGTCACAACGTGTCACAAGTAGGAATAGGCAGCTTCGTGTACTTCTAATTTTTTAAATTTTGTACATTTTGTCCATTTCTTACAACTTCTTTCCACAAAATCTTAAACAAGAGTAGTAATTTGGAAGATGACTAGGGTTTATGTCCCGGGAATTCCCGGGACGGGATTCCCGGGAATCCCGCCCTTTTTTCAATCCCGCAATCCCGGGAATTTTGTGCGGGATTTCCCGGGATTTTTTTTATTCTTTTACAGAATTTTAGCTAGTATATTAAAATTTTGGAAGCTTTATTTAAATTAAAAACATTGATTGTTTTAAAAATAATTTAAATAAAAAATATTTAAAATTAAAAAATGCGATTTAAAATTTAATAATATAATATAAAAAATATTATTTAGGCCGAATTTTTATGGTTTAGTTAACCGAAAACAAATTTTATTAGACATTATCAAGTTTAAATACCAACAAAAATACTCGTACCTCGGATATTTTATTTTTTTTAATGATGGTCTTTGTTCAAATAAAGCAATAGACATATACAACATTTCAACATCAGTATTATATTTCAGCTCCAAATACCTCCAAAAAAAACTCGGCATTTTCGTATTTTCAATTGATTTAAGTGTTTTGAGTTTTCATTACTTCAAATAATTTCATTTAAATTTCAATTGCTATTCCTTTATTTCAGCTGTATTTTTAAAATTTTATGTTTTTGTTATATTTAATATTGTTGACCTTTGGTGTTGTTAAATTTGTAGTATTGTTTGGCTTTATGTCATAAATTTTAAAAAAATAAAAATCCAATATTTTGTATTTTATTTTTCAATATTTTATTTTTTAATTTTCTTCCGATATTTCGATTTGCATTCCAAATCATCCTCTGGGATATTTAAAAAATACAATATATTAAAAAATATATTTTTGAACGGGACTGAGTGGAAAAGTTATCGCTGCACTTAAAGCTTACTATTTTTTTTTAAATAATGCATCAGATGCTTTTTCAAATTATTTTGGATTTTTTATATGTTAATTTAAAATGCAACAATGAAAATTTAACAAAGTTATAAAACTATTTAATAATATTTTAGTGTTTATTTTTATAAAAAGACTTAGACGATTTGCCTAAAAATTTGTGTAAAAAATACTCACTTTTAAACTTTTTAATAAAAATAGACGAATACTTCTGAAAATCTACATAGAAACAAAATATCTAGAAATAAAAATTTTTGGATTCCATATTTAATCAAAAAATCGATCTTAGTTCTGACTCTAAAGCTGGGGCCAGATTCCCGCAGTCGTAAGCATTCGAAATTGTTAAAAAATCACGTTTTTAAAGTGCAAATAAAAGTTAGTTAGTTAGTTCGCTATTTAAACTGTTAAACGAATTGATCCCGAAAAAGTGGAAGATATGGATATTTTATATTAAGCCCTTATTTAAGAATATATTAAGTAGATTTTCTCATGACTGCAACCAAAAGATGAACTTTGTCGTAAGTTATTTTAATAGAAATCGAGTTTTTCAAGTAAAAATATGTCGGATATATATTTATTTTCTAACGAGCGGGAATTCCCGGGATCCCGGGAAATTCAAAAAACAATCCCGCTGTCCCGGGAAATGAAAAAGTCCGGGAAAATAAAAACCCTAAAGATGACAAAGTAAACTGTGATAACATTTTGTGTTGTTGTCTTTGTTTTTTCTTTGATATTTTAAATGTTAAATAACGCTCCTAGACGAGAGCGGGAAATTCTCATTGAGTTTATAATATAACCTAACAAAGATTTCTAGAAATTCTAAAAACGTCCTCCTCTGACGAGTTTCTTCGTCAAGTATGAAATCCAGATAGAAGCATGCCTTCAACAGATTGTTTTTCACAATTTGCTAAATAATTTTTGGCAGCTGAGAAGTGGCAGGCGGCAGCTGTGAGTCGGCTTAAATCGGATCGGCCTTTTCTTAAATGCTTTAAAATAAATGGCAGCCCTAGATCCACCATATAGCCAATATGGGTATAAATTTTTTTCTTTTCTTAAGTACTTTACTGTTGTGTAGAAATCAATTTTAATTTCGAAAATTTTGAACTTCTTTCTGTATGAAAATTTAATTATTTTTGACCCCACCTTTTAACCTTTATGCCAGATTCACAATGCTGGAGTACTCCACTCTACAGAGTGGATTTTGTTCCTTTCTTTTTCGCACTAACATGCTTTTTGTATCATGCCATCTCTATTTTAGTACGCTCCACTCTCGAGAGTGGAGTACTCCATCATTGTGAATGTGGCTTTAAGCATCAAAAAATGCATATCTCTTACTTTCTTCTCCTCAATGTAGTCATGGTGGAGAGGGGGGTCAATCAACGGGGTCAATTCTATTTCTTACTACAAAATGTCGATTCTGACCCATAGCGCGTTGTTTTAAGGCAATCGTCGTTTTAAGAGTGTCGGTAATAAAATTTGGAAATTGTGTGGATTTCATTATATCTCTTTAGCATTCTTAAAGCATTATACTCGTAAACAACAACAAATATAATGTAACCAATAACAACAACAATATATTTAATTACCTTTAACTCTACAGCTCAAAACCTTTAAATTATAAGGTAACAAAGAATAGCATTATTGTGTAGACGTGTATTTAACTTAACTCTAACTAAATTAACAATAACTTTTTTATATTGTTGTATTTAAATACACATATCAGACTTTCTATACCAACCTCCCCGCTATAGGAAAAAGTGTGCCTGTGTCCACATAAGAATGGCTGAATAAAAATTGATAGAATGAGAAAAAGTTTTTCAAAGATCCCTATTAAATATCGCATTGTAAAATTAATTTTAAAATGCTTGCAGTATTTTTTTCTGAAATGCAACTTCTGTTCTTACAAGTTTGTTTTTTGGCAAATTTTAGTCATCGGTCCCCTCTACTATGCATTTAATAAAATGTGTCGATAATTCTCTGTTAGGAGGGAGTGGAACACAAGGTTATTGCTTCTTTCTTTGAGGTTTGTCCATATAAACGCCCATATTACGAAATTGTAAATGTCATTTAACCGGAAATATACATTTATAGTTAGTAGAACATGAATTTTGTACCCTCCAAATATGGAGTGTGGGTGGGTGTTTGGGCTGAGTTGAGTACTGAGGGCATTATCGAATGGTAACAATGGTTTGGCATTTTCAAATAAACAACATTCAATACTGATGATTGTTGAATAATTGAGCCTCAACCAAACGTAATAATATTTAACATACGCAATGTAATGTAATGTTATATGTACATTTCAGTATTTAAATCTGTACGCGTGCAAATAAAGATTTAAGTGAGCTGGGGTTTCATTCAGCTGTTTTTGTTTTTATTTCGATGTTTGTTTTTTCTCTTGTTTGTGAGTTCTGCATACGTAATGTGTTAATGTTATTAAAAGCCGTACAAATAAAATTGTTTTGAAATTGTCATTTAAAACAACAGACAAAATAAGCAATGATTTAAATACTTTTCATAGCCCGTTCACACTGCACAAGCTAGGTTGTAAAGCAAGTATTCAAAACAGAGATGATATATAACAGGTATGGGCACATAAATGGCTTGAAGGGCCAAATTTGGGATTTAACAAACTTACTGAGGGCCGCACCAATTAATACATTACTCGACAAAAATTATTTTTTTGTACAGCCGTCTGCTAAAACCTTTTTTTGAGTATTTTGGTTTCCTAAGTCCAGATCTAAAGTCAAAAAAGGTCCACTGAATAGCCTTCGAGTTGTGGGTCTTTCTTTTTTTATTCCCTCACCCAGGGAAATACTTTATGAGTCAATATTGCGGAGAAGTACATCAAAATCTTTTATATTTTTATGATTTTGGATCCAAATATATTGCCTTCTTAATACGAATCTGGGGGGTAACCGCATAACTCGATTCGAAAAAATTTTCGAATTCGTAAATCTTGCAAATATTGTTAAAAATATAATTTTGTATAAAAATTCTACTTTTTAATTTATTTTTATCCTAAAACTTTTACACTACACATGAAAATTCAAAAAGTAAGATTTTTTCTTAAACTTTTCTTTTTGCGAAAGGTAGAAAATTTACGAATTCGACAATTTTTATTCGAATCGAGTTACGCGGTAACCCCTCTGAAGTCAAAAAACTTTGTCGAATTAATCTTCGAAAATATAGTTTTCAATTTTTAAATATTTTTAAATTTACTTAATGGATTTTGATCCCTAGTTTTATTTATTGGAATGTGTAACAAGAATTAAGTGGCGAACATAATTTTGATACAAAACGTGGAAAAATATAATTTTTATCGAAAATGTGAATGTAAATGATATTTAAAACTCATAGGTCAACAACATTTTCGTATCGAAAATGTATAACAAATATCAAACCTCTCAGGCTCTGATTGCATTAAATTAAGGCATTGTCTAAGTCTAAACGATAGAAATTGACAGTTACTTTCGACAAAATTACATGGGAAACAAAAACAAATTTTCATTATTTTGCTTTCGTTTAGAGCATTTTCATGATACATAAACCAGGGCTAATTCTTAAATTTTAAAATTTCAATCACAAGACAAAAAAACCTAGCCTAAAAATGTTGATACTTTTATGGTTTTTATTCTGTAAATCAAAAATTATTCAAAAACGCACATATTTTTTAAATTTTAAACTTCTTTGTGAAAAATTGCTCGTTAGTCAGTCTTAGTAAAATGAATCACAAAAGGCACAAACATTTGAGGGAAATTTTTATATCCAAAGGTGATTCAGAAACGACTCAAAAATATAAATTAATTTGAACATTTTGTGAGCAATTCAAAAACGACTCAAAAAAATTATTTTTTTAGCCTAAAGAATTTTTTTAAATATTTCTTTGAGTAATTTTTTAATAAAAAAAGCCCTTCTTAATGCAGCACAAAGTGAAAGTTTATTAACTCTAGAAAAAATAAATAATGAAAACTATATTCAAAAGTTGAATAACATGTTAAAAAATTGGGATAAGGCGGATTTGTTTGCTTTAAAAACGGGATAAAAATTCAAGGCTGCCGCCTGCAAGACTTTAGAAAGCGGTATAATCCCGTCAAAAGTGGATTGGTTGATCAAGTAAGTGCACTAATAGAAAAAAGCCTGTAAAAAGTTTTGCTAAAGCTGCTAAAAATTACCTACCATAAAAAACTGCAGAAAGAAGCAGATTTTCTTTGCTAAATATTAATGAGATAAAAATAGCAATAATAAAGCTGTTTAATATACAGAATTTTAGTTATATTTCAGCTAAATTTTAGTTAATTAAAATAAAAAAATTACTCTGCTAGAATCATCAACAAATTTTGCTGTATATTTGTATAATTATCAAACTCAAAAAAAACGTTTAATTGTTAAAATGTTGGGTTTTAATTTTTTAAAAAATTGACGTAGCAGACTACATTTAATATGAGATTTTGATGCTTCAAATTGCATTGCACTACCGCCACCACTTTCTAAAGAAACCTCATGAAGGGGGCCTGGAAAATCCCCGAAACGATCGTCTTTTCATTCCTGAAAGTGTAGAGGTTTTTGAAAGCAAAAACTCTGTGAAGTATTTGTCAGGAGAGTATCCTGATGAAGAAAAATAGCAGTTTTTGAAAAAAGTACTTATTATGTTAATTCATAATAAGGAAATTGGCCTCGAACTAAATTAATAAATTTCTAATTTTTAATTGTTTTGAGAGAATAAAAATCTATTTTTATGAAATCAGCAGTCTACTATTTTCCGTCATACATTTCCGTTGATTTTAGCAGGATTACTATATTATATTTAACAGTTTTTTTTGCTCTTCTAATTTTACTAATATTTAGTGAAAATCGGCAAAAAAAATTTCTGCAAAGTCACTTTTAAATAATAAACCTGTAAAAATAGCAGAAAAACTACTAATTGTTTTGTTATTTTCACAGGTTTATTTCTATAAATTTATGAACAAAATTTTATTGTGTCTAACTGTTTTACCAATTTTAAGTGCTTCAAGAGCAATTCCCAAAAGTAAATTTTAGCGATCCTTACGGAGTCCGTAGAACGGCCTTAAAAATTTCCTTAAATGAAAGGTATATTTTTGAATTCAAACCTATAAAAAACTAAGAGATTCCTAAGTTCTTTTATATTGAGCCATAAAATATTTTTCCCAGGCTTAAGGTTTAAATAAAGAAGAAGGAATTTTTCACTAAAAATTCGTATGTAGGAGGCGAAAATACTTTAAAAAGTTTTAGAGGAAGTCTGTTCAAAAAAGTCGATATTTGTTGACTGGTGAAATTTTTTTAAAGCTCCATTTAATGTTTATTTTGTTATCGCTGTTTTCTATATTCTGTATTTTTTTTTTTTTAAATTCTTATTTTACTTTTTTTATTTACTTTAATTTTTTTTTAATTTTGGTTAAAATTTAAAAAAAGAAATTTGATTGCTTTAAAATTAGTGAAGGGCCGCACGAAATTGGTTGACGGGCAGCATGCGGCCCGTGGGGCCGCATTTGCTCATGTATGATATATAAGAATTTCAGTGTGGTTAAAAAATAAGCGTAGATCTTTAAAGTTATCCCAGTCCCAGTTATACCCAAAGATGGATTTTTTTTTGTAAATTTAAAAAGCTCTAATTTTATGAGTAGGTTGGACGTTAAGAAGAAGAACAAACATTTTTTCAAAGTTATAGACACATTATTAATTTGCAAATCAGACTAGATCTAGTTTTTTGTGTGTTTTTTAAAATTTTGTTTAACAAAATATAAAAAATAGTGGTCATCGGATAGAGTATTTTTCAATACACCTCAGGGAATAATTCTACTAAAAACTACACATATCCCTCTTTTAACTAGTAGTGAGTGCGTTTTAAATTTGAAGATATTAGAGAAAAATGTGATTTTGAAATCACTTTCCGAAAATTTTGTGAAACTTCACCTGAAATTTTTTAAAATTTTAAATTTTTCCTGAAAGTGTATCCAAACATTGTGTTGTTTCTTGCGGAATTTGATGAAAGTTGTCGAAATAACTTTTTAAACACCAACTTTTATATATAGTAAAAAAATTAGAAATTAACCCCTACGGGCACATGGAGTCAAAATGATCCCATTTTTTTATGTAAAAAAGGGCCATTTGGCATTTACAGTCAAATCTTAAAGTATGATACATCGACGTTTTTGTGTCCAGGGCACCAATGTTTTGCCAGGGCCCCTTTACCTTAAGTATCCCATTGTAGTAATTACTCACCAGATCTCAGTTCCTAACACCCAAATGTACCACACTAATGTCAGAAAAATGAAGCTCGGAAAAAATCATAAAACTTTTTCTAAGGAAGTTTTTCTATACTCACAATATATTTTCCATAACCGATTGAGGTTTATTTGAAAAGTAATAGGTAAAGTTTGTTTTCAATTGAAGAATCAATTAAAATACATGGAAACATATTGTTTAATTTTTTTATAAGTCAATAAAAAACAAACTACAAAAAAATACGTATAGTCTGTAGGAGTTGATATTTTCAGTCAAATATTCTATTTTTAGTTTTCTATTTTTAGAAAAAATAATTTAAATAATTTCGTTGTTTTCTGTTTTAAAACAAAAATTTCAAATATTTTCGGTTTTCTTTTTGTTAAAATAGTTTGTTTATATACAAAATCATTTAAATTCAAATTACACGAAATTCTTTACTCATACACACAAACACAGCCAATAAAAATATGAACGCGTGTGTTGTGTGTGTAGTGTTTTGAAAATTCAAACAAAAAAAAACACTTTCAAATATGAAAAAACAAACCACAAAATAGCTTTCTTCTAAAGTTTTGTCAGTTAAAAATTGAAGATTGTTTTAACATACTTTTCAATTATTTTTATTTCTTTTATGGTTTGTTTAAACAATGTTTGAAAATAGATATCAAAATTGTTTGAATATAATGAAAAATCAGTAGAACTTGTCTTAATTGTGTTTTCAATAAATTTACTACGTATTTTAGGATGTTTTTAACGATAAAATATTCAGTGTGTTCGCTTACTCGAAATTCTTACTACTTTTACTACAATTGGAAAGTTTTGTTTACTTTTTGTATTGAATTTTTCCAGCTGTAGTAAAAGTAGTAACTTGTAGTAAGTAAACGAACACGCCTATTGTGAGTATATGGATCAATATATGCACATTAGAGTGTCCCTTAAAAATAAATTTATCATTACACCCCCCAGTTTTATTTGGAAAACGTTAACCCGTGCCGAAAGTTGGACGAAAATGGGCCCTTTTGGAAAAAAAGTGTATTACTATTAAAAAATCCCAAAATTCCAAATTTCGAAAAAAAAAATATTTTTTATTCCATTTATTCATTTAATATAGTCAAAATGATTCATACATGGAATTTTGACTTTATCGGATATCATTAACCCACTTTAGCCTGGAATCCAAAATGACCCACGAATTTGATAAAAATGCAAAAACCTGTTTTTTTTAAACTAATTTTAAAGATTTTTTAAAACGCCTAATTTGGAGATGTCGATTACTATTTGTACCACATAATAGTTCATATTAAAGAAAAAAAATTAATTGGAAAAATAATAATTCCAGTTTGTGTTTGGAGCGACTGCTTTTCAGGACATTTTACAAAAATTGCTCATTTTGCCAAAAATTTTAAAAATTTCAATTTTTTCATCAAATTTTACACGGTTTTCGGAAAAACAGCACTCAAATTTGGTTAGATTACACTATGCGACAGTCAAAATCGGGATGGGATGAAACCAACGGGAAATGTTATATCGGTCAAAAACAAGTTATACCTGTCCCGGCGTTTCGCTGGGTCACCCCTAGGAATCGAGATATATCTTTTTTTTGACATAACTCGAGAACCACTAGTCCGATTTTGCTCAAACAATTTTAAAAAAATTAAAAATTACAATTCCTTTAATCTGTTCATATAACGTTTTTCTATATACTCAACAGTTTTGCCGGTAAAAATCAAAAAAAGACCACCAAAGGTCAAATCGATATATCTCGATTCCTAGGGATGACCCAGCGAAACGCCGGGACACGTATAACTTCTTTTTTACCGATATAACTTTTCCCGGTAGTTTGAACCCTTCCCGATCACTGACCCCTACCATTTGTCTCACAGTGTTATAATTATCTTTTCATTTTTTTAAAAAAAAGTTAACCCTTAGTTGCCTGGGGTCAGAAAGACCCATGGAACTTAATATTAATTATGACTATGAGATTGTAAAGCCATTAAATTTATAAAAAATCTCAACTGGATAAAAATAATTATTTTGAGTAAAGTGATCCATATGGGGATAATTTTTACACTTTTGGCCAAAAACGCCCCACTATCAATAATAACAAATCTAAACTAAACAAGAATTTTTAAAATTCAACGAAATAAAACGATTTTTTTAATTTTTTAAATAACTAACAAAAATAACTGTTTACTGTAAAAATACTGTTTTGGTAGTTGTTTAGTATGATATTAAAAATAACCGCTTTAAACAACTGTTGCAAAATTACATTACTTTTCGTTAGTTGCTTTCATAAATAACTGTCATAACAGTTGTTTTGCATTTTCCAAAGAAAAACAACTGTAACTACTGTTAAAACAACAACTTCTGTTTACTACACAAACAACCGTCATGTAGTAACTGTCAAACTTTTTTGAGTGTGACAGATTCCTGTGCCATCAATTCTGTGACATTTTTTTTTTGGCTTAGTCCCGGGGCAGGTTATTTTGCTTCAGTCCTGCGACTGGTTCTTTTGCGTCGGTCCTGTGACGCGGACAAGGTATCGGTGTTTTTCATATAAAAGAATCGGCCCATGGACCTGTCACGTGACTTGTCCGGTGACCTTTTCTCTTAAGGATGTTCCTTTTTGAACTTGCCAATAATATATGTTTCCTCAATCATATTTCCGAAAATAATTGGTGAACCAATATTTAAATGCCATTTATGTGGAGGTAGATCAAGTATAGGGTGTGGCTAAAGTAACTATGTGATGTAAAAAGTTGTAACTTCTTTGCTTGTGAAATTTTCATATTTTTTCCCTATTTCAGAAATGGAACGCTATACAATTGCGCAAAGAACTAAGATTGTTTTTCTATTCCTTAAAAATAATCGTTCGAAAGTTAATACTCAACGTGCATACAGAAGATTTTATAGTGTAAAAACAAATCATATAGTTACTTTAGCCGCAACCTGTATAAGTGTCAATTACATTAAAATGTCATCCTCTGACACTTTTTCTAAAGTGTCTTTTAAAGTTAAGTTTGAGATATATGACTTAGAGAGTTTGCACAGCCTATCAAAGATGGTTATTTTCTCCTTCTTATCTATACATATTTGATAAGAATCCTACATTGGTTTGTATTATTACTGGTATTCCAAAAAATAATGATACGTCATTAACTAGTAAAACCTTTTTTGTGCCACTTACTCGCTGAATTACTTGGAGTATAATAAAAATCTGGTTCTAGAAATAAAAGGCATAAATTTATGAAGACGTTCCAAAAGTTCATATCCCAATTTCGCTGATATAAGAATGGATTGGGATTCCGAGCTATATGCTACATATATTCCGAATTGCTATGTCGCATTGACAGTTTGCGAAAGAAATCCAATTGTGAATTTTTCGGGTAATTTATATTTTTGTGTATTGTGTGCAGTGTGAACGGGTCATTAAATTTTTGCCAACTCTAACAAAATTGTTTATTGTATATATAAAAAAATTAATGTATCATGTTACAACCCAGAATAAAAAGTATGACTAAAAGGTAACTTTATTTGTTTTTTTTTTGTGATTTTGTTTTTGTCCACATGAAACTCCTGCTATTCCATAAAGATGTTATTCATCTCTGCTTTTTGGTTGTCATGGTTAAATAATGTTGTTTGGTGCTTCCTATGAATGTATTTTACGTGTTGTATTTTAGCAATTTAGCTTGAGTGTGTGTTAAGTTGTTGGTTTTAATGTTTGTAAATGTTTTGGTTAAACAAACCACATTATGTAGAGTTTATGTCTATTTTATTTTTTTGAAGCATACAGAAGACCATTTCAAAACGTTACACTAAACAACAACTTAATTTAAAAGAAGAAAGAATATTAAATACACACATAAACACACAAGTTTTGTAAAATTTTTTTTGTTTTAGAGGAAACCCATTAAAGCCTAAACTAAGTTACACAACAACAATTTTGTAAGCAAATAAATTAAAGGAGTTTCTCCTCGTGGAGTCGTTAAGGGATTTCTGCGTTGGAAAACAATTTTTAATGTTCTTAACCAGGAATACACAATAAATGTTGTTGTTGGCAGTGATGTTCATAATAATGACAACATTTTCTCAAAACTCTATATAAATTGTTGAAATATTAAAAGAGAGTTGTTTAAATAAATAAAAAAAAAAAGTGTTTTTAACCAATTTTATTAAGTTGTTATTTTGAAACACACTGAAGAAATTTCTTCATTCGTTTAATAGCTCTTAAAGTATAAACAATAATAAACTTCCATAAACATATTTATGATATTCACTAAAAATTTTGCAGTTTATTAAATATTTAACAGTTTCTTTTTCATGGTTTGCAAACTGCTTTTTTATGAAAAGTTGTTAATAAGTTTAAAAGATTAAATTCATAAATGCATAAAATCCTTGTAAAAAGTTTTACTCACGGTAACATATAATGTTACAACAGTATTAAATAAATTATTCAATTTAACAAATGAAATTGTTAAACTAGTAAACACAGTCATAATATCTACTATGTTGAGCCATTTCAAAAATCTTCGATATGATTTTAATCGTTTTTGGTGTGTATGTGTTTGAATTTCATTGAAAATTAGCACACAAATATTTCATATTCCTACACAGAGAAAAAGAAATATAGTTAAACCAATTAATATATTATATTTTAATTAACATTTCATATTTTTACAAAGATACGAATCGTATTAAAGTAAAAATGATTCTACACCAGAGATACAAGCCGGTCCATTCTGTCGGCTGGCGGCGGCTAATGGCTAAAATAGTCGGCGGCGATTGATTTTTGGAGATGGGCCGCAAACGCATCGGCGGCGGCTGGCTAAAAAAAATAGTGTCGACTGGCGGCGGCTAATCGGCTAACGTCGGCTAAAATGCAAATTTTCCAAGAATTTCGACAGATACATACACGCAAAAATATCGAATTTATAAAAATTAATCTTAAATTTCACAATGTCGTTGTTAAAATTATAAATACATTTGTTGAATTTTGCACTTATTGTAACAATCTTTGGTATAAAAACACCTTTGAAGAAGAGGAAGACGACGAAAAAGAGGAAGAAGGGGAAGACAAAGAAGAAACTGAGAAGCATATTATAGATCAAACAGAAAGCAAAAAAGACTTAGTTTTGTGGAAAATATTTTCAAAAAGCATGAAAAAAAAATAATTTTTCCAACATTTTGCTTCATAAGCACCACAAAAATTTTATAAATCAATTTTTGTTGCACAGGTCTCTAGCAATAATTTGGCTTTTACAGATTTAAAAAATATCAATAAGTCGACAAGTTATAGCCAAAAAAAACCATATAAACAATATGCTGAAAATCGGCATTTGACTGCAAAGTTCGAAGGTCGATTAAAAAAAAAAAAATCGAACTAACATAAACAAACGCCGCGATACGGGTCTTCTAATTTAGCCTCTATTTTCACCCTTCACTCTCACAATCGACCTAACTTTTGCTAACCTGAATTTGTTCCACAGTGTTATTTAAAGTACTGAGGATTTTCATTAATAGTACACATCTTTAAAAGAATATATAAAATTTAATAGTGCAAAAAAAACTTTACACTTTTTGCAAATAAGTTTATTAGGATCTTGGAATTCAAATAAAAACGAGTAAAAAGGTTAAAGTCGGGCATGCCGACTATACAATACCTACACCAGTCTGGTTAAAAGCCAACTAATGTTTGGATCCGAAATTTGAATGGGTTGAAATGAGGCTTGTGTCAAAATTTTCTATAATGTGAGTCAGCGCACCAAATTTCATTAAAATATCTTAATATTTGCGACCTGCAGTTTGTAACCAAGCCAATTTTGGGGGGACCCTTATATGGGCACTAGTTCTAAACATCGACCGATGTTCACCAAAATCAATAGGCTTCGTCCTTGGGTCTATGTACCAAATTTCATCAAAATATCTTAATATTTGCGACCTGCAGCGTATAAACAATATAATTTTGGTGGGACCCTTATATGGGCACTAGGTCTAAACATGGACCGATGTTCACCAAAATCAATAGGCAGCGTTATTGGGGCAATATAGGTCTGTGTACCAAATTTCATCGAAATATCTTAATATTTGCGACCTGCAGCGTATAAACAGTATAATTTTGGTAGGACCCTTATATGGGCACTAGGTCTAAACATGGACCGATATTCACCAAAATCAATAGGCTGCGTTATTGGGCCAATATAAGTCTGTGTACCAAATTTCATCACAATATCTTAATATTTACGACCTGCAGCGTATAAACAGTATAATTTTGGTAGGACCCTTATATGGGCACTAGGTCTAAACATGGACCGATGTTCACCAAAATCAATAGGCTGCATTATTGGGCTAACATAGGTCTGTGTACCAAATTTCGTCAAAATATCTTAATATTTACGACCTCCAGCGTATAAACAATATAATTTTGGTAGGACCCTTATATGGGCACTAGGTCTAAACATAGACCGATATTCACCAAAATCAAACTTGTTCGTCCTTGGGCCAACATAGGTCTGCGTACCAAATTTCATCAAAATATCTTAATATTTGCGACCTGTAGAGTGCGCACAAGATTGCATGGACAGACAGACAGACGGACGGACGGACAGACGGACATCGTTTAATCGAAATAAAAAAAAATTCTGAGCCGATCGGTATACTATAAGGTGGGTCTACGACCAATATTTTTTGGTGTTACAAACATCAGCACAAACTTATAATACCCTGACCACATGTGGTGTAGGGTATAATCATTATATGTATAAGCAGTTCAACATGGCAATATGGTCGCGATATTTTTTAAAGAAGTCAAATTTTTTTAATATATCATAATCTCCGTGAAAAGGGGGTTTTGGTGCTTCCCCTAAACTAATGAAGATATATAATTGAAATTTGGCATATAGCTTCGTTTTATGACGAGAAGAAACCCAACCATAGGATTTTTGGCTACTCGAATGTTTAAGGGGCAAAACGGGGCTCAGAAGTTTGAAAAAATCGTGGGTAGGAGGGGGAGGGGGCAAAATATGTTAAATATTTTTGTCTAATTTGAGGACTCACATTTTTTATCCGATTTTCATAAGTAATACCTTTCTGGAAAGGTTGTAATGTTATATTGTTTACAACTTTATTAGTTGTTTCAAAAAGCCACCTCAAGACGGCGCTAATCTAGCATTTATTAGAAAACTGCAAAAAATTTAAATTTGGGAGCCTCGAAAATGATTTTTTTGATATGTCGTGGTGGAACTTTTTTTTCCCCATGCTAAAAGCTTTCGAAAAATCGATGACGCAATATCAAAAAATTTTTATCCATACAATTTGACTCGCCCTATGATACATATATACAATAAAATACTAGAGGGTATATTGCCTTAGCCGGCATAATTAGCCTATTTTAAAGTTAAATTTAAAAAAATAGTTTTGATACTTATACCAGTATGTAATTACTTCACCTATTGGCAACATAAATTTAACTGTTCTAAATAGGTAACACCCGAATATTTTTTTTAATTTTATATAATATGAAAAAAATTAAAAAAAAAAATTATAAACGAAAAAGTTAATACATTTTTAAACCCCATGGTGACTTTTGGCCCAATCTGTAGATACAAGATCCACATCATTTGTAATTTTATTATGAAAAATTCTTACAAGTTAAAGGATTTTTTTTTTATAGTAAAACGTCTTCAGAATCTGAAGAATTTTAAAACAAAAAACGGGTAAGTATGATGGTTTTCTATTACTTATGTAAAGCCATCAGATTCCGAGGGATTTTCTAAGGAAAAATTCTTCACAGTCTGGTAGATTTTTTATAGGGAAAAGTCTGCAAAATCTTAGGTGTATTCTAGAGGAAAAAGTCTATAGAATCTGAGGGATTTTCAATTAGAGAAAGTCCTCGGAAACTGTAAATTTCTCTATAGGAAAAACTCTTCAGAATCTGAAAATTATATAAAAATTTTCTGAGTATCTGAGGGGTTCTATACAGGAAAAAGTCCTCTGAGTCTGGCGGTTTTCTATGGAAAAAGCCCTTAGAATCCCAAGGTTTTTTGTAGGAAAAAGAAGAATCTAGAGTTTTCTACAGGAATTCGAGAGTTCTTCTAAAGAAAAAGTCCTCAGAATGTAAGGATATTTCTATAGAAAAAAATTATCAAAATCTGAAGGATTTTTATAGGAGAAAATCGTTAGAATCTGAGGGTTTTTCCTTTATAATATGATTGCTTTTTTTTTTTAGAAAAAAGTTCTTAGATTACGAAGGGTTTTTTTATTGTAAAAAGTCCTCAGATTCAGAAGAAAAACCCTTAAATTCCAATGACACTTTCCTGTAGATAAGGCATCGGACTCCGACGATTTTTCCCATAAAAAATCAAATTCAGATTTTTTCTCACAGAAAACATTTCCGATTCTTAGGGCTTTTGCATAGTAGATAAAGCTTTTTTGTATAAAAAAAATTCTCACATTTATAGAACTTTCTCATACAAAAACACAACACTGAAAGCATTATCCTTCATGATATTAATAATATAATTTCATAGAATTTTTTTCGTAGAATAAATGAAGAATTTCATTATATATTTAATATTTAACGAGTAAAAAGGTTAAAGTCGGGCATGTCGAATATACAATACCCTACACCAGTCTGGTTAAAAGCCAACTAATGTTTGGATCCGAAATTCGAATGGGTTAAAATGGGGCTTGTGTCAAAATTTTCTATAATGTGAGTTAGCGCACCAAATTTCATTAAAATATCTTAATATTTGCGACCTGCAGTTTGTAACAAGCCAATTTTGGGGGGACCCTTAAATGGGCACTAGGTCTAAACATGGACCGATGTTCACCAAAATCAGTAGACTTCGTCCTTGGGCCAACATAGGTCTGTGTACCAAATTTCATCAAAATATCTTAATATTTGCGACCTGCAGCGTATAAACAATATAATTTTGGGGGGACCCTTACATGGGCACTAGGTCTAAACATGGACCGGTGTTAAGGAAAATCAATAGGCTTCATCCTTGGGTTGACATAGGTCGGTGTACCAAATTTCATGAAAATATCTTAATATTTGCGACCTGCAGCGTATAAACAGTATCATTTTGGTAGGACCCTTATATGGGCACTAGGTCTAAACATGGACCGATGTTCACCAAAATAAATAGGCTGCGTTATTGGGCCAACATAGGTCTGTGTACCAAATTTCATCAAAATACCTTAATATTTGCGAGCTGCAGCGTATAAACAGTATAATTTTGGTAGGACCCTTATATGGGCACTAGGTCTAAACATGGACCGATGTTCACCAAAATAAATAGGCTGTGTTATTGGGCCAACATAGCTCTGTGTACCAAATTTCATCAAAATATCTTAATATTTGCGACCTGTAGAGTGCGCACAAAAATGCATGGACAGACAGACGGACGGACGGACGGACTGAAGTACATCGTTAAATCGAAATAAAAAAAAATTCTGAGCCGATCGGTATACTAAAAGGTGGGTCTAGGACTAATATTTTGTGGTATTACAAACATCAGCACAAACTTATAATACCCTGACCACATAGTGGTGTAGGGTATAATTAATATTATGAAATTTTTCATAACTTTTCCTTCATAAAATTTCATAATTTCGTTAAAAAAAAATTCATTGAATTGCATAAATTAGATCTTCATAAATTTATTGAAAATGTTCTTTATACATATTTGTGACCTTCTCCGAGCAAAGGGACCTAGTGTGTCAAAAAACCTAGTGTGTCAAAAACTTGGGAAAATCGATATTTTCTCATTTTTATCGATTTTCCCAAGTTTTTGACACACTAGGTTTTTTGACACACTAGGTCCCTTTTCGCGGAGAAGGTCACATATATGAAATTGTTCAATAGTATTTACTTTTTCTTAATTTTTTTTATTAAATATCGTTTAATTTCATTAATTTTTAAAAATTTTCATTCAATAAGAATTTTATATTAAACATTTAATTCTCAAATACAATAGTTTTATGTAACCACAAGGACGAGTTTTAGTGATGTGCATTAACTTATTTATTAATTAATAATTAATTTATTATTTTTTTAAATTTTTATTTTTTTTAAGTAATTTTTTATTATTAATTTTGGACTATGAAATTTTTTATAAATCATATTTTTTCGAAATATTAATAAGGAATTTCATTAATTGAATTAAGCTTATTATAAAATTTTATGAAACTTTTTAATTTAATAAATTCTTTCATTAGATATATTTTATATATCCGTAAAATATGTTACAATTTTATTGCGCTTTTTGCATTTGCTAAATACTTTTTATTTATCCACTCCAGCTTAGCAACTATAATAAATAATAGTAAATGACATAATTTCACAGATTTTATGAAGCTCTTCATTGGCTGAATGATTTATTCATTGGAGGAGTGGCCTATTAATTTTATGAAGAGTTTCATTAATTATAAGAACTTTTCATAAGCATTGACTTTAATGAAACCTGTTTTATAGATACTATGAAAAGTTTCAATGGACGAGTTCCAGTGACAATTTTCATTGAAACTGTGAAGAAATTCATTACTGAAGTGAAGATAATTTTCTCAGTGTAAGAAAATCGTCAGCTCCTAAGGACCCTTTTTCTATAAGCAAACCCTCAGATTTTGAGGAATTTTTTGTATACAAAAATTCTCGGATTCTGTGAACTTCTTCATTCAGAAAAACTCACAGATTCAGATTAATTTTTTTTAATAGAAAACCCCTCATTTTGAATCAATTTGTCTATATAACTTTTTATACAGAAAACCACTTAGATTCAAAATTGTTTTCTATATAAAAAATAATGATATAAAGATTTAATATTGTTTAGTAGAAACCCGCAAATATAAATTGTGTAATGTAGTAGTAATATCTGTTATTTGCTTAACCCTCTAACCGGCAAGCCCGCCTCCAGGCGGGGTATATTAAATTGATCAGAAATTTGCCAAAAGAGTATTTTATAATAAGAAATTATGCTTCTTCAACAGAAAACAAAATTTATTAAATTTTTTGTGAAGAATTTTTTTGTATACAATGCACGGCTTGGAAACGAGAAAGTGTCAAAGATAAAATTTCGTAAAATTTCAGAAATTAAATATTTTAAAACAACCAAAATTTTCAAAAATCCTAAAAATATATTTAAAGCGACTAAAACAATTGATAATGACCACAAAGTAATATTGAAGCTTAAGCTATTCAAAAAATTCCTTACTTTGGTCCAAGGACACACAGGATTCCATAAGGATACCTTTAAAGGACATCGCCTTAACTTGAAAACGAATGGACGGATTTTTCTGAAATTTGGTAAAAAGAATATATTTGGTATACATAGCAAAGCTTATAAGTTTAAATAATATATATTGAAGTTTTGGTGCGTTTTCGCTCAATTTCGCATTTTTCGAAAAACGAAAATCTCTACATCCTCTTAAGTAACAGCACAAAAAATGTAATTTTTTTATTGCAATTACATCTTGGTAAGAGAAATAATTTGTGCTTAAACCTAGTAATTTTTATGCGCTAGTTTTCGAGATTCATCCTTAAACTATTTTGCCCATATCGCCTAAAGTAGGCAACGAAAAAAAAAATTTGTAGAACTTATTGTTTATTTTTCCTAAGGAACACATGGTATAAATTTCATTGCAAAAAAGCTTAGGACGGTTAGAGGGTTAAGAAATCAATTGTGAAATTTACATGAATTTTTATATATTTTTCTTAATAAATAAATTTAGAGTTAAAAATTTTTAAAAATGTTATCATTTACGTGACTTCTTTGCAATAATAAATTCTTAATGTCAAAGTAAAATTACCAAAATGTCACCTACCTTAAAATTGCCAATACACCAATTATTTTTGGTGTATTTCCATTTGAGAGAAATGCCTCATGTCCAACTTTCTAAGTGATTGTTCACAGAAAAATATAAAAACGAGTTTCAATTACGAAATTGATTATATTAATTAAAAATGTAATTGATTTTGTTCCTATCACACAAATGGTACTATTAACTACTAAAAATTGTATATGATTATTTGAAAGAATTAAAATATTAATTGATTTAATTAAATATTTGATTAAAAACAGTTTTTCTTAGCATTTGTTTAATACGATATTTTAGGTTAATTATTTTTTCTGTGTATGATTTTCACCAAAAAAAAAACACTTTTTTTGGGCAGCGGTATTATTTACTAGGTTCGTAGGATTAGTCTTTAAATAATTGTGTGTGGTCACAGCTCTATAATATATTACAGATGTCATAAATTTTTAAATTACTATATTTGTGTCATATTTCTAGTTTAGTGGAACTTCTAAATAGCAAAAGATAGCAAGAAAAGTAAAACCTAAAAATACTATTATAACCGCCTGAACTCGCCCGTATAACACTTTTTTCAGTTTAAAGCAAAAAGCAGGATTTTTAATTTCTCAATGTAAAACCAGTAAGGGGCAAGGACTGGAAACTTTTAAGTAGCAGACAAAGGGTTTCACTACTTACCAGGCTATTTACTCGCAACATTATTTTTGTTCGCGATGTCCAAAAATTCATGGGTGGTCATTACCCTCTTGCTAACAAAAAAAGTGCGAATAATGAGTTACACATAGTGAAAGAATAAGTAGTCACTCACAAAGATAAATTAAGTGGTTACTCAGAAGTTAGGAAATAAGTGGTTACCCTACATTGTGAAATAGTTGGTCATATTGGAAATATAACTTTTTACCTCAGAATATTTTCTATTCAGTTGGAAAAATGTTCGAAACAATTTAATAAAAAAAATAATATAAAAAAGACTAGATCAGTACCTATTTAATCAATTACCAGTAAGTGATTACCTTGAAAGAATATATAAGTACTTCTATAACTAATAAAACGTACCTAAAAAATTGCAAAATATTGGCGGAACGAGAAAAAAGACTTTATGGTAAAAAAACTGTATTAAAAAACCTTATCAGCGATTTTTATTCTCCAAACAAATATACACCCAGAAAACAGATTCAGTTCTGATAACCGCATTTGTAGCCAATCGCATGGTTCGGTTGTGGTAGCCAAATTTTTCAGTTGTGGCAACAGAAAACCAATTGAGACAGGACTAATTTGACTGCGGCAACGGAATTTCAGTTGTATGAAGAACAATTCGGTAGCCACAACCGAAAAATTCATTTGATGCAACTTAACCATTCGATTGGCAACAAATGGGATTGTCAGCACCGAATCTGTTTTCTGGGTGTACTGATGTAAGAATTTTCCTTTTTGTAAATTTTTTTTCCCCGATTTTTTGCAACTAGCCACCGAACTTCGTACTATGAATTGGGTATTATAGTCCCTAGAATATAAATTAAAAAACAACCGCACTCAAAAAATTACAAAATAATCGCGGAACGCGAAAAACGTTTTATGATAAGAGAAAAACATCGATGTATCATACTTTAAGATCCGACTGTAAATGCGAAAGATATAACGAAAAATGTAAAAAACGAACCCTACGTTCGGCAAAAAAAAAAAATTTTTTTGTTTGAAACCTCCTTGCAAAAATACTTCATATTGGAGGGTGTACGGCGCACTTTTTTTTTGCCTGTAAGGTGGTACGCTCTAATGTTCATATATATTTCGATTTTCACATGGGCAGAATCCTTTTTTATTTCTTGATGAAAACTTAAAAATAAAGTTTTTTGTTTGTAAAATCCTGTGCCTGGTAAGGGCACTACCAGTAATGGTCCTTACGTTATTTGGTAAATAAAAAATAGTGGTTTACAGATCATTTGTTACATAATGTATTATTTAAAACGTAAGGTAAGAACCAGACATTTTTTGGAAATTTAATTTCTGATACCACTTTTTACCATAACCAGGGCCAGGAAATTCAAATAATGACAATACAGCAAGCAGGTTCTTTTCTAATTCTGTAAGAGCATCTCAAATAACAGAAATTGATTCACGCAGGGAAAAGACGATGACATCAGGGGACCTGCACAAATTTGTTTCGTTTGGTTATGGTTATTTCCACTTAATGGGTTAATTCTAATAAAACTCCTTGTTCTCAGCACCAGTTTTTACAAGTGTAACTTATGCCTTTAATATTACGACTTTTTAAAATTAACTCTCAGTTTTTTATACAATATTGTTGCAAACTAATAATCCTGTTGCTACTCATTTCACTTCCTGTCAAAGTTGAAACCAAATTTTTTTGGTAAAAATTCCCTTAAGACCACATAAAAACCACAAAAACCTGTGTATAGTCAAATTTGCCAGCGAACCTCGAAATATATTAAAATTTTACAAAACTTATAAAATATTTAAATTAAATGGTAAAAAGTTTTTTTATTTTAAACATAGTTATAATAACATTGTTGAACAATTTCGTTTGTATACAATACATGTATGCGTAAAAACATATTCATAAAATTTGGGGCATCATGTTATTCATAATAGGTTATGTCAAAAATTTTGTGTAAAATGTTATTAAAAAAATACGAGTAATTTTTAAATTCAAATTTTTTTCTAAATTTTCTAATACTGAATTTAGACTGAGCAAAAACTACCTAGTTTTCGTACAAAACTAGTTTTTGTATGTTTTTTTCTAAATCCGTTTTGACAAGTAAAAACTAACAAGAGCCAAAACCCAGGTAGTTTTTGCTCACTATACCTTTTATATTAATTAGAATTTTAAAATGACATTAAGACGTAAATATGCGTCTAAATTAAGGAATTCATAGCAAAAAATTAATTTTATTTTTACTTATCTTGACATAACCTCTTATGCCATAATGTTAAATAAGTATAGAAAAAAATTGGTTTTTAACATTTAAGAAAAATACCCCCAGACTGATGAGATTCTGTTTTTTATTATTTTTTTTTTTTTTTTTGTTATGCAAACTAGGCTTTACAGTAAAATTTTGTTAAAACATAATATTTTAATTTAATTTTTTTAAATAATGGAAATTTTTTATGGTTGCACATAAAAAAACAGATTTTCTTTAGTGTCTACATATTTGGGAAAACATAATACTCTTCTGATTCATGCGGACATATTTTGGGGGGGGGGGGGGAAAGAGTTTTTGTTGATTTTTAACATTGTGTCACTGTCATTTAATATACTCTTGTGCACATGTATGTATGTCTCATATAATTTATTTATGAAAGTCAAATCCCATACGAATTGTTTACTGCGTGGGTATCCTCTTCAGCTGTATTTGACAAAAAAAAAGAAAAAAAAAACACATACAAATGTACAAATACAGAAAATACCGTAATCATAGTGCTTTCCAGTAATAACATTTAAAAAAAATTCAGTCTGTGTATCCATTACTAATAGGGAAAAAATAGAATACCAATGAATGAGGGATATGATTAGTTGATCTTTTATTTGGTAAAAGAATGTTTTTTAGTCTGACTCCAGATCATAAATTAATATCACTTTCTGTTTAAATTATTTTTCAATTTAAAGAAAGATGATAAAATTTTCACAAGTAAATAGCAAAGAATAGAAAATTTGAAAGAATTCGATAAGGCCAGCAAGACAGAATACGTATTTTCGGCTTTCGCTACAAAGCCATCATCAGTGTCATTTGCCTTGATTGGGTTAATAATTGATAATCGTCTACTTATACCATTGATTTAAAAAACGTTGATCTACAAACAGAGCAGAATTGGGTAGGATCAAAATATTTTGGAAATAATTCAGTCATTTCTCACATTGCCATGAAATTTCACACAGCCAAGGTAATTTTAAACTTAAGTTCTGACCACGGATCCACAGGCTGCCAGGATCTTTGTCGTGCAAAAACATATGAAAACTTACCAATTTTCCATTTATAAACCGGTTTTGAAACCCGTAACATTTCTGTAGTCTGTAGGCATCCCAGTGTAGAAACGATAATCACATACTATTTTTTTGGACTACCAGTGATGGCAACAACTTACATTCTGTATTATTTTAAAATATATAATAATGAGTTACTAATAACTAATTATTTTATGGATGATTTTAAAACAAAAATAATGCTTTAGCAATAATAAATCATACTTTATATTTTATCATTAGGTATGTAAAATATAAAGTATTGTCTGGATTTTTTCCAAAATCTGTTTTTGGATTCAATATTTTTCCAACCCTGGTAAGGATGGATATATAGTGGTGGTAAATTTAATAGGAAATTTTGTAGGATTTCCAAAAGTATACAGTTTGTATAAATCCGGTCAGTACTCGCTAAATTTTACTATGTGATCGATATCGCTAATTTGTCATTGAAAGCCACGCCCACTTAAAACAAGTGATAAAGTATTAAATTCCGCACAATATTCTAGACTACCTATTCGCCTTTCGGGGCGAATTTAGTCACTATTTTGATCTTTAAAAATAAAGGCAACGAGAATAAAATTAAAAAAAACTTGAATCGTTCCTATTAAATTTGCCACCACTGTATGTAAATAACCACATATTTTTAATTTTTTGTATGCTGTCGCATAAGCACACTTTTGTGCAGAAAGTCATTTATATTTTTATCTATTAAATATAAAATGTAAAGTTAGCTCAGCTGGGAGAGCTGTCGACTGGAAATCTGAAGTCCCACGATCGATTCCCGGCACGAGACACTTTTATTACAAAAACTTAACAATAAAAAAATATTAATTAAATATTAATTTTATAAAACTTAATTTTTTTTTAAATTTTTTGTAAACTCATTATTGTTATCGCTTAAAAAATTTTTTTATTCAAAAATAAATCTTTTTTACAAAAATTTTTTACTTTAAAAAATGATTTTTTTTTTGTTTACAAAATATCATTTTAAATAAAAAAAAATTATTATTATTGGGTGTATAACTTAAAAATTTGGGATTCACAACAGATGGCGTATCCTTTACAAATGGTTTGTGTCTTTAATAACTTACATGCCATTTTGGACGATAAACATCTGTCATTTATTCTCACTTAGTCATTAAATGAAATAGTGTAAAAAAACAAAGTTTTTTTTGCTTCGGAAATGTCGAATTTTGTGCCAACAAAGCATCATTTGCGGGAAGTTTTGCTTTACTCCTTTAATTAAAAACAAAAGGGCAGCTGAAGCACATCGATTGCTCACCAAAGCTTATGCTGAATATGTTCCATCGATTTTAATTTACACAGGCACAGGCATTACTTGATGAAAATTGTTGTCAAACTCAAGAAGAACTTGCAGAATCATTGGAAGTCACTCAAGCAGTAATTTCAAAACGTTTGCCAGCAGCAAAATTCATCCAATAGCAAGGAAATTGGGTACCAGACCAGTTAAAGCCGAGAGACGTTGAAAGACGATTTTGCATGTCCGAAATGCTGCTTGAACGCCATAAAAAGAAGTAATTTTTGCACCGAATCATTACTGGCGATGAAAAGTGACGATAACCCGAACGTCATGGATCCACTTTATTATATACGCACGAAATCGTATATAAAGCCCGGGCAACCATCAATTTAAATCAACGCGAAAGCCCGTTGATCCGTTGCACCAAGGTGCGATCAGAAGGTCACACCTACTTATTATGAGCTACTGAAATCGGGCCATACAATCACAAGGGACCTGTTCCGGACACAATTGATTCCTTTGAAGCGAGCAAGCGAGCATTGGCCGAATAACGCCCAGAATATGCGAAGCCGTAATATTCCATCATGACAACGCTCGGGCACGTGTTGCAAGACCGGTTAAAAAATATTTAGAAAATAGTAGTTGGGAAGTTTTGCTTCACCCGCTCATATTCCAAACATTTCCCCGCTATAGCTATAACATCCGTCCCCCCCCCCCCATCTTGAGGACGAACAAATTTTTTTTCTCCAAGTAATGCTATAATAAACAACATGATTAATTTTTAAACACATTTTAGCATTTTGCAATAAACAAACATTTTGAGATTTTGTTGAGATTCTTGAATTCAAGAATTTGTTTTATTCAGGAAACCTGACAGATTCTACATTTTTTTAAGAGATAATTCTCAATTTTTTTACGGCCAGTTTTATTTATTGTGAGAACTAAGATCGATTTAAAACAAAATTACCCTACGGGAAATTTTAACAAACTCTCACCGAACTGGCCCCTTTATATGAAATAGACTGGTCACTTTTACATGGCGTTGTCATAGGAGGGGGAAATTGACCCCTTGTGACATGTCACAAGACAAATCCTAGGACAGGTTACTGAACTCTCATAAAAAACAAAGTTCAGGGACCTGTCCTGAGTTTTGTCTTGTGACATGTCACAAGGGGTCAATTTCCCCTTCCTATGACAACGCCATGTAAAAGTGACCAGTCTATTTCACATAAAGGGACCAGTTCGGTGACAGTTTGTTAAAATTTCCCGTAGGGTACTTATTTAAGAAATGTTTAAAAAAAACAATCGTGCTTAGTTCTGACTATAAAACTGGCTCTTAAATTTTAAAGTGAGCGTTAAAGTTTTTTTTAACTTAAGTGCGCTCTTATTTTAACCTCTTAAATAAATTTCTTAATTATTTTTTAAATTTAATGGTCTAAAGATGAACATCTCAACCGTAAGTAATGCTCAGAAATACTTTAATATCGTAAAATCTCTAAAAAAATTTCACTTAAGTAATTGGTTTTACTATAATATAATATCGACCCTCATATTTTTTTTAATGAAAATTCTAATATTCTAAAGGTAAATATATACGTTCAATATTATTGATCAATGTTTTTAAAATCAACCAATCAGAACAAAGTATTTAAAAATAAAATGTTCTGATTGGTTAATTTTCCAAAAATTTATCAATAATATTGAACGTGTACGCTAGACCGTACCTCAAAAAAAAATTTCCGTACACCCTCCAATATGAAGTATTTTTGGAAGGCGATTTCAAAAAAAAAATTTTTTTTTGCCCAACGTAGGGGTCGCCTATTTTAATTTTTTGTTATTGCTTTGGCATTTAAAATCGGCTTTTAAAGCGTGATATATCGATTTTTTTGCCTCGAGGAGACCAGTGTTTTGCTATATAGTAAAAATCCAATTAAAAAAAATTTAAAAGGGAGACCCCTACGTTCGGCAACCAATATATAAAAAAAATTTCTACTGGATTTAGCGAAAAACTTCCTTAGCAAAAGTTTAATGATTTTTTGCGAGCTTTAATTTTCTGACATTAGGGTGGTACATTAGGGTGGTAGCAACTGAGATCTGGTGGGTAACTACTAGAACGGGATACTTGAGGTCGAAATGCCCTTAGAGCAAAATACTGGTCTCCTGAAGAGAAAAACATCGATGTATCATACTTTAAGATCCGACTGTAAATGCCAAAGATATAACGAAAAATGTAAAATGGCGACCCCTACGTTCGGCAAAAAAAAAATAAAAAATTTTTTTTGAAACCTCCTTGCAAAAATACTTCATATTGGAGGGTGTACGGCGCACTTTTTCTTTTTGCCTGTAAGGTGGTACGCTCTAGTGTACGCCCTACTTAAAACTTTTTCCAAAGAAACTCCTCATATTTTTTGACTTTTTACAGTAGAAAAATTTTACATTAAAAAAAAGTATTTGTTAATTTTAATACATTAAAAAAATATCAGATTTGCAGTCATATTTTTATAAAAAAAAAAGATCACACACCTTAACAACAAAAATCATTACTTTTACCATACACTGAGAGAATTATCTACAGGATATTAATGAGTTTTTGCATAAAACCAATGAAGTTGATATTGTATCAAAATTTCAACTTAAGTTGCCAATATTTTCACTAGAGGACGCTATAAGGCAAAAACATTTGGAAAAATTTTTTATAAATGGACCATTGGCTTTGCACTTGCATTTGCAAAGTTTGGTTGAAAAATGTCCATCGGATGAAGTGTTCTTAATAAGTTAAACTAAATTTCGGAAAATCAAGCTAAGATTTTCAAGTCGAGATAGTGCAAAAATTACATAAAGAGAATCAAATCTCTTGTTCAAATTTTCCGATTTTTTGTTGAGACAACCGAAATAATGTTGACATAACAAAATTTCTGTTTTCTTAACTAAATTTGGCAACATATTCGTGTGTCACAATTAATATTTATTCTTAATATGTATCTAAAAAACTTCGTACTTTAAAACAAAAAATGTAATATTTACGTTAAAATTATATTTTACAAAAAAAAAGTTAAAAGTTTAAGTAACAGAAGAAACTTAAATTCCACCTTTATTTTCTTGGCACTAGGTACATGCTTTTATAATCCTAACAATATGTTGCATGACTGGTTATTTGTCGTTGCCAGCAAACACATTGTGTGTAAATATGTTGCATGCTATATATTTTCGCTGCAGTTGCAGACAATTGTCGTTTTGTTTTTATTCAAAAGTCTTTTGGGTTTTATTTTATTTTATTAAGTGTCCCATATAAAAAAAGGTCACCAAACGAGTTTTTTTTTTAGTTTATTTAACATTCTTTTTATTTTGGCGCCGTTTTTTATAGTTGAACTAACATAAGTTTAAATAAGGAAAGTTAAATAAAGAAATTTTTGTACGGTGGCAATAAAAGAACGAGTTTTTGAAGAGAATTTGTTAAAAGTAATTTGATAACATCAATGAAGAAGAAAATTAAAGTAGATATTTTTAAAAGAAAAAAGTTTATTATACTTTGGAGTAATTTTAATTTTTGCCTGCTAACTTATTCAAAATAACTAGAGCTTAGTGCTGAGCAATTGTTAGGTTATGTATAGCAGACACTTTATAAAGGATCAAGCAAAAAATAGGAATATTTTACTTTTGAGATTTTTATTTTGTTCGAAAGATAAATATATCTATTAAAATATTATGCTTTAAGTTTAATTTTAACCCTTTTAAACCCGTGATTGCTCGCAAAATTAAATTTTTTTCCAGAATTAAAAGTATTAAAATGTAAATTTTAATAACAAAACACTACAACAACAACAACGTTTCACTTTATATCAAATGAAAGCTTAGACAAAAATAAGTTAACTATCCAAAGACACCTAAGCGACCATCTATTTTTTGGTTTTGCCCGTGCTATTCAAACGTTGAAAATTATATTTTCACATTGCTTTTCCGGCGCTCTTTGAATCGCCGATACTTTTATCTAATGATGTTATAATTTTGTAAATGTGAACGCACTTTTTGACAGTTGTTGTTTAAGAAAAACAACTATTAAATAATATTACAATTTTTAATAACGAGATTTAGATTTGTAGCAAATTTTTGTTTTTTCAAATGCGTCATATACCACTCAAAATAATACGTCTGTTGGCTGGACAGAAAAATTTGTTATTTTAACAAAATTTGTTCCTGTTTTTTGGCTTAAAATAAAATTTGTTGATTTTAACAAATTCTTTTGTAAAATTTAACAAATCTAAATTTAAGTAAAAAATTTATAAAACTACAGTTTTATCCGTAGTTATACTGAGTCGTAGAATTTATCCAAATTTAGGGTCTCGGGAGCCTCCCCGGGCCTAGTCCATATCATGTGAGGGCATATAAGGGAACTCCATTGGAGCAAACATTTTGTCCGTTTTGCTCTATCTCGCTTAGTTTTCGAGATATGGGCCATTTTATGGAGTGGAAAAATTTTATTAAAAATTTTCGAGGGTCCAAGAGCCCGCCAAGGTCCATTTCGACTACCCCTAACTATTATATAGTTAGGAGTAGTCGAAATTTTCATCAATTTTGCTCTATCTCTCTTACTTTTCGAGATATGAGCCATTTTAAAAAATCGGGAGGGAACGAAATTGCGACATCTTTAAAACTTCGGATACATTGGTGGTGCCATCTAAGGGGTAATAAAATGTAACATGAAAATATTATATTTTAACAATAAATTTTGTTAAATTTAACGAATGGGTTCTTAAAAATTAGTTTTAAATTATTTTGAAAATTAACACTCAATATTAGTTAAATAACTGAGTATTTTTAGTATTGTGTTAAATGAAGATAACTAAAATCTTTGCTTAAATCAGTGTTTCAACTAAAAATTTGTCAAATCGATTTGAAACCAGTTTGACAGATTTTTCTACTAATGTATTATTTTAAGTGCATTAAATGCAATTAATATTGTAATTAATATGCATTTTTATTTATTTTAATTAAGTAGGTTTGAGGTTAAGAAGAAGAATAAACATTTTTTCAAAAGTTATAAATAAACACATTATTAATTTGCAAATCAGACTATATCTACTTTATGACTTTTTCTTTGGACAGGCTTCATCAGTTATTTTCAATTAAATTGTATTATTGTTTATATTTTATTGTCAGATTGTCTCTATATGATAATTTTTTCAACAATCTGTCGGCTGTAGGAAACGAACCCATGCACTCCTACATTACAAACGTAACTATACTAGAGTTCGACAGCTTAGCCATCTCACCCACGTAAGGCCTTGTTCATTTTGTGGCTAAATCATAGTTTTCTTTCGTAGTTTTTTTTAGATTTATTATCCCAAATTGTTTCAGTTCTATGCAATAGCGTTAATCAAGGGTTGGGGGTATAAAAATTAATGCATTTTCAATATTATTTTCATTTATCTTATTTTAATTTTCATGAACGAATTTAATTATACGTGTATACATATCATTTTCATATACACTCAAAGAAATAAAGCGTTTGTAATTTAATAGAGATTGCTTTTATTAAGTAGGGATTTTTATTTTAAATCCTTTTCATTTGTGAGTTATTAAATCTAGAAAATTTTAATAAAATTTTAACAAATTTTTAGGAAAACTCTGAAATTTTTTTAAAGTGAGGTAACCTAGTGTCTTCAAATGCAATAAAATGTGCAAAGAAATTTGAAAATAACACACAAAGCAACAACAAAATTATTTTCGTTGTTGTTGTTTTGTGTGTTATTTTCAAATTTCTTTGCATATTTCATTGCGTTTGAAGACACTAGGTAACACTCAGGAAATTTTTCCTATTAGTTAATGTGTTGCTTGATTTGGAAAGGGCATAGGGAAGAGAATAAAGGTGGTGAAAATGGAGGGCTTCAAATATGACAAAACTGTAATTGTGTGAAATGTTAAATTTTAGAACAGTTCCTGCGAGTCATCTGGTGGAGTGTTGGTGTACTTTATGTGTTAAGTGCTATGCACTCAGGGAATTTCTACAGTCAAGATCTGTTAGTTGTTTAAGTAGTATTTCAGTTTTGTTATTTTCAAATGACAAAAACATTTTTTTGTTAAAGAAAAACAGTTTTTAAATATATTTGGTATTAATTCAAAAAACAAGCTATAAAAATTTACAGAAAATTCGCAACATTTGTTTTATACAGAATATTTTGTTATTAAAGCACCGTAGTTGTTTTTCACGTGGAAATTTTTCACTCAAACTTTAAAGGCCTTAATTATAATTTAAATTCTGAAAATGAAAATTTTTTCAATACAATTAGCAAGCAACAATCACAATAAACACAAAGAGTCACTTTTTCACAAGAAAAATAATAGTATTGTATATTAAATTTGCGTGAAAACAAAGTCTACACAATTTTCACGTGAACCTCATTGTCGTGAAAAATTAGTTTTTTTATATGGAGTATAACAGTTTTTTCACGTGAAACTCAAACAACTTACGGTGCTTTAGTAACAAAAGAAAATAAACCAAATGAATGTAAGTCATTTTTCGGAGACACTCAAAATTATGTGTTGTTAAGAATCGCATGATTTAAGACCCCTACGTTCGGCAAAAAAAATTTTTTTGATACCTCCTTGCAAAAATACTTCATATTGGAGGGTGTACGGCGAACTTTTTTTTTTTGCCTGTAAGGTGGTACGCTCTAATGTACATTCTATAAAAATTTAGCGTGTATACGCTTATTTTCACTGTTTTTTTTTCAGAGCGGTAAATATCGAAATCTCGGGATTTAGTATATTAAAATTGACCGTTCTTAATCGGTTAATTCGTATTTTGATGGACGACCTACTTAGTATGCACATAAATTAAAATTTAGTGGTGCTTTAATAAAGTAAGAGTAAATAAACTACGAATGTCATATTAATAAATAAAATGGCAATCTTTTTTTTTTTTTTTTGTTTCACTCCAGGTATAAATTTAAATGATATTATTTAATTAAAAATGCCAAGCACATAATAATGGGCAATTTTGTTTATACATACAATACATATTATTAAATTTTATAATTGCGTTGTTGGATTTTGTTTGTTGACATTATTAAAAACTAATTCACACAAAATAATTATAATTATTTTTGTTGAACTACTGAAAATTGATATTTCAATTATGTGTTAACAATTTAACAGACATATAAATTGGAAATCAAAAATTGTAATAGTTTTTAAATATTACATAAACAGAGTGCCCATTTAAAAAAGAAATGACACAAACAATTAAATTTTAAAATTTAATTTCAGTTTCAAAGAAACTTGATTTTAATATATATTTAAAACTACCTAGTCGGAAATTGCCAGAGGTACCCAAAATCAAGCACTGGCATAGCACTGGGTAACCGTGTGTTAAAAATAAATAACTGGCAGCACACTCATTTGGGACGCTTTTGCCAGTTTTTATGCCAATGTATGCAAAAAGTACCCAGCCAAAAAAAAACACGAAAGGCACAGCATTGGCACAGTACTTTTAACGGTGGTATAGTGCTCAGCCAATCCCAAGATGATAACACCGGGGTGGGCTTGGCCGTTTGTTTTTTAATTACGCTGGCAAAGCGCTGGTAAAACAATAAATAAAGTGCTTTTTCAATGACAAAATAAGTGCTTGGCCAACCCCAAAATGATAACATCGGGCTGAGCTTGGCCAACTATATTTGAAAAAGATATAGTTGGCCAAGCATTGGCAAAACAAAAAATCTAGTACTTTTCCGCTACCATAAAAATCAAAATAAAGTGAAAGAAATAAAGTTTCATGCCAAGTTGCACTTTTTTAAATTTTAAAACAACATTTTTTGCACAACTTTCACCAAATTCTGCAAGAAACAAAACAATGGTTTGATATACTTTCAGGAAAAATCCAAAAATTTCACCTTTGACCTTGACAAAATTTTCGGAAAACAATCTCTTTTAACTGAATTACAAAAAAATCGAAAGTAATTTTGTTACAGCTCAACAATTATTTTAATTTTTGCATTAAAAAATATAAAAATTATTTTTTCGGACTTTCTATATTTTCATATAGTTAGTTTGAATATTGTTCTACCTCAAGTCCAAATTCTAATATGATATTGTCATATTAGATTTTATTTGTTATTTTAAAAAAAGTTGATCATTTTCCTGATAGACAATACAATTGTTTCGTAGGCATCACCCTAACTCTTCAGTTGTCTGCAATAAGAAAATGATAGCTTTATTACACAAACCGAGACATTACATAAGGTACAAAAAATCAACAGGACGAGAATTTTGTATTTTCGTATATGAACTGTCTGATTTGGTAAAACCAGCTATAAATGAACTCCTTTTTATGAATATTTATGGATCTTATAAATTAAACTAGAGTGTAACATTTTAAGTTTTTGAAAAAAATATTTTATTTTTGAGATTTTAAAAAGTAATCCCATGTAGGGTTATACAATGGCTTTATTTCAATTACTTAAATATTTTCCAACCGATTTTGGATTTTTATGCCTTTTCAGAAAGGTAATTTAGTCTAGATCACGATTCAGTCAGTATTTTCAAAATAAGCCAAAAAAAAGTTATTTTTACCTTGTAAATCGTATTCAAAACTTTAAAGGGCCAGGATAGCTCAAAAATTCTTCGATTGACCTGAAATTTTTCTGGATTAGTTTTTCCAGTAACCTCATAAAATAAGCCTCGGAAAACGGGATTCGGAACAACGTTCCTAATAAGGGCCAGTCTACTAAACATGAAAAAATGTATCGAATATTAAATTTTGACCTGAGATATCTGTTTTGAGTGCATTAGTTTGACTCGATAGAATAAATCATATAAACGCCCAGCAAAAACCTGCTTCGCTGGATGCAGCTTTGTAAGGGAATAAATAAAATTAATCCCTTACAAAGCTGCATGATTTTTCCATACAAAGGGCCCGCTTGGAAGCACGTTTTTTGTGGGAAAAAGCGCATTAATCGCTGCTGAAAAATTTATGTTTTTAGAAAGTGAATTTTAACGCGAATAAATTCATGCACTTTTTTGTGAGAAAAAGTGCTTTATTTGCTGCTGAAAAAATGCAGTAAATTCATGATTTTCATTGAGCGCATTTAAACGCGACTTTTAAATGCATTCATTTGCCGACTTCAAAATGCAGACTGACTCATGTTTATGTGGTTTCTCTACATTAAACTCTAGCAGCAGTGTTGCCATTTCAGTGCTTTTCGGGTATGTTTTTTGCTTTTTTTCCTACCCGTACCCGCTTAAAAAAAGCGGGTATTTACAGTGCTTTTTCAGATTTCTGGCAGTGCTTTTAGTGCTTTTTGTACTGGTCATATTTTTGGTATTTGTTCTTGTTTTTTAAATTTTTCTTGAATTTTCTTTCAAAGTTGAAAAATAATACGAACTATACAAAAAATGCATTTGCATACATCACAATGTTTGTAGTACAATTTTAAATAGCAACTTCGTTATATTTAAACTTCAAAATTTTGAAACATAATTTTGGTACTTTTTTACCCCTTTTTTTGGTTATTATTTGAACCTTTTTATACGATTTTACAAAGCTGAAATGTGTTTTTAAATTCTTGACTTAAATTTTTCAAAAAATTAATATCGTGCTTTTTACCCAATTTTTGGTAAACTTTTACCCGTTTTCACAATGCTCATGGTGCTTTTCTGCCTTCAAGAGTTGGCAACACTGTCTAGCAGTGGGTATCTATCCACCTCATCTCGCTCAAACATCGCTTTATTATTTGGTCGCATTTTTTATAAATAGGTTTTCTTATGCATTTTTCTCTTTGCCCGAGTTCGCTAATTATCGAGAGAACCGTTAGTAGCATAGTCAATCTATAAAATATAAAATCTTTGACTCTAGTAAGGCAATCCTACTAAAGAAGAGTAAAACACGATTGAGATGAGTCAGATTTCGTGCGCATTAATCGTTGGATAACTTACATTTTATTTTACTCCCATACAACCTGCTTCGTCGTAAGGGAATAGCGTAGCACTATAATATTTTAAATAATTTGCTTCGTTTAAGCAGGCTCTATGCAAGATGCTCACGTACTGTTAACCGCTCTCTCACTGGCTCTGGCTGAGATTTCAAGAAGTTAAATTGCAGCTAACGGGTTTAGTTTTTTTATTACATTTTTTCATGTTATGCATATTTATTGAAACAATTTTTAATATTTATTAAAATTTGACAATAAAACTGAACCTATCACCTTCTAATAAAATTTCTTCAAATATCGGCCAGAGCCAGTTAACATTGAAAGAGACACATGCATCCTCTTGAGTTTCTATGCTCGTTGGTTTAAGGCAGTTTTGCAGGGTATACAATCAAATTGCAAAATGTTTTTGTATATTGTATACGCATAAAGTGGCGCAACTCTGTAAAGCAGAATTTGTAGCGCTTTTTTAAGCGCTTCGTATTTTTACTGCTAAATACAAAATTTTTTTGTTGGGCGTTTAATATATCGTTGAATAGATAACTAAGTCTTATTTGTTAATATATAAAAAAAATATTAAAAACTATTTCAAATATTAAACACCCCTGTAAAAAACCAAAAATAATTACAATCCATTTTATTTCAAAATATTACATAGAAATTTAACTTTTTATCTAAAAATAACTATTAACAGTAACGAAACGATTTTTTTTAGCGTGTGACAACTGTTTATTATTTAATTTAAAAAAATCAAATTTTACAAAAATAAGTAATTGTCATATATCTTATTTACAAATAAAAAAAATGCTTTTGAAAATATGACTTTTCCCACAAAATTTGCTCCCCTATCGATGTTCTTGACACACATAAAAGTTTTGATTTTAAAAACTATCACTACTAAACGGCTCGAAATAATTGAAAATAGTTTTCATTCTGAAATTTAGAAAGGTCATGGCAATGATATAACAAAATTTCAAAGATTTTTTTCTGATAATGAAAAACTTATTGGGAAAAAAACCAAAAAAGTCAAGGTAAAAGATGAAGATTTTGAAATTCAAAGCTAAATCTTTTTTATACTATAAGAGCTACTGTTGTACTTGAAGCATATTTTTGCTTTATTTTGTAACTTAAATCGGTTCACATTTGTAAAAGTTGTACGACCATAAAGCTTTTTTATACCCGAGATGGTCAACTTGAACACCCTGTGTTAAAACAGGGTATCTACAAGACTAATTTTCGAAAAGCCTAGATCTTTCTCTTCAGTTCTTGTGAACATTTTTTTCAGATTGGATCAGTAGTTTAGAAAATCTATAATTATTACCATTTTTTTTTTTTTGGTTTGGAAACACTGTGGGCTGTAAGATTATTGCAACACTATCCGAATACCCCTAGTTTTCAAATAAATCATTCATATTTTAATTAAAATGTTGCTCTTTTATTCATTATGTATTAAATTAAGTGTTTAAAAAAAGTTTTCATTTTTTTCCTTTCTTTAATATTATTTAAGTATTTGAACACGAATCGAAGTTTTTATTGTATTCCTTAAAGTATTTAATTGTAAATACATAAATAGGCTTATTTATTTATGTTTATTTACTGTCTAAAATTTATGCAAATTGGGCATGTTAAATAAATGTATTATTAAAATGCAACAATAAGAACTATTGTCCATTTAAATTATGTTTATTTGTTTTAAGTAATTAATTATCATAAAGTTTTTGTAAAACTTACACTACTGTATAATTAGATGTGTACCAAAATGGCAAAGAAAACCAAAAAGTTGAAAATGGGCACAGAAGAAAAGAAGGAAAATCTATTGAAGCTAAACATTTCGATTTTGATAAAAACTTGTAACCTTTCAATATAACGATCGACTGAAAATCACCGTCTATCCATACCTAATGAAATTCTCTATACTGATGAACATGGGCCAATATTTGGACCTAGGTCATGTATGGACTATATTTCCAATATTCTCTTAAGAATATCTATGTCATACAGCGTTGCCAATTTAGCCATTTTATGGCTAGATTTAGCCATTTTTGAACACGTTTAGCCAGAAAAAATTGGATTTAGCCACTAGCCATTTTTAGAAAATGTTTAGCCATTTTTCATTTTTGTACAAAATATAATTTTTGAGCGTGAATTTATAATTAAATTAATGAATTTTGTTCAATCAGCCACATTAATTGCATTATGGTAAATATGCTAAAATTTCAGATCTTACCCAGCAAAAAAAGAGATGCCGAAGCAGTACAAAAAGCACTACAATTGATGATCTAGATGTACTTCTTTTTTATCATAAACACTAATGATTTTAACATTAAGTTGTCATAGGAGAGGTGTACTCCCTCTTCAACATTTTTTCAATACTTTTTGAACGAGTGCAAAGGAAGCTCTTTTTCACCAATTAAAAGTTAAAAAAAAAAATTCTTCGCAAAAAAATTATATTTTATTTATTTTACAAGTTTTTTTAATGCCGCCACCGGGTATTGAACTTGGGACCTCACGGTTGCTAGTCTAGCGCTCTACCGCTGAGCTATTCTTTGATATAAAACTTGAGTGGCATAAACACACCGCTTTTATACTGCGAGATATTGTTCCTTATTCTCTTCAATAACAGTACTTATTAAATAAGTGCAAAAGGTCCACTCCAATTTAATATTGTTTTCAGTACTATTTTTACAGGTGCATAAAAAGAAATTTCCCACCATTCTTTTATATATAAATATTTTTAAAAAAATATTAAAAAATAATTAATACAATAAAAAAAATTTAAAAAAATAAAATAAAAAATATTGGCCCCGCCAGGAATTGACCCCGCGACCCTCTGTTTGGAAATGACAACTGATGCCAAAATCACTTTTTACGATCAGTTTTAGAGAAATTACTATTTATAAGGAATACTTAGTGATTTTTTGGATGTTGTTTAGAAGTAATTCTAAAAAAGATGGACAAATATACTAACGGATACTTTGGAAGCAATGAAAGAAGTGATTTTTTGAAGTTGTTCAGAATAACCTCTAAAAAAATAGTAAAAATACACTAACGGATACTTGTGAAGCATTTGTAAAGCACTACTTCCAATTTTTTTGCTGGGAATTTAACAAATAATCTGTTGAAAGCATGTCCTTATCCTGATTTAATTCATTCAAATAAAATTTAACATATAATAAGTATTGATAAAGATTTCAAACACCCTCTTTGTTTTAAAAAATTACAGAATAAAAATAAATTTCTACACTTTGTAAAATTTCGTTTGAAGAAAAACTGTTTTTTTTTTTAATTAAAAGAAAACCAAAATTTGTATTTAATTGCGTTAAAAATATCAGGATTTAATTATAAAATATACTTAAAGTCAACTGACTTAAAATAAATCGTCAGTAGAAAATTCTGTCAAACGTTGAAACACTGATTTTTAGTTGAAACACTGATTTAAACAAAGATTTTAGTTATCTTCATTTAACACAATACTAAAATCCTCAGAACCTACTTTAACTTATTTCGAGTGTTAATTTTCAAAATTATTTATAACTAATTTTTAAGAACCCATTTGTTAAATTTTCCAAAATTTGTTGTTAAAAACTATAATATTTTTATGTTTCTGTTATTTCCCGATAAATAGCGCCTCCAATGTATCCGAAGTTTTAAAGATGCCGGTACTTCTTTCCCTCCCGATTTTTTAAATGGCTCATATCTTAAAAACTAAGAGAAATAGAGTAAAATTGACGAAAATTTCGACTACCCTGAAAATTTTTAAAAAAAATTTTCCTATTAATAACTGGCCCAAAAGAAAAACCATATAATACCCTCGTGAAAAGATTATCTCTATCCAAAAATGGACTTCAGTGGGGCCTTGGGCCCTCGGAAATTTTTAATATCTCAAAAACTAAGCGAGATAGAGCAATACGGACAAATTAAAAACATAATATTCGGTGGTAAAAATCTTAAGAATTGTTCGCTATTGAGAGGTTTAAAATCCTTCGAAATTACAAAAAATGCATTTTTAAGTTTCCGCATTTGACTACTTTTAGGTAATTCTTAACTCCATAGTTTTCATATAAACAGCCGCTGCTCAAAACTTGTCCGTTAAATCATTGTTGGAATGAATGTTGTTGGTAGATTTCACTAAGTTTAATAAATTTTTAAGGAAAATCGGGAGATTGGTCTTAAAAATTGCTCAGCAATTTTTTAGCTTTATTTTAGACATTTTTCCCCAGAAATTTATCCATTTTTGTTAACCAAGTTCTGGCAACACTGATGTCATATTACGTTAGCAAAAACAGTCTGTAAAAATTTTAGTTAAAACTACTAGAAATTAGTTAAAAATTTCCATGCAGAAAAAGCTGCTTAAAATAGCAGATTATTTTTGCAATATATTAGTCAGATAGGAAAATCAAAAATAAAACTGTTAGATATACAGAATATTAGTTAAATTTGAGTTAATTTTTTCTAATTAATTTATTTGAAAGCCTTAAAAAATTTGCTAAAAACTAAAAACATTTCTTTTTTTGACCGCGCAATATTTTTAATTATTTTTTTAAAAACAAAAAGTCACCTTATTTTTTAATATAAAATGCTTAATTTTTAAAAATTCTATGTAAATTTCATAATTTTAGAGCGCCAATAAGATTGATTAAGTCTAAAAGATTGCTTATTGTATATCAGTAATTTAAATGGTATATGAATAGTACTTTTCTCCTTATTTCAAAACAATTTTCTAGAAAAATATTGGACTTTAGAAGCGGTATTCAATTTGATTATCTCCTTAAGTTTTTTTGAAAGTATTTTTATTGAAAAGTTTAACATTTTACTTTAAGGAAATAACCTTAATTTTTTCAGCAGCGAATGTGAATTAATTTAAGTAATTTTTTTAGAGGCTCCTTAATATTTCCAGAAATTAGAACTTAAGTTCTTTTTTGGATTTCTAAACTTCTTAAAAAAATTAAAATTAATGCACATCTTCTGGACGAAAAATGTAGGATATAAATTTATAGTATAAATGTTGGGTTTTCCAATAAAAATACGTTTAAAAAAATTTAATTTAAAATTAAAATTTTTCTTTGAATGGGGGAAAAGTTTTTTTCTGTAAAATTATTTTGAAATTAGTGGAAAAGTACCTACCATCAATATACCGTTTAAATTATTGAGATTAAATAAGCAGTCTAAAAGATATGGCGCTCCAAAGTTACACAAATTATGTAGAATTTTTAAAAATTGTGTAATTAGTTTTAAGGCATAAACCTTTTCTTAAATGCTAATATTTCGAATAGCATCGCTATTCATCATCCGGGCGTATATTGAATAAACTTAAGGCTATGCTTGTTTAGTTGTCGTTTGTATTTAAAGCATTGATTTACTAAAACCGTTACTAAAACAATTTTTGTAAATAAATGCTTTAAACACAGACGGGCAGTAAACAAGCATAGCTTAAGTTTATTTAAGTTTTTTGTGTGTAAACATTCAGTATACGCCCGGATGATGAATAGCGATGCTATTCGAAATATTGGCATTTATGAAAATTTTATATAAATAAAAAACTTATGAAAACAATTTAGACTTCGAGCTTCATAATTTAGGAAAATATACGTTATATTTTTACTTTAGCTTTTTGGGGAAAAATAAAAATTATTTTCTAATTTTTATTTTTTTGAAAAATATAAAAGTTGTATTTTGACGTTTATTTTTTCAAGAAAAAATAAATCTTTTTTTTACAACAAAAGCGCAGTAAAATGCTAAAAATATTAAATTTTTCACAAATTCATATCAAATGGAGAAAAATATGAGAAATCTCGATAAAAGTGAGCTTCATGGAAATTTTAATTGGTAGTAATTTCAAAAAATAACTTCAATTTTTGCTGGAAAAACTGAATTCAAAAAATAACTGTTATACAATATTTGCTCGAAAAAATAAAAATAAAAATTTTTAATATCAAAAAATATTGTTAAAAAAAAATTCATTAATTAATTTATGGCTTATACATAAAGTTTTGAGCCAACCAGCTTTATTTAACATTAAAAAAAATTGGGTCATATTGACATCATGCTCTCAAATAGGCTAATTTTTATTTTTTTTTTTTCTAGAAAATGCTTAATTAAATGTTTTTATATCGATTTTCATGTCAATCAGCACTTATTTATATTTTAAAAATTTGGGGTCATTTTGACCCCATGTGCCTATAAGGGTTAATTTCTAATTTTTTATTACTACACCCAGGAAAAAGATTGGTTGGAATTCGATCAGAACTATTCAAATTAATTTGCCAGGACGTTATTTTTTTTGGAGTTACCTATAATTGAATACTAGACCAAAAATATTTTACTAGGTATTAAAAATAGGGAAAGCAAACTAAAAAACAATCAAATAACAAATTATTGGTATCTCCAATCAATTTTAAAATTAGTATCAGTTTAGTAATTCTACGCAGTAGAAGCAGCCATTTATTTATTGTATATACAAGAAAATTGGTGTTACCTATAACCTTTATTAAAAAAATTTCAATATTCGAAAGTGGTAACTACAAATACGGTTATCCTAATCAAATATGACCATAAAGTCGAGTTTCTGTAGAACCAACCGAATTGTGGATTGTATTGATAACACACTCAACTATTAATTGGTATTGGTAAACGAAGTTTATGCTATATTTGTTTTCCAAACTGAACATATAAATTCAAAATTAGACATTAAAATTAATAAGTGTTTGTGGTTTAGTGGGTGAGGAGTTAGCCTACTACGCCAGATTTCCGGGTTCGACTCCCGGAAAAGACAAAAATTTAGATGTTGTTTTTTAATAAAAATAAAATATTCTTAAGTATAAAAAGTAAATATGGCTAAAAAAATTAAATGTAGTTGTGGTGCAATGGGTAAGAGTGTGGATTATTAATCAGAATGACCGGGTTCAATACCGGAGAATTGAAAAAAAGTTTTTTAATTTCAAAAATTTGTGGAACATAATAATATTTATGTGGAATATAATATTGAATTAGACAACCGAATATTGGCTTTCACGACGAGAAATATAATTTAATATAAAGATAGTTCTCGTAACCGTACGAATTCGATTGGCAACAAATTCGGTGGCCACAACTGAGACTGTTTTCTGGGTGTATATATAAAATTTTGTATTAACAGAGTTACTTGGACAATTTTCAACAAATTCCGCAGGAAACAGCATGTTTTGGAAAAAAAAAAATTTTTTATACATTCAAAGTAGGGATACCGATCCCGAAATCCCGATCCCGAACATCCCGGGATTAACCCTTATAGGCACATGGGGTCAAAATGACCCCAAATTTTTAAAATATAAAAAAGTGCCGATTGACATGAAAATCGATATAAAAACATTTAATTAAGCATTTTCTAGAAAAAAAAAATAAAAATTAGCCTATTTGAGAGCATGATGTCAATATGACCCAATTTTTTTTAATGTTAAATAAAGCTGGTTGGCTCAAAACTTTATGTTTACGAATTCCGAATGTCTAAAACCTTTGGGAAATTTATGAAAAAAATAAATTTATAGTCCGATTCTTGGCTAGAAAACATTATCACACATTAAATAGATCTGAATATAAACCTAAATAATTTAAAAAATTTTATTCAGCTTTAAAACTATTAAAAACCGTAATTCGGATTTATTCAATCTTTTAACGGACATATTTTTATTTATTTTATTGATGATTTACTGAAATCTTAACTTCATGCAAAATAATTTTGCCAAATATTAGTGTACCAAAAACAGAAAATTTTTGTTAAAGTATTTAGTAAAACCTAACCATCTAACTTTCTGAAATCAGCAAAGATATGTGCTCAATATTTTATATTAGTACACTTAAAGTATCCAATATATCACTTAATATTTTTGATGATTTCAGCAGAGAGGTTTGTATGGACATTCAATTAATTTTAGACAATGTAACTAAAAATTTTTGTTTTTTTGCTACTTTTAATTAAAAAGTTTTTTCTCAGAAGTTTCAGAGATAAATTGTAATTTGTAATTAATTGAATTAACCTTATAAGTATATTACTTATATTTCGGAAATTTAACAATTATTTAGCAAACACGTTCTGCTGATTTCGGTGGTTTTTATGGCGAAACTTTTTCGCTAATTACTAGTAACTTTTTCTGCTATTTTTACGTACTTATTTCTGTAGGTGTACTTTCGTTTAAAGCCTGATTCACAATGCTGTAGTACTCCACTCTGAGCTGATTTTGTTTCTTTCTTTTTCGCACATCTATATTTTTTGTATCATGCCATCTGTTCTTTAGTCTACTCCACTCTGCGGTGTTGAACACTCCAGCATTGTGAATCCGGATTAATTTGTTTATTTTTTTATACTACAAGAAATAAATAAGTAGATTTGTAATGAATTATTTTTATTTGTAGGGTTTATTTCAGCTATTTATTTTTAAAATTAAAAATATAATGAAACAGGAAAATCCCGAAACCCCGAAAAATCCCGAAAAATCCCGGGATCCCGATAAATCCCGGGATCCCGGGATTTCAATTTTCAAAATCCCGAATCCCGGGATTTGTAAAAACCAGTCCCGTTCGGCATCCCTAATTCAAAGTGATATTTTTCCGAAAATTATGAAAGGTGTTATTCTGTAAATTTCCTAGTGGGGCCACAAGTATAAAAATTAACCCCATATGGATCACGTTACATAAAATAATTATTTTTATCCAGTTGAGATTTTTTTTTATCAATTTAATGGCTTTACAATCTCGTAGTCATAATTAATATCCCAGTGTAGAAACGGTAATGACATATCATTATTTTTTGGAGTACCAGTAATGACACCCTCTTACCTTCTGTATTATTTTAAAACATATAATAATGAGTTACTGATAATGACTTATTTTTATCATTATTTCAAATAGAAAATAATTTTTTAGATTTTTTTGAAAATTTTTTGAAATCTATTTTTAGACTCAATATTTTTTAAACACTGGTAAGGATATATGTAACCACATATTTTTTGATTTTTTGTATGTTGGCGAGTAAGCTTACTTGTGTGCAGCAGGTCAATTATGTTTGTATCTATTAAATATTACATGTCGATATAGCTCAGATGGTAGAGCTGTTGACTGGCAATCTGTAGACCCAGGTTCGATTCCCGCACCAGAAAATTTTATTAAAAAAAAAAATACAATAAAAAATATTTTTTTTATATAATTTATTTTTTTTTATATCTATTTTTAGACTCATTATTTTTGTCAGTACTGGTAAGCACATAGGTAACGATATATTTTTGATTTTTCGTATGCTGGTGTGTAACGACAACTCATTATTTTTCGCGACATCGCCATATAAAGGTAATAAGAAATGTAATAACAAAAGTAACTAGTTACTATTACCAAGAATGTAGTTACATAACCACATATCTGGTAATGATTTTCTACACTGGGATTAAGTTTCATGGGTCTTTTCTGACCCCAGGCCACTAAGGGTTAAATATTTTTTAAACAAATGTAAACATAATTATAGTGTAACCAAATTTAAGTGATATTTTTCCAAAAACTGTGTAAAATTTGATGAAAATATTAAAATTTTGTTTAATTTTTGACAAAATGAGCAATTTTTGTAAAATGTCCTGGAAAGCAGTCGCTCCAAACACAAACTCGAATTATCATTTTTCCAATTTAATTTTGTTTTTTAATTAGGCATTTTAAAAAATCTTTAAAATTAATTAAAAAAAAACTCGTTTTTACATTTTTATCAAATTCGTGGGTCATTTTGGATTCCAGGCTAAGGTGGGTTAATGATATCCGATGAAGTCAAAATTCCATGTGATGAATCATTTTGACTATATTAAATGAATAAATGGCATAAAAAATAATATTTTGCGAAATTTCGAATTTTGGGATTTTTTAATAGTAATACACTTTTTTAACGTTTTCCAAAAAAAACCGATTTCTTCCATATGGGACCATTTCCAATAAAAAAAATCTATTTTTAAGGGACACTCTAATGTGTATGTATATTTTAATTATAGTTAATTTTATGAAAAAATTGTTGCCAAATATAAATTACTTAAAATTTATTGTCAAACCAAATTCATTTAATAGAGACCGTCACAAAATACAAAAAACATCTACAAAACGCATACAAATGGGTTTGGCACTATAATTTATATTATAATGGAAAAATTTAACATATTTGTTGTTTTTTTTTTTTTTTATTGGCAACAATATAAACAATTTGTTTATAAAATAAACTTAAATTTTATAGAATATGTATGAATATGTAATATCCTGCTGATATTATTTGTTCAACAATAAAACGGAAATTATTAAAAATTCATTTATTGTAATTGAAAGTCAAACCATTTTAGGATTTTAGTAATTTTTTTTTACCAGGTTAAATGCAAAAGGAAACTAAATTAAAAGTTCTTTTTTTTGTAATACCTATGGTTTTAATTATTTCATAAAACAAATACTTAATTTATAAAGCCGTTGGCTATTTTACTTACTAATACACTGAGAATAATACGATAGTTATGTTACAATGTTTCAAATTCTAATAAATTCAATGAGTTTACAGTTGGAAACCTGCATATTGATTTACAAAAGTTTAACAATGTTTTAAAAAAAACTTTTTTTTACAAACAAAAAATTTATAATTTTTTACCAAAATTCTATTAAAGTTTTTAAAATTTGTTTCCATTGAAAACTTATTTAATAATTTAAAAGAATTTTTTTCTTAAACTACTAAAATTTTAAAATATATTTGTTATAAAAACACAAATTTTTATATGATTTGATAAATTTGTTTAGCAAATTCTTTTAAATTTAACAAATTTTAATCTATCAAGGCCAATCCACAAAAGCGGATCCGCAGATCGTTTTAAGTAAGCCGAAACTTGGCAAAATTTCTATTAAATTGTTATTGTGAGTGTACTAAAGGTTAAATTTTGTTTAGGTTAAATTAGGTGTTTGTGGGTTTTTACCACAAAGCATGTTGAGACATGTTATTTGTTGTTGTTTTTGTTTGTACACAACATTTACAATATGTAGATTTTCTCTGTGAAATGCCGCATTTGATATTTTACAACAAAAAAAAATATGTATGTATGTCAGTGACATGATTTCTGTTGGAACCTTATTTTTTTTTTTAATACAACCGTTATTCTTTCTGTTTTTGAAACCATGGCCAATTATAATGTTTTATTTTGAGTAAGGATTTTTATTTTGAATTTGAAATATAAAAACTTCATAAATATCTATACATTCAAATAAAAAAAAATAGTAAAAACATTTGTAAAGCGTTTTATGTTCCACTTTACAGTTTTTATAATAATTTTTAGTATAAAATTATTTTAAAGTAAAAATTCTTGCTATCCCATGTAAAGAAGTTTGAGTCTAATCAGATCTGTTTAGATCTAATAAGATCCGGTTGATTGGGTGTCAGATCTGATCATATATGACCAGATTTGGCATATGTGATACACTTTTTTTTTTTTTTTTTTTTTTTTTGTTTAATTTAATTTAGTCTATGGAATTAATCCTTACAGACAGTAATATTAAGACTTACATAATTTTAGAAAATATTATAAGCGAACTAAGTGTTTAGAATTAAAATGATAGTACGTTTTATGCAATTAACGTTATTTGAAAAATCAATATAATTATAAAATTCATTAAAATCGTTGCACATTCTTATAATAGGATCCGCGTCAGCATAGTTTTGACGGAAAAACGGAGTATAAAGCGGATTGTAATATCTCGTTGGACGTTGAGGGACATTAAACACCAGGTTACTGACAAGAAATTCAGAGCATCACCATTAATCAGCTTGAATAGAAACGTAACATTCATCATTTTTCTTCGGCTTTCCAAGGTAGGTAACTTGATGCGAGCCAGTCTGGTCGAATAGGATGGAAGTTCGGCCGCAGGCCCCAAATAAAAGCTCCGCAAACAGAAGAGCAGAAATTGTTTTTGGACGGATTCAATCAATTGCACACGAACATAATGTTGAGGATCCCAGATAATGGAACCATATTCCAAAATTGGCCTCACAAGGGCAATATAGAGTTGCTTTGCGACATTCGGTTCGACGAATTCTTTGGCCCACCGTTTAATGAAAGAAAGTACGCCACGAGCTTTATTTACAGTCAAAGTAATATGTTGTATAAAAATAAATTTGGCATCGAAAAGAACACCAAGATCATGAATTGTGTCTTCTAACTTCAACTTGTAGCCACCCAAAGAGTAGTAATTAGGATCACAAAACTTTCTAGAAAATCGAACGTGTTTGCATTTTTTCAGGTTTAACTCCATTAAATTTAAACAACACCATTCATGGAAGCTATCCAAATCCTCTTGAAGACATGTGTGATTAGCAAAATTATCAAAGCTATGAAAGATTTTCACATCATCAGCATACATTAAGACATTTGAATATTTTATCGCTAACGGTAGGTCATTAATAAAAAGAGAAAACAAAATTGGTCGGTACCTTGGGGTACTCCGGAGCTAACAGTAATATTCTTAGATACTGCATTGCTGAATAAAACACGTTATTTTCTGCTGTTCAGATATGATTTAATCCAGTTCAGACAGTTTTTGGTTAAATAAAACTTTTTAATAAGGAGATTATGATTAACTTTATCAAACGCTTTGCTAAAGTCTGTGTATATAGCATCAGTATGTTGACCATTAGTAAATCCCCGGTTAACTACAGTTGTAAGATGTAACAGATTTGTAGTGGTAGAGCAACCTTTGCGGAAACCGTGTTGAAACGGTGACAGTATGGAAGAGATTTTATGACATAGTTGTTCTGTTAAGCATTTCTCAAACAATTTAGGTATTGTACTCAGTTTAGCGATTCCTCTGTAATTTGTTACAACTAACTTATTACCAGATTTAAATAAGACATTTTTCAATATCTGATGTAGTAAGAAGTGAAAAAGATGTAGATTGTTGTTCAGTCAGAGGAATTGGATAATTATCAGAATCAACGTAGAGAGCATCAGAGTAAGTAGTGGCAAAGAAGTCGGCAAACATGTCACTTATAACCAAATCATCACTAGATTCTTTTGTTAAATATTTTATGACAGCTGGATATCCTTTGGATTTCCTCTTTGAATTTACAAATTTATAAAAAGTTTTCGGATCACGTTTAAAATTTAGTTTCACGTTGTTAAGGTAGTCATTATATAAATTCATATTGAGCAAATTATATTCAGCACGTGCAATAGAATATTTACCATAATCACCAAGTGAACCAGATTTCTTGTAATCTTTAAATCGTTTGTTTTTTAAATTTTTTAACCTCTATAATTGTTTAGAGCTCCACGGAGGGCCAGAGTGTTTACGTACAGAGTATTTTGGTATACATTCTTCCATATAATTCAAAATTGTTGCATAAAAAGTGTCGACCATTGCATCAATAGTATTTGGATTGCCATTGGAAACAGATAACAATTGTAGCCAGTTTGTATTAAATAGGAGAAAATTTAAATCATTATAATTAGCACCTTTAAAACAGAAAGTTTTCACGTTGTCTATTATTTTGCGATTAGACAGCAATGGTAAATTACAGCTTACTTCAATAGTAGGATGATAACGGTCCTCAGATTTTGCAATCGGATATGTACGTTTTAAAGAGCAGTCTGCAGGCTCATTTACAAACACCAAATCAAGCAGTCTTCCAGTTTCGTTGTAAATATTATTTATTTGAAAAAGGCATAATTCCGATAAAAGTTCTAAAAATTCATCAATCCAGTCATTTGATTTAATTGGGGCATAATAGAAGGAATCCGATAGAAAGGTCCAAGATACTAATGGTAAATTAAAATCACCAAAAACAAAAATTGAATCTTCAGGTTTTGCTCTTAAAACGACCGATTTTATAGACAAGGTCTGACATATCTAGTGCCAGATATGTTCAAATTTTTTAAGTTTTTAAAGTTCTGTCAGAAAACTATTAATAAGAAAATAAAAACGAAGTAAAAAACAAAAAACTATTTTTTTATTTTCCTGGCTGGGATTGGAAATAATTGACATAGAACAACATATAATTATATATAATTATATCTTATATCATATAACAAATATTCTTCATAAGAGACCATATACTTATAACTATATCTCATATTGTTTGAAAATATTGTACCACCCGAGTAAAAAAGTTCATATATAACAATATATTTTTTAATACAAAAATACACATTAACATATAGAAATATAAAATGGATTCGCATCCATATGTATTCATATATTATAATATCTTTCAAATATTTCCTGAAATTTTCTTATGTATAACCACCCGATTAAAAAAAATTGATCTCGCGCATTATCTAATTGTATCCAATTTGATATTGTTTAAGATCTGCTGTAATATCTAGCTGATCCAATTAGATCTCAAAATTGGGTGTATCCAATCATATCGTATTAGATCCCATTGTATATATGGGGATAAACTAAGATCAAGGTATATCTCAAAATTGGGAGGTCCAATGATATCTTTGGGGATAAACCTAGATCTAATTTGATCCGAAAAATGGCGGATCCAGCTATATATTTGCGGATAAACCTAGATCTAATTTGATCCGAAAAATGGCGGATCGAATTAGATCCAGCTATATATTTGTGGATAAACTTAAATCTAATTTGATCTCAATTTTGGCAGATCGTATTAGATCCAGCAATATATTTGTGGATAAACCTAGATCTAATTTGATCCGAAAAAGTGGCAGATCGAATTAGATCCAGCAATATATTTGTGGATAAACTTAGATCTAATTTGATCCGAAAAATGGCAGATCGAATTAGATCCAGCAATATATTTGGGGATAAACATAGATATAATTTGATCCGAAAAATGGCAGATCGAAAAAATGGGTTAATCTAATTATATAAAATTAGATTTAATACAAAAAGTTACATTTTATTTGATACCATTAGACAAAAATAATTCATTCAGATATCGCTCAGATTGCATTAAATTGTCCATTCTATTGAAATTACTTCTTGATTATCATTGTGTCACATCCAATTTTATATAATTAGATAAACTCGCTTTTCCGATCGTATTTCATCATATTAGATCCAAGGTGGATTTAAATTACTGCAGTACGATCCACCATTTTTCGGATAAATTTTTTTTTTTTTTATATAATTTTATAAAAAGAAATTCATATTTCTTTTTATAAAATTATATTTGTTTTTTTATTAAATTGAATTTTTTTAATAAAATCATTTTATTTACATCTTTTTGACGCTCTACTCCATTTCCAATTGTATCAATTGTTTTTAAGATTTATCAATTGTGTTTCAGAAATAATCAATTGTATTTCAGAACTTATCAATTATTTTTCAGATTTATGAATTGTTTTTCAGAACTAGTCAATTGAATTTCAGTTTTATCAATTGTATTTCAGAAATTATTAATTGTATTTCAGAAATTCACAACTGTATTTCAGAAATTATCAAACTGTATTTCCGAAATTATCAATTGTATTTCAGAAATTATGAAATATATTTCAGAAATTTTTCTCTATTAACTATGAAATATAATCAACAAATTCTGAAATAGATTTGATTATTCCTGAAATGCAATTAATAATTTCTGAAATACATTCGATAATTTCTGAAATACAATTATAATTTCTGAAATACAATAGCTTCTGAAATACAGTTAATATTGTAGTTGCTGATGAGTTATCATTAGGGTTTGGGGTTCGGGAAATCCCGGGTGGGAATTCCCGGGAAATCCCGGGAAAAGTTTGCCGGGAATTCCCGGGAAAATAATATATTTTTCCCGGGAAAACGGGAAATTTTAAAAATATTAAATTTTTTAAATTGTTTTTGTTTCGAATAGGATTTTTTAATTTTAGTCATAAAAAACATTTTAAATACCAAAACAAAAATTTCATTGTTAAAATCTTTTAAAAGGGAATACATTTATTTGACACACAAATAAAATCTTTGCCAAGTAATTAGGAGCATTTCAACTAATAAAGATTTTTCGCATAACTTATTCAAAATTTAAGTAGTAAAGCCTAAAAACTTGGTAAAATGTTTAAGAGAAATATGAAAAAAAAGCTTTGTTTTTTACAAATAATCGCCCTTACTATCTAAATTTTTCAAATGTATAATTTAGGTAAAGTCGACTTTAGTTAAAATATTGGGTGGCACACTCATAGAAATAAATCCGTAAAAATAGCAGAAAAAGTTACTAAAAATTAGTTAAAAATGATGCTGCAGAAAAAACTGCTAAAATTAGCAGATTTTTTTACTAAATACTAGTAAAATGAGAACAGCAAAATTAAAACTGCTAAATTTACAGAATTTTAGTTATATTTAGGCTAACTTTTAGTTAATTGAAAATAGCAAATTGTACTGTAAAATCTGCAGAAAATTTTGCTAAATATTTGTAGACTAAAAATAGCAAACATAAACTGTTAAATCTACAAAATTTTTGCTATTTTTAAGCTAAATTTAGTTGAATGCAAATAGCAGTCTATTCTGCTAAAATCAGCAGAAATATTTGCTAAAAAATTGTAAACTGCTGTTTTCAAAAGACTCGATTTTTATTTGCATTTAAAAAAAAAATCGAAAAAAAAACTTCGAAAATTTTAAATTTTTTGGTGATTTTTTAGGCTACTAATTATTTAGCAAAATTTTTTGCTGATTTTAGCAGGTTAATTTGCTAATCTCCATTTACAAAAATTTAGCTCATATATAACTAAAATTCTGTATATTTAACAGTTTTAGTTTTGCTGTTCCTATATTACTAATATATAGCAAAAATAATCTGCTAATTTAGCAGTTTTTTTCTGCAGCATCATTTTTAACTAATTTTTAGTAGTTTTTACTAAATTTTTTACGGACTTTTTTCTATTAGTGCAGTATACCTTGACTTGGTTTATTTTTGGAGCATTCTGGTTGGTTAATTTATTTTCAACCAATCAAAATATTTTTGTAAGGTTTTCATACACAAAATGAACAAAACCGTTTGATTAAAAATAAAGTCGACTTTAAATTTAAAATACTCCTTTATATTAAGGGTCAATAATTTTATAAGTAACGTTTTCATTAATAAATGTGAAAAGAAAAGACTAATGGTTAACGGTGGTATCTAAATTTGGTTAACTAAATTTGGTTAACAAAAAAAAAAAAAAAATTGATGGTCATGCAACTTCTCTTGAAGAAAACAACAACAAGCTAAAATTAGCAAAGTACCCGAAGAAAAAAGTGAAAGCTGAATAGGCATTAAAGGTTTTATAGTAGGGCAAACATTTCCTAAAATGGTATCCAAATTAGCCGCAGTCGTCGGAATGTCAATCCGCACCATAACTAGATCTTCGTTTATTCGAGAAAGTTTTTATAATAAAAACCTGGCATTGCAAAAAAAGAAACCGATGTAAAGAACATTATATTAAATTACTACAATCATGTAAAAGATATCATGATAAAAGAAATATTGACCAATATTTCTAACAGTAGGAGATTTACTATAATCTTAGATGAATGGACAAAAGAGATATTTGAACATAAGTATAAACGTAAATAATTCATTTTATAACCTGGGGTTGGTTTATATATCAGGAAGATGTAATGCTGATGAAATAAGAAGAATTGTAGAAATAAGACTAGAAGAGTTTTAATTGTCTTTGGAAAATAACATTGTGGCCACCATATCTAATGGGCCAAGTGTGATGAAACGGTATTTTTCCGACAGTCCAGTAGTAGGTGCTTTCTGCTGGAATCATGCAATTCATTTGGCAGTGCTGTGATTAATTTATGTGAAATCAAATGTTCAACATTCTGATATTTTTTACTTTGAATTCTCACTACACAGACTGCATTTGTACTGAAATAGTGTTTTTTTTAACAAAAATTATTTATATAGGTGGTTTTCATTAACAATTTTTTTCAAAAACATTTCCCGGGATTCCCGGGAATCCCGGGAATCAAATTTTTTCATTCCCGTTTCCCGGGAAATAAAAAAGTCCGGGAAATCCCAAACCCTAGTTATCATATATGACAATACATTGTTTAAATGGTACCATATATGAAAATATATTGTTTAAATGGTACCATACATGGTATGTTGTTTAAATGATACGATATATCAAAGTATATGGTACTATACAATATATACCCGGGTAAAAAAAAATAATATGATGTTATATGTAATGATATCTTATTTAATATAATTGGAGATATGCTATGATCCGAAAAATGGTGGATAAAATTATATCGGATAATATCTAAATATATTGAATCATATAGACTCTTATCCGGATTTTGACCCGATATAATTATATCTAATTTGATGTAGAAAGACATAATTTTATAACGCTTCATACTTCAAGATCAAAACAAAAACTATTAAAAAGTACTGAAAAATAACACCCTCAAGTTAAGAATTAAAAATTTAAATAAAAATTTAGAAGAAGTTGTACATAATTGTAACCAATCCTTCTCATATAAACTTGTATTCTACCCGTAAACTGTGTAAACCTGGTATGTTTATGAGTTTAATGTCAAATTCCATACATAAAAATATGGCTTGTATTTATACAAGGTTTACAAGGAATTTAGGAGTTATAATGAGTACGCCTTTTATATTTTGAATCATACATAAATATATCTCAAAAAAACATAGAATTTTATTTACATTGCGCTATACTTAAACATATCTAAAACAACTTAGAAAAAAAATGAACATTGAGCTATATAAAACTTTATATAATTTCCGATAAAGCCATTTTTAATTATATATGACGATGTATTAAAATTGTCATAGCATATGTAAATAGATATGGCACATATAAATATATATGGGGACATGTATATTTATACTGATCTATATATGACATCATATAAGAAATTTTTGAAAAACTCAAAGCTATACATAATTATATCCGCAAAGATATAGTGTTACACTTGACTATATATAAACATATTAGTCCATATTAAATTATATAATTTCCTATATAACTATTTTTACTCGGGGTAGCATATATTATCATATATGTTGTTTATGAGGTGCCATATATGACCATATATTGCTGAAATGGCACCATATATCATAATATATGGTTTAAATGTCACAATATATGATAATATATTGTTTAAATGATATCATATATCAATATTTATTGCACTATATATAGTAGCATATATTATCATATCTGGAACTGTATTAAAAATGTAGTTCATGAGGTCCCATATATGAGCATATATTGTTGAAATGGCACCATATATGATAATATATGGTTTAAGTGGCACCATATATGGTAATATATTGCTTAAATAACACCATATATAAATATATATGGCACTATATATAGTAGCATATATTATCATATCTGCAACTGTATTAAAGATTTTGTTCATGAGGTACCATATATAACCATATATTGTTTAAATGCCACCATATATGATAATATCTAGTTCAACTGGCACCATATATAGTTATATATTGTTTAAATGATACCATATATAATTATATATTCCTAAAATGCCGCCACATATATTAAGATATAGCTTTATATACAACTATATATGCAATAAGATCAGCCATGCTATGTAATATATAATCATATATACCATATCTAATATTATAAAGGCCGATATCTAATTAGATGAAATTATATATGGCATAATATAAGGAAAAATTTTGGAAAAAGACGTCATATATAATTATATATGGATATACATAACGACATGTCTAATAATATATTGTAATATATGCCATATATGATTATATATAATTTTTTTTACTCGGGCATATAAAATCATATGCCAAAAAATGTGTTAATGTTAATGATACACATAACCATATATAATTAGATATGGTTGATCCCATAAATTGAGGTTTAATATACAATAAGATATAACCCAATACATAATCACATATAAACCCAAATCGAAGAAATTTTCTAAGTCATTTTAGATATAATTTAATACAAACATTTATCAAAAAAATTTCTAAGTTGGTTTACATATAACTTTATATGATAAATTATCAAAAATATTTTCTAAGTCATTTTAGATAAAACTTTATCTAGATTCCAAAAATTTTCTAAGTCATTTTATATATAAATTTAGATAAATCTTAAATAATTTAAAATATTTTCTGAGTCAATTTTTGATAAAAATTTATATTATTTAAAATCAGTAAAAATTTCGAAAGGAAAATATTTTTTATGTCAGTTTTACATTTCGAACATATTTCAAAACCCAACATATTTTGGGTATAAATCTTGAAATCCAATTGTATTAAATAGTATAACTATATCAGATTGGATATAATACGATGCAATTAGATGTGCCCAATTTTGGGATGCCATTGCATCAGAGTATATGCAATTGTATAATATTAGATTGAATTGTATCTAAAATAATACAATCTGATATAATTTTATAGACCCATTTTACGGATCAGATTATATAAACACTTATATGATTATTTTATATTCTTATATATAAGATATATAAACTTTTTTGCTCGGGCATCCCTAGTAAAAATGATTTTTCTATAATCATTTATGATTTTTATATAAAAATTGATGATTTTATACAATTATGATTATATCAAAAGATATTTAATTATATAAAATTATATTAACCAGATCCACCATTTTCCATTTTGTAAATTTTCAAAACTCTAATTTTTAGTTCTTTTAAATTTTGTTCAACAAAATGTAAAAAAACTGGCCATCGCATAGAGTTTTTCTAAATACACATACATAAATTTACTGAAAATTACACATATCCCTCTTTTAACGACGTCTTAAATAAGAAAATTTTAGAGAAAAGTGTGATTTTGGCCAATAATTTAAAGTTGAATGTTTGTATGTATCAGTTTGGTCACTTCTGAAAGTAAAAAACAATAACAGAAAGCTGAATAGGAAAGAAAACTATGAATAAGCTACACTACATTCAAGGCCTTACTCGATTTAGATGGATAAGCTGTCGAACTCTAGTATATTTACGTTTGTAATGTAGGAATGCATGGGTTCGATTCCTACAGCCGATGGGTTGTTGAAAAATTATCATATAGAGACAATCTGATAATAAAATATAAACAATAATACAATTTAATGGAAAATCACTGATGAGGCCTGACCATAGAAAAAGGCAGAAACTAGATATAGTCTGATTTGCAAATTAATGTGTTTATAACTTTTAGAAAAAAGGTTTATTCTTCTTCTTAATCTCAAACCTACTAAAGTAAAAAGTGTCATTTGTGGAAAAATACACGAGATTTTCGATAAAAGTACTTATGCAATTCAATGCAAACAAAAATTCTACTTATAGACAATTTTTCTGTCATGATATGTCATAAAATAATAAAAAAAAATTTTACATTATGTTTTTTCTTCTTCCACCCTGTAAACTCTCACACATTGTAATGAAAAACATCCGAATGCCCACACAATTTCTATTTGTTAAAGACATAAAATTTTATATGTTGTTTTTATATTGTATGTAACTTTGAAAAAAAACGACTTTACAATATAATCTTTATTATATGTAGTTCCATCTTAACCTTTTTTTCAAAAAGAGTCTACAAAGTTTAGTTTCTTTGTTTGTAGGCCTCTTATCGTTTAATACAAATCTATCTTTGTTGAATAGTGAAAGTAAAATGTCATCAGATTAATGAAGCATTTTAAGGTTACACAAGTTTATCAACAACCAGAAAAAAATAAATCTTAACCCAACTAAGTCTTTATTGAAACTACAATAAAGGAAAGGTTATTATTATTTACTTAAGTATGGAGTAAGACAGCCACTTATAAGCTCGATATTGATTACATAATTGAAAATTGTGAATGAAAGTTTATAGTTATTTTCCTTTTTTAAGCCCTCAATTCCATTGTGCAGGAGGGTATATATTAAATAGTTTCTCATACCATTTGTAACTCATCGAAAACAAAACATCTGGTAACCCATAAACTAGATATAGAGGGCTTATGTTCAATAGGGGACATCTACGATTTTTAAGATAATGAATTTTTGATGGCAAATGATTCGGTTATACCTTCTTTATATTATTAATATAAATATGTAGAGTTTTTTTTTAATAATAAATAAAATTTTCAGTTTCTTTAAACTTTTTCAACTTCTACTTGGGTTTTTTTTTAACTTTCGTTTAGGACAACAACATTCTTAAAGCTAGTACTGCAGTTATTTAAAACTTCATTGTTAAGTAATCACAATTTACTATTAAAAAAACGCTTAAAATAAATTAAAAAATTGCTAAAATAAAAAACGCTAAAAATTTTTCAATAACATTTTTTTGACATTTTTTAAACGAAATTCTTTTCGCTAATTTTTTTTTTTGTTCCCACAATTTTTTCCGTTTAAATTGCTTCACTTTTTTTTTCATCTACAATTTATTATTAAGTGACATGATGGAGGCCATAAAAAATTCGGTACAGACTACTTTAATGCTTCACTAGTTCATTAGACACCTGATTTTTGTGATTTTCAGCAATAACCGCGTAATTTTACATAGTGTTACTACATAGTAACTTATACACCGATTCAAATAGAACCTTGTTTGTGCTCCCCTGAAAAGTTTTATTTTCAAACTTAAGCGATTATTGCTAAAAACCACAGATTTGTCATGTTTGTTATTTTTAAATCATTTAAAATTTTAAAAATGATTATTTATTAAACGCCCTCAAATAAATTAAAACTTGGAATGGTGTTTGGTGATTAAGTGTAATAAATTATGTACACATGTTTTCGTTGTCTTTTAGGGCTGAGAAAAATCAATTAAACTCTTTGGTTTAAAAAAGGAATTAAGTTTTAAAATTAAATTTGTGTAATGGTAATAAATTCATTTCTTAAATAGTGTGATTGAAAATCGAAAAACATTAATAAGATTTATCGGCAAAGCAACGACTTTCATGCACTAAAAATTCAAAAATAAGCCCTAATATCATGCAGTAAAAAATAAAAGTATGCTCTCGGCACTTAAAAGGAAATATACACTGAAAACCAAAAAAAGTAAGGACTAAAAATTAAAAAAAAATACAAAATTTAAAGAAAAAAGTGTAAATGCACGACGACATGATCATAATATTTTCCTACTGATCATATTATGGTCCTGATAATCATAATATGATGCTAAACGGTCACAATACCATAATATGATAATGAGGAATATATTATGATCATTAGGTAAATAATATGATCACTGAGAACATGTCGTTTCGTTTTCCAATCTTGCTATAAACTTAATGTTAATACAACCCAGCAGGCTTCCCCGATCATATCGCCTGGAAGAAAACATTTATTATTGGCAATATTATTTAATTTTGTATTGAAAGCGATACTTCCAGGCAACAGAAAATAATTCCCCATGAAAATAAATCGGTTATTTTGCAAATTTATTTCATGGAAGATAAAAAAAGGTGATATTTCTAAATAAACGATTTATTTGTTTTGTTTTTATACCCTACACCACTATGTGGTCAGGGTATTATAAGTTTGTGCTGATGTTTGTAACACCAAAAAATATTGATCCTAGACCCACCTTATAGTATACCGATCGGCTCAGAATTTTTTTTATTTCGATTTAACGATGTCCGTCTGTCCGTCCGTCCGTCCGTCCGTCCGTCCGTCTGTCTGTCTGTCTGTCTGTCTGTCTGTATGTCTGTCTGTCTGTCTGTCTGTCTGTCCATGCATTCTTGTGCGCACTCTACAGGTCGCAAATATTAAGATGTTATGATGAAACTTGGTACACTGGCTTATCTCGGCCCAAGGACGACGCCTATTGATTTTGGTTAAAATCGGTCCATATTTAGACCTAGTGCCCATATAAGGGTGCTACCAAAATTATATTGTTTATACGCTGCAGGTCGTAAATATTAAGATATTTTGATGAAATTTGGTACACAGACCTATATTGGCCCAATAACGCAGCCTATTGATTTTGGTGAACATCGGTCCATGTTTAGACCTAGTGCCCATATAAGGGTCCTACCAAAATTATATTGTTTATACGCTATAGGTCGCAAATATTAAGATATTTTGATGAAATTTGGTACACCGACTTATGTGGGCCCAAGGACGAAGCCTATTGATTTTGGTGAACATCGGTCCACGTTTAGACCTAGTGCCCATACAAGGGTCCTACTAAAATTATATTGTTTATACGCTGCAGGTCGCAAATATTAAGATATTTTGATGAAATTTGGTCCACAGACCTACGTTGGCCCAAGTACGAAGCCTATTGATTTTGGTGAACATCGGTCCATGGTTAGACCTAGTGCCCATATAAGGGTCCTACCAATATTATATTGTTTATACGCTGCAGGTCGCAAATATTAAGATATTATGATGAAATTTGGTACACCGACCAATGGCAGCCTAAGGACGAAGCCTATTGATTTTGGTTAACACCGCTCCATGTTTAGACCTAGTGCCCATATAAGGGTCCCCCCAAAATTGGCTTGGTTACAAACTGCAGGTCGCAAATATTAAGATATTTTAATGAAATTTGGTTCGTTGACTCACATTATAGAAAATTTTGACACAAGTCATTTTAACCCATTCGAATTTCGGATCCAAACATTAGTTGGCTTTTAACCAGACTGGTGTAGGGTATTGTATAGTCGGCATGCCCGACTTTAACCTTTTTACTCGTTCATTATTAAATTTAACTCTGAAAGAGAACATCTGCATACATTATCTGTTGACCAACATATTGTTACGTTTTTACCTTTTAAAAACGTTGGTTTATTTCCTTTAAATAAACCAGGTTCTTTTCTATTTGGAATCAAAATAACAACACACTACTCTACTTAATACTGAGCTTATTTATTTAACACTTTATTACTTTACATACAATAGTACACACACACAACTATACAAAAGCTAGTGCGTAACTCACTATACAAGACTAGTACGCAATTAACTACATGGTAGAAAATTACAGTGGTACTAAAACCGCTTAACATTATACTGTGGTGCTACCAGATTACAGTAGTGGACTAAAGTGGATACATATTTGAATATTTTTAAATAGGTGTTAATAACTTTTGTTCAATTTGTGATATCCAAGTGTAGTTTTTCCAGTTTTTGAAGTGGCCAGGTCAGAGCGCCGATTTGAATCCCATCGAGAATTAGTGGGCAACTGTCAAAAGAAGTCTCTCCCAATGCGAACGAGCACCGACCAACTTAGATGATCTTTGGTCAGGAGTTTCAGCGAAATGGGCTAATATTCCACCTCATACTATTAAAAATCTCGTGGAAAGCATTCCTTCTCGCATAAAATCTGTTTTAAAGAACAAAGGACTTTCGACAAAATATTAAAGAAAGAACTTGCCGAAAATTTAAAATGTGAATAATACTGGATAAAAGCGGTCACAATTTGCAATTATTTTTTTCATTAACTTCTTAATGATATAGTCTACTGTATTTAGGTTTTTATTGAAGAAGAATGTTTCAGTTTTATGCTTTAAAAAAAATCATATAAGTTTCTATAATAAAATAAAAATTATAACAAATTTCGAAAATCTTGAATTAATGTATCCACTTTAGTCCACTACTGTAAGTATGAGATGAACCTTTAAACACATTTTAAGTTTTGATTTATTTCTGGCATTAAAGACAAATTTTCAACTTTGATGTCTTCAGAGACTTATAGTAGAATTTCATGATAAATATTTTTGCGGAACATTTTAACCCTCTTACTGTTCACTGAAGGGACTTTTTTGACCCCTTCCTAGAAAGGGACCAAAAAGCCCCGTATGTTAAAGAGTTAGAGTATTAAAATATTCAGCAAAATTATTTGTCATAAAATTCTACTATAAGTCTCTGAAGACATCAAAGTTCAAAATGTAACTTCAATGCCAGAAATAAGTTAAAACTTAAAATGTGTTTAAGGGTTAATCTCGTACTTATTCGGTATTGGCGCTCAAATATCCAACAAATCTGGATTTTAGGGGGAAACCAAGTGAATCTTCCATTTTAGGTATAGGATATGTTCAGCGGACTTATGTAAAACACTACGAGGAACATTTTTGTAGAACATCTTAACCCTCTAACACTTCAACTAATGGGTCTTTTTTGTCCCTTTTTAAAAAGGGCGCCAAAAAGTCCCTTTAATTGAAGAGATAGAGAGTTAAAATGTTCCACAGAAATGTTCCTCGTAGTGTTTTACATAAGTCCGCTGAACATATCATATACCTAAAATGGCAAATTCACATGGTGTCCTATGCCGATTCACAATAAACATTTGAAAAATGGGGAAACTTGCACCCCTACCTACTATTCCTAAAATTAAATTCCGATGTGATCTTTCAAAACGAAGACACACATGTATTTTTTGTTTCTCCTCTACCAGAATCTATTGTCAGAACCCCGTAATTTTGGCAAAAGTTCGAAATTGTTGTACAGTGTTATTAAATCCAGTAGATGGTTCAGAAATGATTCGAAAATGTAACCAAATTTTTTATATTTTGCGAACAATTTAAAAAATCCTAAAAAGAAGTATTAATTTTTGAGCCTCTAGAATTTTTCAAATCTTTATTTTGGGTATTTTTTTAATAAAAAAAGAAGGCTCTTTTGAATAAAGCACTTTGATACAAAAATTTGTACTTTTAATAATGTTCTTTGAGCTTTTTTTTTTGTTCATTTGCTGGCTGGGTTAACAATTTTTAACAAAAACATACTTCTTTATTAATACTACTAGAGACTAGGGGCAAAGAGTTTATAAAGTAAAAAATATACAATTCTCTCAGTTAGTGAGAAAAAATATATAAAATGTGGCTGCAAAAAGGAAAATACAAAATTTTTGCGCATTTTTAATGATATTTTTAATGCTGATACTGATTGATAGATTTCATCATATGTGAACTTCTCCGAGAAAAGGGACCTAGTGTGTCAAAAAACGGGTTTCGATAAAAATGAGAAAAACATTAAAATTTTATTTTTAATTTAACTTTAAATGCGTTCTTCTCAAAACTTCATTTTCACAGAGTAGGTCCCTTTTCTCGGAGAAGATCACATATGTATTATAATTTAAGCATAAAATTTATATATTCATTTTTGGTTTTCCTTACAAATAGCCCGTTTCCTATTTGCAGGCACAAACTGTTAACATAGGGAGAGATAATTACATAGACATTGCTAAGGGCCAGTTTTATTGCCACAACTAAGAACAGTGATACTTGAGTTTGAAATTTAGTTTGAAACTGGTCATAAGACCTATAATGTATTTTAAGTCTTAAATAGCCCACTGTAAGACGAATTCAAGCCCAAACAACAAATTTTAACAAAAAGTCCACTTTCATATCTACATTATTAGCTTCATTAAGCAATCAGAAAGAAAATTACTTAAAAATTTATAAAGAAAATATTTCTTTATTAGACAATGTTCTTTGTTATAAAACTGCCTAAGCTTCCAAAGGATACATATTCTTTTATTTCTTTCTCTTCATCATTTATAAAATCTTAAACTCAAACATATTGTAAGGTCTACCACAATAGAACATGAATTATAAAAAATAAAAAATAAAATTGAAAATTCAATTTCAACAAATGTTCAGAGTTTTCTTCCTACATTAGGTGTTCAAGTAACAAGTTGTGGAACATAGAACATTGTACAGAAAAGTACTTTCAACACAAGACAAAAACTCCTTTCTTTCTTTTCGTCTTTAGCCATTTTGTCATAACTTTATGCCTGTTAGCATGTCACGTGCATTTTGCGACAAGTGTTTTATAACAATTTTTAAGACTATTTAAGGTTTTGGGCTTTTAAGAAAATTTCATGCTGACTTTACTGGTTTGTGGAAGAAAAAAATATATTCTGAACTTTGGTTTTTTTCTATGATGATGTTGTTAAAGTTTTTCTTATAAGAATAGAAAAAGAATTGTCCAGAGTGAGTTTGTGAGTTTTTTATTTACAAAAAAAGAGAGAGACATGGTTAGAGATTTGTGGCTTCTTTATTAGCTTTTAATGTGACATGTTGTAAAATTTATTTTCTTTTAAACAACTTGTATAATTCAATTTCAAACATTTATATATTTTTAGTCTTTCTGAATAATTTTTATTTTCTTTTTAGCTTAAAGTTGAATATTCTGGACTTGTTTTTCTGTTTTTTTTTTTTACACAAAAAGGATTAAACTATTATAGAGGATTTACAATAAGAAAGCTGAAAGAGAAAAACTCTAACTAACTTAAAACTAACTTAAAAGGTATTTAAAAACAATATTTATTAAGTATTTGTTTGTTTGAAATCCATTTACACTTTACATCCATATTTATAAATAATTCATTATGCATTAAGAATGACAAAGGGAACTAACTGTTGTATAAACTTTTTACGAACACCCTAGCGTATGATTTATATTGAACATCATGGCGTATACTTAATATTGAATAACAAAGAATCCGATTACAAACAACAAACAATGATAAAAAGGTTAAAAACCGGTAAACAACTTATAATGAACTTTCAGAAATTTATACATATTTTAAGAGTGTTTGTTATTTTAAATACCAAAGGAAATAATGGTAGGTTTTGAAAGCTAGAAATACTTTACATAACAGGAATTTCTAAAACAAGTTTAAGTTTAAAATATTGTTTTAAGCTTTTAAAGAAATATTTAATTAATTAAAATCCAATTTAAGTGATACATTTATCCCACCTCATGTAAATTTTCTGAATTTTCTAAATTTCAGTTTCAAAAAAATTAAACTTCCTCTTCGTTTTCTTTTTTTAGTCGTGAATTCTATGACCAATTGTAGATTTTCAATTTGCAAATACAGCACAAAGTGTTAATAGATTTTAGAGTCTTCTGTTTGATTAGTTTGTGTCTATTAACTAGTTGAACAAGTTTTCTAAAGAGTTGTGTTTTTTTTCGAATTGAAACTCAACATCTAAAGGCAACAAACAGTGCAGGACTTAAATAAATTGCAATTAAACACTTCAAACTGCAACAGTTTTTATGTGAAAAGGTACTCTTTAAATACTTGAAAATAATGAGTATAAAGAGTTTATTATGCCTTCATTAAGTAGATAATCGGATTTAAAACTACAAGAAAACTACACTAACAAATATTTCAATATAAAATGCTGGAATAAAATTGAATGACAAAAAATGAAAGGATATAATTTAATACTAAAACGAGTAAAAAGGTTAAAGTCGGGCATGCCGACTATACAATACCCTACACCAGTCTGGTGTATTGTTTGGATCCGAAATTCGAATGGGTTAAAATGGGGCTTATGTCAAAATTTTCTATAATGTGAGTCAGCGCACCAAATTTCATTAAAATATCTCAATATTTGCGACCTGCAGTTTGTAACCAAGCCAATTTTGGGGGGACCCTTATATGGGCACTAGTTCTAAACATGGACCGATGTTCACCAAAATCAATAGGCTTCGTCCTTGGGCCAACATAGGTCTATGTACCAAATTTCATCAAAATATCTTAATATTTGCGACCTGCAGCGTATAAGCAATATAATTTTGGGGGGACCCTTATATGGGCACTAGTTCTAAACATGGACCGATGTTCGCCAAAATCAATAGGCTTCGTCCTTGGGACAACATAGGTCTATGTACCAAATTTCATCAAAATATCTTACTATTTGCGACCTGCAGCGTATAAACAATATAATTTTGGGGGGACCCTTATATGGGCACTAGTTCTAAACATGGACCGATGTTCGCCAAAATCAATAGGCTTCGTCCTTGGGCCAATATAGGTCTATGTACCAAATTTCATCAAAATATCTTAATATTTGCGACCTGCAGCGTATAAACAGTATAATTTTGGTAGGACCCTTATATGGGCACTAGGTCTAAACATAGACCGATGTTCACCAAAATCAATAGGCTGCGTTATTGGGCCAATGTAGGGCTGTGTACCAAATTTCATCAAAATATCTTAATATTTATGACCTGCAGCGTATAAACAGTATAATTTTGGTAGGACCCTTATATGGGCACTAGGTCTAAACATGGACCGATGTTCACCAAAATCAATAGGCTGCGTTATTGGGCCAATGTAGGTCTAAACATGGACCGATGTTCAAAAAAATCAAACTTGTTCGTCCTTGGGCCAACATAGGTCTGAGTACCAAATTTCATCAAAATATCTTAATAGTTGCGACCTGCAGAGTGCGCACAAGATTGCATGGACAGACAGACAGACGGACATCGTTAAATCGAAATAAAAAAAAATTCTGAACCGATCGGTATACTATAAGGTGGGTCTACGACCAATATTTTTTGGTGTTACAAACATCAGCACAAACTTATAATACCCTGACCACATAGTGGTGTAGGGTATAAAAATAGAAGCTACCCAGCAAAACCACACAATACCAAATAATGTATAAAGTAATGTGTAGCCACCTATTACTTTATATCTTACTTCACTGATGAATTTTACAGCCCCAAGAGCCCCAAGGTAATGTATGGGAGTATAAAAATTAGTAAAACGTCTCGTATGTATATCAAATGTACTAATTTTCAGCAACCTTTTTGCTGAAATTGTATTTTCAGCAAGAGTTTTATATTTTTTTAGCACTAAACTAATTTTCAACAAATGTTGTACTAATTTATTTTGCTACCAAAATTGTGCTCATAAACACATTTATAGTGCGGACAACAACCAGGCAGACAAGATGTAGATGTCGCAGATTAGACATTAGATATAGCTCGGACAAAGTAAATTTTATTTAAACACAACTCTTCTAAGGCATATAATAAATAAAACCGCGAACGATTTTTGTAACTATGTTTCATACATAAAACAAAAGGACGCCAAAAGATTGCATATACATAAAAATATAACACAATCAGATTAAATATGATTCAAATTATAGAAAACAAAATATTTAAATTTAGTGAAAATAAAAAGTGAATGTATAAACAAAAGTGCTTGTGCATAATAATTTGAAAATATTATAATACTTTTATAAAAATAATTTTGTATGCAAAATTTATTTTATAAGCCATTTATATAAATTTAATTTATATAAAATTAATTTCTATAAATTTAAAAAGTGATTATGCATATGGCCCAAAATGTTTATTAATACAGATCATGGAAAATACAAGGACAAGTATTTTTTTATAATATAAAAGCCAGTTTGGATATTTTTATATTTTACAAAGTTTCCTAAATCATGTTCGAAAGAATAACAAAAAACACAATTTTTAGATTTAAATTTTCAGCAAATAAATTAACTGAAGTACAATTTCTCTACAAATTACACTACAAAAAGAGCTATTTTTTTGGCAAAAATTAGCTCGCAGATTTACAGCAAACTAATTTTGCTGAAATTATCAACTTTTTTGCAAGCAGTCTCCTGACTTAAAACTTGCATACACAGCAACATTTTTTGCTGACTTGACTGACTTTTTTTTAGTGTAACTTGCAAGCCCAATACTTCGTTACCGGCAGTTTTAAATATCGGAATATATAAATTGCATTCTTTATCAATGCTTAGTTTCAGATTTCTGGCTTAAAGATTTGCACATGTCACACGGTATATTACAACACGAAAAAAATTACGGTGTTCTGATAATTAATTCTGTAATGGAGACTAAAAAAAATATACGTGTGTCGGCGTTTTGAAAGATCACACCGGAATTTTATTTTAGGGGGGAGGGAGATTAAAATTGCCCCCCTTTTTCAAATGTTTATTGTGAATCGGAAAACCATGTTCTTCCAGTTTAGGTACAGGATGTGTTCAGCGAAGTTACGTAAAACACTACGAGGAATATTTTTGTTGAACATTTTAACCTTCTTAATCTTCAATTAAAGGGACTTTTTGGCTCCCTTTTAAAAAGGGACCAAAAAGACCCATAAGAGTTAGAGGGTTAAAATGTTCCACAAAAATGTTCCTCGTAGTGTTTTACATAAGTTCACTAAACACATCCTATACCTTAAATGGAAGATTCACATGGTTTTCCTCTAAAATCCAGGTTTGTTGGACATTTGAGCGCCAATACAGAAATAAGTACGAGATTAACCCTTAAACACATTTTAAGTTTTGACTTGTTTCTGTCATTTAAGTTAAATTTTTAACTTTGATGTCTTCAGAGACTTATAGTAGAATTTTATGATAAATATTTTTGCGCAACATTTTAACCCTCTTAATCTGTAACTAAAGGGACTTTTTGACCCCTATTTAGATTGGAAGAAAAAAACCCCTTAAGTTGAAGAGTTAGAGGATTAAAATGTTCCACAAAAATATTTTCCATGAAGATCTACTATAAGTCTCTGAAGACAATAAAATTTAAAATTTTACTTCAATGTCAGAAATAAGTCAAAACTTAAAATGTGTTTAAGGGTTAATCTCGTACTTATTTCTGAATTGGCGCTCAAATATCCAACTACCCTGGATTTTAGAGGGAAACCATGTGAATCTTCCATTTTAGGTATAGGATGTGTTCAACGAACTTACGTAAAATACTACGAGGAACATTTTTGTGGAATATTTTAAACATCTAACTCTTTAACCTACGGGTCTTTTTTACCCCTTTTTAAAATGGGCCAAAAAAGTGTCTTTAATTGAGCAGTTAGAGGGTTAAAATGTTCCACAAAAATGTTCCTAGTAGTGTTTTACATAAGTTCGCTAAACACATCCTATACCCAAAGTGGAAGATTAACATAGTTTCCTATGCCGATTCACAATAAAAATTTTAAAAAATGAGAAACTTTACCTCCCCCTTCCCTTAAAATAAAATTCCGATGGGATCTTTGAAAAATTTTTGTACAGTGCAATTAAAGGCAGTTTGTTACCCTATTTTGCCCCTCCCCATAACAATTCTCAAATTCTGCCTCAGTAATTGTCTATATTGAAAGTAGAGTCAAATGCAAATTTTCAAGTAGCAAACTCCAACGGTTTGAGTTATTCAAATTCCATTCCATTTCGTTCCAGTTATCTAATATTTCAATTCCACTCGTTCCCCGTTCATTCCGTTTCGTTTCTCAATGTTAGTGTTTCAGTTCCACTCGTTCCCCGTTTCATTCCACTTCATTACCACTGCCTTGTGTTTCATTATCAGTCGATCCTCTTTTTATTCCATTTCTTTGCACTTACTTCGTTTCATTCAGTTTTTTAACTTTAGTGTTTCAATTCCACTCGTTCCCAGTTCCACGCTATGCTTCCCGTTCCATTCTAATTCGTTCCACATTCCATTCGATTTCGTTCCCTATTCCATTCCATTTCTCTTATCTATTGTTTCAATTCCAATCGTTCCCATGTCCATTCCAGTTCGTTCACCATTCCATCGCATTTCTTTCCCATTATCTAGTACTTACATTCCACTCGTTCCACGTTCCATTTCGATTCCCAATTTATGTGTTCCAATTCCAATCGTTTCCTGTTTCATTTCATTTCGTTCCCACTGTCTTGTGTTTCTATGTCAATCGTTCCTCTTTCCATTCCATTTATTTGCACTTGCTTCGTTCCATTCTGGCTTTTAAATTTAGTGTTTAAATTTCATTCGTTCCCTATTCCATACCATTCGCCCCCCGATCCACTCAATGTTGTTCCCTGTTCCATTCCATTTCGCTCCCTGCTCCATTCCATTTCCATTGTGTAGAGTTTTAATTTCACTCGTTCCCCATTCAATTAAATTTCATTCCACTTGTGTTTTGTTTAAATTGCACTCCATTCCCGTTCCACTTCTTTTCTGAATTTTAGTGCTACAAGTACACTCGTTCTTTAAATTTCAGGTTTCTAGCCAAAGAGTTTTGGACAGGTGTTAAGGGGGCACTTTTCCCCTTTTAATCACCATTTTTACCACGTTCCTGTCCAAAGTTTCAAAAGGTACCTCGTCGATAAGTTATATCACACTCCAAGGAACACATAAATTTCACTTTTCTAACCAAAGAGGTTCGTGCAGGCCGTCAAGGGGAAAACGTTTCCTCTTTTTGCCTCTCCCGGTAGAAAATTAAGTGGTAAAATTTTCGGACTATTACTAACATTGAAAATAAAACAAAAGAAAAACAACAAACAAAAAACAAAAAAACAACAACAAAAATTTTAGTAACTAACAGCGGTATTCAAAATGAAAATTTAGCATAGAGTTAACATGAGTTTTATTCATAATACTGGTGTTAAACTCATTCTATTGTTGTTGCTAAATTCCTTCTAAGTATCTGTTATCAAATGCCAAAAAACAAAAAATTCCATTCACAATAATAAAAAAAGCTTTGTATTTTCAAACACAGGGTTGCTCTTAATCGGTGTGCTAAGAAATCATTTTGAATAAACTCTATGCTAACAAGTTGCTTGGCCTAAAAAACATTCTAGTTAACAGCTCGTTGTGTGCGATTTATAAGAAGCTACTAAATTTTCATTTTGAATACGGGCTTAGGAATTTAAGATATATCGGAAAAAGTTGGCGAGGGCAAATTTTCTTGTTGTGTTTCGTTTTTTTTCGTTTGTGATGTCGAAAAATATACACATTACCCCCATGCTTACAAAAAAATTCTAAATAATGTGTCTAAAAATTTATTTTTAAAAATGTTTTTATTATTACTTTGTGTCTGTAAATCATGCATTACGTAATCAGTGATCGCTAAGTCAATACTTTTTGTTTTGAAATAATGCGAAGTGTAACTAGAAATTCGATTCATACAACAGAATTTTCGGTTCGTTGCTGCAACCAAACTATACAGCTAACAAAAAGTTCGGTCATTGCAATGAATCTGTTTTGTCTGTGCATACAAGGAATTAATTTATTGATGAGTTGCTTATAAATTGCAATAAAAATATTTCCTTACCATTTTTTTTATTAATGATTTTAATGTTATTTGATTTTTTAAACCTCTTAACTCAACTTTTTATTTATACTACATTGTAGTTTAAAGGCAAGAATACACGTTCAATATTATTGAGCAAGTTTTCAAAAATCAACCAATCACAACATTTTATTTTGAAATACTTTGCTCTGATTGGTTGACTTTAAAAAGATTGATCAATAATGTTGAATATGAATTCTTGCCTTAAGGAAATTAAATTTCAATGTTAATGAAAAATTTCAAAACTTAACAGGTTTTCCTCAGTAATTTTTATACATCATAATGAAGGATTAGCATTTGTCGTAAACTTGACAATTTTCAAAAATCATGCTATTTTACAACGTGCTAACGTTGGCACTTAAGCTGTCAATACCCTCAATATGTATATAGTTATGCATTCTTTAAAAAAAAGCACTGTCTTTATATATTTAATAACAATGACACAAATACAATTACATTAAACACTTAAATACATATTACTCATACGCCCCATATAACTTCTTATACACTTTGGCTTTTAAAGATTATTTCTTAACTATTGTTTGTGAATACATTGTGAATTTGTAACAAATTAAATATGTATGTTACATTAAAAAAAAAGAACATAAATGGAAATGAAAATATAGTAAAATATATATAAAATAAAATTAATTTTATCACACTTCAACAGTACTCAAACTGACATTTTATGAACAATGAAATCCATTCTGTAGCACTCTATGTATGTGAATGAGTACTCAGCATTATTGGTTAAAATAGCAATAACAATTTGTGTTAGTACGTATGTGTAATGTCAGCAATGTCGTGAACAATTTTAACAAAAAATTATCATGGTTGACATTATGCAAAAAACCGAAAAGCACAAAAAAAGAACAATTCATGTGGTTTAAATTTAACCAAACATATTAGAGCAATACTAGATACTACATGGTTTTTAGCTCAAATTGTGGTGCAAAAAGTTAGTACCAGTAAATGTGGCTCTTTTTGCTTGCAAATGATAATACGAAATGTATTTAAAAGCATTTATTGTTTGTTTTAAACTTAATGTGAGCATCAATATATACAATTTACAAGGAAGGCTTCCAAGAGGTCAATCAACGACTGCGCTGAGGTTTGAATACATGATAGAGGGGACAAAATAAAGAAACATGTTACTTTTTTAGCGGCCCATTATTACATTAAATTACGAGTTAAAATTAGGAATAAAATGTTGGTATTTTTTTATGCTTTTTTTCATACATCCCAAAATAAATTATAGGTAAATTGTTTAGCAAACAAAACGTATTTGAAATACTAATATTAAAATTAATAAAATTGTTTTAAGAATCCAGAAACAATTTTGACCTCAAGTGCGTTAATTTCGATTTTGTTTCTTTAAAAATATCAATTTATAACAACGGAGACTAATAAATCTGTAAAAATAGCGGAAAAAGCTACTAAAAATTAGTTAAAAATTATCTTGCAGAAAAAACTGTTGAAATTTGCATATTTTTTTTTTTTTTAATTTTTCTAAAATTTATCTTCCAGAAAAAACTGTTGAAATTAGCAGATTTTTTTGTCCAATACTAGTAAAATAAGAACAGCAAAATTAGACTTTTAAATTTTCAGAATTTTAGTTAACTTTTAGTTAATTGAAAAGGACAAATTATACTGTAAATTCTGCAGAAATTTTTGCTAAATATTAAGTAGTAGATTAAAAATAGCAAAAACAAACTGTTATATCTTCAAAATTTTTATAATTTTTTTAATTCTGCTGCTAAACTCAACAAAAATATTTGCTAAAATAATAGTAAACTGCTGATTTCAGAAGGCTAGATTTTTATTTGCCCGAGTAAAAAAGTTTTGATATAATCATATATTATTTTATGTAATTGCATATAGTAACTTATAGTTACATATGGCCACATATGCTTTTAAATTCAAGCAGATATACTTTTATATAGTCATATGTTAGATATTTTTTCCTCAAAGGTTTTAATATGGAGACATATGTGATTTTATATTATTACATATTGGCCTACATATATATGTATGTGCTATATATAAGTACATAAAGTAACATATAAAAGACATAATTACATGTACGTTTATATATAATTTAGTATGACACTATACATAATAATATAAAACTATGTGGATCCATATAAGAAATCTTTTATAATTTGTGTTAGTTATGATTATATATTGACGAATATGAACCCATACATAACTTATAACGTTCTTTATAAAATCATCTATAATTATATATCATCCCACATAGGCAATTTTTTCAAAATGATTTTATATAAAAATATATAAGGTCCATATACAACCGTATTGTATTATATTTGGTTCCATGTTATCAATGATTTTGAACTAGTTTTAGATTTAGTAATTACTAGGGATTGGCGCGTGACACGAAATGTTCGTGAGTCACGTTATTCACACGTGATCGTGAGTAATAATTACTATACTTAAGTGATTCGTGAGTGAGTAAGAATAACCCGTGATTGATTCGTGTGTGAGTTTATTTTTTGCATCATATGTTTTTAGTAAGTTTTACTGTTTTGCTTGAGAATTTTCTGATTGTAAGTTTAATAAGTTAATACAGGGTGGCCCAAAATTAACTAAGGGGTTTGAATGCCTTATAACTTTTTTATTATATTATGTTTTTTCAGTTTTTTTTTAGTATTTTGTAAAGAAGACTTGGGGATTTTAAAATGGAACAGTACACAATTGAAGAACGTGCCCGAAACGTTTCCGGCAAAAAGCAGAAGAAAATCATGATTTTATTCATAATTTAATTATGAGCGACGAAGCCGATTTCCAATTAAATGGGTTCGCTAATAGGCAAAACTTCAGGATATGGGCTACGGAAAATACAAGAGTAGTTCGACAGCGACAACTACACCCACTTAAGTGTACTGTTTGGTGCAGTGTTTCGTCGGAAAATATAATTGGCCCATATTTTTTTGAAAATGAACACTGTATTCGATATCGGATAATGTTAGAAAATATTTTAATGCCAGCCGTGGAAAACCATCCGCGAGTATGGTTCCAGCAGGATGGAGCCACAGCGCACACTGCGAGGAACACAATGGCTCTTTTTACTCAAACCCCTTCATTAATTTTGGGCCACCCTGTATAATCATGCATGAGTCAAAAATGGCTTACGCACCGCACCCATAACATTAACAACACTGAAGCTTTAATACGAAATTCTCTATACTATAACGTACACTTGACTGATTTCTTATATCTTGGTTGTATATCATAATTCTATTAACCAAGGTTGGTTACCGTTATCGTTATAATACCGTTATCGCTAAAATACCGATTCAAATTGAATACCGTTACCGTTATCGATACCTCTAAAAAATTTCTAAATACCGTTATCGTTACCGATACCGTTATTTTTATGGGTAGTTACCGGTATTTTACCGGTATTTATTATTTTATATAAAAATTACAATTTTTTATTTTATAATCTTGAGTGTTTTTTTTTACAAAAAATTTATAGATAATAATTTTACTTATTAAAACTACCAGTATTGAATTTATAGATTAAAATCTGTATTTTTAATTAAAATTAAAAATATGCCATGTTTTTATTTGTTTTTATATGTTTTTAACATAATTTTTAATACCGATACGTACCGGTATTGCTGTTTCGATAACGGTATACCGTTACCGAAACAGTCTTAAATACCGTTACCTAAACAAACGAAATCTGATACCGTTACCCTTACCGTTATTCGTTTCGGTAACCAACCTTGCTATTAACTTTAAAATTTCAGTGTTGTTAACTTTACTTTAAAATTACTAAATTAAAAGAAATTTTTTTTCATGTTTATTGCACTGTCATGATAAATATGAATAAAAGTAATGGAAGATTTATCGAAATTATAAGATCTCCAGCAGGCCTTGGGTTAATCATTACATTTTGTAATTAATTACACATGCAATTACACAATTACATGTAATTGTAATTGAAAAAAAAAACTCATCTATAATTACATATTCGGCCTTATTACGAGTGTCGAAGTCATAGTCGAAACTAAGTCGAATTTGCTGAAAATTCACTAAAAACGCAACTTTTGAACAATTTTTCAATTGGATTTACCATATATAGCACTCAGATTTAAAAATATCCAGCATCAGAGTTTCATTTCTTTATAATTTCCATTATATACAAAATCATTTTATATGGAGTCGAAAATTCCGACTACAAATTCGACACTCGTAATCAGGCCGATTATTTGTAATTGCAATTCAAAAAAGAACAATTACAATTACAAGTAATTGAACATTTTTTTTTATTTAAAAAAATTATTTTTGTATGTATATTGTTAGATATGGTCCTATATAATATGATAAAAAGTATAAGATTAATATTTAGATATAATTGTATCAAACTATGTCCACTTTTATAATTTCATACAAAAAGATATAATTTGATGTAATTGGATGAGGACAAAATTCGGATACAATTGTATCGAATTGCATAAAATTGTATCAAATTGTACCAAATTGTATACAATTGTATACAATTCGATACAATATGATACAATAAGATGTTCTCATTTTTCGGATATAATTATATCTAATTACATAAAAGATTATATATAATTAAATATAACTTCATATGGCTCCATATCAATTTTTTTTACTTGGGTGCACAAAAAAAAATCTAAAAAAAAACTTTGAAATTTTTAAATTTTTTGGTAATTTTTAGTCTACTAATTATTTAACAATTTTTTTTTGCTGATTTTAGTAAAATAAGTTGTTATTTCCTATGGACTAAAATTCAACTCAAATATAACTAAAATTCTGTATATTTAACAGTTTTCTTTTTGCTGTTCCTATCTTACTAGTATTAAGCAAAAATAATGTGCTAATTTCATTAGTTGTTTCTGCGAGTTAATTTTAAACTACTCTTTAGCAGTTTTAAGCAAACTTTTTACAGACTTTTTTCTATTAGTGTATGTGTTAATTTTATACTCTCCATCATATATCTTACTTCCATCAAAGTCGGAGTGCCCTTCCCCCCAAATTATACCTTCCTTGTTGGTTTTTTTTTATGTCAACTACATTTGGAATATCTAAAAGTTTTAGGAATAATTAAATAAGAACTCAATTATCATCTCATAACCATAAGTAACATGCTATTTTTAAGTTCATATTCATATTTTATTGTTAAATCAAGGACATGGGTGGCATAAAATGGTTTACCACTTAATGAAAACCTTAAAAACTTTGAGTTTTTATCAATGGTTTGATGTCGGTTGACACTGTTGTGATCTACTTATATGACATTTTTTATAGAAGAAGAAATTTAAAATTTAGTCAAGACATTAACGTGTCTATTCCTACAAAAATCTGTGACTGTCGGATAAAAAGAGTGTTTTCGTAATGCATAAACTAGGGCTAAGACCTGGTATCGACACAATAAAAACTTTGACAAATAAAATTTTTTTAATTTTATTATCGTTTTGTATGGAAAGTTGTGACTTTCAGTGTTAACCCTCCGATGAGTGAGAAGGTCCCTAGGAACCTTTTTGCCTTTTCAAACTGAAATGACTCCTACTTCGGCCACTACAACCCCCCCCCCCCCCCAAGTCTTATAACAGTCACAACGGGTCACAAGTTGGAATAGGCACCTAAATAATTTTTCTCTGACAACAATAAATTAAAATCGAGCAAAGAAAAATATTTTCTTTTTCAATTATATGAAAAAAAAAATATATGAGGATTTTAAAAATTTTTGAAGATTTAAAAAAAATAATTTTTTTGGACGACATGAATGACGTTTTGTATTTGTGTAAGCCAATAGTTAATCCTCCCAGTAAAAACATGGTCTCAACTTCTTACCGGCCTACTTAATCGCTTATATACTTTTCTTCGCGATGCCCAAAAGTAATGGTTACTCATTATTTTGTGCCTCCCTGTAAGTGAGAGGGTAATGAGTACTAATTACTTTGTGTTTTTTTTTAAGTGAGAAGATAATTTTTGGTACAGTTCGCAATTTCTGTCTGGGTTAGCTCCAACCACTGTTATCATTCATTTAAGTTTTCAGCTATCACGTATTAAAAGTTTTATTAGCTTCCCAGTGTAGAAAATCATTACCAGATATGTGGTTATGTAACTACATACCTGGTAATGGTAACTAGTTACTTTTGTTATTACATTTCTTATTACCTTTGTATGGCGATGTCGCGAAAAATAATGAGTTATGGTTACACACCAGCATACGAAAAATCAAAAAATATATCGTTACCTATGTGCTTACCAGTACTGACAAAAATAATGAGTCTAAAAATAGATTTTCAAAAATATAAATTATATACAAAAAAATATTTTTTATTGTATTTTTTTTTGTTAATAAAATTTCCTGTTGCGGGAATCGAACCTGGGTCTACAGATTGCCAGTCAATAGCTCTACCATCTGAGCTACATCGACATGTAATATTTAATAGATAAAAACATAATTGACCTGCTGCACACAAGTATGCTTACTCGCCAACATACAAAAAATCAAAAAATATGTGGTTACATATATCCTTACCAGTGTTTAAAAAATATTGAGTCTAAAAATAGATTTCAAAAAATTTAAAAAAAAAATTAGAAAATTATTTTCTATTTGAAATAATGATAAAAATAATTCATTATCAGTAACTCATTATTATTTGTTTTAAAATAATGCAGAAGGTAAGTGGGTGTCATTACTGGTAGTCCAAAAAATAATGATATGTCATTACCGTTTCTACACTGGGTTGGTGTAGGTTCAATTCCCATCACAACCATGTTTGTAAAATAAATACTAAACACAATTTTTTTCGTAAATATTTCTTCAAATTTGTATTCTGAAATACTATATTTAGACAAGGGAATGTTTGCAAGTTATCGTCAACCAATGGTTGGCCGCTGTTATTACAATTCCCACGTGTTGCTAACTCATAACTAACCAACGCCAATGGCCTGCACACAAAATCATATATCTATTGGCTCAACAGAAAATTTTTTTATTTTAAGAAAATTTAGAGCAAACGTTTTGTCCGTTTTGCTCTATCTCGCTAAGTTTTGAAGATATGGACCATATTGCGAAATGGAACATTTTTTTTCAAAATTTCCGAACGCCCCAAAGAACCTTTTTTGGATAGAGATAACCTTTCCACGGGGCTGTTGTAAACTTAGGAGTAGTCGATATGTTCGCCCATTTTCCTCTATTTGTCTTAGTTTCCGCGAAACAGAGCATTTTAAAAAATCGGTAGGGTAAGAAAAGGCGCCATTTTTTTAATTTCGAACACACAGGTAGAAAATATTTTCACAATTTTCTTTGTCATCTTCCAAAATTCAACATTTAAAAAGGTATTTTCACAATTTAAAAACAAATAGGAATTTATATTCCAAAAAAAAAAACAAACTTTATTTGATTTCAAAGCTGTTTCTATTTAAGTTAAAGTGGTTTCTACTTGATTTAATTTGTTTTCATCTGTGTGAATATAAAATATTATTAGATTTCCATTAAAGTCGCTTTGTTAAGCCTGTAGGAAACTTGCTAGTTTCTAGATCCTAGCTTTTTTGCTCATAAATGCAAATATTATCATGTAAACTGCTTTAACGACTTCAATTTGGGATATTGATAGTTTCTATACAGCTGAACTCTTCATACTAATTATATTTTACATAAATTGGTTTAACCTATCTTCTAATTTGTATCATTAATACTGAAACTAGCAAGAGTCATATAGGCTTTAAAAAGTGACATGAAAATCCCTCTCCTCCTTTAAATAAAACCTTGTGGTTGTAACATCTGCAACATGAGCTTATAACTTTATTATAATAAAAATTTAATTTTTCCTTATTTTTCATTAATGTAATAGTATGTGTTTTCAGCAAATATTATGTTTTATTAAAAATTATTCAGTGATGTGTAAAAGATGTTTGTGTTTCAACATGTTCATAGGGGTATAAATTTTTATAGGTAAAAAAAATTACACGGCACTGTGCGGGAATGTTTTTTAATAGGTGCGAACTGGTTAAATAAAATGTAAATTAATTTCAGGCCACCTCACACAGGAACTTAGTATATTATGTACATTCCTAGGAATAAATCTGTCAAAATAGCAGAAAAGGCTAATTTCTAGCAGTTTTGAGTAAAATTTTTACAGACTTTTTTCTATTAGCGTACGGATTTCTTACTTCTTTTTAACGATTTTTCAAATTCTCGAGTATTTTAAATTTTTTTACGATTTTTTCGAATTTTAGCGATTTCTTTTTTAATTTTATCATTTGTTGTAATTTTTACTATTTTTCTAAATTTTACCAATTTTTGATTTTTTAAATTTTATATATATTTTTTTTTAATTTTTAATAATTTCCATTTAAGCGATTTTCTAAATTCAATTCTCGAGTTTTGTCAATTTCTGTGACTTTTTTATCTTAGCCATTTTTTTAATTTTAGCAAATGTTTTTAATTTTTACTATTTTTCTAATGTTGGTGATTTTTTTAATTTCAAATATTTTTTAATTTTTAATAATTTTCATTTAAGCGATTTTTTTTTTCAATTCTGGCCTTTTTTAAATTCAAGCGATTTTCATAAATTTTTGGCGTTTACACGATTTTTTCAAGTCTCTAGTTTTTTCATTTTCCGGCGAGTTTTTCTAATTTCGGCGTTTTTTTTTCTAATTTCAGCATTTGTTTTTAATATTTACTATTTCTCTTATATTGGTAATTTTTAAAGTTTTTAAAATTTTATTCAAGCGATTTTTACAACTTAAGTGATTTTCTAAGTCTTAACGATTTTTTTAATATGGAGTTTTTTTTTATTTTAACGATTTTTGTCAATATTACCAGGTTTGTCAATTTTAGTGATTTTATTCAATTTGCTTTTATTTAATTTTAATTTTCATCTTTTTTCAAAATTTTAGCAATTTTTTGGAAATTTTAATTAAAATTTTTATAACTTTTTTATTTTGGTGATATTTTAAGTTTTAACATTTGAATTTAGTTGCATTTTTTATTTAAGAGATTTTACTAAATTCTGGCATTTTGAAATTCAAGTGATTTTCACAATTTTAGTGAAATTTTTAAATTTTAGCAATTTTTTGTTTAATTTAAATTTTTATGAAAATTTATTTTCTTGATTTTTTAAATTTTTGATTTCGAATTTTGTCGTTTTTGACTCTGATTTAAGATATTCTTTTAAATATTGTCGTTTTTTAAATTCAAGCCATTTTTAAAATTTATTGATTTTCTAACAATTTTTTTTTTAATGTTGGCGCTTTTTAATTTTATCGGTTTTTCTCAATATAACCCGTGATTTTTAGTAATTTTATTCAAATTGCTTCTACTTAATTTTAATTTTTATCTTTTATAAAAATTTTATTTAGTTTTAAAATAAATTTTTAAATTTTTTTGTGATTTTTAAATTTTAATAATTGAATTTTGTTTTTTTTTTCATTTAAAAGATTCTTTTAATTTTTACGATTTTAGTGATTTTTTTAATATTAGCAATTTTTTCAATGTGGCGTTTTTTAATTTTGACGATTTTTCTCAATATTACCAATTTTATTTAATTCTATCAGGCTCTATGCAAGATGCTCACGTACTGTTAACCGCTCTCTCACTGGCTCTAGCTGAGATTTCAAGAAGTTAAATTGCAGCTAACGGGTTTAGTTTTTTTATTACATTTTTTCATGTTATGCATATTTATTGAAACAATTTTTAATATTTATTAAAATTTGACAATAAAACTGAACCTATCACCTTCTAATAAAATTTCTTCAAATGTCGGCCAGAGCCAGTTAACATTGAAAGAGACACATGCATCCTCTTGAGTTTCTATGCTCGTTGATTCTATGTAGTGATTTATTTTAATTTTGTCGATGTTTTAAATTTAAGCTTTTTTATTTTAATTTTTATTTATTTTTGTTTTTATTTTGTTAGTTTTTTAAACTTCAATATTTTAATTTTGTTGTTTTTATTCACTTAAGAGAACTTTATATTTTGCCCTTTTTTTAAATTCATTTAGTGGTTTTTTTCAATTTCAACGATTTTTTAATATGGCGTTTTTTTTAATTTTAGCGAGTTTTTTAATATTATAAATTTTGTCAATTTTAGTAATTTTTTAGTTTTGTGATTTTTTTAAATTTCATAAAATTTTTTTAAATGTTAGCGTGTTTTTATAATTTTAGAGATTGTATTCAATTTTTATTTTATTTTTTCAATTTTGTCGACTTTTTTTCAATTCTAGCGATTTTTTTCTTCTGTTTCAAATTTTTCAATTTCTGGCAACTTTTTTTTTTTTATTTGGTGATTTTTGATTTCAATTTTAGGATTTTTTTTTAATTTTAGCGATTTTTTTGAATTAAAGCGGTTTTGTTAATTTTATTGTTTGTTCCAATTGTAGTTTTTTTTTTCCATTTTCTAGCGATCTTAATTTTTGGGACTTTTTTAATTTTGAATGTTTTTTTTTCAACATTCTATTGATTTTTACAATTTCTGACGTTTATTTCAAGGGGTATGGCCTCAGCAAAGGTCAAAGTTTAACGCATTCGCTATCACTACGGCGCTATTTTTGGAAGATATTATATATTTATAGAAAGAAGACGTCAAAGTGTGATATCAATTTTTGTAAAATCAGGTTAGGATTTATACTTGCGCCCTTTACGGGTGAGTAAAGTATTGTTGTTATATTTTGTCTCTATAAATATTTAAACTCTGCATTTTTTCTTTTAATTTTTAGCATTTTCTAAATCTAAGCATTTTTTTTTTAATTTTAATGAATTTTATTAATTTTAACGATTTTTCCCAATTTTTTCCCCCTGGAGCGTACCACCTTACAGGCAAAAAAAAAAGTGCGCCGTACACCCTCCAATATGAAGTACTTTTGCAAGGAGGTTTCAAAAAAAATTTTTTAGTTTTTTTTGCCGAACGTAGGGGTCGCCATTTTACATTTTTCGTTATATCTTTGGCATTTACAGTCGGATCTTAAAGTATGATACATCGATGTTTTTCTCTCGAGGAGACTAGTGTTTTGCTCTAAGGGCAAGTATCCCGTTCTAGTAGTTACCCACCAGATCTCAGTTGCTACCACCCTAATGTACAACCCTAACGTCAGAAAATTAAAGCTCGCAAAAAATCATTAAACTTTTGCTAAGGAAGTTTTTCGCTAAACCCAGTAGAAATTTTTTCATATATTGGTTGCCGAACGTAGGGGTCGCCTTTTTAATTTTTTTTTAATTGGATTTTTACTATATAGCAAAACACTGGTCTCCTCGAGGCAAAATCGATATATCACACTTTAAAATCCGATTTTAAATGCCAAAGCTATAACAAAAAATTAAAAAAGGCGACGTTCGGCAAAAAAAAAAAATTTTTTGAAATCGGCTTGTACGGCGAACTTTTTTTTTGAGGTACGGTCTAATGTACCCATTGGCACTTTGGAACTTACCCTGCTTTTTTGGGTAATGTAATTTTTTATATTTCCAAAATATGAAAAAAGAAAAATTATATCCCTAATGTTCATATTACGGTAAATATGCTGAAAAAATAATTTAGTCTCAATGGTTTTTTAGTTTCGTTATTTTACTCATACATGAAAATTGTATAACTCATACAACTGTATGATGATTTTAATGATAATGAATAAATAGCAGATATAAATTAAAGTGTTACCCAGATTCTAAAACCTAGAAAACAAATGTATGTTATAAAATGTAAATTGACATTTCAAAATAAATAGTTTGCAAATATCTCTGAGGACTTTTGACAAAAACAGTTATTTTAAAATCGCACCTTTTTCAGGAGAGCTAAGAAAACGCAATAAACGTTTTATAGAACTACTTATTTGACAGAAACATTAAAATTTACTATTTTCTTTTAAAACTTGAATTTTCTGTTTGGAAAAAAATCGCTGAAGTAAAAACTTCTAATATGACAAATGAAATAAATCCTTTTCTTAAACCTAAATTAATAAAAAATTTTAAATCCGTTGATTTAAAGACGCTCTAACATCTTATTAATCCGTATGCATAATAATTTGAAATCCTTATAAAACGTTTATAAAATGAATTTTTGTATGAAAAATTTGTTTTATAAGTCCCTTATAGCTTTTTAAAGTTATAATGCATATGAGCCTTAGTGTATAATATACCTTATAAATATGAAGATCAGACAGAAATGTATGTATTTAAAAGTTTCACTGACTACAAAAATCTTAGAAAATTTGCTTAAGTCGACTTAAGTGCTTTAGTCAAAAGTCCACTGATCTATATAAATAAATAACAAACTGTGAAATTAGGTTACACCTAGAGTGTCTAAAACAGTAACTGAAAACCGATTAAATGTTTTTTTTATTTGTGCAAACTTGGCCGGTTTCGAATATTGAGCATTTTCAAATATTCGAGAAACGGGTTTTTTTGGGTAGATTAACCAGTTTTTTAACATGATATTTTTAAAAATTTTGTTTGATAAGCTAAAGATCTTCCTTGTAAAACTGCATAGAGAAAAAAATATTTTTAAATCAAATAGAAACAACATAAATTGAATAGAAAACGGTTTGAAATGAAACTAAGTTTTCTTTTTTTAATTTAAATATGTTTATATTTATTTTTTCAATGTGAAAATAAAATCAACGAGTAAAAAAGCTAAACTATAAAATGATAGAAGAAGTGAAAGTCGAAAATATAGCCCATATGGGCGATAAGTCCAAATATGGACCGATCCTACCTAGAATAAATAGGCTTTGTGCTTGGGACCATGTGAGTCAGCGAACCAAATTTCATTTAAATATCTTCGTATTTGCGACCTAAAACGTCCCAGTGTAGAAACGGTAATGACATACCATTATTTTTTGGACTACCAGTAATGACACCCACTTACCTTCTACATTATTTTAAAACATATAATAATGAGTTACTGATAATGACTTATTTTTATCATTATTTCAAATAGAAAATAATTTTCTAGATTTTTTTTTTAAATTTTTTTTAATTTTTTTTAGACTCAATATTTTTTAAACCCTGGTAAGGATATACATATGTATGTAACCACATATTTTTTGATTTTTTGTATGTTGCCGAGTAAGCTTACTTGTGTGCAGCAGGAGATAATGGACGCTGTGTTATAATGGTTAGCGCGTTGGACTGTTACACGTGAGGTTGCGGGTTCGAGCCCCAACCAAGGCAACATCAATTTATGAAAAATAATAATATGTATGAGTTTTTTCTATCTCTCATACATAACGCAGCGTCCTCCTTCGGTGTTCCCATAGCACTTAACCACACCGAAGTAAAATAATATAACAGGGCTATGAACTAAAAAGCTTCAACAAAGTTCGCCAACTTACCATCAGATGGCGTGCAACAACTGTTCTAAAAATTCAACATCTCGCGCAATTACAGTGTTGCCATATTTGAAGCCCTTCATCTTTCACCACATTTCACTTCTTCTCTATCCCCTTTCCAAAGGAAGCAACACGTTAATTAATAGGAAGAATTTCCTGAGTGTTGCTTCTCTTTAAAAAAAAAAAAAAAAAAAAAAAAAAAAAAATTATGTTTTTATCTATTAAATATTACATGCCGATATAGCTCAGATGGTAGAGCTATTGACTGGCAATCTGTAGACCCAGGTTCGATTCCCGCACCAGCAATTTTTATTTAAAAAAAAAATACAATAAAAAATATTTCTTTTAATATAATTTATTTTTTTGAAAATCTAATTTTAGACTCATTATTTTTGTCAGTACGGGTAAGCACATAGGTAACTATATATTTTTTGATTTTTCGTATGCTGGTGTGTAACCATAACTCATTATTTTTCGCGACATCGCCATATAAAGGTAATAAGAAATGTAATAACAAAAGTAACTAGTTACCATTACCAAGTATGTAGTTACATAACCACATATCTGGTAATGATATTCTACACTGGGGTGTAAAAAAGCCAATTTTGGGGGGGGGGCCTTATATGGGCACTAGGACTAAACGTGGACCGATTTTAACCAAAATTAAATCCTTGGGCCGACATAGGTCTGTGCACCAAATTTCATTGAAATATCTTAATATTTGCGACCTGTACAGAGCGCACAAAAATAAGTGGACAGACAGACCGACGGACGGACATCGATACATCGAAACAGAAAGCGATTTTGAGTCGATCGGCATACTATTTTTTGTGGTTACAAACATCAGAACAAGCTTATTATTGTAGGGTATAAAAATTGTGACATCCAAGTACATAAAAATGTAAAATCCAAAAAGTTTTTTGGTTGCTGAAAAAAGAGATGCCGAAGCAGTAGAAAGACGATTCCTACTCCTACATTTTTTCAGTACTTTTTGAACGAGTGCAAAGGAATCTCTTTTTCACCAGTTAAAAGTTAAAAAAAAATTCTTCACAAAAAAAAAATTATATTTTTTTTATTTTACAAAAGTTTTTTTATTGCCGCTACCGGGTATCGAACTTGCGACCTCACGATTGCTAGTCTAGTGCTCTACCACTGAGTTATTCTTCGATACACTCAAAATAGTTTGTAGTTTAAATTAACTGAAAATGTAATTTAAAATAAATGAAAAATCACTTGAAACCCGGTCTACAGACTTTTCATTTAAATCAAAAGAACTTTTCATTTATTTTTAAATGTTAATATATAAACTACAAAATCCTTAAAAAATAATGATTTTTCATTTATTTCCATTTTTTAAATTTCAAAAAATTAACTACAAAATCCGTAAGAATAAATGATATTTAGTTTATTTCGTTTTTTTTAACTGACCTAGAAATCGAAATAGAATTCCTTTTTTTACAAAACATTTTAAATGAAAATATTAACTGTAACAGAAAATCCGTATTTATTTGTAGTTTATTTTTTAAATAAACGACAAAATCAGTTAAAAAATATATTTCTTTCTACTTTAACTGAATAATCATTTAAAAATAAATGTACGGATAACTTTTTAAATAAACTACAGTCAGTTACTGTAATAATATTTTCAGTGTATGAATGTTGACTGGCACAAAAACACCACTTGGGTACTGCGAGATATTATTCCTTATTCTCTTCAATAAAAGTACTTGTTAAATAAGTGTAAAAGGTGCACTCCAATTCAATATTGTTTTCAGTACTATTTTTACAGGTGCATAAAAAACAATTCTCACCATTTTTTTTATATACTATACATATTTTTAAAAATTTCAAAATTAAAAAAATATTGAATATAAACAAATTAATTATAAATGTAAAAAAATTAATAGAATAAAAAAAAAAGCTAAAAAAAGTAAAAATAATATTGGTCCCGCCGGGAAACGAACCCAGGACCCTCCGTTGGAAATGCCAAATGATACCAAAATCACTTTTTACGATCACTTTTAGAGCAATTACTCTTTAGAAGCGATACTTAAGTGATTTTTGGATGTTGTTCAGAAGTAATTTCAAAAAAGCTGCAAAAATATACTAACGGATACTTTAGAAGCAATGAAAGAAGTGATTTTTTGAAGTTGTTCAGAATAACTTCTAAAAAAGCAGTAAAAATACACTAACGGATACTTGTGAAGTAGTGAAAGAGGTTGTTTGTAAAGCATTACTTAAATTTTTTTTTTTTACTGAAGTATACTGCATTAGTATCGATTCTAATTTACTACACTACAACCGGTGCTTTTTGTATGAAGTTTGAGGTTATTTTCCGCCAAACTACAAATTCACATATTTAGAAACCACAAAATGGCAATCCTTATAAAAAGCCGGTTTTTTTAAATCTGATTTTTTCAAACAACCCGAAACCCGGTTTTTTCGAAATTGTCAGTATTTTTGGCCTCTAAATATTATTCACAAATCATACTGTCATGAAAAATATATAGTTTTGTAATATGACATCTTGTCTATAGTAATATGTGCCGTAATTATAAAAGATAAATTTTCCACATAAATGATTTGAATATTTTAAATGCATTAAAATTGAGTGCATTCATAAAAGGAAATAATATGTGAAGTTCATTAAATCTCCAATGAATTGAAATGAGACAAGTTTTTTTTTATCATCATTAGCGATTACAAATAAAAATGTAATTTTTTCTTTTTTTTATTTTAATATCATTAACTGTACATAAATTATCACATCTTACATCTATTTTTATTACAATTTTAAATTCTTTAATTATTTTAAATTGAATATATTTCTCCATAATTAAGTTTTAAACCATAAACTCGACCATATATCTTTGCCATCTTTAACATAAATATCCGTTATAATATAATAACTCATTTTTGACTAACTATCTTTCTCTAAATCTAACCACAAGAAAAACAAAAAAATAACTTCACAACTTTGTGGTGGTAATATCTCATCATAACAACATTTATCTTCTCTTCAATGCACAAAAATATTATGTATGAATGAACTGAATGAATGGATAAATCAACTTACATGGAGATGTTTTGTATTCAAATTTACGATTGTAGGAGCGTGTTCAGTATGTGTACCTACATCCTTTTCATTTTCCTGCTAAAACACTAAAAATGTTGTAAATGTTTCTTCGTATTCCTTAATATGTATGTGTAGTTGTAAGATTTGATGATATATCATCAACATGCAAAGTGACACAAATTTAAACACCACATTTACAAATATATTGAAATATAATACAATATATAATATTCAAACAATGGACAGTGGTATATTGGGGATTTTATTTAAATGGAGATTTTATCGCAACTACACTCATAGAAATAAATCTGTAAAAATAGCAGAAAAAGTTACTAAAAATTAGTTAAAAATTTATGCTGCTGAAAAAATTGCTGAAATTGGCTGATTTTTAGTAAAGTGTTGTTTTTTTAAACTCGTCTGCAACTGCAATTAATATTGTAATTAATATGCATTTTTATTAATTTTAATTTAGTAGGTTTGAGGTTAAGAAGAAGAATAAACATTTTTTAAAAAGTTATAAACACATTATTAATTTGCAAATCAGACTAGATCTAGTTTCTGCCTTTTTTATGGACAGGCTTCATCAGTGATTTTCCATTAAATTGTATTATGGTTTATATTTTATTGTCAGATTGTCTCTATATGATAATTTTTTCAACAACCTGTCGGCTGTAGGAATCGAACCCATGCACAGCTTAGCCATCTCACCCACGTTAAGCCTTGCTTATAGTGTGACTAATTCATACTTTTCTTTCCTATTCAGCTTTCTGTTATTGTTTTTACTCCCAGAAGTGATCAAACAGACACACAAACATTCTACTTTAGATTTTTTTATTTATCTTCTTATCTCCTCCTGATCACCTTTTTCGCAAATGTTGCCTCAGTGGCGTATGGTTTTTACTTTCAAGTGCAGGAAATTTGCGTATATCAAAGACGGACTGCATTTTTATTTTTTTTAGTAAAGTGTTGTTTTTTCAAACGCGTCATATAGACCAACTGCAATTAATATGCAGTTTTATTAATTTTAATTTAGTAGGTTTGAGGTTAAGAAGAATAATAGATATTTTTTCAAAAGTTATAAAAACATTACTAATTTGCAAATCAGACCAAATCTAGCAATTTTATATTGTAATTAATATGCATTTTTATAAATTTTTTGCTAAATACTAGTAATATAAGAACAGCAAAATTAAAACTGTTAAATTAACAGAATTTTAGTTATATTTAAGTTAACTTTTAGTTAATTTAAAATAACAAATTGCACTGTAAAATCAGCGGAAAATTTTGCTAAATATTAGTAGACTAAAAATAGCAAAAATAAACTGTTATATCTACAATTTTATTTTTAAGCTAAATTTAGTTGAATGCAAATAGCCGTGTATCCTGCTAAAACCATCAGAAATATTAGCTAAAAGAATTGTTAACTGTTGTTTTCATTTTAAAAAAATCGTAAAAAAACTTCGAAAATTTTTAGCAAAAGTTTTTACTGATTTTAGCAGGTTAATTTGCTATTTTCCATTAACAAAAATTCAACTCAAATATAACTAAAATTCTGTACATTTAACAGTTTTATTTTTGCTGTTCCTATATTATACAAACGACGCCATATTTCTTGCCGCTCTTTTAACATTTCTCTTCAGTAAGGTTTGCCATTTCATGATGGAAAGATATACGAGCCAACAACGAGTCGAAATTATTAAAATTTACTACCGAAATTCGGAGTCAGTGGCCTCAACTTTAAGAGCGCTACGTCCAATTTATGGTCGTCATAATCGTCCTAGCAGATCAACAATTGAGCGTGGGGCTACGTCAAATCTATGGTCTATGCCAAAAAGCCAGCGACGATTGATGAACTTCGTACGAATATCGAACGTGAAATTGCAGCAGTATCGACCGATTTATGCTTGAAAACCGTCGAAAATTGGGTTCAGCATCTGGACTTCTGCAAGCGTGCCCGTGGTGGCCATGCAAAAGAGATCGATTTCCATACATAATGGCATCGAACGTACTTTCACAGGAATAAAGAATTTCATTGATATCCAAAACCGTTTTTGTTTTCCCATGTGAAAATCGAAATATATATGAACACACATAATCATACATTGACTTGTATATGATCATGCATGGGCATACATTGTCATATACGTAATGCATAGTTCAATGTATGACCATACATGATCTCATATATATCCATATATCTTTGGATCCGAAATTTGAGGGTATATGACCGTACATGTTCATATATGACCATATATGCTCACATATGATTCATGTATGCTCATATATGATCATATATGGCCATATACCTCCATATACCCTCAAATTTCGGATCCACAGATATATGGATATATATGAGATCATGTATGGTCATACATTGAACTATGCATATACGTATATGACTATGTATGCCCATGCATGATCACATACGAGCCAATGTATGATCATGTATGCTCATATATATTTCGATTTTCACATGGGTTATTTAAACTTTTTTACTTTTGTAGCGCTCTTATTGAAAAACCCTTTATATATCAAAAATAATCTGCTAATTTTAACAGTTTTTCTGTGGCATCATTTTTTACTAATTTTTAGTAGTTTTAACTAAATTTTTTACAGACTTTTTCTAAATTTTTCTTTTTCTCAAATATTAAGATATTGTAATGAAATTTGGAATGCAATAATTTTGCACACCGACTTATATGGGCCCAAGGATGAAGCTTGTTGAATCTGGTTTAAATTGGTCCATATTTAGACCTCGCTCCTCTATAAAGATCCCCCAAAAATTGTCTTATTCGCACGCTACTGGTCGCAAATACGATGATATTTTAATGACATTTGGTACACTGACTTTAGATAAAATCAAAATTTCTTACCGTTTTTATAATTTTTTACCATCTTATAGACAAATTTTGATGCACGTCCATTTCAACCCATTAAAAATTCGGATCCAAGTATTAGTTGGCTTGCAACCAGACTGGGGTAGGGTATCATATAGTCGTCATGCCCGACTTTAAATTTTTTTTACTCGTTTTGTAAATACTATTATTGTACAAGGTACCCATTTTGAAAAAGTACTTATTTTTTGATAGAAGTACTCTTATGGAAAATGGAAGCTTTGCGTTGTTCGTATCCAGTTCACTGTTCCGAATGCAGATAACTGTATATAGTAAAATACTGACAGTTCTATACAATAAAGAAACTTTTAAAACAAAGAAAGACAAATATTTTATTTTAGAAAATGCGTCAACTACTTGCATGTGCAGAGTGCAGGGCAAAGCAATATGCCATGTCTGTCAAACTTTTCCTGCAATACAAATACATGAACAAGTAGTTGATATGGTACATATAATAAAAAAAAGGGTCATCACAGCTAGGATCATATAACTTTATATACATTTTATTCTGGCAGCAAATAAGTATCATAAATATGAAAAATACAACATCATACACATATACGCAGAGAAAAGAACATAAAGGTTGTTCACAAGGGGTGTGCTATTTGTCCTAACCAAAAACAGAAATTTTAAATTGAAAAAAAAAACAACATTTGAGAATAGCACGATACAAAATTTTAACGTATATTTAGTGTCCTATTTTTAAGTACTAACAAATAGAAAGCGCATTAGGAAATCTTTGTTAAAGTAAAATAAAAATTTGAACAACTCTGTTTTTTGGTAGGACGATACAACAGACAGCACACCTCTTGTGAACAACCTTATAATTTTTTAATTGAATTATATAATGATCATAATATAAATGATGAAAAACTCACCAACAGTGTCCATAATATAATTAGTTATAATCATATTAATGATCTAGTAGGTTTGAGGTTAGGAAGAATAAACAGTTTTTCAAAAGTTATAAACACATTATTAATTTTCAAATCAGACTAGATCTAGTTTCTGCCTTTTTTATGGACAGGCTTCATCAGTGATTTTCCATTAAATTGTATTATTGTTTATATTTTATTGTCAGATTGTGACATTGATCAATTTGTAATAATTTTGAATTTACAATAATGTTCCATCGTATTTTTCTATGCTCATGTTAAGTTATAATGTCCATAAGAAAAACTGTGAGTACATTTAAGTTAGTTGGTATGTTGTACTTTAATTTTAGGGGGTTTTCTAGCAATAAACCATAAAACTTGTAGTCCATTGAGCAAGCAAGCTGTATAACATGCTTAGATTTATAGTTTATGAAAATCAAAATTATTCAAAAGGAACAAAAAAAAACTTAAAATATGCAAATATTGTTTTTGTTAAACAAAAACATCCTTGATTCCTTTAAGGAAACGAAAAAAAAACCCCAAGCACAAAAAATAATAGTGTAAAAATGAAAAATTAAAATTTTTAAATTATTGTACTTCCTTCCATTTTGCAAAAAACATTTATCAACACGCCAAGTAGCATTTAATAATATTATTCTACAACAAAAAAAAAAAAAAAAAAAAAAAAAAACAGCATGGAAGGGAAAGACCGACCAACTGAAAGTCATTTCATTTAATAATATTTTATGCTGCTGCTACTGCTAAACTAAAGAAATTTTAAATCTCCCCTAAGAGTAGGTACTTTACTTTGAGTAGCGTTTACTATTAAACAAACTATTAAATTGTTCAGTCAAAAAATATCTTGACAAACAATATATGGAGTTGTATACAAATACTTACAAGTTTTCATTTCTGAAAGAAGTTTAAAATTGTTTTTGATATAAAAATAGACCCTTGTATTTTAAATGAATTAAATAAAAATGTACTTAAAGGCACAAAGTCTACAAACACAGAGTAGAGAGTTTTGCAATATACAAAGTCTACACTTTTATGCAATTTGTGCTTGTCTGTACTCAATTCGAGTCCTTTGTGGATTCATGATTTATACATACCTTTAATAAAGACCAGTCATATATGTTTATTAGGTCGGCAGTTATAAGTTAAATTTAAATTTTCAATAAAAATATAAGTAATAATACTATTTAAACGTTTGGAAAAACAAAAATGCCCTGTTGGCAGTCCGTCTCCAATATACACAAATTGCCTGCACTTGTACGTAAAAACCATTCGTCAGTGTGGCAACATTTGCGAAAAGGTGACACGGATGAAATAAGAAGATAAACAAAAAATCTAAAGTAGAATTTTTTTATATGTCTGTTTGATCGCTTCTGAAAGTATTCATACAGAGATAATAAAAACATTAACAATAATACAATTTAATGGCAAATCACTGATGAAGCCTGTCCATGGAAAAAGGCAGAAACTGGATCTAGTATGATTTGCAAATTTAATGTGTTTATAACTTTTGAGAAAAATGGTATTCTTCTGCTTAACCTCAAACCTACTGAATTGGAGTTAATAAGAATACATATTAATTACAATATTAATTGTATTTGGTCTATACGACGCATTTGGAATAACAACACTTTACTATTAAATTGTTTTGTTAGAGTAAAAAATACTTTTAATAAAAACGTGGTTTACAAAAGTACTAGATATTCTTAATTTAATCATGGTTAATATAAAAAACTACCAAATACTTCTTTTTATCGTTGTACCAAAGTATCTAGGGTCAAATTTTGACAAGAAATTATACTGGAAACAATACATCGAGAGCAGTATTACTAAGGCTCACCGATTTAAACCCGAAAACGACACACTGGCTCTACACAAGCGTACACTCTAAAATATATTTGGAAATTTACTACTATAAAATAAATAATTTTTTGTTTAATATATCGCGTAGTCAGTAAATATACACACAAAATGCGTAAAATTATGTTGTACATACTTATATATACAATAATACACATATAGTATAATAATAGGCATTATGTTGATTTATTTATTATGTTGATAAATTTAAAATTAAATTTTTCGCACAAATTTTATAAATTTACTAACTTGTAATATTAATGAAAATATATACAAATTTACATTTGAAAAATATTCGAGAAAATTAAAAATGTAAAATAAAATGTTCTAACAACTTTTTTTAGTAGTGTTTCTTTTTTAACGTCATATAGACAGCTGCAATTAATATCGTAATTAATTAATATGCATTTTTGCAATTTTAGTTTAGTAAGTTTGAGGTTAAGAAAAAGAATAAACCCTTTTCTCTAAAAATTATAAACATTTATTTTTAAATCAGACTAGACCTAGTTTCTGCCTTTTTGTATGGACGGGTTTTATCAGTGATTTTCCGTTAAATTGATAATTGTTTATATCGTCATATGAAATCAAAAAAGCCGTAAGATACAAAAAATTCAAAATCGACTTTTTTTGATTGATTATGATGCACCATTCCTGAAAAATTTTACACTCCTACGACTAAATACGACGATTTTATTAACAAAATTCTAAACAGCCCTAAGTGCAAGCGCAAACAATTTTTGAAAGTATTTTGCTTCTTTTGTAAAATTTTCTAAATGTAACTTACGGCTTTTTTGATTTCATATGACGATATGTTTATTGTTCGATTGTCTCTATATGATCATTTTTTGAACAACCCGTGGGCTGTGGGATTCGAAAGCATGTCCCCACATTATAAACATAACTATATTGAAGTGCGATGACAGCTTAGCCATCACACCCAAGTAAGGCCTTGAATGCAATGTGAACTAATTCATTGTTTTGTTTTCTATTCAGCTTTCTGTTATTGTCTTTTACTTAAAAGTGATCAAACACAGTCACATACAAACATATTTACTATTTTTAGATTTTTGTTTATCTTCCAATCTCCTTCGTGTCTCATTTTTTCGCAAATGTTGCCATACTGACGTATGGTCTTTACGTTTGAGAGTTGCCAACTTGCATATATTGGAGACAGGTTGCCACGGGGCAATTTTATATGTTTTACATAAAAAAGCGTTTCAATGTTATCTGCAGTGGCTTCAGCCTCACCAGCAATTGCAGTATGTCTGTGCAACATCTTTACTTGAGCGGCAACATTAAATTTTATTTGTCTTTCAAAGATTTAGTTTCACACTATTCCTTCTTAGTCATTTTGGTAGTATATTGGTGCGTAATTGAAATCGGTTAAGTGATACGACCAGTTTTGGATTAATTTCATGACACAAAAATCTTTTTTTCCATTAGAAAAAGACTTTTTCCTGAGGATGTTTTTAAAGGAAAAGACTCTCAGAGTGTGAGGCGTATAGAAGAAAACGCATTAATATTCTGATGTTCCTACCCTACACCATTAAGTGGACAGGGCATAATAAGTTTGTGCTGATTTCGCAACACCACCTTTTAGTATACACTCACAATATTTTATGGTTAGAAACAACCTATAATACATATTAAATTAATTGAAAATACAATTGAAAAAAGGACTACTGAGTTTTCATTATATTCAAACCATTTTGCTATTTATTTTGAAACATTTTTTAAACAATGCATAAAAGAAATAAAAATAATTGAAGAGTCTGTTAAAACAATCATTAATTTTTAACAGACAAAACGTAAAAAAAACGATTTTGTAGTTTGTTTTTTCATATTTGAAAGTTTTCAAATTTCAAAACACTACACACCAACACACACTTTCATATTTTTATTTGCTATGTTTGTGTGTATGAGTAAAGAATTTCTTGTAATTTGAATGGAAATAATTTTGTATATAAACAAACTATTTTAACCAAAAATAAAACCGAAAATATTTGAATTTTTTGTTTTAAAACCGAAAATAACGAAATTATTTAAATTATTTTTTCTAAAAATAGGAATCTAAAAATAGAATATTTGACTGAAAATAACAACTCCTACAGACGATACATATTTTTTGTGGTTTGTTTTTTTTTTTTTTTTTTTTTGATTGCTAAAAAAAAGTTAAACAATATGTTTCAATGTATTTTAATTGATTCTTCAATTGAAAACAAACTTTACCTATTACTTTTCAAATAAACCTCAATCGGTTATGGAAAATATATTGTGAGTGTACCGATCGAGTCAAAATCAATTTTTGGTTCGATTTCACGATGCCCCTCTGCCTATGTACGAGTATCATTGTGCGCACGCTACAAAGACGAAGCCTATTGATTTTTATTAAACTCGGTCGTTGTTTAGACCTAGAGCCCATATAAAGGTCCCCCCAAAATTGGCTTGGTTAGTACTTTAAACTTTAACTTTAGTACACTAATTCAGATGGGTCGTATTGATTATAGTTAAAATCGGTTAATGGTTAGACCTAGTGCCCATATAAAGTTCCCCCTAAACTTGTTCGCACCCTACAGGTCGCAAAGATGAAGATATTTTAATGAAATTTAGTGCGCTGACTCACATGGTGCCAAGAACATAGTCTATTATCGATCCATATTTGGACCTATCTTCCATATTTACTACATTCCCTATCATTGGGTAAAATCAAGATTTCTTACCATTTTTTGATTTTTTATCATTTTGTAGACAAATTTTGACCAAGTCCATTTCAACATATTCGAATTTTGGAGCAAAACAATAGTTATCTTTCAACGAGAGTGATGTAGGGTATCATATAGTCGGTATACCCGACTTTATCTGTTTTACTCGTTTTCTTTATATAATAAAAACTTTTTTCTAAAAATCATCGACTTGGAATTATTTTTTGCTTTTTTATATATAAAACTTTAGGGAACCGCGAGCCCGAAAAAATATCTCAAGAAGTCCGTAGAGCAAACTTTGGTGGTTTTTTTATACAAAAAATTACTTAGAATCTAATTATTTTCATAACAAAAACTGCTTGTTATCTGCAGGATTTCTTACTGCATTTTACACGTCGAAAAAGATATCTAGTTCTGAAGACGTTCTTCTCTCAAAAGGTCTAGAATTGAAACTTTTTCTAAAGGATCATGTGCTCAATAGAAGATGCTTTTCATATAAGATTAATAGCTCATAATCTAAAACTTTCTCAATAGGAACAAGTGGTGAGAAACTGCCGAAATCATCCGAAAATCCCACGGATTTTGAAGAGTTGTATCTATAGAAAAATTATTGGATTCCGATTACTTTTTTTAAAGTTGACTTTTTTTATAAAAGAATTTTGTATAAAAAAAATCTTAGATTCTGAGGACTTTTCTTTAAATAAAAACCCTCAGATTCTGAACAAATTCCTACAGATAACTATTAAATTCTAATAACTTTTCTCGCAATTTTTGACCACATTTTCCTGTAGAAATCAATTTTTATGGACTTTTTCCTATTTAAAAGTCCCCGCGTAAAAAAGATCAGATCTGGCGAGATCTCAGTAGATCTTACCGGATCTAATTAGATCTCAAAATTGGGGACAAATTTGAGATCTAATTAGATCCGATTATATCTAGGCATATCTGGCCAGATCTTAGTAGATCTTACCAGATCTAATTAGATCTCTAAATTGGGAACAAATTTGAGATCTAATTAGATCTGATCAGATCTAGGCATATCTGGCGCAATTGTCCAGATCACTTTATATTTGAACAGATTTGGCACTAGATCTGATCAGATCTTGCCATAAGGTATTATCACATATGCCATATCTGATCATATTTGATGAGATCTGGTACAGGATCTAATTAGATTCAATCATATCTATTTAGATCTAAAAATATCTGAACAGATCTAAACTTTTTTTACACGGGCCCTGAGAATTCGATAACTTTTTCTAACGAAAAATTCTCAGATGAGTTTTGCCTATAAAACTATTCCAAAACAAACCCTTCAGATTCCTTTGACTTTTCTTATAACTTTGACTCTGAGAACTTTTAGCTTTGGAAAATCCCTCTGATTCTGGGGTCTTTTTCTAATAGAAAAATCCTCTAATGCTGAGCAATTTTTTCAATAGAAAAACCCTTAGATTCTGAGGACTTCCCATAGAGAAACCCTCAATTTTCTAAAAATTGTTCCCATAGAATACCCTCCGATACCGAGGATTTCTTCCCATATAAAATCCCTCAGCTTCTAGGGACTTTTTCCTATAGCAAAAAGTTTGCTAAATCTAAGGCATTTCTATAACAAAAAGCCCTCAAAATCTAAAGTTTTTCTATAGTAGAAATCCTCTGAATCTGATGTATTTTCCCTAGGAAGAAGGACACAGAATCTAAGGCAATTCCTATAGAAAAGTAGTTTTTTCTAAAGAAAAAAGTATTCAAAGCGCTTAGAATCTGAGGGTTTTCAATGGAGAAATCTTCCGAGAATCTGAGGTTTGTATTAAGCTTAAATATTTTATTAATAAAATATTTTAAAAATGATTTTACTCTTTTACTTTTGGGCAGCATGTATTTGGGTAGTCTAACGTATTTAATTTGGGAAATTTACGCACAACAATGGTAAAATTAGGCATAATTTTTTTTACGAATTTTCAATGTAAATTTACAAATTTTATGTGTAATTAGCTAGCGCATAATGTGTGTAATTTTTTTTTAATTTACCAACTGGGAGAAAATGTACCCTATTTTTATAGTAGGAATTCAGTTTTCTACTATAAGTTGGGTAAATTTAAACAAGAATTAATTTGAGTTTAGTCGGGCCGACCTTGACTTATGCGGCAGTAGTATAATGGACATCAATGCGGAGAAAGTGGAATATTCAACTACTTAAGAAAATTAAATTAGAGACAATTTTATGCAACATCTACTTTGTGATCGTCCGGGACTGAAGAAGCGGCGACCCGGATGTCTGGGAAGCAGGTTATTCGACGACCTGAACAGTCTGCGGAATGTTTCTTTGTCTGATATCGCGAGATTTTTAAGAGGATCGGAATGGTTTTAGGTTGTACTGTTATACATAAGGTTACTGGTTCGAAACCCAGCCACTGCAAAATTAATTTGGAAAAATAATATGAGTTTTCTATCCGTCATATATATCACAGCATCCTCCTCTTGCTGTTCCCATAGCACCTAACCCTAAAAAAATAAAATAACATAACAGGACTATGAGTTAAGAAGTTTCAACAAAATTCGCCAACTTCCTAAAAGATGGCGCACAACAACTGTTCTAAGATTCAACAACACACGGAATTATAATATTCCCATATTTGAAGCCATTCATCTTTCACCATCTTTCCTCTGTTCGCTATCCCCTTTCCAAAGAAAGCACCACATCAATTAAATATGTATCTTTACCAAATAAATTCCACACTCATGTTCACATATTTATTTTAAAAAATTGTTTTCACAGACTCTTCTATTCTCCTTTGTATAGTTTTTGAATGTCTGCCTCATCGTTTATGCCAGGATACAGTAAATACTCATACGTATTCATTGTTTATAAAAGCTCCACAATTTGTATTTCCGTTAAACAAAACATTACGGCTTTTGGTTCTTTTGTGTTGGTTTTTTTTATGGTGGTGGTCCATAAAGTAGACCACAATGTTGTTTAAATTTGCACTGAATATTAAACTGGAACGAAGTGTTGACATAAAAAATAATTTCTTAATAAACAAGATGCTGGACAAACACAATGGTCATAAAATTGTTTATGAGGTTATAAAATAAAAGTGACAATAGAAACAAAAATTGCGAGGATGCATGTTGACCATTAAATAAAGAAGACAATTTTAAAGATAGTTGGCGGAAAATCAGGCAAATTAATTTTGTCAAGTTGTTTTGTCAATTTTGGGGACGTGTTTGACATATACTTTTGTTTTTATGTTTGATTTGAAGTTTTTTTATAAGCTCACGATTAAATTTGAAGTATTATTTAATTTTTTTTATTTTTAGTACGTTTTTGAATACATGAGGATCGTTTTGTTCCTATACGTGTTACAAAATACCATACAATACCATACATGTTAAGTGTTAACTCTTTCAATTTTTCCAAAGTCGGAAATGTAGGGCAACTGTCAGATTCTATTCAAAAATTTGTTGTCGTTTTTCTTCGTATTCATGGTAAAGGCTCCATTAGTCTTTGCGTTCCGTGACGTTTCTGTAATGTGCCGTGCCGGATGGCTCTTTAGTGTAGTTAGTTTTTTCCGTAACAACGTATCAGCTGTTTAATGTTGTTTTTCTTAGCAGAGATCTACGCCGACCAGATTAATCAGCTGCGGTGGCTAAATAAAAAAATTGCAGCGGCGGCTTATTAGCTGACTTTAAGTTGACACATATGAAACATCGGCTTAATGGTAAAAAAAGGAAATAAAAAAAATAATTATTATTTTTATATTTTTATCGTGTAAAGAAAATTTCGACGGCTGCGGTAACAAAAATTAGACGACGGCTCGGCTTAGCCAGTTTAAGCCATTCGTCGCAGATCTCAAAATCTCAGCTGTCAACTCGCTATCACTTAACGGAGAACAAAAATTCTGTTTTCAAGAGGTTCATCCGGCACGGAACGTTACGCTACAGACAAACTAATGACTCAAATGCTTTTTCATAGAACAAAAACAAACCAGCTGATTCGTCACGACACGTTACGTACAAACTAATGATACCTCTAGTGTGAGCAACAAACCAAGGCTATCGTTGAATGAATTTTATGATACTTTTCATAAATCACGATTGATTTCGAATTATTCTAGTTCTAGCCGCTGAGCTAACGAGACATATAATACTTTTTGGCTAAAAACATAAATGAATGAACAACAGCTGGACAACTAATATGCCAGCGTTGGGAAAAGAAAAAAAGTTGATCTTAAAGCAGCTTTTCCATTAACAAAAAAAAATAATTTTATAAAAGAACAGATTTTTTATGTTAAAAAAAATTAAAAAAGAATTTTTTTGCCTGTAACCGGATTTGAACTCGGAACCTTCTGCTTACAAAACCTCTTTTAACGAAGCGTCATTGTTTCTATAAAATCATTGCTCTACCAGTGAATTGGTTTCTGTACCGCTGACAATTTCTTACTAAGTAATACTGGATAACCACTGGTTGCAAATATTGGCATAGCACTCTAAGCACATTCTTTGGCAGTGTTTTTTTTTTATAAACCACTGAAATTTTTGTAAAACTAACACTGGCAAAATGCTTTTTGCAAACGCTGGCAAAGCGTCCCAAATGAGAATTCTGCCGCTCATTTATTTTTAACACCGTGGTTACCCAGTTGTATGCCACTGCTTGAGTTTTTGTACCACTGGCAATTTCTGACTGGGTTAATATGTGGGTTACTTCTAGTATACGTCCACTAAAACGGGATAGTAGTAAATTCCTACGGGTCGGGGCAAAAGGGATGAAAAACTCCCCTGCAGAAACGCCTTTAGCCAGAAACCTGAAATTTAATTTATTTATAATATATTTTTTGGAATTTTGCTCAGGAATGTGGCTAAAATGGGGGTTCAAAAGAGGGAAATGCCCCCCTAAAACAGTCTGCCCAAACCACTACGCTCATAGAAATAAATCTGTAAAAATAGAAGAAAAAGCAACTAAAAATTTGTTAAAAACGATGTTGCAGAAAAAAAATGTTAAATTAGCAAATTTTTTTCTTAAATACTATTAAAATAAGAACACCAAAAATAAAATTGTTAAATTTGCAAAATTTTAGTTATATTTAAGTTAAGTTTTAGTTAATTGAAAATAACAAATTATGCTGTAAAACCTGCAGAAATCTTTGCTAAATATTAGTAGACTAAAAATAGCAAAAACAAACTACTATTTCTTGTTATTTTTGTTATTTTTTAGCTAAATTTAGTTGAATGCAAATAGCAGTCTATCCTGTTAAATTAACAAAAATATTTGCTAAAAAAATTGTAAATTTCTGTTTTCTAAAGGCTCGATTTTTATTTACATTTAAAAAAAAAATTTAATAAAAAACTTTTAAATTTTTAAATTTTTTCGTGATTTTTTAGGCTACTAACTATTTAGCAAAATTTATTGCTGATTTTAGCAGATTAGTTTGCTATTTTCTATTAACAAAAATTTAATTCTGTATATGTAACAGTTTTTTTTTTTTTGCTGTTCCTATCTTACTTATATATAGCAAAAATAGTCTGCTAATTTAGCAGTTTTTTTCTGCAGCATAATTTTTAATCAAATTTTTGGCAGTTTTAACTAAGTTTTTTACAGACTTTTTTCTATTAGTGTAGAATTGAAATTGAAGTTGAAATTCTTATGCGGAGGGGCACAAAGGTAAAAGGTCTTCACCTTGACGGCTTGCCCAAATATATGCACCTAGAAAACAGATTTGGTGCTGACAACCGCATTTGTAGCCAATCGAATGTTTCGCTTGTGGTAGCCGAATTTTTCAGTTGTGACAATAGAAAACCAATTGAGACAGGACTAACTTCACTGTGATGACGGAATTTCAGTTGTATCAAGAATAATTCTGTACTTGCATAATTCCGATTGGCAACAAATTGGGTTGTTAGCACCGAATCTGTTTTCTGGGTGTGGAACTAGGAAGTTAAAATTTGGTATGTTGGTTCCTCCTCCGGCGTAGACATCCGATAAGATGTCTACGCCGGAGGAGGAACTGGGAAAAGTATTCTTCTCGAAGGCCTGCCCAAACCGCCCAAACTTCCGTACTAGGAAGTTTAAATTCCTACGGAGAGCGACAAAAATGGGAAAGTCTTTCCCTTAGTGGCCTGTTTAAACTGCTTTGGCTAGAAACATGAAATTTTAATTATGTGTTTCCCTGAGTATTTTTGTTTTTTAACGATAGAATTAGGAAAATATGTTATGGGATGGCTTAAAATTGTCTATATTGTAAGTGTCTGGGAAGACTTAGGGGGGAGTTTATTCCACATATGGCTTGTACGACTGATAAACAAATTTTTTCTGTTATGCATTGTGCGATCCATGAGACAATCGACTTTAAACGGATGTGCTCTATTGATAAGCGAGTATTCCGAACAAAAACCCTGGCCCTAGGAATCAATGTACTTCTCTCGGCAGAACACTTCCCATTGTAATGGGAACGGGGAGCGAGTGAAATTGAAACACTAGATAATGGGGGCAAAATGGAATGGGGAACGACTGATATTGAAACACTAATGCCATGAAACGGAATGGAATGGAGCGAGTGGAATTAAAACACTAGACAAGTGGAAGGAAATGGAATGGATCGGGAAACGAAATGGAACGTAACGGGGAGCAAAATGGAACGGAATACTAAAATTGAGAATCGAAATGTAATGGAACTGGAAATTAAAACATTTAACAAGTTCAACGAATTGAAATGCAATAGCGAACGAGGGGAATTGAAAAACTAGACAATGGGAACAGAATGCAATAGTATAAGGAACTGAATGGAATGGAAAGGGGAACGAGTGGAATTGAAACTAAAGGCAAATGGAACGAAATGGAATAGAACGGGGAACAAGTGAAACTGAAACATTAGACAAATGAGAACAAAATGGGATGGAACGGGGTATAAGTGGAATTGAAACATTAGACGAAATGGATTAGAACATTAGACAAATGGAACGAAATGGAAGTAAAGTTCTTCTAAGATTTCTTCTATACACAAATATAAAACAGTTGAGTTGAGCTGCAGTTATAACTATAAAGTTTATCTTCTTCATATATAAAAGTCAATTCGCTAAAGTTGAATTTTTGGGTTATATTTCATTAAATTTTTTTCAATTTTGCTTTCGGCAATCATTAATGTTTAAGTCAGGTTCGACAAACATACATTTGTGTGCATTTCTATTCTTCGAAATTGATGTGTACGTTTAGAAAAACACTGTGAAAGCTATAAAAATATTTTTGCGACAAGAATATGTGTTGCAAATACATGTTTGCATGTATTTAGTAATGTAGCACACATATCTAGTGGTAGATGTAGCCATGTTCATATTTGGTTCAGTTGTTCTACATGTTATCCTTGAATGTTATAAACTGACTAATTGCCTGACATTTATTTGTTGAAGCAAAAAGTTAATTAAATGCAAGATTATAGCCAACAAGTAAAGCGATTAAGACAAGAAAAATGTTGCAAAAATAAGAAGAAGAGTGAAAAATGCTTACTGCATAATTTAAATTCCGTAATGGCCAAAAATTTTAGAACAATTCAATAGTGAAAGAAGAAAAAGTTGGTAAAGTAAAAAAAATCAATTTGTTCGTCATATCTTACACTAATGGAAATAAATCTGTAAAAATAGCAGAAAAAGTTACTGAAAATTTGTTAGAAATGATGCTGCAGAAAAAATTGCTGAAATTAGTAGATTTTTTTTGCTAAATACTAGTAAAATAAGAACAGCAAAATTAAAACTGCTAAATATACAGAATTTTACTTATATTTGAGTTAAATTTTTTATAATGGAAAATAGCAAATTAACCTGCTAAAATCAGCAAAATATTTTGCTAACTAATTTGTAGGCTAAAAAATTAGAAAAAAATTTAAAATTTTCGAAGTTTTTTTTTCGTTTTTTTTTTAAATGCAAATAAAAATCGAGCCTTTCGAAAACAGTAGTTTACAATTTTTTTGGGGAAATATTTCTGTTGATTTTAGCAGGATAAACTGTTATTTGCATTCAACTAAATTTAGTTTAAAAATAGCAAAAATTTCGTAGATATAACAGCTTATTTTTGCTATTTTTAGTCTACAAATATTCAGCAAAATTTTCTGCAGATTCTACTGTACAATTTGTTGTTTTCAATTAACTAAAAATTAATTTAGATATAACTAAAATTCTGTAAATTTAACAGTTTTAATTTTGCTGTTCTCATTTTACTAGTATTTAGTAAAAAAATCTGCTAATTTCAGCAGTTTTTTCTGCAGCATCATTTTTAACTAATTTTTGGTAACTTTTTCTGCTATTTTTACAGATTTGTTTCTATTTGTTTTTTTTTAATTGTTGTTCAGGTCTCTAGCTATAATTTAGCTTTTACAGATTTAAAAATATCAATTAGTCGACGAGTTAAGCCAAAAAACCATATAAAAAATTCGAACTAACATAAGCAAACGCCGCGATACGGGTCTACTAATTTAGCCTCTATTTTCACCCCTCACTCTCAGAATCGACCTAACTTTTGCTAACCTGAATTTGTTCCACAGTGTTATTATTCATCTCATATTTTTCGGGGGCCTTTAATTTCCATACTCTGTTGCTGCAAAGCAGTTTGCATAAAACTAGGTTTTACAAATGACTTTTATAAGTTGTTAAATAAATTTGAACATAATCATACTCTTTTTTTTTTTTGTTGTGCCATGCTAACTAATGTTAAATACTCATTGTTATATGTAGTGGTTTCAAAGTTTAAAATAAATACCAAGGATGTTATAGGCTGGCTTCTTTTTTATGACAGACAAGAGAATATGAAGAAAAATAGGAAAAAAGTAAAATATATTAAGACTTAACTTACAAAGTGTTAAATATATCATTAATTTTGTTTAATGTTTTGTGCAGAAAAATATGTATTTTTTCATTTTGAATTTGCAAATAATTTTTTTTGCATCACTTAATTTTCAATATTAAAAGTTGAAAAAGAAAAACTACATGTATGTAGTTGTGTGCCAGTCATAAACATATTTTCTAATGCTGTTAACCTATTTCCTTAAATTTCCCTTTAAAATAAAGAAAGGAAAACAAAATTCTGAGTTTTTCACATATGCCTGTGTTCATACAAGGGAGTTTCTCATTAGCATTGATATTTTATTAACATTAGGCAAAACCGTGCGCCCAGTACAATGGGCGCATTTACCAGACACTCAACTGCTACTCAACAATCTGGTGAAGAATTTGATGGCTTAGAAAATTGTATAAATATTTTCATTTAAAAACCAAAATAGCATCGTTCACAAGATTTGGTATACACTCTAAATCATATTTGTTTAAATTTACCCAACATTATACACTAATAGAAAAAAATCTGTAAAAAATTCAGTTAAAACTACTAAAAATTAGTTAGAAATTACGTTGCAGAAAAAACTGCTGAAATTAGCAGATTGTTTTTGCTATATATTAGTAAAATGGGACGAGCAAAAATAAACTGTTAAATACACAGAAATTTAGTTATTTTCGTGTTAAATTTTAGTTCATAGAAAATAACAACTGTTCCTGCTAAAATAAGCAAAAAACTTTAGGAGGCGAAAAAATAACAAAAAAGTAAGTTTTTAAACTTTTCTTCCAACTTTTTTTAATGCAAATTAAAATCGAGCATTCTAAAATCAGCAGCTTACAGTTTTTTACCAAATATTTCTGTTGATTTAAGCAGGATAGATTGTTATTTGCTATCAACTAAATTTAATTAAAAAATTAAAAACTTTTATAGATATAACAGTTTGTTTTTGCTATTTTTAGCCTACTATTGTTTAGCAAAATTTTCTGCAGATTTTACAGTTTAATTTGTTTTTCTCAATTACCAAAAATTAACTCAAATTCTGTAAATTAAATTGTTTTATTTTTTCTGTTCTTATTTTACTAGAATTTAGCAGAAATTCTGCAAATTCCAGAAATTTTTTCTGCAAGGTAATTTTCAACTATTATTTAGTAGATTTTGCTGCTATTTTTACAGGTTGATTTCTTGAATAAAAGCGAAAAAAACTTCAGAAATTTTAAATTTTTTCGTGATTTTTTAGGCTACTAATTATTTATTTTATTTTGTTATTTTCTATTAACAAAATTTAATTAAAATATAATTAAAATTCTGTATATATAGCAGTTTTATTTTTACTGTACCTATTTTATTTATATATAGCAAAAATAATCTGCTAATTTCAGCAGTTTTTTCTGCAAGGTCATCTTTAACTAACTTTTTAGTAGTTTAAACTAAATTTTTTAACAGACTTTTTTCTATTACATTCTATTCTATTCTAAGATTCTGTATCCTTTTTCCTATGAAAAAACATCAGCTTCAAGGAATTTTTCCTATAGAAAAACATTATAGTTTAAAGAATTTTTACTATAGAGATGTCCAAGATTTTTTCTATGGGAAAAAGTCCTCGGAATCTGTGAGTTTACTATACGAAAAAGTTCTATAAAACTGGGGGAGGGGGCAGGGTTTCTGTAGGAAATCCTCAGAGTATAATGGTTTTTCTATTGGAGAAATTGCTCAGAATTGGAGGGATTTTCTATAAAAAAAGGTTCTCAGAATCAAAGGGGCTTTGATTTGATGAAGATGATTTCATTACCATTGCCATAAATGCAATGGTAATAAAATTACACTGTGAGACAAATGGTAGGGGTCAGTGATCGGGAAGGGTTCAAACTACCGGGGAAAGTTATATCGGTAAAAAAGAAGTTATACGTGTCCCGGCGTTTCGCTGGGTCAACCCTAGGAATCGAGATATATCGATTTGACCTTTGGTGGTCTTTTTTTTGACATAACTCGAGAACCACTAGTCCGATTTTGCTCAAACAATTCTAAAAAAATTAAAAATTACAATTCCTTTAATCTGTTCATATAATGTTTTTCCCGGTCAAAATAAATGTATGAAGAAAAAAATATTTTTTGCCTAAAATATTAAAAAAAAAAGTAATAAACAAAAGGTTATTGATTTTTATGGTAGCGGTAACAAACATTTATTTTTACCGGCAAAACTGTTGAGTATATAGAAAAACGTTATATGAACAGAATTGTAATTTTTAATTTTTTTAAAATTGTTTGAGCAAAATCGGACTAGTGGTTCTCGAGTTATGTCAAAAAAAAGATATATCTCGATTCCTAGGGGTGACCCAGCGAAACGCCGGGACACGTATAACTTGTTTTTGACCGATATAACATTTCCCGTTGGTTTCATCCCATCCCGATTTTGACTGTCGCATAGTGTTATCAATGAATTATCAATGAATTAGTTCACCCATGTATGTTTGTGTGAGTTGAATGGTGTAGCTGTATGGTAGTGTAATATAGCACTGAACATACTTCAAAGTAATTATTTTCTACTATTTCAACATTACTCAAGTTACCTGCATTTATAATTTTTATTTTATTCTTCTCCCATATTTTCGCAAACAAAAACAAACAAACATATGTAAGTGGTTTTGCAGAGGCATGCTTAAGTACATACATTAAGGGGGAAATTATTTGTATGATGCATTTTGGTTAACGAAATGTTGCCATATTTCAATTAACGGTGCAATAAATGTACATAGTGAAATATATAATTACACTAATCGAAAAAAGTCTGTAAAAATTTTATTTAAAACTACTAAAATTTGGTTAAAATATAAAAATTACCTTATAGAAAACACTGCTGAAATTAGCAGATTTTTTTTACCAAATTTCAGTCACATATAAACAGCAAAAATAAAACTGTTGAATATGCAGATTTTTAGTTACACTTTAGTGAAATTATAAGTAACAGAAAATAACAACTTAACCTGCTGAAATCAGCAAAAAATTTAGTAACCTTAAACATCACAAAAAAATTAAAAATTTCAAAGATTTTTTTTAAATTTTTTAATTTTTTAAGCAAATATAATCAAACTTTCTGAAATCAGCAGTTCACATTATTTTAATAAATATATCTGTTGGTTTTAGCAGGGGATGAATTCATTAATTCTGAAAATCGTCCAGACGGGTTGATTGATCGATATAATTTTCTGATAGCTTTCTATACACTCATCACTAGGGCAAGGAATTTCATGCACTTAAAAACTAAAAATATGCGACTAAAAGAGAAAAATATGCATTAAAAATGTCAGAAATATGCACTAAAAACTATTATTTTTGCAAAAATAATGCACTTTAAAACTTAAAAAATATTTTTAAATTAGTTATTTTGCAAACAAACACAGAACTCAAAGATTTTCTATAGGTCAATAAGGTTTTTAAGAATGATTATTTTCATTGAATCAAAATATGAAAACGTATAAATTTTTTATATCTTTTTCCAAAAAAAAAAATGCTCCCAAAAATGACAAATATGAACAAATATGCATTAAAGTGCACAAAATATGCATTAAAAAGGCACCAAATATGCATTTAAAGTCAAAATATGCAAAAACATTTTGTTCTAAATTTGACGATTCGGATAAATATCACTGTGAGACAAATGGTAGGGGTCAGTGATCGGGAAGGGTTCAAACTACCGGGGAAAGTTATATCGGTAAAAAAGAAGTTATACGTTTCCCGGCGTTTCGCTGGATCACCCCTAGGAATCGAGATATATCGATTTGACCTTTGGTGGTCTTTTTTTTGACATAACTCGAGAACCACTAGTCCGATTTTGCTCAAACAATTTTAAAAAAATTAAAAATTACAATTCCTTTAATCTGTTCATATAACGTTTTTCTATATACTCAACAGTTTTGCCGGTAAAAATAGTGTATTTAGTCCATATTAGTTTTGGATTATCAACATGCATTTGCATGGAATTCCTTGCCCTACTCATCACTATCGTATCGTTTTGAACATCGTTTCGAAGATGATAGTTAAAAAGTCGCTAGAATATCTATATTACAAAAAACTTAACAATTTTATTTAACAATAATGACTCAAACAAAAATACTGACAAGGAAATAAATGTAAAAAATGCTAAGAAAACGTCAAGGCTGACTTTAAAAACCGCTAGTTTTCCCGCTAATATTTATTTCTGACTTGAAATCAGTACACTTAAAGTAATACGTCAGTAGAAAAATCTGTCAAACCGGTTTCAAATTGATGTGACTAATTTTTAACATATTTTTAACTGAAACACTGATTTAAGCAAAGATTTTAGTTATATTCATTTAACACAAAACTAAAAATCCTCAGTAATTTAACTAATTTTGAATATTAATTTTCAAAATTATTTAAAACTAATTTTTAAGAACCCATTCGTTAAAATTTAAAAAATTTATTGTTAAAATATAATATTTTCATGTTACTGTTATTACCCGGTAGATGGCGCCACCAATGCATCCGAACTTTTAAAGATGGCGACATTTCTTCCCCTCCCGATTTTTTAAAATGATCCATATCTCGAAAACTAAGAGAGATGGAGCAAAATTGACGAAAATTTCGACTAACCCCTAACAACAAAGGACATTGGTGTGGCATTGGTCCTCGGAAATTTTTAGTAAATTTCCGAGGGTTGTAATTTACTTGTAAAATTAGTATCATCTTTCTTTAATTTGAAAAATAATTTAAACAGAAAGATATATTAATACACTCATAGAAATAAATCTGTAAAAATAGCAGAAAAAGTTACTAAAAATTAGTTAAAAATGATGCTGCAGAAAAAACTGCTAAAATTAGCAGATTTTTTTTTGATTTTTTAGGCTACTAATTATTTAGCAAATTTTGCTGATTTTAGCAGGTTAATTTGCTATTTTCCATTTACAAAAATTTAACTCAAATATAACTAAAATTCTGTACATTTAACAGTTTTATTTTTGCTGTTTCTATATTATTACTGTTAATATATAGCAAATATAATCTGCTAGTTTAGCAGTTTTTTTCTGCAGCATCATTTTTAACTAATTTTTAGTAGTTTTAACTAAATTTTTTACGGACTTTGTTCTATTAGTGTATATATGATCTAAAATCAAACGAAAAAAAGTAATTTAAAAATTGTCCACTTCATAAAATGTCCCATATCTCGAAAAGTAAGCGAGATATAGCAAAACGGACAAAATATTTGCTCTTTTGGAGTGCCCTTATATGCCCTTAGCTGATATGGACTAGGGCCGGGGAGGGTCCCGAGACCTAAATTTGAACAAATTTGACGACTCATTATAATTAAAAATAAAACTGTAGTTTTACTATTTATACCCTACACCACTACGTGGTCAGCGTATTATAAGTTTGTACTGATGTTTGTAACACCAAAAAATATTGGTTCTAGACCCACCTTATAGTATACCGATCGATGTCCGTCCGTCCCTCCGTCCGTCTGTCTGCTTGTCCATGCATTCTTGTGCGCACTCTACAGGTCGCAAATATTAAGATATTTTAACAAAACTTGGTACACCGACTTATGTCGGCCCAAGGACGAAGCCTTGGGCCGACCTAATACCCATATAAGGGTCCTACCAAAATTATATTGTTTATACGGTGCAGGTCGCAAATATTAAGATATTTTGATGAAATTTGGTACACCGACCTATGTCAGCCAAAGAACGAAGCCTATTCATTTTGGTTAACACCGGTCCATGTTTAGACCTAGTGCCCATATAAGGGTCCCCCCAAAATTTGCTTGGTTACAAACTGCAGGTCGCAAATATTAAGATATTTTAATGAAATTTGGTTCGCTGACTCACATTATAGAAAATGTTGACACAAGTCCCATTTTAACCCATTCGAATTTCGGATCCAAACATTAGCTGGCTTTTAACCAGACTGGTGTAGGGTATTGTAAAGTCGGCATGCCCGACTTTAACCTTTTTACTCGTTTTTACTTATATTTAGATTTGTTAAATTTAAAAAAAATGTTTTAAAATCAATAAATTTAATTTTAAGCCAAAAGCGGGCACCGTTAGTATATTTTTGTAGTAAAAAATTAAAATTACAATTAAGTACCACCTTAAAACGTATACCTTTGAAATGACTTCGTGCTATTTATAAACAACGACTTTTGATTTCAAGGGTTGAGTTTTTATGAGTTTGAATAGTCTATGTTCCATAATCCAAATGAAATATTAAATTTTTTACCCTACACAGAAAGAATTTTCTGAAACGAATTTTAATGAAACTCTTCAGTAAAATTTAATGGAAAAGCAGGCGGTTTTCAGCCCTCTCTTTCGAAGATTGAAAATTTCTATGGAAAAATGTTAGCCTTTGCCAGTGTTGCCAAGTCTTTTTTTATGAATCCCCCTAAGTTGTCCAAAAAACCCCGTAAATTTGCTCTACCGCTAAAAACTTCCCCCTGAAATAAATTTTCCCAAAATTCAACAATTTTCTAAGTTTTTATTTCAAATTATTTTTAATAAATGCAAATAATTGATTTTTTTGTTCTTAAAATAAAAAAAACTTCGTTATATTTTAGCTGGTTTTCTTTTCTTTCCTAGTCACAGTCTACAATTTTTCAGCTTCAAAAATATGTAGACTAAAAGAAAATAAAAATGTATGTGAAAAACTATCAACAATTTGGCAAAACCAATCATCGAACTCTAAAATTTAATTGCTTTTTAAGTCAAAACTACGCCTAGAATGATTTTCTTACCCCCCAAATTTTCCCCTAACAAATTGGTACCCCCTAAAATCCCCTTAAGCGGTTGAAAACCCCCTAAATTTAGGGGGAAAACCCCCAACTTGGCAACACTGGCCTTTGCAGTCATGTGTAATTCATATGATAACATTTTTCGATACAAATTTAGAAGAGAGTGATTTAACAGAGTTTGAGAGAGTTGAGAAGTTTTTTAATTATATAGTCGTTGGAGAAAGCTTCATCATTCTTATGAAAACTGCTTTTATTTAGTTTAAATCGATAAGTTCCAGCTAAACTTCATTGATTTTATGCAAAAAGTTCATTAAAACTAATTTCATTAACTTGTAGATAATTCTCTCACAGAAGAAGTCTCCCGACACGGACAAGCGATTCTTAAGAAACTTTGTATATGTTGTAGAGGAGAAACGTTTAGGGGAACACGTGTTTTTTGTACACACAGAAAATAAATTGGTTGGAATTCTATGGGAACCAAATAAATTTTTTCTTTATTCAATAATTTTAATTGCAGTTACTTAATATTTATCATCAGAAAAGTAAAATTTAATTATGAACAGAAAATATACATATAAGGTTAACTGAAACAAAGTCACATTATCTAAAATATTGGCTTCCCTAATCAAAATTTGAGAAACTACTAACATGTACATTAGACCGTACCACAAAATAAAAGTTCGCCGTACACCATCGAATATAAATTATTTTTGCAAGGAGGTTTAAAAAAAATTATTTTTTTTTGCCGAACGTAGGGGTTGGCTTTTTAAATTTTTCGTTATATCTTTGGCATTTACAGTCGGATTTTAGGGTATGATACATCGATGTTTTTGTCTCGAGGGCAACAATGGGATTGACCTCAAGTATCCTGTTCTAGTCTTAACCTAGGAGAAATCAGTTCCTACAACCCTAATGTACCACCCTAATATCAGAAAGCTCGCAAAAAATCATTAAACTTTTCCTAAGGAAGACTTTCGATAATTCCAGCAGAAAAATATCTTTTTTTTTGTCGGCTTTTTAAATGTGTAACCCTCATCATTAAATTTGTATAACTCATCAAAAAAAAATTTGGGACATATAAAATTTATATATTCTTGATCGTTATCAATAGCGAAACCGATTAGCCGTGTCCGTCTGTCTGTTAAAATCATGATCCCGCTCAAAATAGTTGTGCTAGGATGTCAATTTTTAGTCAAAATATTTGTCCGCTTTCTTAATTGGTATTGGAAATGGGCATGTTTGGTCCAGACGTTTAAAAGTTATGAATGAAAATGTAAAAGCAACTCTAAAATTTTCCATATTAACATGAAAAAATATATTAACTGTGTGTTGTTGTTGTTACTGAATATGAAAAAAACACATACCTACACACTAGACCAGGGCTGGCAAAACTATGACACGCGTGTCAGTAGTGGCACGCGAGTGGATTTAAGGTGGCACGCGACGTTTTGTTGGATATTTAAAAAAAATTTAAACTATTGGAAGACCAGCAAATAATATAGCTAAATGTTAAAAAATTTACAAAAATGTGTGAAATTTTTCATAGAGCTTGTAAATCGTCTTTTAAAATGAATGAAATTCTGTATTGCCACCATATTTTGTTTACAGAAATATGGTTAATACAGAACTCGAAAATTCGATTATTATAAAATTCTGGCAAAAAAGATTGAAAGAAGTTTAAATGTTTCGATGGGAAAATGCGTCATAATCGGAGAAATAAAAAGTACCAGAAAATTGCACAAAAATTTAAAACAACTTATAATAAAATTGGATCTAAAAAGGGAAAATATGTGCTACGAAAAAACCCTCAATGAGATAAAGGCTGAAAATAAGTTTCATAATGAAATAACCCCCTATGTTGGAATTTGAAATTGGGTTTTTATCGCGTTTCGCAGAGCCATTTCATCTGAAAAAGAAATTTCTCTTTTCAAATCCATAATATTCGATTTTTATTTATTTATTATTATGATGATAAAAACCGCGCGATTTATTTAAAAAAATTAAAATTTTCCCCGAAGCACATTTTTCAACTAGTTTCTTACGTACTTAAATAAATGATGGCCCAATAATTTAACTTTTTTTAACAAAACAAAATAACCACCAAAAATGGAATAACTTTCAAAAAAAAAAAATGAAAAAGGCAATAATGTTCAAACTGTTTTAATTTCATTTCATTGGGGATTTTTTCATAATGAAATAAGCTCAATATTTAAAGATTAAATAAACCCCCAAAATTTAAATAACCGTCAAACATTTTTGCGTCATTTCTTGGATGTTATTTAATTTTTCCCTTTGGGGTTATTTCATGGGGGTTATCCGTAGCGCTGATAAATATGTACATCTGCGATGATTTTTTTAATAGAAATTTTCGAAATTTTAAAAATTTTTGAAAAAGGACTTAAAAGACAATAAAATTAAGGTGGCACGCAAGAATTTTTACAAAAAAAAATTTGTCCATTTCTGGCACGCAGCGAAAAAAGTCTTGCCACCCCTGCACTAGACCGTAACTCAAAAAAAAAGTTCACCGTACACCCTCTAATATGAAGTATTTTTGGAAGGCGATTTTTTGCCGAACGTAGGGTTTGCCTTTTTTAATTTTTTGTTATAGCTTTGGCATTTAAAATCGGATTTTAAAGTGTGATATATCGATTTTTTGCCTCGAGGAGACCAGTGTTTTGCTATATAGTAAAAATCCAATTAAAAAAAATTTAAAAAGGCGACCCCTACGTTCGGCAACCAATATATGAAAAAAATTTTCTACTGGGTTTAGCGAAAAACTTCCTTAGCAAAAGTTTAATGATTTTTTGCGAGCTTTAGATATAACGAAAAATGTAAAATGGCGACCCCTACGTTCGGCAAAAAAAATAAAAATTTTTTTTTTGAAATCTCCTTGCAAAAATACTTCATATTGGAGGGTGTACGGCGCACTTTTTTTTTGCCTGTAATGTGGTACGCTCTACTACACACCCAGACCTTGAAGGAGATAATTCTTTTTTTGAATAAATATGCATAAAATTTGATTCATTTTCTTAATTACTGAATAATTCATAATCCCTTGAAATCAATAAAGTGAGATAAGATTTGTTCCTATTTGTGTTAAATCAATTTCGATTGAAAAATTTGGGCTTAAGTTAACTTTAGGCGCACTTCACCGAATGATACTAAATTTTTACTACTGATAGAACTCTTTTTTGGGAGTCCGAAGAAATGTATTATTTTTCGCACAAAAGCCTTTATGGGGAGTTACTTCGGTTTAAACTTAAAAAATGGACTTAACTTATCTTCGTCATTTATAATGGGCTTGGAACAATATGTACACCATTGGAAAGGTAATAAAAATATCTTTAAAATAGCATTTTTTTTTGTTGACCCATTACGATTCGGCGATGGAATTTCCATTTTTTGGGGAGTTTTTTTAATGTTTTTATTCCATAAAAAGGCCTATATAAGAACAAAAATTGTGCTTATTAATATGATGTCAAGACGAAAAGCTTTCATTTGATATACAGATAGAATTTTTTACACTTCAAACATCAAGGATATTAGAGGTCAAAATCTCGAGATTTTTTTTCCTTCAAAGTACGGCTAATTTTTGACAAATTAAAATCTCAATACCGGCAATAGGTTTAAAATATTTTTCCCCCAAAAAATGTTTGATTTCCGATGGATTATTTCAGTATAATTGTTGGTTAGAGTCAAAGTTGTATCTTTTGTATCACCTGCAAAAAAATTAGGTTTGACCTCTAATATTTGCGGTGTTTGAAGAGATACAAATTTGAACTATTTTTTTCTTATCTTAAATATTAACCCCTAAATTCATAAACGCTTTGTAAACTTATAGAAGGTTTATTGAACAAATTTTGTATGAAAATTTCGTTTGTATAAGCTCAAAATTTAACTAAGATAAGGTGTTATTTTTTTACAAAGAGCACCAACCCGGTTTATTTAAAGGAAATAAACGATCGTCTTGTAAGGTAAAACTTAATAATTGGTGTCAGCGATGGGATTGCTTATTTAAAGGACATAAACCAAGGTTTTTAAAAGGTAAAAACGTAACAATATCATTTAAAAAAAAAACATAAATTTTTTTACTTTAGAAAATCGTTTTCCTGCATAAGACTATAAACCTGAAATAAGAAAGCACATTAATTTTTTATTATTGTAAATTCTTTATTATAATTCTTTTACAATTCTGTATAATTATTGTTTATTTAATATTTTTAAGTTTTCCTTTTATTAACATATCATAATATTTAAAACATCCTTAATAATTTTGTTGGCTTCATTAAGAAAACAAATTAATAAATTTTTTGTTAATTAGTTTGAAAATAAGCCATCGCACTAAATAAAAACTTAAGCAATTTAAACAAAAATTAACAACAAAAAAACTCCTTTTACTGCAACTTTTCTCTTTCCTAAAGCAAAACTTTACTGTTTCCAAACCGGCACAACTGAAATGATAGAAAGACTACACAAAATTCTGTTTTGAGCTCATCCTGTGCAACATTCATTAAACTTAAAAATTAAAAAGACGAAAGAAAAAAAACTTTAATGACAAATTTCCAATTAAAAATATTTTATGCTAAAAAATATATATGTATGTATACACATTTTTGGTCTTACATACATATATGTTGAATGATAAATAGAATGTCTTGTTTGTAAACTACGTGAGTAAAATAATTTGACTTTTACAAACATGCGTGCAATATTGTGCAAACACAAGGCAAAAAAGGTAGTACAAACAACCCTCGTTTAACGGCCTGTTCCTACCTCAACGGCATTTCGTTAGTATGACCTTTTTTTAACAATGCAACAAAATGTCAAATTGAATGAAACTTTTGGAATTTCGTTTTTTAATTAATGCCAATTTTTTTGAGATACAAAACCACAATCGTTAAACGTGTTATCATTGTAACATGTACTTTAGCATGTAATTCTATTTTAACATGCGAGGACTATAAAAACAACACAAAAAGCAAGGAAATTGTTGAAACATAAAACTTGTCACATTTTCCAAGAGAAATAACAACACCACTGTTGGTAAAAGTGGCACAAAAGTGCCATTTGTGGCACTATTGAATGTTCAATGGCACCTTGGCACTCTCCATAGAATTTTGGCACTTTTTACGAAAATTTATATATAATTTGATAAAAGATCGATATCGCTGGTTTTTCATTAAAAGCCACGCGTATTAAGAAGGGGTAGCAAAATTAAAAAAACAAATGCTACACTAAAAATATCTACAATTGGACCACCCTCCAGTCCTTCGGGGACAATTTAATCATTATTTTGATATTTAAAAATAAAAGCAACGGGGATAAAATTAGAAAAACTTTAATTGATTCTATTGTATTGTCAAATTTAATTGTAAAATTTTTTGAAAGTCTTGGACCTGCTAACTTATCTTAAAATAACGTAAGTTTAGGGCTTTACTATAGTTAAGAATGACATTTTTATATGAAAATATTTGTGGTAGGTAATGTTAAACTCGGGTTACTTTTTAGATAAGTTGCCCGCCTTTTTTTTTTTTGTCTTTTTACTTAATGATTTCTAAAGGCGTGTACATTTCAAGAAAAATACCAAAAAAAATTGCCAAATAGCTAAATTGTGATTATTTTAACGTGTATGAAAAAAAAAGAAACAAAAAAAAAATATATGAAATATTAATTATACATTTATTGTTGCCAAAACTAATTTTATTGCGAGAATACCACTTTAAATATTTAAACAAACATTTTTGAATATTGCACTTTTTGTAAAAAAAAACGCGTGTTTTAGATTTTTCACAAACATACGAAACAAAACCAAGATTTTTCCTATAACTGTTTAAAAACTCTGAGTTATAGTTTATAAGAGCACTTTGTGCAGAAAGGGCCCCAATGCCCAAAAATTGAGTTTTATGCATCAAGTGGCGTTTTTTATTAAGAAACTGGTATGTTGCCAAATGGCTACACCATGCATTTAAGGGTTAAAGTAACTAAATGTATAAATATTTGAAATAAAAGCTGAACATATTTTTTTTGAAACATTAAATGTTGCTTAATTTTTTTTTTTTTTTTTTGGCACTTTTAAAGCTTTTTTGGCACTTTTTTGGCATCATTGAGGCACCAATCGAAAATTCTCAAATACCATCACTGAACAACACTTGACAGCAAAAAAAAATAAGAACAATTTAGTTAAGAAATGACTAATATTTCTTCTTTAACTGCTGCTTCTGTAAAATGTTGAAGAAAAGTTGAAAAATTTTTGCGAAATGTGTTGGTGTCATTACTGAGTGTTAAATACTGGGTAAAAAAAAAAAAACTTTGCAATTAGCAAATGTCATGACTCTTAAAATATAAAAATAAAAATGAATGAAAATACACAAATGCAATTAACAACTCAGTGAATTGGAAAAATATATTTAAAATATTTTGCTTACAAAAATTAAGAACTTTACGCCCTTTTAAATTATTAATCCACATTCACAATGCTGGAGCAGTGATGGTATTTGAGAATTTTCGTTTGGTGCCTAAATGATGCCAAAAAAGCTTTAAAAGTGCCAAAAAAAATTTAGCAACATGCAAATGTTTCAAAAAATATGTTCAGCTTTTATTTAAAATATTAATAAATTTAAATTGTTATTATAAACTTTATAACAATAACAAAATTGTCACAAAACTGGTGTGAATGGAAATTATTATAATTTTGGTATTCTAAGAAAAATTGTCACAGCAAAACCTTGACAAAATTGTCATGTAATAAAAAGCACATATATTTTCATTCGTCAACTATTTAAAATATAAGTTTTATTTTCTTTTGAAGAATTTTATAATCTTTCTTCACAGAAATATAATACGAAATACCTCATTCATATTTTGAGACATTATTTTAAGATGCATCGAACCTTTTACCGATTCTAAAATTACTGCAAATTCCTTCAAAAGATTACGTAGTAACGTGGGATTTTTGGGGCTAAAGTTGTTAGGAATAAGCTCAAAATACTTGATTCTAAAATTTAAAGGAAACTCCAGTGCTTAGAACTAGTTCTCTCGTGTTCTGCGGTTCCTGGACATTTTTTTAAGTTTTCATTTCATTTAAGATTTCATAAAATTATCGAAAAAATTGTAATTTTTCACAAATTACAGTTTTTGATAACCCAGCCAGCAATTCCGGAGCGCTCATAAATACGATTTTTAAATGGCTCATAGAAATGATTATTGTTTTTTTGAAAACACTCTTTTTTTTGGTAAAAAATATGAACCCTCAGAAAACAATCCAAAAAGTTGTCTCTACAATCTAAAAAGCTGTCTCAAAATGAGGGTTCATTTTTCGGACTCAAAAAAGATTCCAAAATTATTTAAATTTATGAAGAAAATTTCAATTTTATACGTTCTTTTTTCGGAGTCATTTCTGAGGAAAAAGTGGACAAGTGTTTATGTTTTTGGAGCTCAATTCTGAGTCATTAATGATCATCTTTGTTTGCTGGGAATTTTATTTTATTTTTGGCAGAAAAAGCTTTCACTATTGTATGGTGAAATTTTTAAAACTTTTGGTTGTCATAAAAAAACTAGAATACCATAACAAATTTTTTAAAAACTCCAGTGACGGACAATACAATAGGATCAATTAAAGTTTTTCTAATTTTATCCCCATGCTTTTATTTTTAAAGATCAAAATAATGATTAAATTGTCCCCAAAGAACTGGAAGGTGGTCCAGAAAATTGTAGAAATTTTTAGTGTGGCGTTTGTTCTTTAATTTTGCTTCCCGTTCTAAGTAGACGTCTCTTTTAATGAAAAACCAGCGATATCGACCTTTTATCAAATTATATAGAAATTTTCTTAAAAAGTGCCAAAATTCTATGAAGAGTGCCAAAGTGCCATTGAACATTCAATAGTGCCACAAATGGCACTTTTGTGCCACTTTTACCAACAGTGTGCTGGAGTAGTCCACTCTGCAGAGTGGATTTTGTTCCTTTCTTTCACGCACTTACATATTTTTTGTATCATGCCTTCTCTATTTTAGTACTGCAGCATTGTGAATCCGAGTTGTTTACGTTTTGTTGTAATATCAGGCTAATTTTTTGTTTCCCACATTTTTATAATATGGCCCCGTAAGCAATTTTACAATATCATCGGTGAGTTTTTTGGTACCAGCTATGCATTTGAACAGTAATAGAAAAAAACTCTGTAAAAAATTTAGTTAAAACTATTAAAAATAGTTAAAAATTATGCTAAAGAAAAAAAAATTAACAGATTATTTTTGCTATATATTAGTAATATAGGAAAAATAAAAAGAAAATAAAACTGTTAATAGAAAATAACAAATGAACCTGCTAAAATCTGCAAAAACGTGCTAAATAATAACATTTGCTAAAAAAATTGTGAACTGCTGTTTTCAAAGGCTCGATTTTTATTTGCATTTAAACAAAAATTGAAAAAGACTTCGAAAATTTAAAATTTTTTTGTTTAAAATTTTCGAATTTTTTTTAAATGCAAATAAAAATCGAGCCTTTTGAAAACAGCAGTTCACAATTTTTTAGCAAATATTTCTGCTGTTTTAGCAGGATAGACTGCTATTTTGTATTCAACTAAATTTGGGCCAAAAGTAACAATAATTTTGTACATATAACAGTTTATTTTTCTATTTTTAGTCTACTAATACTTAGCAAAATTTTCTGCAGATTTTACAGGATAGTTTGTTATTTTCAATTAACTAAAAGTTAACTTAAATATATATAACTAAAATTCCGTAAATTTAACAATTTTAATTTTGCTGTTCTTATTTTACTAGTATTTAGCAAAAAAGTCTGCTAATTTTAGCAATTTTTTCTGCAGCATCATTTTTAACTAATTTTTAGTAATTTTGTCTGCTATTTTTACAGATTTATTTCTATGAGTGTACATATGCTAGATATATTGTTTTTTTTATTATTTTATCGGGTAGTCGCAATCAATCTGTTTTCCCTGTATAAAATTAGTAATGATTTTATGCACTGATATGGTCTTCTTTAGTTCTCTTTTGATCAGAGCCCCGTATCTTTCAACCCTTTTGGTACAAAAATAACATTGATTGTACTATTCAATTGTGCTTTTACTGTAATGGTAAGATGCCGAATTTGGCCAGAAAAATGTAGATACGTTTTATTGTCTTATAAATGGAAGTAATCTCTTTTGAAGACACTTTTTAATACAATTAATTGAATTTATTGAGCCCCATATAAAATTGACTCCCAGCAAACAAAAATTGGAAGGCATGCTTAACAAAACAACTCCTTTCACTATTTTAAAAGTATCCGTTAGTATATTTTCACTGCTTTTTTAGAAGCAATTCTGCACAACTTCTTTCATTGCTTTCATAGTATGCACTAGTATACTTTTACAGCGATTTTGAAAGAAATTCTGAATAACATCCAAAAAATCACTTAAGTAATGTTTCTAAAGCATAATTGCTCTAAAAATGATTTAAAAAAGAGATTTTGATATAGTTTATTTCAAAACAGATGATTGTGGGTTCGATTCCGGGCATTCTTGTGATAATGAGATATAGGCAGTTTGTCAGGGTCGTTTCTGAAAAAGTAAAAAAGTGCAGACATGTCTTTAAGACGTCTTTGGCTGAATAGTCGCCTAAATGACGCTGCTGACATTGTCTTTTAGACACATATTCCAGCTGGGTTATTACTTGAACTTGAACGTAAATGTAAAGTGACGAATCAGCTGATTCAACCTGCTTAATAAGAAACACATAGTACTGAGTACTAGACGTAAACGAGTCGTAACGTGCCGGACATTTCTGTTGAAAACAGAATTTTTTCTCCTTTTTTACGCGAGAGCGCAAAACAGCTGTTTTTAGTTGCATATCACTGATGCGATTTGTGACACAATTGTACCATGTCTGACACAATCAAAGTTTGATTGGTAAACTGGCCCATTTTGGTTATTTTCAAAAATTCTATAGAAATCCGGTTTATTTAAAAAAGAAATTAATTGGCAAAAACAATAATTTTTTTAAGTTTTCATACATAATAAAATATTATATTTGAAAAGTAAACGAATCAAGTAAATAAAAATTGATTTAATTCACAAATAAATTAAATTTGGCATAAACTAATTTAATGATTGAATGAATCAAATGAGCTAAATTAACTACAAATTATTTTCGATTTAAAATGAAATTGAATCCGATTTTCGGGGATAAAATATAATCCACAATGAATTTTTATGAAAGTTCTTGCTTGTTATTTTATAAAAAAATTTAAGTTTTGGTACTATAGGGGTCAAAAATGTACTATTCTTAGCCTGGTTGGTACTATTCTTAAAATCAAATTTATCATTCCTTAATAGCACGTTACATATTTTAAGAAACGTTACGACTCGTTCTCGTTACAGTTACGTTCTAGTAACGAGACCTTAACACCGATGAGTTTTTTTGGAAATATTGCAAAAAAAAACTAATACTACGAGGAACGGAACTACCCGACCCAACAAAAAAATACAAAAAATTTGTGAAATTTTTCTTTAAGCCACATTCACAATGATAGAGTCCTCCACTCTGCAGAGTGTACTAAAATAGAGATGGCATGATACAAAAAATATGTAAGCGCGAAAAAGAAAGGAACAAAATCCACTCTGTAGAATGGAGTACTCCAGCATTGTGATTCTGGCCTTATTCCTCATGTATCCTTTTAGCTCGATACACTTTTCCCAGCGAATGTCAACTCTTCAAAATAGCCATCAATTGCAGACTCCACTTCTGCATTGTTGGCAAATCTTTTACTACAGATCCTTTTTTTTAATAATCCGAGGGAGCTAAATCTGGCGAATAAGGTGCGTGATGAAGTAATTCGAACTTCAAATCAATAATTTTGACCATCGGAATAGTAGATGTGTGAACTTGGGCATTGTCTTGATGAAACAACACTTTTTTCGCCTTTATAAATTCACCCAGATCGTTTGCTATTAAGTGTGTTTGCGTACCCGAAAATTTGTACAAATTCGTACAAATTTTTACAAGTTTTTACTGGAAGGTGTTTGTTTACACAATTACTCAGTAAGGAGAGAGGAAAAATAGAGGGTAAAGTGACAGTTCAATACCAGAGAACTTACAAGTTTTTACTAGATGAATTTTTGCTAGTAAGAATTTGTAAGAAAAAAAACATATGATTGAAGAAACAAAACATTTGTCTAAATAATTTTGAAATAATTTTTTGTAAAAAAAAAAAATATTTAAATATAAGCTTATTTACGATGGAAGGAGTAAGTAAGTGATCATTTTATTAGGTTTTATTTATTAATCCAATAATTTGAATAGGTTTATTTCGCACTCAGCTATTTTAATAACTGTTGCCAATTTAGCTATTTTCTCGGCAAATCTAGCGATACTTCAACTCGTTTAGCGGGATAAAATATAATTTAGCTATTAGCGGGAAAACTAGCGATTTTTCTTTTTAAGACAGTCTTCACATTTTCTTAGCATTTTTTTACATTTATTTCCTTGACAGAATTTTTGAATCATTATTATTCAGCGATTTATGGGTAAATTTTTATGGAAAACAAAAAAGTTGGAAAAATTTGGCGATGTATCAATAATTTTTTAAGAAAGTTTTAAGAAGTTTGAAAAATATAACTATTTTTGTGAAATTTTTCAACAGAACCTAAAAAGTTCGTGCAATTTGGGGATTTATCGCTATTTAATTTTTTTTATAATTTAGATATTTTCTAGTCATTTTTTAGTTTGATTTAGTGATATTTTTAGGGAAGAAGTTAGCAGCAGTATTTTACTAATTCTTACAATTTTTCTGTTTGCGTACATTTTTAGATATTTTTCTTTTTGAGAGTAAATTTTTACTGGACTTTACTGGAAAAGTACCCAAACACACCTATTGACGGCTTCAAAAAGAAATACTAAACAAACTTAAAACATATGTTTTATAAGGTTGCCACTTTTCACAAACGTAATTTTTTTTGAAACTACTGCCGCTATCTTAAGCTGCCTACACACTAGGGAACATGGTTGAGGGAACAAAAAATATCAAAAAATTTTGTAAACACGAAATGCACGCTCTCAACACGCACACACACACAAACGCACTCACACATTCACAAAAAATGCTCTCTTTTTTTAAGTATGTTCCCTAGTGTGTAGGCAGCTTTACGTCAGGTCGGGTATTTCTAGAACTTCTCTCGTAGTTGCCATCTTGAAAACTTCCCTTTTTAAAAGACGGGTTTAAAAAACACAGGAAAATAAAAAAATACAGTTAGCAAATATGTTTTGATAACACTAACCAAACTGTTTTACGTTTTTTATTCATCATTTGAAAACATTTTTATTCACTTTTCAATGCTATCGCCAAGAAATCTACAAATATATTAAATTGTTAGCATTTTTTTAATAATCTTTGTGGAAGTGTAAATATGCAACACTCCAATACGTCATTGCAATATGTTGCTATACCTTAAAATTTTTTTCTACGACTTTTTCGTCATTTGTTCTTGCTCTTTCAGCCGCGTAAATACCTCTAGACTTCAAAGCAGAGCTGTGATGACAATTTCAAAAATATATTTTTTCTCTACAGTTTACTTTTACACCAGCTACAGCATGTGGCATGCAATAACAAACTGCATCAGCATCAACGTTGGATTTAGTAGGAAAAAAAACAACAACAAAAAACGCAAAAAAAAGAAGTTCCCCCAATATGAAATGTAGTACGAGGGGTACTATTTATATTTCGGGAATAGCAAATAATAACAAACATTTTTAAATGAAAATGGATTTATTGTTTTTCAAAATATTCCCCTTGGTTTTGCATTCGTTCAAACCATTTGTCATAGCAGTTTTTCGAGCCTTTTTTTGAGCGATTGATAAATTATGGGGTATCCAACGAGAGCAAATTTTTTTTACAACTAAGTGTTCATGCAAAATCGTATGTATTGAAGTGGAACTAATGTGCAAGGATGCCTCTATCTCACGATATGTCACATGACGATCTTACATTATCAGTTCACGCACTGCATCGATGTTTTGTGGCACAGCAACCGATTTTGGACGACCTTCACGGAATTCATTATACCAGCGATATACTGTGGTTTTTGATGCTGCTTTATGGCCATACAAAGAACTGAGTTCATCGACACATTCTTATTGAGATAATCCACGTCGAAAACTGTGAAAAACAATCCAACGAAAACCTTCTCTTGAAATTTCCATTTTTTCGCCAAATTGATTTTCTTAACTCACTGTAAACAAATCAAATAGCACTTGTACATCAAAACCTTTTGAGTACTTTTATGCTAAAAAAATGTCAAATTTTATTATGGTGTTGCCAGATTTTAGCTATTGACATTAGTGTTTCCAGTTCCCGAAATATAAATAGTACTCCTCGTATAAAAGCAATAATTCTACAGACTTTTAATACAAATAATTCGTTTTCTTGTCAATTCATACAAAATAAAAGGTAAAATATAACTGGAGAAATTCAAAAAGTCCAATATTTCAACATTAAAATATCAAAATTTATAAAAAACTGCTGTTATTTTCTTTAAATAAAACTTTTTTCATTTTCACTAAAACATTTTATAAATATGAAATATTAAAACACTGGACAAAAATTTGTTAAACTTTTTATAAACTCGATGAAGCTTTTTATAATTATGAAGCTTTTTGTAAACACGATGAAGCTTTCTATAAACCAAAAGCTTTATAAAAGCATGCAGATTTTAATAAACACGATGGAGCTTTTTGTGTTCGTGAGTAAAAGAATTTTAAATTGGAAATCTTTTAAAGCTTTAAATTTTTACTTTAGAGTAAGTCCTTTTAAGCTTTATAATAAAATTTTAGCTTAGTTTTAAATATAAGCTTAGGTTTAGAATCTCATGAACACACATAGCCGTTCCCACATTAGTCGAGGTTATGATCAAGGAAATTAGGAAATTATTTAACGCAGGAAATCTAAAAAGAATCCTGGAGAAAATTCTTGGCTTTGGTAATTCAGTTTTATAGAAACACCAGCTGGTTTTTAATCAGTCTAATAATGCATTTAGACAGAGAAATTAATCTACTTGATTAAAGTTAATCCAATATTTTAATCTTCATCGTTTACACATGCATGTTTTGGCAGTTAAAAGATTAATTTGACAGTTATAAGTTTAACTCTGTCAGTTTAAATACAAAGGTGGCGCCGGCAAATTATGAACATGGAAAATGTCAGCGTTAGCAACTTATTTGTCGACAGCGCTAAAATATTTTAACGTCAATTTTTATCTGACTTTAATGTGTGTTTTTTCAGTGCTGCCAACCGTCAATATAACAAAAAACAGCGTTGCATACAATTAGTAGTAGAAAGTTGGATTAACTGTTAATCAAAAACATTAAAATAGGGTTTAATCAACTTGTTTAGTACTTGATTAAGCAGTTAATCCCACTTTTACGAGATTAACTTTTGTGTCTAAACACACTATAAATTCAAAATAACAATAACCGCATTTTTTAATCACTTGGATGTAATAAATCCAAAAAGTAGTTATCAAAGTTCTCAATAGATGGAGTTTGCTTCCACCAACAGAGTTTTTCTACCCGACGATTCTTTCACCCTTATTTTAAATAATAAATACAATGATGCTACATTTTATTGTCACTTTAAATTCTTTATTATATTTTATATAAAACAGCAAGAAACAGTCTGTCTTTTAAGTTTCACCACTTCAATTTATATTCCTATACAATTAAAATATCCCACTACAATATTAAATATTTACCAATTGGATTTAATTAACTTACTTTCAGTAGAGTGAAAAATTGCCATTTCTATGTCAGGGACTTTATTCGTCTGAAAAAAAAAATTTTGTTTTTACTTTCACAGGATTGCTCATGCTCAGCGCTGCCAACTTTGACTATTTGTATCCATTTTGATGATTTTTGAAGTGAAATTAGATAAAATGACGATTAACTATTTTGTAAAATTTCATTTATGAAATAAGAACATTTTTTAAAATAATAATTTTTATAGTTTATTGTTAAAAAATGTAATTTTACTAAAAAAAATAACACCCCGAGTAAAAAAGTTTTGATATAATCATATATTATTTTATGTAATTACATATAGTAACTTATAGTTAGATATGGCCACATATGCTTTTAAATTGAAGCATATAGACTTTTATATAGTCATATATTAAATATCTTTGCCTCAAAGTTTTTAATATTGAGACATATGAGATTTTATATTATTACATACTGGCCTACATATAAGTGTATGTGCTATATATAAGTACACAAAGTAATATATAAAAGATATAATTACATATACTTTTATATATAATTTAGTATGACACTATACCTAATAATATAAAACTATATGTGGAGCCATATAAGAAATATTTTATAATTTGTGTTAGATATGATTATATATTGACGAACAAGAACCCATATATATCTTAATATGGTTTCATATCTACAATATTTCATGATTTCTTTTATATATAACGATATAACGTTCTTTATAAAATCATCTATAATTATATATCATCCCACATTAGCAATTTTTTCAAAGTGATTTTATATAAAAATATATGTATAAGGTCCTTTTAAAACCGTATTGTATTAAATGTGGTTCCATATTAAAAATGATTTTGAACTAGTTTTAGATTTTGTAATTACTAGGGATTGGCGCATGACACGATCGTGAGTGAAGTGATCGTAAGTAATAATTACTATACCAATTGTCATATTGTAATTAAAAACGAGTAAAAAGGTTAAAGTCGGGCATGCCGACTATAGAATACCCTACACCAGTCTGGGTAAAAGCCAACTAATGTCACCAAAATCAATAGGCTGCGTTATTGGGCCAATATAGGTCTGTGTACCAAATTTCATCAAAATATCTTAATATTTGCGACCTGCAGCGTATAAACAGTATAATTTTGGTAGGACCCTTATATGGGCACTAGGTCTAAACATAGACCGATGTTCATCAAAATCAATAGGCTTCGTCCGTGGGCCAAAATAGGTCTGTGTACCAAATTTCGTCAAAATATCTTAATATTTACGACGTGCATCGTATAAACAATATAATTTTGGGGGGACCCTTATATGGGCACTAGGTCTAAACATAGACCGATGTTCACCAAAATCAATAGGCTTCGTCCTTCGGCTGCCATAAGTCGGTGTACCAAATTTCATCAAAATATCTTAATATTTGCGACCTGCAGCGTATAAACAATATAATTTTGGTAGGACCCTTATATGGGCACTAGGTCTAAACATGGACCGATGTTCACCAAAATCAATAGGCTTTGTCCTTGGGCCAACGTAGGTCTGTGTACCAAATTTTATCAAAATATCTTAATATTTGCGACCTGCAGCGTATAAACCATATAATTTTAGTAGGACCCTTATATGGGCACTAGGTCTAAACATGGACCGATGTTCACCAAAATCAATAGGCTGCGTTACTGGGCCAATGTAGGTCTGTATACCAAATTTTATCAAAATATCTTAATATTTACGACCTGCAGCGTATAAAGAGTATAATTTTGGTAGGACCCTTATATGGGCACTAGGTCTAAACATGGACCGATGTTCACCAAAATCAATAGGCTGCGTTATTGGGCCAATATAGGTCTGTGTACCAAATTTCATCAAAATATCTTAATATTTACGACCTGCAGCGTATAAACAGTATAATTTTGGTAGGACCCTTATATGGGCACTAGGTCTAAACATGGACCGATGTTCACCAAAATCAATAGGCTGCGTTATTGGGCCAATATAGGTCTGTGTACCAAATTTCATCAAAATATCTTAATATTTACGACCTGCAGCGTATAAACAATATAATTTTGGTAGGACCCTTATATGGGCACTAGGTCTAAACATGGACCGATGTTCAAAAAAATCAAACTTGTTCGTCCTTGGGCCAACATAGGTCTATGTACCAAATTTCATCGAAATATCTTAATAGGTGCGACCTGTAGAGTGCGTACAAGATTGCATGGACAGACAGACAGACGGACGGACGGACGGACGGACAGACGGACATCGTTAAATCGAAATAAAAAAAAATTCTGAACCGATCGGTATACTATAAGGTGGGTCTACGACCAATATTTTTTGGTGTTACAAACATCAGCACAAACTTATAATACCCTGACCACATAGTGGTGTAGGGTATAAAAACTCAATTACAATTACAAATTATTTGTAATTGTAATTCAAAAAAGAACAATTACAAGTAATTTGTAATTTGAAAAATGTCAATTACATTTTTTGGGAAAATAAATAATGACAAAAAGCACAAGTTAGGGGTAATCCCAACATGACGTATTCTTTTTATACGCATCCATGCCTATGCAACCTATCCCAGTCAGATTTTTCTACAAAATTTTAACAAAAAACTCTTTTTAATTCTAAATGTAATGTAATTAAAATTTGTAATTGAAATCACTTTCAATTACAATTACTAGTAATTTGTAATTTAATATTTTCAATTACAATTACTTGTAATTTCAATTACAAATTACAAGTAATTGTAATTGAAATCCCTCAGGTCTGATCTCCAGATATTGTATATCTTTTTTTATTTCAAAATATAATTTTGTATATTGTTAGATATGGTTATATATATTATGGTAAAAATATAGGGTTAATATTTAGGTATAATTGTATGTCCACTTTTAGTATATTTTATATAATTTTATACAAAAAGATATAATTTTATGTAATTGGATGAGGACAAAATTCGGATACAATTGTATCATATTGTATCGAATTGTATCAAATTGTACCAAATTGTATACAATTGTATACAATTCGATACAATATGATACAATAAGACGTTCTCATTTTTCGGATATAATTATATCTAATTACATAGAAGATTATATATAATTAAATATAACTTTATACGGCTCTATATCATTTTTTTTTTACTTGGGACAAGAAACATTAAAATGATTTCAAATAAATTTTTTCAGGTTTTCATTAGACTCATTGATAATTTTGAATTCTACTAATTCATTGTTTTTCTTGAAAAATTTAAATATGTTAGACCAAATGAAACATAAAGGTGAAACATTTCGTCGTGGAAATTATTGTTTCAATTCCGGGTAATTAGTAGGAACGCCCAACAATTTCGAAAAATACCTCAAGTTAATTGTATTACGTTACAATAGAGCAGACCTTTAAAAACATAATTGCTTAATTCGATTTATAAATCTGATTCAATTTTGTACGAATCGAATTCGCAAAACTCATTTTAATTGCTTACTTTATTCAATCAATATCTTATTCAAAGAATCAATTTGATTTTATTTGATTCTCTCAGTAGAATTTATTCAATTTTTACAAACCAATTTAACAAAAAAATGGTTGCCTTGAGTTATAGTTCGCGAATCAAATCATTAAACAAATAATTAAATCGACTCAAAATTGAATCAATTGAAATTTGGATAAATTACATCCTCACTTTATTCAATACCAAATCATTGATTTAAAGTGATAATGAATTATACACTGATTCATAAAATCAATCAATTTTAATGCGAGTTTATTCAAAAAGAATTATCTTTTTCAAGGTCTGCAATAGAGAGTCCAGGGGTCAGATTTCTGCAGTTGTAAGCGTTCGAAATTGTTAAAAAATCACATTTCTAAAATGCAAATAAAAGATCGCGTATAACTATTGTTATAACTTTAACTCATATTTGTAATAAAGGAACTAAATGCTTCACCTCTAACGTAGTTTTAATCTTTGTAATGTGTTAAGTAGGGATGCCAATCGGGATTGGTTTTTTAAAATTCCGGGATTGGGAATTTCGAAATTAAAAAAACGGGATCCCGGGACGGATCGGGATTTTTCGGGATCTCGAATTTTTTCGGGATTTTGTGATTTTTGCCATTTTGGGAATTTTTTATTTTACAAAAATGTGTAAAAACTTCAAATTTATGTAAAAGAAATATGGGGTCATATGCATAAACACTTTTAAAATTAATAAGTGACTTATAAAATAAATTTTTCACACAAATTTCATTTTATAAACATGTTATAAAGTTGTCAAATTATTATGCATGATCACTGTAAAATATAACTGTTTTATACGGTTTTTACATACTCCTGTTTATTTCTAAAGAACGAAAGAATTGAAAAAACTATGAATTTAATTATGAATTTAACTCCGTCGATATAGTTGTGTGCTATTTTTGTTTATAATAATTTTATATTCACTATTCTTTTATTATTTTAATTTAAAATTAACAATTAAATTTTAGAATTGTTAATTAGTTTCAGAATTTTTTAATTGTTTTCCACATATAGTTCAGAAATTCAAATGAAATACAACTTTTTATTCTGAATTTTAATCGATGATTTCCGAAATATAATAAAAAATACTGCACAATATAGATTTGCATAAAATTATATTTAACAAAAACGGTTTAAAAATATCGGCAGGGTTGCAATTTTGAAAAACTACCACATATTTTTGTAATTGTGAAAATTCTTAAGCTCGAATCCCGGGATTCGGGACTCATTTTTATTGAATAATCCCGGGATTTCGGGATTGGCATCCCTAGTTTTAAGTAACAATAAATACTATCAAATAACACTCGATCACGACTGCGGTAATTTGCCCCCAGAGTAACGATTCCGAAGCGGTGAAAAATATTTTTCACTGATTTAAAAGTAATGATAACAAATAAGAGTTTTTATCACTTCACCGCTAGCAATCGGTACTCAGGATTGCCAAACACATATTATTGGTACCGTTTGGAGCAGGATCAATTTCCCACTTTACCATACATTATCCTTTTGACAGAAGCCAGTATAAAAAAACTTAAAGTAATAAAGAACTAACTGTTGGGACACATTTTTACATAATTAGGCTTTTTAAGTAAACTCTTTCCTTTTTTTCATTGAAATATAAGGAGTTTTTGGATTAAAGATTTTTTGACGATTTCTTATTTAAAACATGCTGAATTTGATAATTCTTTTCATTAAAATGACTAGGTGGACTGTCGACCTACGATAGCAAAAGTCGTCACGATTAATTTAAATTCAGCGATTTTCGACCGTCGATTTTTGACGTTTCGAAAAAAAAAAAGCAAATCAAGAATATGGTTGTATTTGTTTTGCCATAACTCTTCACTAATTCAATTGGTTTTGCATTTGATTTTAATGCATATAATTTTGCTTATTTACGGTAAACTATGTGTTTTTATTTTCAGTTATACTTCTCCTCTAAAAATTAAATTTTTTGTAAAAAAATACGAATTTTTGCAGCTCTGATACGAATGTCTACGACCATCTTCTGATAGGCAACACTTATTTAGCTAAAAATATGGCAACAATTTGACAAATATTTTGAGAGTGTATTAGTGTGTGAACAGGCTGTTAGCCCTTAAAAAAAGCTTTATAATTGTTGTCCGAATTATAAGTTTTAATTTAGAAACAATTATAATAATATTCTGTCTTTCTATCACAAAAATAATTTTGTTAATAAACCATTTATTTTTTTATAATTGTTTAAATTTGATTGTTTTTATTGATTTCTATAGAGAGTAAACGCCTTAAGTTCAATTTTTATATATTTTCTTTAAAAAATTATTTCATATTTTAAACTTCTGTAAATGTTGCATCATTTTAGCATTCCTTCACATTTTTTCGTTGTTTCCAGTATTATTTATATTTTTTCGTTGAAAACGTAACACATTTTTGGCATTGCCATTAGCGCTAGGCCAGCCATAAATGGAGGCACATAGCCAAATAGAATGGCTGGTTACAAAAAAAATATTTCTCCGCTTGAAGGTGGGGGTGGCAGGCAGTAAAAAATGTCTGTTAAATTATGTAAAACTATTTTAATATTTCGTTTCGTGTTTATTATTCCATACCAAACCACTGTGCGTCAGCTGTAGTAAATGTTAAAATTTTTATTTTAATTTCTGTGTGTTTTGTTGTCTCTTCTATTTTTAGCCTCTGCCATAATGTATATTCCAAGTAGTCGTATCTATAGCGTAAAACGCGACTTTTACAAATTACTTAAAATGTAAATGAATTAAATTGCAAATGTTTTACAACCAGGCATCATCCAGCCCTTGCAATTTTTTGGTTCTTTGTATTTTTTATGTTTGTTTTTTTTTTTTTTTTTTTATTGTCACACTGATTCATTTTCCTGTTCACTACCTTTCATTGTTTGCAGAGAGTACCTTCATACACCTTAACACTTAGCCTTGACTTTTTCGCCTTTATTGTTATTCTTCTTTTTCTTCTGTTGCAGCAGTTTCAGTAGAACTTTTAATTTTTTTCTCTTTTTATTTCTTTTTATTTTTGTTTGACATCACTCAATATCAACATTATAGAAAATCTACAAAAAAAAAATCAAAAAATATTTGCAATATAAATAAAATGTAATTTAAATTTCAAGCAAAAAGTATATTTTTGTTGTGCATTGTTCATTTTAACAATGCAAGTTCGTTTAAAATAAGTAATTGTTTGCTTAATAAATTCCCAGTCAGAAATTGCCAGTGATACAAAAAATCAGCACTGGGTAGCGGTAGAGTTCACCCATTTCATACCAAGCATTGGTTCCATGGGAATTTTTTTTTTGGCAAAACTTGGTAGAAGGAAAGGCAGGTTTCGTAGTAATAATTTTTGTAATTTTTATGGCTAAGTCGCGCCCTCTAGTGGTGGTATAAGTAATTCAAATTGAAACTTTGACGCTCTATACACAAATAAATCGTTAATATTTTTACAAAAATTAAATTTTTATATTTTGTTAATACAAATTTCTGTGAAAAATTGCAAGAAATTTGAATTATTTCTTTTGAAATATTTTTAAGAACTTTAAAAAAAAATTGGTATTTGTGGACTTTTTTAAAAATTGTTATTTGGCAACACTAATTGCTCAGATTTTTATGCAACGCATAATGTTATTAGCAGTTTGGTGTTAAAAATTATCGAAATCGGTCCACCGGTTTAGAAATTGTGAGTAAAAATGTGATTACATCCCAAAATTTCCATACAAAATGGTTCTTTTTTTGTAAACAAGCAATGGAAATAAAAATGATTAGAATTAGGCATTATAGTTCACAGTTTATTTCATTCAATTTTATTTTTGAACTAATGTGTTTTTGTAGTTCGCTCGTTTATTCCTGAAATTTTTTAAATTTTTTATACACTTATGTATATTTTTTGCTAAAAATACTAAAAATTATTTCAATTACGCCCTGCAAAAAAATTGCCGAACTCAGCAGAATCTGTCTGCTTCTCATACAATTTTATGAAAAATTTAAAATTATTTATTAAAAATTTCATACACGCAAATTATGAACTTTTTCCATAAAATTTAAGAAATTTTTTATTTACTTTGTGAGGAAAACTTTATTTGTTTGACGAAAAATTTCATTAAAACTCATCCAAGAAAATTCTCTCTCTATACATTAGGGAAGACCTTGGTTATATGGATGAAAAAATGGCGACCTGTGACCCGTCCCCACCTAGAAATGTGCCTTTGGGTATAAAAATACATCATGCAAAAAATTAAGGTGATCGTATAACGGGAACACGTGCCGCATCGGCCCTGAAATTTAAAATACGATTTACAGGGCGGAAAAATCACTTTTTTGGCTTTTGTTTTGAAAATACTGGCTCTTAAATAACTGTATTTTTGGAAAATGTAAACTAAATTACCTTTCTGATAATATATAAAATCCAAAATCGCTTGGAAAATATTTAAGTAATTGTAATTACCTCACACCAATGTAGGGTTAAAATGAGATAAATTGTGAAAATCGTAAAAAATAAAATATTTTTTTCAAAAATCTACAGTTTCATTTCTAAGATCCACAAATATATAAATTTTTGTCTCTTTTGGGTTATGATAACCTAGCGCCAGGTATGGCCAAATACGGGATATTTTTTTTTATAAATTTGCAAAACTAGTTTTCAGTTTTTTTTTTTAATTTTGTTCAACAAAATATAAACGAAAGTGGTCAACGCATAGAGGTTTATTAAATACACCTTAGAGAATAATGCTACTGAAAATCACACATATCCCTCTTTTAACTTAACAGCGACGGCGTTTTAAATTTGAAAATTTTACAGAAAAGTATGATTTTGGCCAATAATTTAGATAATAGTATTAATTTTTTTGGTATCACCTAGCTGTAGCAAAATCACTTCCGATTTCTTTTAGCTCTGATACAAGAGATTGTTTTCCGAAAATTTTGTAAAACTCCGAGAACGTTAACCCATTCTTTACCAAGTTCAAATTTTAAATTTTTGAAATTTTTGGATTTTTCCTGGAAGTATATAAAAACAATATGTTGGTTCTTGCGGAATTTGGTGAAAGTTGTCCAAATAACTCTGTTAACACCAAATTTTATACATAGTGATAAAAATTATAAATTAACCCTTATAGGCACATGGGGTCAAAATGACCCCAAATTTTTGAAATGTAAAAAAGTGCCATTTGACATGAAAATCGATATAAAAACTTTTAATTAAGCATTTTCTAGAAAAAAAAAATAAAATTTACCTGTTTGAGAGTACGACAACGGTAACTGACCCATTTTTAATTTTAAATAATTCTGGTTGGCTGAAAAATTTATATAGAAACCATAAATTGTTGCTTAAAAAATGTGAAGAAAAGAGTTAATTTCGATATTTATGTATCAATTTAATAAGTTTTAATGAGGGATTTAGTATTTGGTTTAATTTGAGATTAGGAAGACAATTTCATGCAGTTTTCATCACTAAAGCATATTTTCGGTCTAACAAAAATTTTAAATTGTGTTTATATAATATAAAATAGCTTGCTTTTAAGCCCTATGCCTACTTTTAGTGCAGTAATATTTTTTTTCAGTTGTCATTTTTCGATTTTTCCAGGGATGCCAAATTTGTTTAAATAAAAACTCTAAATTGCCATAACTTTTGATTTCGTGGTGCGAATTTTTTAATAATAATTTTTAAAGGGAAACTAAAGTACTTTGTGTTTGTATTTTTTGTCAAATATTTATTTTAGTAGTTGTTTTTTTCAAGAGTTTCCCAATGGCCCCCCAATTTTTTTAAACAAAAAATTTTCAATAGTCATAACTTTTAAATTCGTCTACAGATTTTTTTAAAAATGCTTTTGTTTTTAATCATAAATATAGGGTATTCAACCCATATACTCACTTTTTGTGGAGCATTTTTTTTTGTCAATACCTAATTCTAGACCAACCGTGAGACTGACAGAGGGACGGACGTACAAATTAAAAACAAGACTACTTAAAATCAATAATGAAAATATAGCGCGACTATGAGTTTTGGAATAAACTTACAATAAGGATTTCAAAACTTGTGTCATTTTTTTTATTAACTCAAAGCAAAAGTGTGTAAAAACAAGTAAAAAAAAGCCAAAAAATGGTTTTTGTTAACTTTGGCCTCAATTTGCTCAAAAAGCAGATGTGTTGGAAAAATTTGGAAACAAATTCGGATTTACTTGAAAACGTGAGGTCACATCCCCTAAAAATCCAAAAATTTTAAAGAATTTATTAACGAAAATATTTGCGGTTTTTTGTTTATAACTTTTTCTTTTTAATATATTTTAAATAAGTTAATCTATAAAAAAATGTGTGCCAATAATTTGAAATTTTTCATTTTTAGAATCTGAAATCGTACGGTTTGGTAGATTTTCCCATATAATAGATTCTTATAGGGTTGTTCTCCCCTTGCTAACATAAATCAAAATTATTTTAAATATTTAAATAATAAATGCATTTCCGCTTACAAAAAAATAAAAAATAACAATACAATTCTAAAGGAACTTTTATTGAAATAGTACAACAATTAAGATTTTTTCATATTTCTATTCTACAAACAACAAGGGAGATCCTTTTAACAAAGATAAACAAGACAAATTAATAAAACATAGACAACAAAATGGTACAATCATTAAAATCTGACAAAATAAATCTTTAACATTAACAAACAAAAAATAAACTAAATACAACAAGTTCTCTTCGTAAAACATTTAATAGAACATTGTTTCCATTTAAAAAATACAACAACGCTCAACACCCACTGATGACTTGAAGAGGAAAATGTTTTAGTTTTTTTTTTTTTGTTAAATCCTTTGAAAAAAAGCGAAGAGTTTAGTTACAAGAAGAAAACAAAAACGAAACTATGCCAAGATGAAATACTTTGCTCAAGGATGATATGCAAATAAACAAATGTTACAATATTTTGTAGTGAATGTAAAAACAATAGTAGTGGAAGTAAAGTAGAATAAGTAACAGAAAAACAAAGTAACACCATGTTAAGGGGCTAAATATGCATATACATATGTACATATGTATGTTTAAGTATATGGCAGTTATTAAATAATAAATACAATTTTAAGAACTTTTAAAGAGATCCGCAGTTAATTACTTCATATCAGTTTTTTTTTTAATGTTAATTGTACTAACATATACGTTTCTTATTTAAAATTTTAAATACGTTCATACAAACATCCACAATTACCAACGATAACATACACTTTTACGGAAACGGAAACAATAACAACAACTACTAAGCACTTGAAGTGTTGGTAACACTCGTTTGCTCCCTCGTACGTGTTAAAACTGTTCTTTTTTTATAAATAACAAGCTTAAAAGCTCGATACTTCGTTAACGGTAGTTTTAAATATCGGATTGTACACACAGAAAACAGATTTGTTCTTCCTGATGAGATTGAAGATTTCCATGCGTTGGTCAACATTTCAAAATACGTTGAAAAATATCTGCACTGTATCCGTCTTGCCTATCAATTATGCGTCCAAAGTAGAAAAAGATTCCACCTCCTCAAGTTGTTTTCCAGTGATGTAAATAGAAGTAGTATTTTGGATAAAACTCCGCATTATTTTCGTTTTACCTATGTTTATTTTTAGGCCGGCTCTGCAAGCATATGCGACGATCATGTGTAATTTATTTTCCATTACAATATGCGTATGTGTTAGCGGACATATGTCGTCTGCATAGTCAAGGTCCTCAAGTCTATTTTGAAGACCCCATATTATATCGTTTCTTGCTGATGTAGGATCTTGCATAATGACATCCAAAATTATGTTGATGAGCAGTGTTGACAGAACACATCCTGGCGGACTCCTTTATCAATGTCAATTTTGGCAAATAGTTCGTTCTCATGTAGAACTCTGCATGTTGCTTTAGCATACATAAGGCCTTTTTTTAATCACTGGATTTATTTTTGGATTTATTTTATTTTGTTAAAAATTCCATATTTTGTTTTTTAATTTTCAAAATTCATAATTTTTATCAAAATCTAATACCTATTCGCCAATATAATGTGCAAGAAAATTATTAAATTTCGTAAAAATATGAATACAGGAATTGAAATAAGCTAAGTCCAAAATGGATTTAAAAAATAAATAATCCGTTTTGGATTTAGCTTAATTTTATTCCAGAAATTTCATTTTCACAAAATTTTAATTTTTTCTTTCACATTATATTAGGGCATAAGTGTTAGATTTGGATAAAAATGTAAAATTTTGAAAATTAAAAAAAAAATGTGAAATTTTTAAAAAAATAAGATAAATCCAATAATAAAAAAAGGCTAAACTGCAGTTAATGGGGTTTCGTCAGAACAGTATAAAAAAATATGACCCCCTCTGGAATTAAAAAAGAAAAAACCCGAAATTAATTTTGGGAGGGGCTGGGCACCGGAAGGCCCGTGGGGGCAAAAAACGGGAGGACATAGTAACATTTAAGTATGGGTACTCAAATTAAAGGAAATTGTCTCACGATTTCAAAAATGTTATTTAATCCATAAAACGTAGCCCTAACTAGAGCCATTTTAGTCCCTTAAGAGGGGGGACTGAAAATTATGAAATTTTTTTGTATGGTAAAATGGTACTCAAATAATAGAAAATGTCCCCCCCCCCCCCGGACTTCAAAAAAAAAATGTTTTTTTTCAATAATCGATAAACGCATTAAAAATTTAGACACTTACATAAAAAAAATAAAATTTTTTTTGGAAAAATTGCGCGATTTTTACAAAAAAAAAAAATTTTGTCTCCGGCGCAATAACAGTATATCACTTCGGAAATTGCATTTTCCATCAAAAAGTTACATTTTTACATCATCTAAATAGTTTAGGTACACCTAACATTAAAAAAAATTAAATAAAAATTTTTTTGGGAAAAATCGTGCGATTTTTACAAAAAAAAATTTTCTTTGCGGCGCAATTCAACTATTTTGTGTTCCAAATTTTTAAAATAATCAACAAAAAATGGACATTTACAGGGTTTACCAAAACTAAAATAATGTGATTTTAGACTTTTTTAATTTTGCGAAGGTCTAAAATTTAACAAAATGACTCTAATTCGATGCACATCCAACGGATTAGTAAAAAAAACCTCATTTTTGAAATCGTGAGAAAATGTTCTTTCATTTGAGTACCATTTTCGTTCATATTAATATTTTACTTTTTTCGACCCCCCCTATTGGTCGAAAAATGGCTGTAGTTAGGGCTACGTTTTATGGATATAAAAAAAATAACATTTCTCGAATCGTGAGACAATTTCCTTTAATTTGAGTATCCTAACTTATATGTTATTATGTCCCCCCATTTTTTGCTCCCACGGGCCTCCCGGGGCCGAGCCCTGGGTCATATTTTTTATTTATGTTTTTGCCGAAATCGCATAAACTGCAGTTTTACTAAAAAAAAAAGGCCTATAGATTTAATTAGAGAGATATCAGCTTTTGTGGTAATCCTTTACAGGCTAACGCGTTCCAAATGGCTGTATCGAAAGCCTTTTCAAAATCGATAAAGAGAAAATAGAGTGGTGACCTCCATTCTACAGACTGCTCAACTATTATTCTTAAGCTGTTAACTTGTGCTGGTAAAAATATGAGTAGTGGGTATCGAGTATCGAGTATTTGTCTTTTTTTTTGGGTACTCGATACTCAAAACTACTACTCGATATTTTCAGAGTTGCATTTTGAACAGTCAAAATATATAAAAATGTGACTCTGATAAAATATTTACCACAAAAATGTGACTCTGCTAAAATATTTGTCACAAAATTACAACTCTGCTAAAAGAAAAAATCAGAAGTAAAATATTTAAAATAATATGTTAAAAAACTATGAAAAATGCAATGAATAGTTGGTGAAAAAGTTTAAAAATATGCTTATAAATTTAGATATTGAATTACCATAAACATTTTCAAAGAATTTTACCAAAAAATTTTAAAAAATTGCAAATTTAAAAACCGTTAAAAGTATCGAGTAGTATCGAGTATCCAAATCAAAAATATCCAGTAGTATCGAGTATTGAAAAGTAACCGAATTTACCAGAACTAACGTTAACGTGCTCAACACAGGATCTTCATCGGCAGTAACCAGCTGGTTCTTTCCTCATACAGGGTAAATGTCAGAAATTTCCAGTGGTACAAAAAATCAAGCCCTGGCATACCACTGGGTAACCACGGTGTTAACAATAAATGACTGGCAGAACACTAATTTGGTACGCTTTGCCAGCGTTTGCAAAAAGCATATTGCCAGTATTTGTTTTACAAAAATTTCGGTGGTTTATAAAAGAATCCACTGGCAAAGAATGGGCTGAGAGTGCTATGCCAACGTTTGCAACCAGTGGTTATCCAATGCTACATAGTCAGAAATTGTCAATTCACTGGCAGTGCAATGATCTTATAAAAAAAAATGACGCTTCCTTAAAAAAAGGTTTATAGTCAGAAAGTTCCGAGTTTAAATCCGGTTGGAAGCAAAAAAAATTTTTTATAATTTTTTTAATTTAAAATTGTTTTCGTTTTATTAAATCAATTTTTTTGTTTGTGGAAAAGCTCTTTTAAGACCAACTTTTTTTGTTTTCCCAACGCTGGCATATTAGTTCCAAAAAACTTTTTGTCAGTGCTAGCATTTTAGCACAGCCAGTAGTTGTCCAGCTGTTATCACTCATTTATGTTTTTAAGCACCAAGTATTATATGTCTCGTTAGCTCAGTGGGTGGAGCAATCGTCTGCCAACCTGACGGCCTGAGTTCTAATCACGGCAGGACCAAAAAAAAATACATATGAACTTTTTTTAAATTTTTTTGGAAATATATTTCCAGATTATTGGTTTTGCCAACGTTCAAAAATTTTGTTTCTCCAGTGCTTTTCCGGAGCTTTTTTAACAGCCGGTCTCTTTATCTAATGATGTCATCATTTTGCTTCGCCATCGCTTTCCCCTTTGTATTTTTCTGACTGGGTAGTATCAGACAGCCTTCTTTTGATAATATGGGCTATAACTTTAAGTTGCATATTTAAGGGCGTTATACATCTCCAATTATTAAGCTCCGATAAGTCACGTTTCTTTGGGGTTGTGATGATAACACCCTCCAAGAGTTCACTTGGAGAGTGTATCATCATTGGATCGACCAGCAGCAGTTCGGGAGGATCAGATATAACTAAAATTCTGTAAGTTTAACAGTTTTATTTTTGCTGTTCCTATTTTACTAGTAGTTAGCAAAAAAACTTGCTACTCCAAGAATGCAAAAAGTTCTAATCAGGGATTTATACCGAACTCCAGGGAATACATATTTTAAATTTCAGATTTCTAGCCAGGCTATAAAGGTAAAGATTTTCACTCAAAAAAATAAGTTAGTAGAAAAATTAGTAAAACGTCTTGTATATCAAGTGTACTAGTTTTCAGCAATTTTTTTTGCTGAAATTCCGTTTTCAGCAAAATATTTAGTTATATTTTTTTGAACTAATGTTTTACTAATTTATTTTTCTACAAAAATTGTGCTGATAACCGCATTTATAGCGTGGACGACAACCAGATAGACAAATGTAGATGTCGAAGCTTGTCTGGATGTAGTACAGACAACGGAAATGATAAAAAAGAAACACAACTTTTCACAATTTCTATATTTAAATTTTCAGCAAATAAATTAACTAAAGTAAAATTTCGCTACAAGTATTTTGAGTTTTTTTTTCAGTCTACTAATATTCAGCAAAAAGTTTAGTGATTTTAGCAAGGATTTTTTCATTTGCAATCGACTAAGTGTTAGCAAAACTTTTGCTGAAGATGACTATTTTTATTTTTTGGTAAAAATCAGCTCGCTGATTTTCAGCAAACCTTTTGTTGAAATTACCAACTTTTTTGCAAGCACGCTCCTAACTAAAAATTTGCTGACACAGCAACATTTTTTTCTGACTTTACTAACTTTTTTTTAGTGTACTTTCAGCAGTTTTTTCTTCAATGTCGTTTTTAACTAATTGTAGTAGCTTTTTCGCTATTTTTACAGGTTTATTTCTATAAGTGTACCAGGAGAAAACTTCATACTCCAGGGAATACATATTTTAAATTTCAGATTTCTAGCCAGGCTATTAATCTATACAGATGAAGACTTTTCCTTTTAGGAACTTCCACAAATTCCCATCTTGGGAATTTGTGTGAGCAAATTTTTAGTAAGGAGCGTGCTTGCAAATAGTTGGTAATTTCAGCAAAAGGGGTTTGAAAAAAATCCTTGCTAAAACAATAAATCTTCTTGCTGAATATTAATAGATCGAAAAAAACTCAAAAAATTTTTAGAGAAATTATGCTTTAGTTAATTTATTTGATCAAAATTTAAATCTAGAAATTGTGTAGAGTTGTCTTTTTAACCCTTTCGCTACCGACTTTTTGTTTGCGGATGTATCTTTAGTTTGAGTTCAGATTCTTGTTAAGAGTCCTCAAATTATAAAAAAATATGTAACATGTTTGCCCCCCTCCCCCTCTTATCCACCAAAAATAACGTTCGAATATCGATTTTTTTAAACTTCTCATCAAAAATCTTTTGGTCGTCGTAAAACGAAGATAAATTCGTAAGTAAAATCAACATAATAATTTTGTTACTTTTTGACAAAACGAATTGTTAAAACAATATATTTTTTATTCAAATTGATGTGTGTTTTTTTGGAATAAACTATTTTTTTTAAATGCACATTGTCGTCAAAAATACTCTCCGAAGCAATTGTTGTTTTAAGAAATTTTTGTCAGTTTATTAACAAAATTTAATTTTTTAACTCTAATAAATTTTTTTATAAAGGCAGTTAAGTTAATTTAATATAATTTTTTTTCAGTTTGAAAAAAAGTATTAAATCTGTGTAAAAAAGTTTAGTGTGGTTATTTTTGTCCCGTCGTTCCTCGTGCTATTATGTGACAGCCATTTGTAATGGTCGGAAATATGAATAAATAAACCTTAAGTGTTTTTATTATTTATTATTTATGTGCAGTATATTGTGTTGAGTATGTACTAAGGGTTTACGGGATTCCCGGGAATCCCGCCCTTTTTTCAATCCCGCAATCCCGGGAATTTTATGCGGGATTTCCCGGGATTTTTTGTATTCTTTTATAGAAGTTCTAGCTAGTATATATTGCAATTTCGGAAGCTTTATTTAAATTTAAAGCATTGATTTTTTTTAAATCAATTTAAATAAAAATATTTAAAATAAAAAATACGATTTAAAATTTAATAAACGGAATTAACACAATATAAAAAAAAAATATTATTTAGGCCAAATTGTTTTTGAATGTCAGCTGAATTTGGTTTAGGTGCCAATAAAAATACTCGTACTTCGGGAAAAAATGGTTTCTTTAAAAATATGATCTTTGTTCAAGTAAAGCAATATATACAACATTTCAACATCATTATTTCAGTTCCAAATATCTCAAAAAAGCCTGTGAATTAAAACTGAAAAAATTAGTAATTATTTTCATATTTTCAGCTGATATAAATAATTTGAGTGTCTTTTACTTCAAATAATTTCATTTAAATTTCAATTGCTACTCCTTTATTTTAATTGTATTTTTTAAAAATTATTTATTTTTCAAATAATGCAATAGATTCTTTTTCAAATAATTTTGAAATTTTTATATGTTAATTTAAAATGCAACTATGAGAAAAATTATCATTAATGACTCAGAATTTAGCTCCAAAAACAAACATTTTTCCACTTTTTCCTATGAGCCATTTAAGAATCTTATTTATGAGCGCTCCGAAATTGCTGGCTGGGAATTTATTTTTAAAAATTTCTAATCAAAAAATACCAATTAGGGCGAGTAACTTATTTCCAACATAACCATGGTTAAATTTTAACCACAGATATTTCCATATAAATTTGACATTCATAACCATGGTTAAGCACTAAACACAGTTTATTTTGAGATAAGTTAATAGGTCTTAAAGTTAAAAGATTATTTAATAATATTTTATTTTCTATTTTTATAAAAAGATTTAAGCCAATTTGCCTAAAAATTTGTGTGAAAAATACTCCCTTTCAAAATTTTTTAAAATAATTCTAGACGAATTCTTCTGAAAATCTCCATAGAAATAAAATATCTAGAAATAGAAATTTTTGGGTTCCATACTTAAGAAATGTTTAAGCAAAAAATCGATCTTAGTTCTGACTATAAAACTGGTCCGACACAAGTTTGCACCCATGAACAATTCGAATATGTCGTAAAAGAAGGGATAAATAAAATACCCGTGTCTTTCACTTTGTCTATTATAATTCGTTTAACCGTTTAAAACGCTAATTAATATTCAGTTATTTCTAAGAGTTTTTTTTTTTAAATTAAGACAGCCTTCCATATAAATATATTACTAATTTGCGATTTAAACTGTTAGACGAATTGATCTAGAAAAGGTGAATATTAGTAGATTTTCTCATAGGTACAGCCAAAAAATTAACTTTGTCGGACGGTGTTGTAATAGAAATCGAGTTTTTCCAATACAACATATGTCGGATTTATTTATTTTCGAATGAGCGGGAATTCCCGGGATCCCGGGAAATTCAGAAAAAAAATTCCGCTATCCCGGGAAATGAAAAAGTCCGAGAAAAGAAAAACCCTAACTATATTATAATGTGAATTTTATACTCATTTTGCATTATTTTTTATTGTATATTTATAATAAAGGTAGAATATAAAAAGTAATGAAATATAAGTCAAAAATTATTAATGAATTGATAAAATATGAATTAAATAAATAATATGCATTGTTAGATTGAATAAATTGCATTGGTAAAACAATAAAATAACTATTAAATTTGATTAATTTTAATTGTTACCGTAGTAAATTTTCGTTAATACGTTTGACGATATTTTGTCAAAATAACACCACATCAAATAGTTAAACGTCAAAATAGAAATTTACTAAACAATGTGTTAAATTGACGGACAGATTTCGTTAGCTGTACAGTGATCAGCCATTCATCAATTTAATATGGGTTTTAGTTGATTTCACCATATATGGTTCAGTGTATATGATAAATTTCAATTATCTGTCTTCATTAGTTTATGAGAAACACCAAAACCCCCTTTTCTCGGAGGTAAAAAAATATAACTAAATTGCTGAAAACTAGTATACATACTTGATATACAAGAGTTTTTACTAATTTTTCTACTAACTTATTTTTTTTTTAGTGTACACCGAAGAAGGAAACTATGTATCAAATTTTAAATTCCTAACTCTAGGGTTGGGTTTGTGCTATGTTGAGTGCAGGAGTCAGTTAGTCAGTCAGTCACGTTATTCTTTTATATATAGAGTTTTCCAACCCCCATCTTTTGTTTAAATATTAACAAACCTTTTTTGCAAAAAAACGTTTAAAAAAAACAGTAAAAACTGTTTTGAAATTTGCATAATACTGCAAAAACATTTTTCTTCATAATAATTACCAACAAACATGAAGGTCATTTACATTTTATAGCACATCTGTGTACGTACATAACTATTATACCATATCATTTTTATACCCTCTACTCCCCTACGTGGTAGGGTTTATATTAGTTTGTCATTTCGTTTGTATTTCAACGACATATGGCTCTGGTATCTCGTATTGTGAAGTATACGACTATAAGATATTACTTCCTTATGAAAGATCCTTGCACAGTAATCCAATTTTGACAAAGTTGAAAAAGAGCTTAATTTTTCACTTAAAATTTATTTATTTATACTAATATAGCAGATATAAGTAGTTTTTAATTATTAAGATTCGTTTTAAACTGAATGAAGAGTACTTTGGATCGCCACCTTTCAGTGGCAGTAAATTACATATTTTGCAATATCCTTTATATATCTTTTAAGATCGAACTGCTTATTTAAAATTTTGAAGGGTTTAAAAGATTCGACCCGGCTGAATATACAACTTTTACTTATTTCAGTTGTGTTTGTACCTTAAAGCTATGTGTTTGTTAAAATCTACATTTTAGAATATATTTTTTGTTTGTTTTTTAGTTTATTTGTGCTTAACCTCTATGAAGTTCATAAATACATAAACCATGTACGGGCTACCAATTTTATTAGGGGTACAATAAAATGTTTATATTTACACTAAAGGAAAATAGTTCGTAAAAATAAAATAAGGGTGCTTAGTTATGAAAAACGTAGTCAGTATAACGATAGTTATAGTCCATGTAGTCCAGAGCATCGTGCAAAATGTATGAAAATTGCTAAATTCCAAACTATATCCACTTAGCGATGATTTACTTGTCAGAAGAAAAGTTTTGGTATCCATATTGTACTATTTAGAACATATTATTTCTACTACATTGAAAATCGCGAATTTCAAAAAAAAAAAATGTGTAGTGAAAAATATCTGAAAAAATACATATATTTTACTATAAAATTGTAAAACTTACTTGGAACTTATGTAGTAACTTTCAGCAATGGCTGAAATATGACGAAATCTATCAGTACCAACATTAAAATATATAAATGCGCCAAAAAAATTTACATTTCCTATTTGCAGCCAAATTTTATATAATTTTTCTCACTAACTGAGAGAATTTCATACTATTTATTCTATAAACTCTTTGCTTTCAATTATATGTCTTGATTCCAATTATGTTTAATTTCTTAGCTGGTTTGCTTAATCAGTTTCTCGTGTCACGAACACAAAGGCTTATGATCTCTGTTCTCAGGATTATTTATTCTAAAAAAGGATTTTAATAGATTTTGATCACTGACTTTTCTTTGCAAAATAACATTGATACACACATTTTTTTATGTGGGTGTATGAATTACTGATATACAAAGAACATCTACGAAATGGTTTGTTATATTTATGTTAGGGTTTCATTTTACTATTGATGAGGGTTATGTTTAGGCCACAAGCAACATCATCATGTTTCTAGTTGATTGTCGAGAGCATATTCAGTACATGCAACTAATGAGCCAGAAATGCAAGGTAAGGGCAATTTGGTCAAAAGGTACGATGGTGGTAGACTAAATGTCTGGATTGAACGGTTAGTTATGTACTACTAGTACGAGTACATAGAAGAACTACATCCTCTATGTACTCGTACTTTTATTTTTTAATCGATGGCTTAATGTTAAAATGTGCTAACTCATTTTTTTTTTATTTTACAGGGAAAGGAAAAAATAAGTAAAATCTGAAAAACTTTAAATATAAAATTTCTTTAAATATTATATTCAGAACTTCAAAGAATTAATTCCTTTTTGTAATGTATTCCCTTAAATTTATTTAAATTTTTCAATTCAAGGAATAAATTCATTAATAACAAAAACCGAGAATTAATTGCTGTGCATGAATTAAAAGAATTTAAATTTAGCGAAGGAATTCCCTGACCAAAACATTTAGCATTAAATTAAATAAGTCATTCACTAACGAATTCATTCAAAACGAGTCAATTCAATTTATGGTCAAATAATTGATTCCCTATGAAATAAATTCCCTGTGAATTCATTCAATTTGCACTAAAACTCGCATTCAAGGAATTAAACAAAAAAGTTATATCCATAGGGAATTAAAAGAAAAAGTTGAAGGAAATTAATTCCCAAGGGAATAATATCTTCGAATAAAAGTTGAATTAACTACACTCGTAGAAGTAAATCTGTAAAAATAGCAGAAAAAGTTACTAAAAAATAGTTAAAAATGATGCTGCAGAAAAAACTGCTAAAATTAGCAGATTTTTTTGCTAAATACTAGTAAAATAAGAACATCAAAATTAAAACTGTTAAATTTTCAGAATTTTAGTTATATTTACGTTAACTTTCAATTAACTGAAAATAATAAATTGTACAGTAAAATGTGCAGAAAATTTTGCTAAATATTAGTAGACTAAAAATAGCAAAAATAAACTGTTATATCTAAAATTTTTTAGCTATTTTTAAGCTTAATATAATTGAATAAGCTTAATATAATATAGTTGAATGCTAAAAAAAATTGTAAACTGCTGTTTTTAAAAGGCTCGATTTTTATTTGCATTTAAAAATAATCAAAAACTTTGTATATTTAAAATTTTTATGATTTTTTAGGCTTATAACACAGCTCTACAAAATATTACAATATTTATAAGTTGCACAACTTTGCAAATGTTTTAGGATAATTAGGGGATGCTGATTTCGAAAGAAAAAGGTACAAAACTTATATATATGTCATATTATATTAACATATTATGTGCAGATTTAGAGCCTTTTGTAATTAAATTTATACTTAAAATCAACAAAAAAGTATTTTACTGTACTAAAAATCTACTGCACTATTACATAGTTTTTTTTCAAAAATCATCAGATTTCATTCACTCTTGGTTTTTTGCGAAATTATTGCGATTTTCAAAGTTTATATTTAGATAATTCCTTCGAACTCTTTCTACAATTATTTCTCGACGAACTCATTTTGAATGTGTACGAAAATACTTAAATATATACTTTGAAAATCGCAATAGGGAATGAAATCTGATGTTTTTAGTAAAAAAAAATTCTGTACCAGTACAGTAGGTTTTTAGTACAGTAAAATATTTTTTTTTTTTCATTTTAAGTCTAAATTAAATTACAAAAGGCTCTAAAAGTGCACATAATTTGTTAATGCAATATGACATATTCAAAAATTTTCGACCTTTTTCTTTCCAAATTGGCTTTGATATTAAAATTGGACTTCGTCTTATATTTAAATTTTTTATTTTAAAAAATCCTTAAAAAATGTTTATATTTTGATTTTGAGCGACTATATTTAGAAAAGTTATTGAGATATTGATACACACTTAAGTTTGAAAAATAGGGCACGGAATTAAGCTTAAACTGTGTAAAGCGTTTTTTTGCCAAAGCCGAAGTTACTAAATTATAAATTTTTTATTGAAAAAATCGGCTGAAAATTTTAAAAAATTTAAATCGCGAATAGCGCGAAACCTAGAGCCAATTTGAACAAACTGGTTGCAGATTCGAAATCAGCACCCCCTAATTATCCTAAAACCACTGCAATAGCATTCGCCTTTTTTTTTGTATAGCAGTGTAATTATTTAGCAAATTTTTTTGCTGATTTTAGCAGGTTAATTTTCTATTTTCCATTAACAAAAATTTAACTTAAATACACTCAGGGAATTATGTAAGTAAAATCAACTGCAAATGACAGTTAAAATAACTGCATTTGCACTTAAAAAGGTGTAGACCACATTTGCATTTAAATCAACTGCATTGTGAAGTTATTTTTAACTGTTAAAAATGTAGTGACTAATGTAGTAAAAACAACCACAAATGCAATTAAAACAACATACATGCAAATTATTGTAAAACTGTACAAACAACTGCAAATGTAGTTAAAATTATTAATTTAATAAAAACAAATTTATGTAAATACTCTTAACTTAATTTTATTCTATAATAAATTTAAAAGTGAGAAATCAAAATTTACACTTAATGTTACTTTTATTTTTCACTATCAAGATATTATTGTAGATGTCCGTCTTTGAGGGATGAAATATGGTGTTTTTTGGCTTCCTTTTTTTCTCCAGGTAGAAAGGGATGAAAATATAAAGAACTGAAAGAAAATAAATACAATAATTTTTTAACATTCCCGTAAATAAATTTATATTATAAAACTTACCTTATTATTTTGATAATTTAATAAAAAAAATATATTACCTTTTCCGTATTACGCGTCTTCACTCTTTGGCGTTGTTTTATGACTAAGACAAGAGAAAACGTGTTCTTCTCATATTCTTTCACTAGAAATTTCTAAACAAGCGCTTCGTACACATGCTCATGTTTGCTTCATTTGTGTGCACACACACTTGAAAATTTAAGTATTTGTAAAAATTCAAAATAACTGCATAAAATAAATGTTACTACAATGTAGTAGTTTTTGTAGTTTGTTTAAAAAAATAACTGTCAGAAACATTGAAAAATTTAGCTCTAAGTAAATTAACTACACCGAAAAAATTCCTCAGTAGCTTAGTTAGAGAAAACTTCAGTTAAAATGAAAATATTTTAAAGTAACTGAAATAATTATTATCAACTTTTGCTTCAGTTAAAAAAAAATTAGTTCTTAGTTGATTTCTTAATAACTAAAAATATGTTACGAAAAAATGTTTAAAACAAAATAAACAAATTCAATTGCAAAATATTAAAAAATATAAAAATACCAAAAAATTATTAATAAAAGAACAGTTAACAGCAAAATAGAAATGCGTTTGATGGTTGATACCATGCGCGGTTCCAGCAATTAATATAAGGGGAAAAATCATACGCCACAGTAGACAAATACATTGAGTTGTCCACTGAGGCGTATGATTTTTCCCCTTATATTAATTGCTGGAACCGTGCATGGTTGATACGAATACAAAATGTGGATATTTGATATACACAGTGACAATTTGGAATAAGGAAAAATCGTATGTTTTAATTGTGTTTTCTTTTTAATAAAATAATAATTTTGTAACAAATAAAGTGTAAAATGTATTAAGAAAATGCAATGTGTTTTATTTATTTGCAACCAAATCAAAATATATGAAATTATTTTAAACGATTGAATCGGTTAGCAGCTACTAATTTAAAGCCTTGTTTAGTTTAACTGAAAGTTCCGTTAAAAAAAAATTAAATATATTAGTTAAATTCAATCAAATTAATCAACTGAAGCTCAGTAAGAGGTATTTCACCTGAGACTCAGTTGAAAATTTAGTAGCTAGTAACTGAGAAATTTTTTCGGTGTACAATTGTAGTTAAAATAACTACAAGCCCATTACTACACAAATAATTGTCATGTAGTAACTGCAGAACTTTTCTGAGTGTATAAATAAAATTTTGTATATTTAACTGTTTTATTTTTGCTGTTCCTATCTTACTAATATATAGCAAAAATAATCAGCTAATTTTAGCAGTTTTTTCTGCGGCATCATTTTTAACTAATTTTTAGTAGTTTTAACTAATTTTTTACAGACTTTTAGTGTGGTATTGAATGAATTAAATATGCTATACATTTTATGAACGAACTAGAAAAAATTAATGAATTCCTTCAAGATACTCGTATGCAAAAAATAGGAATGCATTCAAGTTTGGTCAGAGAAATAATTCCCAAAATATAAATTCAGTTAAAAAAAGGGAATTAATTCCAACGAAGCTCTGTTTATATTTAATCGAAACTGATAAAAAAAAACAAAAGTAAAACCATTAAATTCGATTTTTATCGAATTTTTTACGCTTTCTTATAATATTTTTGTTGCATAAAGTAAAACAAAATTGAGAAAAATTTATGAAAGTGAAAATATTAATTTTGAGATGAAAATAATTTTTGTTGTGAAATAAAATTTTTGAGGTGAAAAACAATGTTTTGTGGTGAAAAACAATTTGTAGTGAAAACAGATTTTGAGGTGAACAAAAAGGTAACATAACTGGTGTTAAAATATGACACAATATTTTATTCGCCAGACGCTAATAAGAAATTGTACTAAAATAAATCAATTTGTATGGAATATTTAGAAGTCCCTTCACATTTTCACCAACAACTTTACCAATTTTGGTAATTTTCAATACCAATTTTCTTTGAAGGATTTTTAATAATCTAGACTCTAAAAAATGATTGTAACTTTAATACTATAAAAAGAGTAAAGTTACAAAAAGGGTTTAATATATGTATGTATCTTTGCCTAATGCATTTTTCCTATTGAAGAAAGAAACACTTCTTCTATTAAAAGATCTGGAATCCCAAACTTTGAACATGTGCTTAGAATCTGAGATATTGATGACTTTTTCCAATAAAAACCCTAAATCCTGAAGACTTCTTCATATAGAAAAGTTTTGATATTCTTAGGACTTTCTCTTAGGAAAACACTTTAGATTCCTATGGAAAACTATCAGTTTCTGAGAACTTGTGTTCCAGAGATTTTGAAGACTTTTTTATAAAAAAAAACCCGTTGGATTTTAAGGAATGTTTGTTAAGTAAACAACACAACATCGAAATATCATATTTATTAAACATTTTCTGCTACAGCAACTAGATGTTTTCCGCAGCCACATTATTGCCTGTAGATATGCTTATTTAGTATTTTTTGTAAAACCTTTACTTTAAGAGTTATAGCGCAAAGAAGCTTTGAATTAATTTTAGTCCATTTTTAGGCCTAAAAGCCGAGGGTGACTGGCCTGTTTTAATCCAATTTTTAACGGGGATATTATTTTTTACGCCCAATCTACTGGCAAATGCGTGGGGAGGTGAAAAAAATAACAGTTTTGCAAATTCCATATACTTCATGGGTGCTCTAAGTAGAGGGTAAAATAAGGTCACAAAAATGAATTCAAATAAATTATATACATATCAAATATTTTTACATTTTATTATGTATTTTTCTTCTAATATAAAGTAAGAAAAAAAAATGAAATTAGGACTTTTCTACATTAAGTCATCGATATGGAGTATATTTTGGTATTAGTTGTTGCTTCTGCCAAGAATAAAACTTAATGGAGCTGTTTTTTTTTTTTTTTTTTTTTTTAAGAAGAAGAAAAATGTATAATGTTCATTTGTAATCATTTTTGGTTGTAATGCACTTTATAGACATACTCTACTCTATATATTTACTTTTAATCCTCACAATGCTTTTCTCCTAAAAAAAAAAGAAACATAAAGAACGCAGAAAAAGAGAAAAACTTTTTAATCATGTTTTATAGTAAAGACAGCCAATTGGCAAATTGCCACACGTTTAATGCAGCAGCTTGAGTTGATGTTAATTGCTTGGCCATTTTTAAAAGCCGGCAACATGTGGCACATAAATGCATTTATTCAAAATATAATTCATTTTTTTTTATTTTTTTTTTTGATTCGGGTATAAGATAATAAATTATATTTTTAATATAATAAAAAATAAATTGAAATTAACGAATGACAAATATGAATAAGAGATTATATAATACATTTGCATGCATAATGAGTTTCTTATATGTAATTCAGAACTTTCACTGCATAAGATAGATGATATGCAAAGCCTTGACCTTCTTCTTTTGATAATGCATAAATAATAAAGGCTTTTAATTAAATTTCGTTGAAATATATAATTGACAATATTGTCATTTAAAATATAATTACTTTAAATTTTAGCTGAAAATTAAAGATTCATATATATTTAATCCAACTTTTCAACCCCTTAACCTCTATTTTCGTTTTTTAGATTTTTTATGTTTGTTAGAAGAACAGATATATTAAAAAATGTTCAAACAAAGAAGTTTCGAACAACATTGCATTAAAAAAATATCAATTTGGGTCAATACATCATATCCAAATTTCAAAAATAAAAATTATTTGGTTGCATAGCCTAGACATTTTGCTTTTATTCCATACCCCATTGTGGGTGCGCCAAAGCCCGCCCCTGGGAGCTAGGTAAATTTTTTTCCAATAACTTGTATCAAAAATCTGCCAGTTTCATGTCAGCACATAATTTATAAAAGCTGAATTTAATACTTAACTTCAGAGGTCATCACGTGAAGGGTTTTTTTTTCTCGAATTTGCGTGATTTACGTTAATCAGGCGGGATCACGCGTGAGTGTTGAAAAAATTAATAGTAAAAAAAAAAATTTTACATTTCAGGAAAAAATTGTTTTGGACAAAAAAAAATTTTTTTTAATGTGACCAAATTTCGATTGTGCTCTATATCCAAAAAGCGATTATGCTAAATTTAAAACTTTTATATTGAAATTTAACAAAAACACGAAGAATTCAAGTTGAATCCTTTATATATATTTATGGTCGATATCGTAAATAAAATAAATTCATTTAATTTGATAAAAAGAACTGTTACAATTGAATTAATTTTTAAATCATTATTTATTTGTTTAAAAAATGTATTCGTTAATTTTAGATAAAAATTGAATTCGATTTAAGGGGAGTTGAATCAAAAAATAATTAATTCTTCAAAGCTCTGTTTTCGCCTTGCATTCATTCGCTCTACAAAGGGTTTATAAACAACAAATAGTGTTGCCAGCAAATTTTCAAAACAAATGGCTAGATCGGACCAAAAAATCGCCAGAAAATCACTAGATTTATAAATAGTTCAAAAAATTAAGTATTTTATCGCTAGATTGTTGAAAAATGGTACTTATAAAATTTTTTTACTCGAAAATTTCTTTAATATGTCTAATAAAAAATTTTCCGCATTACATTTTCATTGTGTGTAATAAAAAAGTAACTTTTTTGAAATTTTTGAAAAAAGTGGATTTTTGGACCACTCTAATAACTATATGCTGTATTCAGAAAACGCAAAAAAAAGGTTTTTTATATTAATTTTTGCTGCCGCATCGAATGGTAAAGTCAGATTTCCCAGAAATGCAGCCGTTTTTGCTCTGCAGAAAATGGGTCTCCAAATCAGCGTTTTTGGCAAACTTGCGCCAGTGGAAGGAGTTGAAATAAAAAAGAAAAAAAAAACGCTATTCTTTTTTCTATGCAAAAACTTAAAAAAAAAAAGTGATGATATCCGAAAATCAAAGAAAAATTTTTTTTTTGACGAACCCTAATACTATATACTACATATAAGTACGTCCTTTATATGAATCCGCTCAAATTATTTTATAAAAATTCAATATTTAGCTTAATACGTACAATTTTTAATACATAAGTATAAGATTCTAAAGTTTTCCAGAAATATTTTCAATATTTGAACTTTTTACTTCAAAAAAGTTTTTTTTTCCCAATATAAACTCTTTGCCATTGCACAAAACTGAAATCAAGATTGATTTCACTTTTTCCGTAATTTGTTATTACTTTTTAAATAAACTAAAAAAATTTATTCAATTTTCTAACTTGTTTGTAAATATACTCCGCTTAATTTAAATAGATAGAATAGTCTTAAAAATTTCTTTATTTTCTTTTGTCTATGTCATGCATATTAATACATTAACAGGGCCTTCCTTTTGTTAAATAAGTAAAATAGTGATTAAATTTTTAAACTAACTTTGATTTATTTCTTTTCAGGTACATAAGAACAAAGCAAATTTCCGATACGTAAGTAATATTTTTTTTTAATTTAATTAAATACAAAACGGATTAAGGCTAAAAGAAAACGCAAATAAAGTACATTTTTTTATTTGTTAATTTTTTAACATTCCAAAAATTATTTTAATTTCATTAAGTTCAGTACAATGTTTTCCGATTGAAAATTATTCAAATTAAGAAAGATGGAACTATATGGAAGTTTACTTTAGATTCAGATTTAGTTCGGTTGAATAAAAACTATTCAAACTAAAACAAACTTTGTGGAAATAAAAATCTACTTATACATAATAAATATATTTTTTTTCTGTTTTTATAGCTTTGTCTCGCTTCCTAGCGAAGAAATTTTCAAACTTTAAAACTCTGTTGATCCCAAACGAATTAGAATATTTCCTAATTTAAATTTTATTATTATTTCGCAACAAAACCCTATACAAAATGAAAAAAAAAAATCAAAAGCATTTAATGCTCGAATTTTCTAAAAAAAAATCGCATTTTGGACTATTTTGCTAAATTTTTATGTCAACACTGGTGTAAATGTCTTTATTGCCGTGAATAATTTTTGGAGAAAAAATGTCAGATTTTGTATCAAAATTCAGGTACCTATTGATCAAATGTTGAAAAAATATACTGTTGGCAAACAATTTGTGAATATTATCTTAAACTTTGAAGTTCTCCTAATAAAAACAGCCTAAGAAATTTAGCAAGCGGGCATTTCATACATTTTTTCCTAATTACAGAATGAAAATAGCTAAAAAGAAATATGGCAACCACCGGTAATCAGGTGTCCCGATGAATATCGTTGAGACCTGCCCTGTAGGATGCTTCGTCCAGAGGATCTCTTATGTAATACTGGATTGTGCATTCAAAGACGGAATGGTCCTTTCTACCTACTACCTCCGTGAGATGGTGATTCGAGTGGCCCCTCCAATGGCATCCCAGCAGAAACTACTTCGAAAGCATCTGTAAGTGTTCCTTTACTGTAAGCATCCTCGATTTCCTCATGGAGATGTACTGAGGACATTTGTATGCAACCTATAATAGTCCTGAGGGCAGAGTTTTCGCAGGTTTGGAGTTTTCTTCACTGGGTATCGCTGGTTTTAGGCGACAACACGGGTACAGCATAATTGACCACTGATCGACCAATCGTTTTGTAGGTTGCCAACAAGGCATACCCCAATTGCTGCCGGCTAGAGACTTGGGGACCTTGTTCCTACTCTACATCTTATTGCAAATTACAGTGGCGTGCGCTGAGGACATGAATAGGCTGTCGAATGTGACCCCGAGAATTTTGGGGTGGTTAAGCATTGGAATTTGTACAACATCGACTACTACATTCAGTTCGAGCCTCACTTCCTTCGTCCAAGTGTTAAACAAAGTCGCCAAAGATTTTGCAGGGGAGAGCCGTATATTCCTTTCGGTGAAGAATTTCATAAGACCTTGAAGATAACCGTTCAACCTGCCGCATAAGCCATCATTGACATTATCGTAGTCGTAGGCGTATGAAGTCAATTCCACTCCTTCGAGACGTAAAAATTAAACAATATCGGGGAGAGAACTCCACCTTGAGGGACCCTTTGTTTAATCCTACGGGACTTTAACTTTTTATTTCGAAACTCCACAAACAACTGGCGACCACACAGATAATTTACTATCTATCTCTTCGTACCATTTGACAGACTAGATTCGGCAATGTCTCTGACGAGGGTCACGTGGCTGACGGTATCAAATGCCTTCGATAGGTCAAGCGCCACTGGAACCGTCCTTTCGCAAGGGCGACTCTGATTCAGACCGTTAGCTATCTGTATGGCAATGGCGATTAAAGATGTTGTTCTAATATGTTGCTGTGTAAGGCTAGGAAGGAGTAATGCCTTAAGGGTCTTCGCGACCGGTGACAATAGGGAGATGAATCTGTATGATGCTCTCTGGTTCGCGTCTTTTCCTTGCTTTAGAAGTGGTACCACCCTTTCCATTTTCCAGACCTCGGGCGCAATTAGGGTGGATAAGGATAGGTTGAAGAACTTTTGTCAGGTACTCGACACCCAGCATATCCAGTTGCTTGATCATCAGCATGGAAATTCCGTCGGGTCCTAGAGCTCTAGATGGTCTGGCTCGTTTGATTACTTCGGCAAACTTGGTCAACAGAGTTTGGTTCCTCACTGACTCGAAGTTCGTGAAGTTTCCTTACGATACTCCTTTTCACCATGTCTCTCTCGAGAAGCTCTATAAACTGCCGGCTAAAAAAGTTCACGCACCTCTTTGGATCCGATATCGTTCTGTTGGCAAATGTAATCGAAACCCTGTCGTCCTTTTTTGATGCGTTCGAGCGAGATTTGACCATAGACCAAAGCTTGCTGGCTCCGATGCTGAGGTTGCTTGAATTCAAATGATCTACCCATTTGTTCCGTTTCTGCTCGTTGATCAACTTGCTGATCTCCCGGTTGAGTTGGCCGATCCTGGGGTCGCTTGTGTTGGTCGAACGAAGCTCGTCCCGCTCATCTGGGAAATTTGGCCTGATGATGGAGATCCTTCCAGCTGGGATGAAGCGAGCAGCCGATGCGTTCACGAAACTTCCTTTCCGCAGAGCGCACGTCGGTTGGGATGGGTAGGCCATTGAGATGATAATTATAGGAAGGTAGTCTGAGGCCAACGATATAATCGGTCACCAGGGGGCGTAATTTATCAGACCTGCACTCAAAATTATTATGTCTGGCGAGCTAGTGCAACTTCCTACAATTCAGGTGTAAAATCAGTCAGTGTGCAGAATGTAGAGTCATCGAATTGTTCCACCAGGCCTGTCCCTTTCTGGTCTTCCCCAAATTGGACTGCCAGAGCTCATGGTGTGTGTTGAAATCGCCCATCACCATGCGATTATCACCCACCAGAAGGAACCTGATTCCGGGTGATATCCTGTGGGGCAGCTGACCACTGGCGGAATATACACATTGTACAATTCGATATCGGTAGCTCCTGACTTTACCGCTATACCTTGGTGGTGCTGTTGGTGTTGTAGATGTTGTTGTTGATGTGGTTCTAATAAGACAAGCTATCATCTAAAAATATTCTCCTCTATTCAATTCACATATAGTGTACTTTTCCTTTGTTTTCAACCTACAAATTACGAAAGCACACAAACACATATAAAATATCTCAAATATATATTTATAACTAGGCCAATCAAAAAGAAGCCAGAGCATGTTTTTTATTTGAAAAGATAGAACTATTTAGATTAACTACAAGTTCTGATCTTAAAATTATAAGAATTTTAAGCTATATTTGTTAGAGCTTTTTTTGCATATTTTGTTAAATTTGCTTGTTTTTGCTTATTTTGCAAATATTGCCTTATTTTGTCCATTTTCTTAAAAAATTAAGCTTATTTTAGCTTTTTTATACGAAAATAGAGCATATTTTTGCTTATTTTTCATAAAATCAGCATATTTTAAACATTATTTTAAGTCGCCATAAATTTATTTATTAAAAATATGTTTTTTAAAATTTATTTTAAATTAAAAAATCTCTTTTGTTAAAATAAATTTTTATTTTTCCAATCTGAATTGTAATAGTACAAATATAACAATGACTATTTCCTTAGGCAAGAATGAAATCCTGATAGGGCCATGCCTTCAACAGATTATTTTTCACAATTTGTTAAATAAGTTTTGGGATTTTGGCACATTTATTTCCTTTAATGCAATTAATGTATTTCCCGATGAAAATAAATTTAAGAATGTCACAACATTGTCTGATTCCTGAGATTCCAAGGAATGTAGCATTGTATTAAATAAAAAAATTAATTTTTATGAGGACTTTAATGAAGAAATAATGAAGTTTAAGGGCTTATTTTTGTATTTTAACTGCTTATTTTGCTGTTTTTCCAGCTTTTTTTAAGAGCTTAAAACATTGCTTATAGAGCTTTTTTTTGGTTGCCCTATTTATAACTATCAGCTTATGAGGAAAAATAACGGTAGTATACTTGAACTACCTATAATCTGAAACTTAAGTAACTGTTACAGATAAACTAACAAAAACTTACAGAGTACTACAAATACTTACATATTTACAATGCTAATATACAAAAACAAAAAAGACAGAATAGTAAAAAAAACTCTTGCCTAAAATCAGGGATGGGAAAATTTATACGATCGTACTTTTTTATATTAATTTTTTCTCTTGTGTCAACTTTGCACTTTAGATTCGGGACCTAGCTGTGATTGGAAATTTCCATAAAAATTTCTAATTAAAAAAATTCCAATTAACTGTCTCTAAGATTTTATTAATTTTTGACTCATTTTACTTTAAGCTAAAATATGATCAAACTCAACAAATTTGTTTTGATACCGCAATCTCATTTCCCATTCCTGCCTGCAATGTTACAGTTGTTGTGAATTGAATAAAACTGGCAGACAGGCATGAAAGTAGACTGACATGCAGACACTAAATCAGACAAACGGACAAACGATGAGAAAAGAGCATAAAAGTGACGTCCTTGTGTCAACCAACTACAACAGAAAAGGCAACACAAAGCTATAGAAAAAAAAATGTACGATAGAATGATAGAAAGATGAACACTTCAGAGCTTTTGTTATAACAATTTCTGAATTTATGTATACACATCAGTGGCCGCAAGCTGTTGCATTCACAAAAATGGATAGAATAGATCCGAGATGAGGTGCGATGAATAGTTATATTAAAAAGAAGACTGACAGAGACATACACCAAAAACAAAAACCTACAACAACTATAACATTGTTGGTACGACTAAAAGTTATGCTGGGTTGGAAAGAAAACGTAAAAAAATAATAGAATGACAAAACAAATCTAACAAAAAAAGCAGATAAAAGAATTACGTGAAGTGAAAAAAATAATAAATGAAAAGAAATGTAATTTAAATGCAACTGAGAACAGCTGCTCAATGTAAAGTATTACCTATATTAAACACATACACTTACAAACATATCTACATGCATTTGATTACACAAATAACGTACAAATACGTACGTACGATATCGTTAACTATTTTGTTAAAATCGTATGACATATTTCATACATTAAAGTTGAATTAAGAAAATTTTTTAAATCGTCAAAGCCTCTAGGAATTTTGATATTCTTAAAATCTATAAAAAAAAACTTTCTGAATCTTACAATTCAAGGATTGAAAACGATTTTAACAACTATGAACCTAAAAGAAAAATTACACTACTCGACAGGGTTTTTGCACTTTATATAAAAGGGAAAAACTGCACAGATCGAACGAAGTTTGATGGATGCGTTTCAATAAAATCCCTCAACAAACCATTGAAGCTTTCTTCACAAAGTAAATGAAAAATTTCCCAAATCTGATGAAAAACTTCATATACCCTATGAATCCCGTTCCAATGAAAACTCTTCCATTGATTGCATGAAACCTTCAATAAACAAAATTAAACTTTGCACAATATTTTATGAAAAATTACATCAAACTTCACGCGTTTTATGCAAAAAATTACTAATATCCTGCAAACAACTCCGTATGATCATTGCGAACCCCTACCGTATACCTAAGGGTCCCCAGGTGGCCAGTTCCAAAAGTCGACGATCTATCTCCCCTAACGGTCCGCCAGTCTAGTAATCCTGTGGACACACAAATAGAGAAAAGGAGCCCTAAAATGTCAACCCTACCGGCTCTTTGATCCATGGCTACACCTTACCAACAACAAATGAAGACAAAAAAGCCCAAAAACCAAATAAAAAATACATCGGCTGAAAAGTCCTAGGATAACAACAATTTTTTGGCAAAATCGACTTTATTCATCAACTTAATCTCATTCAAGACCGTTACAACCACTCCAACACCTTTCTAACATTTCGATACCTTTTTTGTAGAATGATTTATCTTTGGCTTCAAAATAGGCCTCTGTTTCGGTAATCACCTCTTCATTCGAACCAAATCTCTTTCCAGCAAACATTTTTTTGAAGTCTGAAAACAGATAAAACTCGCTGGAAGCCACATCTAGCGAATACGGTGAGTGCGGAAGCAATTGAAAGTGTAATTCGTGCAATTTGGCCACACTCTAAAAAATGTTTGTAAATTTACTACTATCGAATGGATACATTTTTGTTTAATTTTACGAAAATTCGGTAAATATAAACAAAAAAATGCATAAACTTTTTATGTTCACTAGAGCGTACCACCTTAGAGGCAAAAAAAAAATAAAAGTGCGCCGTACACCCTCCAATATGAAGTATTTTTGCAAGGAGGTTTCAAAAAAAAATTTTTTATTTCTTTTTGCCGAACGTAGGGGTACACTAGAGCGTACCACCTTACAGGCAAAAAAAAAAAAAAGTGCGCCGTACACCCTCCAATATGAAGTATTTTTGCAAGGAGGTTTCAAAAAATTTTTTTTTATTTTTTTTTGCCGAACGTAGGGGTCGCCATTTTACATTTTTCGTTATATCTTTGGCATTTACAGTCGGATCTTAAAGTATGATACGTCGATGTTTTTCTCTCGAGGAGACCAGTGTTTTGCTCTAAGGGCATTTTGAGCTCAAGTATCCCGTTCTAGTAGTTACCCACCAGATCTCAGTTGCTACCACCCTAATGTACGACCCTAATGTCAGAAAATTAAAGCTCGCAAAAAATCATTAAACTTTTGCTAAGGAAGTTTTCCGCTAAACCCAGTAGAAATTTTTTTCATATATTGGTTGCCGAACATAGGGGTCGCCTTTTTAAATTTTTTTAAATTGGATTTTTACTATATAGCAAAATACTGGTCTCCTCAAAGCAAAAAAAATCGATATATCACACTTTAAAATCCGATTTTAAATGCCAATGCTATAACAGAAAATTAAAAAAGGCGACCCCTACGTTCGGCAAAAAAAAAAAAGAATTTGTTTTTGAAATCGCCTTCCAAAAATATTTCATATTAGAGGGTGTACGGCGAACTTTTTTTTTTGAGGTACGGTCTAATGTACACACTTCCATACACAATAGAGTGGGTCGATTTAGCAATCGATATTGTGCCATCGATTTTTCGATAGCTTTTGGCATGAGGAAAAAAAGTTCCACTACGATTTATCAAAAAACTCATTTTCGAGGCGTCCAAATTTAAATTTTTTTCAATTTTCTAATAAATGCTAGATTAGCGCCATCTTGCGGTGGCTTTTTGAAACAACTAATGAAGTTGTAAACAATATAACATTATAACCTTTCCCGAAAGGTATTGCTTATGAAAATCGGATAAAAAATGTGGCAACTAGAGGTAAAAGTATATAAGTAAAATTATTTTCTGCTTGTTTTCATCAACATCATCATCATCATTTCATCGTTATCATCATCATCATCATTTCATCATCAAGCAGAAAATAATTTTACTTATATACTTTTACCTCTAGTTGCCACATTTTTTATCCGATTTTCATAAGTAATACCTTTCTGGAAAGGTTGCAAGATGGCGCTAATCTAGCAAATTATTAGCAAATTTAAAAAAATTGAAATTTGGACGCCTCGAAGCTATCGAAAAATCAATGGCACAATATCAAAAAATTGTTGTCCATACAAATCGGCCCACTCTAATACACAATAATACACACACAAAGTATTTTTAGACACTACATGTTTACAAATAAACACATTGTGCCTAAAATTACTATTCTTTTGTTAAATAACTTATAATAGTAATAAATACTCTGACATTTTAAATTGAAAGAAATTGAAAAAACTTTTAAATAATAAAAAAAAAAGCTAAAACGGAATTTTTTTTGTGAATTACTATATTTCTACAAACACATTATTATCTGCAAAAAGCAACATAACAAATGAAATTGTTTTCGGTTTGCAAGCAGCAGTATTCATCCAAATTGTAAGGAAGTTGGACACCATATTTTGCATTTCTGAAATGCTGCTTGCAGGCCATTAAAAGAAGTCATTTTTGCTTCGAATCATTACTGGCGATGAAAAATGGATCCACTACAACAACCCGAAGAGCAAGAAATCGTGTTTGAAGCCCGACCAATCAGATAAATCAACGCCAAAGCCAAATATCCATGCCGCCAAGGTAGTGATCTGTATTTGGTGGGACCAGAAGGGACCCACCTATTATGAGCTGCTGAAATCGGCCAAGACGATCACAAGGGACCTCTATCGAACACAGTTGATTCGTTTGAAGCGAGCGTTAGCCGAAAAACGGCCTGAATATGCGACCAGACATGAAGCCATAATATTACATCATAACAACGCTCGGCCACATGTTGGAAGAACTAAAAACTATTGAGAAAATAGTGATTGAGAAATTTTGCCTCACCCGCCTTCTAGTCCAGACTTTGCCCCGTCCGACTACCATTTGTTTCGATCGATGCATAACGCCCTCACTGGAATACGCTTCACTTCAAAACAGGGTACCCGAAATTGGCTTGATTCGTTCTTGGCCTCAAAAAATGAGCAGTTCTTTTGGCGCGGTATCCATATATCGTCAGAAAGATGGGAAAAGTCATAGCTAACGATGGCCAATACTTTGAATAAATTTATATTGTACCAATGTTTCACAATAAATTCCCAAAATTTGCAAAAAAAAATAAAAAAAATATCCCACATTTTTAAGTTATACACCCAATAAAAAAATAGAAATTGTTATTATATTTATATCTTTGCCGGTTTCAGTTAAACTTGTAAATATATTTGAAAACAATGTTTGTAATCATTTTTATACCCTACACCACTATGTGGTCAGGGTATTATAAGTTTGTGCTGATGTTTGTAACACCAAAAAAGATTGGTCCTAGACCCACCTTATAGTCTACCGATCGGCTCAGAATTTTTTTTATTTCGATTTAACGATATCCGTCTGTCCGTCCGTCCCTCTATCTGTCTTTCAGTCCATGCATTCTTGTGCGCACTATACAGGTCGCAAATATTAAGATATTTTGATGGAACTTGGTACACCGACTTATGTCGGCCTAAGGACGACGCCTATTGATTTTGGTTAAAATCGGTCCATGTTTAGACCTAGTGCCCATATAAGCGTCCTACCAAAATTATATTGTTTATGCGCTGCAGATCGCATATATTAAGATATTTTGATGAAATTTGGTACACAGAGCTAAGTTAGCCCAAGGACGAAGCCTGTTGATTTTGGTGAACATCAGTCCATGTTTAGACCTAGTGCCCATATAAGGGTCCTACCAAAATTATATTGTTTATACGCTGCAGGTCGCAAATATTAAGATATTTTGATGAAATTTGGTACACAGAGCTAAGTTAGCCCAAGGACGAAGCCTATTGATTTTGGTGAACATCGGTCCATGTTTAGACCTAGTGCCCATATAAGGGTCCTACCAAAATTATATTGTTTATACGCTGCAGGTCGCAAATATTAAGATATTTTGATTAAATTTGGTACACAGACCTATGTTGACCCAAGGACGAAGCCTATTGATTTTGGTTAAAATCGGTCCATGTTTAGACCTAGTGCCCATATAAGGGTCCTCCCAAAATTATATTGTTTATACGCTGCAGATCGCAAATATTAAGATATTTTGATGAAATTTGGTACACAGAGCTAAGTTAGCCCAAGGACGAAGCCTATTGATTTTGGTGAACATCGGTCCATGTTTAGACCTAGTGCCCATATAAGGGTCCTACCAAAATTATATTGTTTATACGCTGCAGGTCGCAAATATTAAGATATTTTGATGAAATTTGGTACACAGACCTATGTTGGCCCAAGAACGGAGCCTATTGATTTTGGTAAACATCGGTATATGTTTAGACCTAGTTCCCATATAAGCGTCCCCCCAAAATTATATTGTTTATACGCTGCAGGTCGCAAATATTAAGATATTTTGATGAAATTTGGTACACAGACCTATGTTGGCCCAAGAACGAAGCCTATTGATTTTGGTGGACATCGGTTCATGTTTAGACCTAGTGCCCATATGAGGGTCCCCCCAAAATTGACTTGGTTACAAACTGAAGATCGCAAATATTAAGATATTTTAATGAAATTTGGTGCGCTGACTCACATTATAGAAAATTTTGACGCAAGCCCCATTTTAATCAATTCGAAATTCGGATCCAAACATTTGTTAGCTTTTACCCAGACTGGTGTAGGGTATTGTATAGTCGGCATGCCCGACTTTAACCTTTTTACTCGTTTTTTTATATCTTGACTCGACACAAGTACTTTCTAAACAGTCAAACGGCATCCGACAAACCAAAATTATGAGAACCTAGAATTGAATTGAACGTTATCAGAATCTAAGATTTCAAATGACTATAAGCTCTGACATTTAACCATGATACGGTTTTCTACTGAGATACAATTAGTGTGAAATACCCCATATTTGTAGCTGCATATAAACAAGTAAATAGATTGTTATAATGTATAACAATGCTTTGGTATTGTTTAAGTCTTTATTGTTGTTATTGTTTTTGTTATTTCTATACTTCATGACTAGGTGACACAATTTGTAAAACAAAAATCATATATACAAATGAAATGTAGGTATGTATATTGCATAAATACTTAGCAGTGTTTTAGAGACTAAACTCTTAAGAAATTATTGAACACTATTTTATCTACTATCACACTTTTACATAGAACAAATATCTAATTAAAGATGTGTTTAAAATTTCAGTAAGCACCTCTTTTAGCACTTAATTCCTAAATAATTTTTTCTTAAACTGTTTGGTTAAATCAAAATAATTAGTATAGAAACCTAATGCATTTGAAGTTCACCCACAAAACGGATACATTAATACAAAAAATTTAATACAAAAATTAAACAAAACTTTCCAATTGTAGTAAAAGTAGTAAGAAATTCGAGTAAACGAACACACTGATAGAGTACATACTTCAAATATATAAGCGAGTAATCTACACATAAAAAATCATAAAAAACTTTTCAAAAATGTTAATCAATATTTTAGTTGATATGATTACTGATTTAATTGGATTTTGTTTCAATCAATCGTATTTTATAAATCAATTAAAATATTAATATCGTAATTGAAACTATTTTTTTAATTTTTTCTGTGTACATAAACAGCTACAATCGATCATTTGTCTTTAATCCTTTAAAAATTTTACTTAATTCATGAATTTGTTAGAAACTTACACGCAGGCAAAAATATAAGCTGTGTTTTCGACTTTACTTAGAAAAAAAAACTCAAAGTATACAAAAACGTGCTTTAAGTCGCATTCACAATAGTAGTAACTGTCCAAAATGCAGAGTAGAGTTACTTAAATCAATTGTGACACTTCAATACTTAAATTATATTTCGAGTAGTTCGTTTCACCGCATTTTATGTTTGTTTTTATTTTTTTATTTAGTACTTTTATGTTTTTCATTAAAAGCGTGTTCGTGTACTTACTACAAGTTACTACAGCTGGAAAAATTCAATACAAAAAGTAAACAAAACTTTGCAATTGTTGTAAAAGTAGTAAGAAATTCGAGTAAACGAACACACTGTAAATAAATTTCATTTCATTTTTTATATTTTTAAAAAATGGTTTTTAATTTGGTGACAATTAGTGATGTGAAGAAATTAGTGATGTGCTCTTTTAGGTATATTTGTCATGTTAAACAATTAACAGAGCAATGTTAATTGTAGAGTGAAAAAAATCTAAAGTCAAATATGCTTGACTCTGGAGTGGAATGAAAAAAGATAGCAAAATACAAAAATGTATTACTTAGTATGAAAAAGAAAAGAACAAAATTTGCTACAGATTTGGGTACTCCCTAATTGTAAACGCACTTGTAGGCGAAAACTAACAAATTACTTAACTATTCAAATCAACTAATCAACGTTTATTTTCACATCTAACGTAACTTCTTCTTATTCTAAAAAGTTTTGCTGGCATGAGCGAAAATACAGCTATAGTTGAAACGAAATTATCGCAGTATCGTTCTAGTGATCGCAAATATTATTCCTACTGATAACAATTTTATCATTATTTAGAATCATTATTAGAATTATATCATGATAATTGTGTGTTTAAATCATTTTAAACTATCATAATATGATTCACTTTTCTCTGTGTGCACTCTTTATTTGCACCTTATTTACAAAGGCCCATTCAGAGAATATTATTTATAGAGATAGGAAACGTATCCTACTCACCGGTAGAGGGCGCTGAAGTTTAGTATTACCTGAACAAATATTTAGTATCAGCTGAGCCTATATTTAAAAACTCAAAAACTGCTCAAAATAAGGAAAAACAAACGCGGAATATATTCAAATAATAAAATTTGAGATATCCGCTTTTTTTTGGCTTTCTTGTTTGTTATTATTTAAATTTAAATAAAAAAAAAAGAAAATTGTCAACTTTTTTAACAAAGTACAAATTACATACCCCTGGTCTCATTAACTGATATTTTTAAATTTAACTGTTTCGACATTCAGGAGATAGTGGAAAAGGAGACAAATTTTAGTTTATAATTCAAATTAATGTATGAACTCCTTTAAATCCCTGCACTTATGTAAGTTCTAAATAAAAACAAAAACAAATATTCGTTTTATTCTTTTAATATTTATTTTCTTTACTATGATGTTGTGATGCTTTGACTATGTTTTGATAAAATGTAAACAACAATAATAATGATGTTATACAAAGTGTTGTTGCATAAAAGTTAACACTAGCACCTTCTTACTCTACAGTCACACATACACACATAAGTAATAGTGTTGTTTCTTTTTAAAGTTTTCATTTAACCACGATTACATGCATACATAGAACTATAATAAGAAATTCCTTTTGCTGTATAAAGGAAAACAAATACAAATACAATTTGAGTAACAATTAAATGCATGTATTTTAAAATACACACAAAGAAATTTAATTGTAATTCAATGTTATTACCAAACCAAAGCGATTTTAAACGATTTCGTGCACAGGCCCCCAATATTTGTTTCTTGAATCAGATAGTGCTCATACCGGGAAAACAAATTTAGGTCCAACCTCAATTCTTTTACACATTGTTTGTGTCTTTAGTAACTTATATGGAATTTCATTGAATCATTGAACGAAATAGTTTAAACAACAAAGTTTTTTTTCCTTCGAAAATGTAGAATTTTGTACCAACAAAGCATCATTTGCGTGTAGGTTTGCCTTACTTCTTCAATTTGAAAAAAAGTGGTAATGAAAAATGGATCCATTACGACATCCCGAAACGCAAGAAATCGTATGTGAAGCCCGGCCAACCAGCCAAATCAACGGCAAAGCCGAATATTCATGGCGCCAAGGTAATACTCTGTATTTGGTCGGACCAGAAGGGTCCCATCTATTACGAACTTCTGAAATCGCGCCAGACGATCACAGGGGAGTTGTACCGAACACAATTTAATAACAATTAGGCTAAAATATGTTAATAAAATAAAAAACCGGTTAAGCGTGGAAAATAAACCGGGACTTCGGTTAAACGAAATTTTAAACTTTTGGCTAACCAATATGGAAAAAAAAACCCTAACTATTGGAAAACCCCGTTTTTTGAGTTAACCGATTAACCGGTTTGGATTCACTAGTCTGTCGGCACGAATCTGTTTTTTGGGTGCACAAGCTCATAGTAGCGTCTGGTAATAAATATAAATTGTTAAATTTTTCACCAGCCTCCGAAAGGTAAATATCATTCAATGAAAAATTTATTGATTTTTGTTTCAGGATATTTTTCCAACAATTTCTTCATAAATTTAGCATCTAGATGCTATTATTTTCTAAGTGTACTCATTCTTAATTACAAGGAAGGTATTTCAATAGGTTCTTGTCGATTTTATTAAAATTTTAACATTGATAAAGGAGAAAAAAAATAAGAGGCACGTATTTTTTTAGCGGCTCAATCTCACATTTAAGGGTTAAAAAGTGGGATCAAAAAACCTAGCCTATTTGCCGAGAAAATAAAAGTTTTTATACCCATATTATAAAACGTCGTCCCCTGACGATTTGCTTAGGCAAGAATAAAATCCGGATAGAAACATGCCTTCAACAGATAATTTTTCATAATTTCTCAAATACATTTTGGGATTTTATCACATTTAATTCCTTAAATGAAAATTTGGGATATTTTGAAACTACTTTTTAACCCCTAATCATGAGATTGAGCCACTAAAAAATATTTTTAAATTTTTTTTTTTTTATCTTCTCCATCAAATGCCCTCATCTTATTTAGTTCTCATTTAGTTTAGAGATAATCCACTGGGACACCTTCCTAGTTAGATTTTAATTATAAAATATTCTAAACGAAACCTTTAAAAGAAGAATACATATAACTTGTGATAGATTGTTTTAAATTCTAATTGTTGAATGAATAATCTGCAAGCATAAATTAAATTTTTGTTCACAGTTATGGTTTGAAAAATTTAAATGAAATTCTTTACAAAGATTCTGTAAAATTGCAGAATTGTACAAAACCAGATTATATTAAATTAAAATACTGTAAGTTAAAAAACTAAAATAATAAAATTGTAGTTTTATTATCGTAAGTACTTTTGGTAAAGTATGTAATGCATTCATAACGTACTTATGATTTTTATAAAATTGTTTTTATTTAAAAATTTTCTCCATAAATATTTACATAGAAAATCTGTGTGTTTTAGTACTATTTATAGTTTAAAATATATAGTATTTTCTTTACTATAAATATATAAGTTGTTCGTACTGACGTTGCTGTTTTTCTTCTTTTTTACATTTTAATGTTTCCTTCCGTATTCTTCTTGGGTTTATGCGTAAATTGCCTTGAAAAAAAAACTTTTAAATTGCATCCGCAAAGATAAGAAGAGATTTTTCGTTTTAACTTGTTCCTTTTCTTTGTATACGAATCTCTATGCTTTACAATGGACTCAAAAAATAACTGTATTAATAAAATTGTTATGATTTAGAAAAAGAAAACAAAACCATGACTTTTGAACATCAAAACTATTTACATACATACATAGTTTGCTTATGTGGCGTATGAGTATTATTTTTAAATTAATAATTCATATAACTCATACTGTAAAAACTAATGCACCCTTGTGATTAATATGTAGGGTTGTTATTTCGCCATATTTTCTTCTTAGTTGGATAATTGCATATTTTTTTATAAAAATTTTACACGAAAACTTAACAAAAACTTAGCTTTTATACTACATTTACACTTATGCTGTATATTAGACCGTACCTCAAAAAAAAAGTTCGCCGTACACCCTCCAATATGATGTATATTTGGAAGGCGATTTCAAAAAAAAAATTTTTATTTTTTTTTTGCCGACCGTAGGGGTCGCCTTTTTTAATTTTTTGTTATAGCTTTGGCATTTTAAAGTATGATATATCGATTTTTTTGCCTCGAGGAGACCAGTGTTTTGCTATATAGTAAAAATCCAATTAAAAAAAATTTTAAAAGGCGACCCCTACGTTCGGCAACCAATATATAAAAAAAATTTCTACTGGGTTTAGCTAAAAACATCCTTAGCAAAAGTTTAATGATTTTTTGCGAGCTTTAATTTTCTGACATTAGGGTTGTACATTAGGGTTGTAGAAACTGAGATCTGGTGGGTAACTACTAGAACGGGATACTTGAGGTCAAAATGTCCTTAGAGCAAAACACTGGTCTCCTCGAGAGAAAAACATCGATGTATCATACTTTAAGATCCGACAGTAAATACCAAAGATATAACGAAAATGTAAAATCGCGACCCCTACGTTCGTGTACGGTGTATGTTCGTGTACGGTGCACTTTTTTTTTTGCCTGTAAGGTGGTACGCTCTACTGTATATACAAGAAATCCCGAGATTTTTTTTTTTTTTTTTTTATACCATTTATTGTTTTATTAAAATAACTGTTCACAATAATTTAGTAGCTTAAATTTAAGAGATCAACTACTATAAATTTTTCTTTTTAAATATTTGTAATCTAAATTTATGATTTAAGTATATAATTATGTTTTTAGGGAGAAAAATTGAAAAAAACCCAATAAAACCCTTATAAAAGACATCCCGCGATTTCAGTAGAAATGTCGACCGGAAATCTTTACCGTTTACATGCACTTTTCAATGGGATCTTCATAATTATGCTTCGCGTGAAGCAAAAAATGGAACCACGCAATACTTCTTATAATCATTAGTACGTACATTTCCGTTGGGTCTAGATTTGTCTTTATTATTTTTTAATAATTCTTTTATTTCATTATTCTGTGTTATTTTTAGGTTATTTCTTTAGTCAGCCAGCGTTGCCACTTTTTCATGCAAAAACTCTACAAATTAAGGGAAACGCAGTGTTGTATTGTGTAAAAGTATCCACATTTCTTTAAAATACATTTTTGGGCCAGAAAAGTGTTTTTTGCGTTCATTTTGTGAGAGGATTTTGTCTTTACTCTCATTTTATCGAACTTTACCCAAAAAGTAGATAAACATGCCTAATGTCTGTCCTATTCCTAACCAGTATACTATTTAGAAATATTGAAGGCTGAACAAAATATTTGTAATTTTATGCCATGTTGTACTTATTGGACATAGTGTATACTTTATAATAGATTATTGTAGTTGCATTTTACTTTTAGTGGATATTAAACGTAACCAAGTTATTTTTTGTTTTTCTTATTATGCTTACAGTTTTTTCTTTTTATATAATTCAAAGCATAAACAACACGGAGTTATCCTGGTGTAGCAAAAAAAAAAAAAAAAACAAAGTGGTTTAAAAACTTTCTTCACACCTTTCACGTTAATAATATTTTAATAATGAAATTTTAACACAAACTGTCTTAGAAAAAGTCATAAATAGGTTGATGTTTAACATGATAATTTTATAAATATTTAATAAAACGAGGGGAATGTTTAGTTGATCTCTTATTTTGGTAAATGAATATTCTTTAGTTTCACTCTAGATCATAAATTAATATCACTTTCTGTTTAAATTATTTTTCAAATTAAAGAAAGATTATACAATTTTTACAAGTAAATTACAAAGAATAAAAATTTTTGAAAGAATTCGATAAGACCAGCAAGACAAAATACGTATCTTCGGCTTTCGCTACAAAGCCACCATCAGTGTCATTCGCCTTTGAATGGGTTAATAATTGATAATTGTCTACTTATGTGACAGTTGAAAGCAAATCGAATTTGTTATCAACAACTCAACTTAGATTAATATCAACGAAATCTAACAATGCTATTTTTATAGAATCAGCTATAAATTAAAAGCTTGAATGTTAAAAACACAACATACAAATATTTGCTTTACTTACTAAAGGAACTTTAGTTTATGGCAACAACTATAACATAGAGAAAAATAATAGCTTTGTAAAAAACATGCAGTTTTCGTTGTAATACAAATAATTAAGTAAAAATGTTTGAGTTTAGTTCTCATAAAATTCTTTACATTGAGTTAAGGTAAATACAAAAAAAAACTAAAATCTAAATTATAACCTAGAGAGAACCCCATAACGACAATCTGATGAGAGTGCTTGGTAGCACTTGAAAATGCATTAATTGTCAACCATTGGTTCTAGGAAAGTTTTTTTGATAAGTTTTTTCTCTGTAAAGATAAATAAATGTCTGTTGTAAAATAAATTGTGAATACTATTTGGAATTTGTGATATTTGATCTTAAACCGTAAAAAAACAACAGTCATTGTAATAAACTGTTAAATTTCTAAAAATTTTAAAAATATTTCTAAATTTAAAAAATTATTTTTTAACCCCTCAATTCATAAATGCTTTGTAAACTTATAGCAGGTTTACAAAATGTCATTTTCATACAAAATTTGTTCATTAAACCTCCTATAATTTTACAAAGTGTTTATGAATTTAGGGGTAAATATATAAGATATAAACTGTTCAACTTTTAGTAAAATATCAAAAATTTTGCTTAAAAAATGTGCATTTTTAGCAAAATATGCATTTATAGTAAAATATGTAACATGACATGTCAAAATATTGCATTAAAATATGCATTTATAGTAAAATATATAAAAATATGCACTTATTAACAAATCGATGCTAATTGACTAAAACAATTGATTAAAATTCAATATATTAAAATTTTAAAACTAATTACCGCCATCTTGGATCCGCCATTTTGAATTCAAAATTTTTTTAATTTCTGATTCATTGTCAGCGGTCTTAAAACCTGCATAAGGAATAATTTATTTTCCAACACATATAAATTTCAAATTTATGGCTGCCATATTGAATCCGCCATGTTGAATGTTTAAAATTTGATTTCAGATTCGTAACCTGCTACACAAAATTTTCCTGTGGTTGACATTTTAAGTATATCAGACGACATAAGAAAATTTAATAAAAAAAATAGTTTGTAGCCATTTTGAATTTCAAAATTTTAATTTCTAGCGGCCGCTGATTAATATATAATTGATTAGTTTAAGTCCAATATATTACAAACTAAAAATTCATGGCCGCCATCTTTTATCCGCCATTTTTAATTTTTAATTTTAAAATTTTTATTTCAGATTCGTATTAGCAACTTCCAAACTCCCTTTTTGATACTTTTTAGTCTTATATACTCAATATTCTAGTTTTGGCCAAAACTCGTTGATGCTGGCCCACAGTGCAGTGTTTAAAACCCACCTCTTTGTACGTTAATACTGGTTAACCTGGCCAGACTTGGGGTTTTGTCCCCAAATTTGGGAATTTTCTGTTGGTCTTGGGGACAAAAATTTTCATTTGGGGATAGGGGAATTTTTTTGGGGATTTAAAAAATGTTTTGGGGATTTTTTGAGGATATTTGAAGATTATATTAACTTTGTATAGTTTTCGGAAAATAGCAGTCAAGTTTGTTCGCATAATTTCAAAAAGAGTAACAATTTCACCCTTTTAAGGCTTTTCTATATTAATTTAAAGTTTTTAACACAAATAAATCCTTTTTGTCTGAGAGTTTTATATGATTTATGTCCCAGAATCTAAAATATTGTTTATACAAAAAACATCATATGGATTATGGATAAAGGTCTATTGTATTAAACAGACCAACTTGAAAAATTCAAATCTAAAAATTCTTTAAAAAATGCCTTAAATTCTTGAAAATTTCGATTGGTATTTTAAATAATTTAATAAAAATTAAACATTCCCAATCAGAAATCGCCAGTGGTACAAAAAATCAAGCACTGGCATACCACTGCGTAACCACGGTATTGGAAATAAATGACTGGGAGAACACTCATTTGGGACGCTTTGCCAGCGTTTGCAAAAGCGTTTCTCCAGTATTTGTTTTACAAAAATTTCGGTGGTTTATAAAAAAAAACCACTGGCAAAGAATGGTCTTAGAGTGATATGCCGAGGTTTGCAACCAGTGGTTATCCAATGCTACCTAGCCAATGCTACCAGTAGGACAAAACCAATTCACTGGTAGAGCAATGATTTTATAAAAATGCTGACGCTTCGTTAAAAAACGTTTGTAGTCAGGAGGTTCCGAGTGCAAATCCGGTTGCAAGCAAAAATTTATTTCTTTATTTTTTTTAATTAAAAATTTTTTTGGTTTTATAAATTAATTTTTTTGTTTGTGGGAAAGCTCCTTTAAGACCAACTTTTTTTGACCTCCCAACGCTGGCATATTAGTTCCAGAAAACTGTTTGCCAGTGCTAGCATTTTAGCACAGCCAGTAGTTGTCCAGCTATTGTCACTCATTTATGTGTTTACCCAGTCAGAAATCGCCAGTGGTACAAAAAATCAAGCACTGGTATACCACTGGGTAACCACGGTGTTAAAAATAAATGACTGTCAGAACACTAATTTGGGACGCTTTGCCAGCGTTTGCAAAAAGCGTTTTGCCAGTATTTGTTTTACAAAAATTTCGGTGGTTTATAAAAAAAACCACTGGCAAAGAATTGGCTTAGAGTGATATGCCAAGGTTTGCAACCAGTGGTTACCCAGTACTACCTAGCCAATGCCACCAGGGGTACAAAAATCAATTCACTGGTAGACCAATGATTTTATAAAAATTCTGACGCTTCGTTAAAAAATGTTTGTAGTCAGAAGGTTTTTGATTTTTTTTTAATTTAAAATTTTTTTGTTTTATAAAATCAATTTTTTTGTTTGTGCACTCATAGAAATAAATCCGTAAAAATAGCAGAAAAAGTTACTAAAAATTAGTTAAAAATGATGCTGCAGAAAAAACTGCTAAAATTAGCAGATTTTTTTACTAAATACTAGTAAAATGAGAACAGCAAAATTAAAACTGCTAAATTTACAGAATTTTAGTTATATTTAGGCTAACTTTTAGTTAATTGAAAATAGCAAATTGTACTGTAAAATCTGCAGAAAATTTTGCTAAATATTTGTAGACTAAAAATAGCAAAAATAAACTGTTAAATCTACAAAATTTTTGCTATTTTTAAGCTAAATTTAGTTGAATGCAAATAGCAGTCTATTCTGCTAAAATCAGCAGAAATATTTGCTAAAAAATTGTAAACTGCTGTTTTCAAAAGGCTCGATTTTTATTTGCATTTAAAAAAAAAAATCGAAAAAAAAACTTCGAAAATTTTAAATTTTTTGGTGATTTTTTAGGCTACTAATTATTTAGCAAAATTTTTTGCTGATTTTAGCAGGTTAATTTGCTAATCTCCATTTACAAAAATTTAGCTCATATATAACTAAAATTCTGTATATTTAACAGTTTTAGTTTTGCTGTTCCTATATTACTAATATATAGCAAAAATAATCTGCTAATTTAGCAGTTTTTTTCTGCAGCATCATTTTTAACTAATTTTTAGTAGTTTTTACTAAATTTTTTACGGACTTTTTTCTATTAGTGTGGGAAAGCTCCTTCAAGACCAACTTTTTTATTTGCCCTCCCAAAACTGGCATACTAGTTACATAAAATTGTTTGCCAGTACTAGCATTTTGGATCAGCCAGTAGTTGTCCAGTTATTATCACTCATTTATGTGTTTAGCCGTCAAATATTATATGTCTCCAATCTGACGGTCTGGGTTCAAATCACGGCAGGACCAAAAAAAATACATATGAACTTTTTTTAAATTTTATTTTGGAAAATATATTTTCAGACCACCTATTTTTTGGTTTTGCCAGCGTTTTGCCAACGTTCAAAAATTTTGTTTCTCCAGTGCTTTTCCGGAGCTTTTTGAACAGCCGGTCCTTTTGTCTAATGATGTTATCATTTTGAGAATGGGAAAGCACTTTTTGCCAGTACTTGAATCACCTGTTAAAGTGCTTTGCCATCGCTTTCCCGTTTGTACTTTTCTGACTGGGTAGCCATCAAGTATTATATGTCTCGTTAGCTCAGTGGGTAGAGCAATCGTCTGCTAATCTGACGGCCTGGGTTCAAATCACGGGAGGACAAAAAAAATACATATAAACTTTTTTTAAATTTTATTTTGGAAAATATATTTCCAGACCACCTATTTATTGGTTTTGCCAACGTTAAAAAATTTTGTTTCTCCAGTTCTTTTCCGGCGCTTTTTGAACAGCCGGTCCTTTTGTCTAATGATGTTATCATTTTGGGAATGGGAAAGCACTTTTTGCCAGTACTTGTACCACCTGTTAAAGTGCTTTGCCATCGCTTTCCCGTTTGTATTTTTCTGACTGGGTTTTCTTCGTAAAAGTCCTAAATTCTGAGAATTACAAAAGCAATCCAAGAATTTTTAAAAACAGTTATTGTCATGCGCGGCTCCAGGAGGGGGGTGGGAATAGGGAAATTCCCCCCCCCCCTCAGCGAAATCGAAAAAAAGGAAAAAAAAGGAAAAAGAGGGAAAAAGGAGAGAAAAAGAGAGAAAAAGAAGAGAAAAAAGGAAGAAGAGGGTAAAAGGAGAGAAAAAAGGATAAACTGAAAGAAATACAAATTTGTTATGAATGATAATATGAATTATAAAATTTTTTTTCTTATTTTCATTTAACCAGTCGTCATTTAAAAAATCTGAATAGAAATTAAAACAAATTCATTAAAAAACTGATAATTTTGATTATAAAAAAATTAAAGTTTTTTGTCATTTTTCTAATTTCAAATGACAAAAAGAAATTTCATTTTAAAATTTCGCATTTTTTAATACAAAATTCCAATTTTAATTGAAAATTTTTTAAATAAAAATAAACGCCCTTACTATTTAAAATTTCCAAATGTATTTTTTTGTTGACTTTAACTTTAGTTAAAATTTTGGGTGGCAGCATGCTTTGACCTAGTTTATTTTTGGAGCATTCTGATTGGTTAATTTATTTTCAACTAATTAAAATATTTGAAAATGTAAATATTTCCTTAGGATTTTCATACACCAAATGAACAAAGCCGTTTAAATATAAAGTCTACTTTAAAAGTAAAATACTATTTGATAGTAAAGCACCGTAAGTTGTTCGGATTTCGCGTGAAAAAATTGTTATACTTCTCCATATAAAAAAAAAATGATAATTTTCCACGACAATGAATTTCACGTGAAAACTGAGTAGAGATTGTTTTCACGCAAATTTAATGTACAAGACTATTATTTTTCTTGGGGAAAAATCACATTTTTTGTATTGTGATTGTGTCTTTGATATAAAATTGAAAAATTGTTCATTTTTATAATTTAAATTAAAATTTGAGTAAAATTAAAGTTCGAGTAAAATTTTTCCACGTGAAAAACCACTTACGGTGCTTTTCGGAAAAAGACTAAATTTTATTTTGAATTTTTTTTCATTAAAATTGCAGAACTGAACTTCTAATGGAATTTTCTAAATTTGAAGTGGTAAATGCTACTATATTTAAGAATTTTCTCATTTCGAAATAATAAATCGAAATTTCTCTTAAAATTTTCTCAATATTGTAAGAAAACAATTAATTACCGTTATTTTTGTTCAGATTTAAGATCAAATTTGACAAATTCCAAATAGAATTTACAATTAATTTCACTTGATTTCATTTCACTTCAAATTTCATTCGGAAAGATATGGTGGAGTTCTTTTTTAGGTCTTTCCAAAGGATCGTATTGAACTTCTTCCAGTCTGTCTTTCGGAAATCCTGAGTATACATATTGATATCGTAGAGTATATATGTAGTTATGTTCCTGAAATAATTTCTTTTGAAATACTCAATTTTTGATTGCATGCGAGTAATTGACTAGCGTTAGATCCTGCACTTCCGCCCAACCTGCAAAGTGTTTTAACTTTAAAATACGGAATGTTGGTGTAGCGTCAAAGCAAAATTGGCCAGTAATTCTTTTTGTTAATAATGACATCTGACTCCCACAGCTATACCAAAACCGATATGAAAATTTAATTATACAAAGTTTTCCAAATGTTGTTCACGAATCCATGAGCGTCCCTAATCGCATCCTAGGAGGTCTGCGAATCATTCAATTTATAACTGAAGTATAAAAAAGCAGCTTCTAATAAATAAAGTTAATATAAAAATAATGAAAATAATTTCAAAACTTTTCAGGAAATATTAACTTTTTGTATTGTTGTTAAAAAGTAATCTCTCAGTTAAATCCTTGCACTCATCTCAATCAAATTTTGAGGACTTTTCAGACTCCGGCGACGTTTTTCGTAAAATTTTCAAAGTTTAATTTAATGAAACACACGATTTAAATTGTCATATGTATATCGAAAAATGGATTCTTTACAATTTTGATTAGTCGAAAGTCTTACTACTTTTACTACAATTGGAAAGTTTTGTTTACTTTTTATATTGAAGTTTTGCAGCTGTAGTAAAAGTAGTAACTTGTAGTAAGTAAACGAACACGCTTATGTTGTTCCTCATTACTTTATTTTTGCCTTTACGAAATCTTATACTGGCACTCTTATTGGGTCTTTTTTCATACAAATGCTGAAAAATCAAACTGTTTTTTTTTTTATTTAATGCTATACTATAACTCAGGAACCAAAAGGAGTACCAAACTGATATTTGACAGTGTCATTGATAAAAAAAACTAAGAACTAATACAAAAATATTAAAAGGCTACGATAAAGTATCCCGAACCGAGTATTAAGATAAAATGGCTTTAGACCTTTGATAACGATAAATGGTTAAAGTTCAATGCAAAATAGTAACTATTCACGTGGCTCAATCATGGCTTCAATTATAAAAGGATAGAAACAATTAATTAATTGTAGAAGAATTCTCAAGAATTTAAATTTTTTTTAATAAATCAGAAATTATTAAATTAAAGAATGAGTTGCAGACCAACTTCAGGCACGCTTTCAGAAGCTTTACAGTGATATATCAACCAGTCACATAACTAAAATAATTCAAAAGTTAGACCCAAATATGTACGGAAAGTCTATAGCAAATTTGATAATTTTCCCCAAATTGAACACCAATTTTAGCTATACAAAGTATTCCAAGTTATAGCAAGTTTCATACAATTCAAATAGAGTGCGGAAATTTCAATTGTTGATTTTTTAGACATTACTAACCCATCCTTGTTGAATGTCAAATACGTATCAAATGTTAAAGTTTTTGATGAAAAATATAACTTAGAATTTTCCGTTGAACTTTATATTGTCTTTTATACCTAAAGCGTCGCTCATAAAATCGTTAACCTTGCGCTGCGGAGTCCAAAAATGTCCAACAAGTAGTGTATGGCCAAATCAACAGGCGTTAAAAAATATTTTTTGTGAAAATTAAAAAAAAAAAAATTCCCCCCCCCCTCCCCCCAGAGACTTGAGCTGGAGCCGCCACTGGTTATTGTAAGTGCTATTTTTAATATTTAATTGTAGTTTTTATGCGGATACTGTTCATTTTAAGCAAATTAAATAAGCTCTACTACCTTTTTCAAAATTTTTTGTAGTTGGGGATTTTTTGGGGATATTTTTAGATTTATTTGGGGACAACGAATAAAAGTATTTGGCAAGCCTGATACTGGTCCCAAATTTCGACTAAATTGCCTAGATTTCAAGTACTCTTTCATGCTACCACCTAATATTTCCTTTTATTATTTTTTTTTAAAGCTATCAGAAAGTCCAAAGTAACACTTCTTTAAAAAAGATATTGTGGTTAGCTATAGATTGGTAAAATTTTTTCTTAAAAGATTTCAGATCTATATCTGAAAATTTAATTTTAAATTTAAAATCAGATTTATCTCAAAATATATTTCTTTTAAATATTACTCGTATTAATCGAAAGAGGACGTATTTTTCTATAAATATACTTAGAAAAATTATCGAAATACTTAGAAAATTCAGTTCGGTAAAATGAGAGTGACAAAAATGTTAAAAGTACACCAACGCGAAAGCCTAGTGCCCATATAAATGTCCCCCAAAATTGGCTTTTTCCCAAATACGACCGCACACAACTTTCTCTCGTAAAATAGAGTTTATTCGTTTCACATAAACACCGCGTTATATAAGTACGCAAAGAGTCATCGCATTATAAGGGATGGGTGTATTAATTTTTACATTTTCCAGCCAATATAGGCTAATGAAAACAGAATATAAAAAGGCCAATTGCTGATGGTTTTGTGCTTGTTTGTCTTACAAACAGAACTTGTTTTAAAATCAAAAACTCAACAAAAGTTCAGTCTTCTTTTTGGTGGTCTCGTCCTAGTCTTGGCCACTATGTTCTATGTTTTCTATGTTCGTCTGAAAATATTACAACAATTCTTCTTTAGTTTTGTTGGTATTCAAATCTTGTGCTTTCATTTCTTTGTGTTATTCCATTTGTTGGAAAATTTATGAAGAAAATCATAGCGATTTATGGTTATGAGAATCTATTTGATGATTGCATTTGAGGCTGAAAGCAAAACAATATTTACAACCAAAAAAAAAAAAAAAAAAAAACATAAAACTTCAGTAAGGAAGAGTAAAAAATAAGTAAAATAAACTAAAAATCTAACTTGGTTAAGTGAAAAAGTTTGTAGTTAAAGTTTTGAAATGTGAAGTCATAATGCCAACAAAACAAACCAAAACTAAAGTAGTTTGAACAAGGTATAAAGTCAGAAAACTTTATATAATGAAAAAGAAAAAGACTAACTAAGGATATGGATATAATAAGATTTTTTCCAAAATGTTATTAAATTACAATTATGATAAATATTAATGCTATATTTATGCTAATATTAAAATTCATATAATATTAATAAATTTTCATACTGAGGAATAAGAAAAAAACGGAAAATTTTTAAATGTTAACCTTAGCTTCTGCTGATGTAAAACACCATATTTTGGTATTTGGTCTTATCATTCTCAACACTTGCGGTAGTGTTGTTTTTTGTGCATCACTTTTCATACTCCTTAAAAAAAAAATAAACGACTCCCCAATGACCTTTTCTATAAATATTTGTATGCACCCACACACACACTTTGAGATATCGAAAGTAAAAACAACAAGAAAACATTAGTTTGTTAGTACCAGAGTTTAAAGACAATTCTTTTTCGAATCAATTCGCATAAAAATTTTTTAGTGTTGTGAATCCTCGAATATAATTTATAATCACTCTAAATCAAAGTTGGCAACCAAAACGAATAACGGTATTGGTATATTTTTAATAAATTTCGCTTTCAAAATAAATTATGTGTTTTTGTAAAAAAAAACACAATGTTGCCAACCCAAATTAGAAATTGATAACCGTACGTCAAGTTGTCAATACAATTTTTTAATAACAAAAAACAATAAAGTTAAATTAATTTACAATTTTGAATTAAAAAAGTTTATATTTTTTGATAAAAACGTAAAAAGCTGATTTTGTTAAAGATTGAATTCTGGTATTACACCGATATTAAAGGACACGGTTTTGGAATACCGGTATTTTTAAAAATCTAGAGTTTCGGTATTTGTATCGGTAACGATTATCAGTTGGAAAGGATTTTGAAAAATGGTTAACGATATTATAAAGGTATAAGTTGCCAGCCTTGCTCTAAATCCACGATTTCTTAATAGAGAAGAAAGTGAGATAATGATTTCGTATAATTTATATTTATTCGATTTTGGTAGGACCACCCTTTGTAAATCAAACGAGCCATTTTCATTTAAAATTATTTGTTAAAATTTAATCACTTTTTTTTTATTCTAAGCATGAAAGAGTCTATAAAATCAAATTGATTCCAAGAATTTGCTATTGATTGAATAATGTAGAAAACTATTCAATCAGTAAAATGCTTTCACAATGATAGAGTGACTCTACTCTGCAGCACAGATTAAAATGTTAACTGTAGAGTAGAGTTATTTCAAAAAATATTTGACACTTAAATACTTACATTTTGTTTCGCGAATTTCTAGGCTTTATTTCCACTGCCTAAATTTTAAAATAATTTTTTATTTATTTATTAAATCTCAAACACAAATTTTTGTGCTGGTTTTACGTTTTGTAATATTTTTGTTTTTAATTTGTTGACAATTAGAGATGTGAGCTTATTAGTGATGTGTTTTTTAAGGTATATTTGTCATGTTACATAGCTAACATATCAATGTTAACTCTAGAGTGCAACGAATCCGTACTCCAGAGTCAAACAACTTTGACTCTGGAGTGGAATAAAAAAAAGATAGCAAAATACAAAAATGTATTAGTAAGAAAGAGAAAAGAACTAAATTTTGCTACAGTATATTGAGTACTCCATCATTGTAAACGCACCTTAAAACTAAAAACTAAATCAGATTTAAAAACTGAATTAAGAAATTATATGTTTAATGTTCTGATTAGTACTCTGTAGTAGCTACTCATATGTGGCTAAAACAGAATAAACTGTTTTTAACACCAATAACTGAAAAAGAATCCTTTTTTTGCTGCTTCTCTTATCTAAACTTATATTTTTTCTTCAAACAAAAACCAAACACTCATCTGTAGAATTGGCAATAACGAGAAAAGAAAAAAAAAGAATTTAAACTAAGGGAAGTTTTCAAAGTTGAATAAGTTGATTTAATAGCAAAAAGAGAAAAAATAATAAAACCACAAAATAATTTAAAATAACTTACCCAGCCAACATATTTCTGGGGCGTTCAGAAATTATGACTCATAAATGAATCTAAAGTATGACAATTTTCAGAGTACTCCAGTTTGGAGTCAAAAATGAAACAATGAGCCATAAATGCCTCAGTAAACTCTAAATTTTCCAATAATTCTCATAATTAGGAGCCTTTTGTGAGTCATAAAAGTACGCTCAGAAAGATCGATAATCAAAAAACTTCTTATATAACTATAACTTCATAAGCCCTTATGGCTTTTTCTAGGAGTCTTTTCGGACTGCAATTTAAAAGTTTTCGGTGAGTTTTTTGGTACCACATGTAGAGAAAAGATATGGTTGCAATTTGATCACGCTTACAAAACTATGATCGCTTCTGCCATACATGGTTGTTTCAATCAAATGTATTAATCACACTTTACAAATGATATATATCACTTTATAGTTAAAATCTCTCTTTTTTTCAGGTATCAGGTATTATTCTCTCGTCTACAATCATATACGAGCAGTGGTGCCAAACCATTTTGTTGAAAAATCGTCAATTTTAGGAGAAAAAATCGACAAAATCGTCATTTTAGGAATGAGAAATCTTCAAAAAAATCGTCAATCCAAAAATCCCTTATATATCAATAAAAAAAAAATAAGTTTAGCAAAAACCCAGTTTTTATAATTATAATAATATACACAGAAAAGAACGAGGGAAAACCTTAACTAACGGTAAAGGTATCCAAATTTAATAAAATTCAGATATATGATAGGAGAAAATTTAAGAGTTAAAAAGTTGAATCAAAAACTAACCTATTTTTCTATGAAAACATGTCTGAAATTCAGGAAATTTTCATATGTTTATACACAGAGTTAAGGTACTCGAGAACACAAACATTAAATACCCTTATTGTGAGTCCAGGATTGCCACTTATTTGAAATGTTGAAAAAGGCTCTATGGAACGACAACGAATATCGACACCCCCTAAACAAAATTGAATAGAGATAATTATTAGTGTCCGACCGAACAGTTCGGCCAGAAAATGTATTTGGTCGGAATTTTGTATGTTGAAGCATTATGGACAAATTTTGCTTATGAAAAAATGTTTGTTGGGCCGATTAGAATACATTTTAAGTGTCAAATTTAAGAAAAAGTCCGAAGTTAAGCAGTAAATTCACTGTTCGGCCACCGAAAGTTCGGCCAAATTGAAAAAACTTCGACGGCCGAACAGTTAATTTTATGGCTAAACTACGGAGTTTTCCTTAAATTTGACACTCAAAATCGAATTAAATCGACTGAACAAACATTTTGGCAGTATGAAAATTTGTCTACAGTGCTTTCAAATAACAGAAAATCGACCAAATGTCACTTTTTGACCGAACTGTTCGGTCGGGTACTAATAATTATGTGTATATTTGAGATAAAACCAACAACAATTTCTCATCAAATCTCCTATTTGAAAAAAAAAATAACTGAATAATAACGAAAAAAAATAACTGCGGCCCTATGTTCCACTGGGAATTAAAGGATTAAATATATAAAAAAAATTGGAACTCTTCGGGTATATTTTGTATACCTATAGATACGTCTCCAAAAAAGCTTACAATTGTTAACCAATTTGACTTTGAAATTATAAGAAATAAATTAAAAAACAGAAAATTGTGTCAGTTCTGACCCTACTTTTAACCCCTAAACATGAGATTGGGCGCGAAAAAATACGGGTACATTATTTTTTTCTTCTATATCATATAGCGTAAAAAATTATTTTGAATATTTTTATTTATGTAGTTTTTAATAAAAATGCAATTTTTTTAACAAAAAATCATGCCATTTTAAAAAAATCGTCATTTTTCATATATGAAATTTTGAAAAATCGTCAATCGTCATTTGCCCAAATTTTGCTTCAAAAATCGTCAAAATGGAGACAAATCGTCAAAGTTGGCAGCGCTGTATACGAGTATTATCTGGACAATCATAATCCTCTCTTCAAATTATGGGATGTTTTTTTAGAGGCATAGAACTTTTTGTAAAAACAAAACACAACAAATTCAATGGAATGACCAAAATTTTGGCTTTATTAGATCACAAATTTCATGGAATAAAATAATTTCTGGCATATGGCATCCGCGACTGCGCCTTATGAACGCCATCCTGTCTAATTTTGCACCACTTTTTCGAGCATACCCGGTCTTATTTCGTCAATAGTGCGTCGAATGTTGGCTTCTAAATGATCAATCGTTGCTGGTTTATCGGAACAGACCAGAGATTTGACTGAAAATATAAATTCGAGTCGTCTGTCACACTCACGTTTTCAGCGGCAATAGCTTCTTCTGTACGCACGGTACGGGCTCGATTTGCAGCAATATTATCCAAAAGAGTAAATCTGGTCATGAATCGATCCATAATATTGCGTATTACCAGCTCAGATGGACGATTATGCGCACCGTAAACTTGACAATATGCTCTATAAGTTTGGCGAAAAGAGCGCGAATTTTGCAAATAAGTTTCCACGATTTGTAAGCGTTGTTCTGGTGTAAGTCTTTGCATGGTGATTTTCCAAAATATACTGACAAAAAAGTCAAACACACTTCATTAGTATGACAGCTAATTTTACAGTTATCCATATCGGAAGTTCTATCTGTCCAAAGAAATACCCTATACAACCATTTTATTATCTGAATTGGGAGAGATCATGTTCACAATCATTGGTATAGTTTCGACAAGCATGAGATGATCAATAGACTGTCCCTTAAAATAGCGATTTGTCGATTTTCGTTCATTACACCCCCCAGTTTTATTGGAAATGGTCCCAAATGGAAGAAATCGATTTTTTTGGAAAACGTTAACCCGTGCCGAAAGTTGGACGAAAATGGCCCATTTATTATGTATTACTATTAAAAATTCACAAAATTCGAAATTTCGAAAAAAAATTATTTTTTATTCCATTTCTTCATTTAATATAGTCAAAATGAATCAGAAATGGAATTTTGACTTCATCGGATATCATTAACCCACTTTAGCCTGGAATTCAAAATGACCCACGAATTTGATAAAAATACAAAAACGTGTTTTTTTTTAAATTAATTTTAAAGATTTTTTAAAATGCCTAATTTGGAGATGTCAAATGCTATTTGTACCAATAATAGTTGATATTAAAGAAAAAAAAATAAATTGGAAAAATGATGATTCGAGTTTGTGTTTGGAGCGACTGCTTTCCAGGACATTTTACAAAAATTGCACATTTTGTCAAAAATTAAACAAAATTTTAATGTTCTCATCAAATTTTACACAGTTTTCGGAAAAACAACACTTAAATTTGGTTAGACTACAATTATCTTTACATTTGTTTAAAAAATCTTTAACCCCATGTGGCCTGGGGTCAGAAAAGACCCATGAAACTTAATATTAATTATGACTACGAGACTGTAGTAAATTGATAAAAAAAAAAGATATCAACTGGATAAAAATAATTATTTTATGTAACGTAATCCAGATGGGGTTAATTTTTATACTCTTGGCCAAAAACGCCCCACTAGGAAATTTACAGAATAACATCTTTCATAATTTTCGGAAAAATATCACTTCAAGATTGTAAAGAGATTGTAAAGCCATTAAATTGATAAAAAAAAAGACGTCAACTGGATAAAAATAATTATTTTATAACCCCAGATGGGGTTAATTTTTATACTTTTGGCCAAAAACGCCCCACTAGGAAATTTACAGAATAACAAGAAGTCTGGAAAAATGTAGATTGTAAAATTACACAGTATGATGGAATTTTAACTTTTAAAAATTAATAGAGTTCTGACCATCAACACTATATATTTCGGAAATGCTGATTACAATGGCGTTCTTTGTTTTTCGATCTAAGGTACAGATTTTCCGCGGATTGCTTTTAAAGTTTAGCGGTTTTCCATATAGTTTTTTATATACAAAAATTGTCAAATGCTATCAATATCAATTTTTTGTGGTGAATTAAAGTTATAGGACCTGTATTCATATAAATGGTTAACATTTGATAAAAGAAATTTGATATTAAAACCACTGTTCGCGTTTTACATTTATATTTACGGTTTTAGCCAATTAAATCGCTGAAAGCAAAATCGACCTTAATAAATGTTATGGCTTAGTAAAGAAGCAAATAAAAGGAAAATATTTCAACAACAAAAATTTATTCATCTATAGTGGCCTATGCGTTAAAATCGTGATTTTTCAAAAATTTTATAAGGCAGCAAAACTTTCCAAGTTGTCCCCAAAGTATTTAGTATAATATGGGATCTTCTCTAAAAACTGTTCTTTTAAAATTTTAATTTGCAAAAGTTATAGCAATAAATACATTCTTAAAAGAATCATAAAAAAACGATAAAAACCATCTTCTGACGATATATTAAAATGTGTGCTTATAAATTTTTACATCATTTTGTATTAAAAAACTCAAGATTCTGAAGTCCCAAAAAAATCCTCAGATTTTACAATACTTTTCTGTTATAGAAATTTTCTTTGAATTTGGAAAACATCGTCCGAATTTCAGAAAGCATTTCTTTATTTCAGAAAACATTTCTTTATTTAAAAACTATTTATTTGATTTGTGGTTAACTTCTCATTTGAAGATAGCCCCCAAAAAAAAGTCAATGCATTTGAAAATAATACCATTTTTAGATAACCAAAACATACAAGCATCGATAACCCACGCACGTACATATGTATGAGAAAAGCACAAAACTTCATACATTTATTCATTCCGACGGAGGATGTACTCGTATAGAACTTATACAACAACTGTGTATATTTTGAAGCTGCTGTTAAAGTTGTTCGTTCGAGTGGTACCCTTATATCAGTTGGTTTGTTCATATGTATTTCAATTGTTTGCTATAGGGGACATAAGTGTTACTCAATGTTTTAAACTTCGATACAAACAGACATATCTATACACGCATATACATAGATTCATTCGATTGAATTGTAGTGCAAAGGACAGTACATTGCAGAGGATGTGCAAAATGAAAGGTATCGAGACAAAAATGTAACACTCCACAAGTTTAAGGCTGTGATTCAATTAAATAGTATATACAGTGCACTGTGGGCCAGGATCGCCGTTTTTTGGCCAAAAGTACAATTCAGGTAAAGGGAAAATATGTTTATATATTCAAAATCTAGGATTGTTGAATATGTTTTGAGTGAAATATTGTATCATTGTGGTTACTCGTTGTTAGCTGGCGAGAGTTCAAAGTCAAAGTTTTTTAATTTTATGACATTTTTTATTTTATAATGATACAATAAAAACGTCATAAATAAACAATAATTTGTTCCAAACACAATCTCAAATTATAAAACTGGAACCAGTTATCGGAAAAAAATAGAAACCTGTTAAGTATTTACGAAAAAAGTAACAAAATTATTAATTTTACCTCAAAAATATGGGTTTTTTTGAAAATCCTAAATTTTCAAAAAAAAGCTACAAAATGTTCCAAGAGATATTTGAAAAACTTTAATGCCAATGTGTTCCCAAAGATGTCTTCTATCTAGGTTTTTGCGACCGTTTGCGACCGTTCATAAACTTTCGAGATTTTGCCCTTTAACTGAAAAAGTAACTTCAGATCTCGCTGATTTCCAGCATTCCAGTTTTAGTAAAAACTAAAAATATAGCACTAAAAATTACTTTAAATGTAGGTTCTGGTTTTCTGACACAGACTAACCCCCTAAAGTCCAGGTTTGTGGGACATTTGAGTGCCAATTCTGAATAAGTACGAAATTAACCCTTAAACACATTTTAAGTTTTGACTTATTTCTGGCATTGAAGTTAAATTTTCAACTTCGATGTCTTCAGAGACTTATAGTAGAATTTCATGACAAATATTTTTGCGGAACATTTTAACCCTCTAACTCCTCAACTTATGGGTCTTTTTTGACACTTTTAAAAAAGGTACAAAAAAGACCCTTTAATTGCAGAGTTAGAGGGTTAAAATGTTCCACAAAAATATCTCTCGTAGTGTTTTACATAAGTTCGCTGAACATATCCTATACCTAAAATGGAAGATTCACATGGTTTCCTATGCCGATTCACAATAAACATTTTCAAAAGAGGGGAAATTTTATCCCCGCAAAAACATAGGGCCAGACGAAAACTTTTAAAACGCCGATACACATATATTTTTCTTTGGTCCCTCTGCGTGAATCAGTTATCATCAGAACCTTTCTTTTCTTTTTTGTACAGTGTAATTTATTTTCTAACACATAACAATTTTAAATTTATGGCCGCCATATTGGATCCGCCATGTTGAATTTTTTTAATTTGATTTCAGATTCGTAATCTGCTACCCAAAAACTTCTCCTGATGGAAATTTGAAGTAAATCAGACGACATAGGAAATTTAATAAAAAAAATTGTTTGTCGCCATATTGGATCCGCCATTTTGAATTTCAAAATTTTAATTTCAGATTTTTAATCAGCGGATCCTGGACCTATATAATTGATTATATTAAGTCCAATATATTAAAAACTAAAAATTAATGGCCGCCATCTTGGATCCGCCATTTTGAATTTTATATTTTTTATTTCAGATTCGTGATCAGCAACAACCAAACCCCCCATTGTGATATCTTTTAGTTTCATATACTCAATATTCTAGTTTTGGCCAAAATTCGATGATGCTGGCCCTCTGTGAAGTGGTGGAAAATATCCCTACGGGCAAAGAGGAGTCAATTGCCCTCCAAGGACCTATCCCGTGACCGGTCAACCGAAGGCATATTACTAAATTAGTACAAATATGAACAAAAGAAAATGAATTAATTTTCTAAGTATTTTCTGATCCGTTATTTTCACTTTTGCTTTTAAAAAAACTTGACCGATACCGAAATAAAAAACAAAATTCGCGGCATATTTTTAAAAATATTTTTTATTTATTTTACTCTTTTATTTATTTTTAACTTTATTTTTTCACGATTTGCTTATTTTAGCTCTTATTTTAAATTTCTATAATGTTTTGCTAAGAAATTTTAAGTTTTGTATTTTCAACGTTTTTTTAATGCTAAAGCTGTTTTAGTTTTAATAATTGGTATTTCATTTAACTTTTCTTTTTAACTTAAGAGGAATTTTTTATATTTTTATTTATATTATCGGAGTTTTTGAGGCAAATTTCTAATTTTTAATTGATTTTTTAATTTAATTATGGCCAACGCAAAAAAACAAGTCAACTGCCATTAAGGGACCTATCCTGTGACTAGTCAATCGGGGGCATACTGAAGGCACTTGCACTATATGTGTGTATGTGTTAATGTTGTTTTCTTTTCAATTTTTTTATTTTCCATTTTTTTTTATTTGCTTGTAGTGTTTGTTTTTTCTTTTTCTTTTTTATTTGAACAGAAACGAAAAATACATAACTTTACCATCAGCCAGCCATCACGCATAAGCAACATTAGCTCAGACGGTAGAGCGTTTGCCTCACAAGCAGAAGGTTGTGTTATCGAGCCCTACTTCGACGCCAAGTAGATTATTTTTAATTCTTAATTTTTTATTAGTTTATTTGAAAAGCTATTTTTAGACACACCACCTTATTGCCACAATGTATCTAAACTGTAGCAATTGGTCATTTCCAATGACAAGGCCATGTTAAAGTGATATGTCTCTTTCAAACAAAAAGACCGATCAACGACCGGTCTCCGCCCCCTTGGGACCTATCCTGCGTGTCATCTGGGACCGGTTCCTTTCCCCGTAGGGATAATAGGGACATTCAAGTTTTTTTCTAATTTTTTTCTCGTTGCCTTTATTTTTAAAGATCAAAATAGTGTCATAACATTGACAAATAAAACTTTATTTTTTTTTTATTTTTATTGTTGTTTTGTATGAAAAGTTATAACTCTCAGTCTTAAAAGTAGTCTTACGATGGCCAGAAGTGGGAATAGGCAGCTTAGTCTACTAATTTTTACCAAAATTTTCTCCAGATTTTACAGTATAATTTGTCATTTTCAATCAACTAAAAGTTAACTCAAGTATAACTAAAATTTTGTAAATTTAACAGTTATTTTTGTTGTTCTTATCTAGCTAGTATTTAGCAAATAATTCGATCACAATGAGTCACAAGTAGGAATTGGCATCTTAGTCTACTAATTTTTAGCAAAATTTTCTGTAGATTTTACAGTATAATTTGTTATTTTCAATCAACTAAAAGTTAACTCAAATATAACTAAAATTTTGTAAATTTAACAGTTTTTGTTGTTGTTGTTCTTATCTAACTAGTATTTAGCAAATAAATCTGCTAATTTCTGCAGATTTTTCTGCAAGGTCATTCTTAACAATTTTCGTTAGCTTTTTCTGCTAGTTTTTACAAGTTTATTTATAAATATATGTGTGATAATTGCTATTAGGAAAAACGTTCAACCTACAAACACACTGAAAAAAATTTCACAGTTACTACACTTATAGAAAAAAGTTTGTAGAAAAATTAGTAAAACAGTTAGTAATACAACTTTGCAAGTTTTTAACAAATTTTTAGTTCAATTTGAGATTTTAATTAAAAATTTTGCTATTCTGACTTAAGAAATTTGCTGATTTTATCAAAAAAATTAAAAATAAATTTAAAAATTTTATTTTTATAATCAAAACCAGGAGATTGCAGTACTCAATATTTTATCGTTAAAACAACCTAAAATATATATTAAATTAATTGAAAACACAATTAAAAAGAGGACTACTGATTTTTCATTATATTCAAACCACTTTGCTATTTATTTTCAAACATTGTTTAAATTATCTATAAAAGAAATAAAAACCATCGAAAAATCTGTTAAAACAAGCTTCAATTTTTAGCTGACAAAATGTTAGAAAATACGATTTTGTGGTTTTGTTTTTTCATATTTGAAAGTTTTTTTTTTTTTTGAATTTTCAAAACACTACACACATACAACACACACGTTTATATTTTTATTGGCTATGCTTGTGTGTATGAGTAAAGAATTTCTTGTAATTTGAATTGAAATAATTTTGTATATAAACAAACTATTTTAACAAAAAAGAAAACTGAAAATATTTTAATTTTTTTGTTTAAAAACAGAAAACAACGAAATTATTTAAATTATTTTTTCTAAAAATAGAACTTTTGACTAAAAAAACAATCCCTACAGACGATACGTATTTTTTTGTAGTTTGTTTTTTATTGACTGATACAAAAAGTTAAGCAATATGTTTTTATGTATTTTAATTGGTTCTTCAATTGAAAACAAACGTTACCTATTACTTTTTAAATAAACTTCAATCGATTATGGAAAATATATTGTGAGTGTAGTTATACATATTAAACTGTACTTTTTATTTGTGGATTTTTGCAATATTTTTGCGATGTAAAAAAGGCAAGTGAAATGAACACATTTAAGAAAAATAATTAGAAACAAGCATGTATGTTGTTTTATTATTATAAACTAATAAAATAAATATGCAAATGTTTTTTAAAATAAGTTTAAAAAAAGAATTGGTTTGGGATTTTACAAAATATTGGGGAATTTCCCACAATTTTAGTTATTTTTGGGAATTTTACATTTATTAAAAATCTTGAAACTGGAACTGTTTTCTGGGTGTAGCAGAAAGTTTCAAAATTGTGGTAGCAAAAATTTGTGAGATATTTTTACGATATTGTTATTAAGTTTTAATACATCTGTTGGTTATTTTTCTATAGTTAAAAATAACTGCATTTTTAGGTATTTTAAAGGTAAAGACCTTTGTCGCCTTTTTAACTGCACATAACTTTGTTGTGACTATCATTTGCAGTAGATTCTACTGACAATTTTTTTTTTAAGTTTACTTTTTATTATAGCAATTATTATATATTTCACTTTATTGCACCATTAATCGAAATTCCCTACCTTGAAGTAGTATAATCCGCTTCCCGGAGTAGGTATGTTTCAATTTCCTTACCTTGTAGCACTTGATGCATTTAAAAAAATGTATAGATCAATTTTTAATAAGTTTGTTTTCTTAGCTTAGGAAAATAAGCAGATAATAGCGGTTTTCATATAAACTCGTGAATTCCTTGTAAACCTTGCATAAATACAAACCATATTTTTATGTATGGAGTTTGACATTAATATCATAAACATACCAGTTTACACAGTTTACGAGTAGAATACGAGTTTATATGAAACGCCTAATAATCTTATTTATAGAAATAATTATATTTAATTAACAATAAATTTAAAATTGATTTATACATTTTTTGTGCAAATTTTAAACATTTTTTAAGCATTCTTTATTTTGGTTCGATGGCTTTCATTATGCATATCCTCTCCCTTGTAGTGTCCTTGATAGTAGTAGTAGTGCTTTTTATTGTTGTAGTACTTAGTTGCAGTTGGTTTAGTAAGTATATTGTAAACCTTCTCAAATATCATTTTATTACATTTCGTTTTCATTTAATCGTACGTAGCTTTTGAAATATGTATTGTATATTGTTCAACAATTACAAATATCAAACGTTTGGAGAAAAAAAACAAAAACTTGAAAATAATAAAGAAAAACAGATCGTCTTTAGGATTTTATCTAAAATGACATTTTGACTGACAACACTTAATATTACTCGAAATCTTATTTGGTTTGGTTTGTTGTTTTCTTTTTTATATTTTCTTGTTTATGTTGCACTTGTATGTTGAACATAAAGGATAATTTAGGATTTAGATGACAGTTTTAAGTTGAAATGAATGGTTTATTAAAATCAATGACAATGTGTAGATTTGAGTTGTAAGTGGTTTGATTAGTACACTCAGAGAATTATCTTTTTTTTATTTCAGTTAATTTACTTATAAATAATATAATTATATCACTCCCATTGGAGCTTCTAGCAATGTTGTTTCGTTAATCCGTTAATTTTGAGATGTGCGATTGATTGGACCACAGCATCCGATCTTAGTGTTGGGGCTGCCAACAACCTCTAGGCAGGCAAATTTAAATCAATTGAGTTTCAGTCACAAAAAAATAAGTTAGTAGAAAAATTAGTAAAACGTCTTGTATATCAAGTGTACTAGTTTTCAGCATTTTTTTTGCTGAAATTCCGTTTTCAGCAGAAGTTTTAGTTATATTTTTTTAGCACTAAACTAATTTTGAACTAATGTTTTACTAATTTATTTTGCTACAAAAATTGTGCTGATAACCGCATTTATAGCGTGGACGACAACTAGATAGACAAGATGTAGATGTCGCAGCTTGTATGGATGTAGTACAGACAACGGAAATGATAAAAAAGAAAAACAACTCTAGACAATTTCTATATTTAAATTTTCAGCAAATAAATTAACTAAAGTAAAATTTCGCTACAAGTTTTTTGAGTTTTCTTCAGTCTACAAATATTCAGCAAAATCTTAGTGATTTTAGCAAGGATTTTTTTTCATTTGCAATCGACTAAGTGTTAGCAAAACTTTTGCTGAAGATTACTATTTTTTGGTAAAAATCATCTCGCTGATTTTCAGCAAATCTTTTGCTGAAATTACCAACTTTTTTGCAAGCACGCTATTGACTAAAAATTTGCTGACACAGCAACATTTTTTGCTGACTTTAATGACTTTTTTTAGTGTACACTCAGAGAATTATCTTATTTTATTTTAGTTAATGTACTTATAAATAATATAATTACATCGCTCCCATTGGAGCTTCTAGCAACTTTGTTTCGTTAATCCGCTAATTTTAAGACGTGCGATTGATTAGACCACAGCATCGGATCCTACACTCAAAAAAATAAGTTAGTAGAAAAATTAGTAAAACGTCTTGTATATCAAGTGTACTAGTTTTCAGCAATTTTTTTGCTGAAATTCCGTTTTCAGCAAAAATTTTAGTTATATTTTTTTAGCACTAAACTAATTTTGAACTAATGTTTTACTAATTTATTTTGCTCCAAAAATTGTGCTGATAACAACATTCATAGCGTGGACGACAACCAGATAGACTAGATGTAGATGTCGCAGCTTGTCTGGAAACGGAAATGACAAAAAAAGGAAAACAACTCTACACATATTCTATATTTAAATTTTCAGCAAATAAATTAACTAAAGTAAAATTTCGGTACAAGTTTTTTGAGTTTTTTTCAGTCTACTAATATTCAGCAAAAAGTTTAGTGATATTAGCAAGGATTTTTTTCATTTGCATTCGACTAAGTGTTAGCAAAACTTTTGCTGAAGATTACTATTTTTTTGGTAAAAATCAGCTCGCTGATTTTCAGCAAACCTTTTGCTGAAATTACCAACTTTTTTGCAAGCACGCTCCTGACTAAAAATTTGCTGACACAGCAACATTTTTTGCTGACTTTACTGACTTTTTTTTTTGAGTGTAGTGTTGGGGCTGCCAACAACCTCTAGGCAGGAAAATTTAAATCAATTGAGTTTCAGTCACAGTTACTGTGGCCTAGTTACCTGAGACGCATTGATATTCATGCACTTCAGGTTACTCAAACGCGTCATATAGACCAAATGCAATTAATATTGTAATTAATATGCATTTTTATTAATTTTAATTAAGTAGGTTTGAGGTTAAGAAGAAGAATAGACATTTTTTCAAAGTTGTAGACACATTATTAGTTTGCAAATCAGACTAGATCTAGTTTCTGCCTTTTTTATGTACAGGCTTCATCAGTGATTTTCCATTAAAAACAACACTTTACTAGAAAAATAAAAATGGTCTGCTGGCAGTCCGTCTCCGATATACACAAATTGTCTGCACTTGTACGTAAAAACAATACGTCAGTGTGGCAACATTTATGAAAAAGGTGACAAAGAGGAGATAAGAAGATAAACAAAAAAATCTAAAGTAGAATGTTTGTATGTCTGTTTGATCACTTCTGAGAGTAAATTATCATATGGAGACAATCTGACAATAAAATATAAACAATAATACAATTTAATGGAAAATCATTGATGAAGCCTGTCCATAAAAAAATGCAGAAACTAGATCTAGTCTGATTTGCAAATTAATAATGTGTCTATAACTTTGAAAAAATGTCTATTCTTCTTCTTAACCTCAATTTTATTATTTATGTAAGAGTTGTAGCAATCATTGTTTTTGTAAAAAAGGTATAGCAATTGTCTCAATATGAATCTTTGTAAGAATATAATTAACTCGTACTAATTGTATACTAATATCAGCATAATTTTCATTAAATTTTTTTACATTATGCAATCCAATTTCCTTGGATGAAAGTGTATACTTAAAAACATCAGTTATTTCATTACAAATTTGACCATTTAAAAAGATATCATCACAATTGTACACTCAAAAAAAAACTCATTAAAGTCAGCAAATTTTTAGTCAGGAGCGTGCTTGCAAAAAAAGTTGGTAATTTCAGCAAAAGGTTTGCTGAAAATCAGCGAGCTGATTTTTACCAAAAAAATAGTAATCTTCAGCAAAAGTTTTGCTAACACTTAGTCGACTGCAAATGAAAAAAATCCTCCATTAGTAGACTGAAAAAAACTCAAAAAACTTGTAGCGAAATTTTTCTTTAGTTAATTTATTTGCTGAAAATTTAAATATAGAATATGTGTAGAGTTGGTTTTCTTTTTTTGTCATTTCCGTTTCCAGACCAGCTGCGACATCTACATCTTGTCTATCTGGTTGTCGTCCACGCTTTGAATGCGGTTATAAGCACAATTTTTGTAGCAAAATAAATAAGTAAAACATTAGTTCAAAATTAGTTTAGTGCTAAAAAAATATAACTAAAATTTTTGCTGAAAACGGAATTTCAGCAAAAAAATTGCTGAAAACTAGTACACTTGATATACAAAACGTTTTACTAATTTTTCAACTAACTTATTTTTTTGAGTGTATTAACAATGTTCAATGCTAAAAATTTCATTAATTACTAGAATATTTCCATTACTGAGTAGGCATACATTGTCAGGGTAAGATGAAGTGAATTTTAAGCCTTCCATATTAAAAAAAAAAACACATCTTTTGATTCTGAGGATTCTAAAAGTTTTCCCAAGAGAATATTTTTGAATAGTGGATATACCAACGGGATATTATTTGGTGGGTTTTTGTTATGAAAAATGTGCAATTTTCTTTGAATTTGTCCAAGAGGATTTTTCGGAGATTTTACTATTGATTTTATAAAACCTAAACTATTTTCAAAATCGAAAGACGAAAATTTTGAGCTCCAATGTTGGCTACATCATCCGCGATATAAGATTATGAATGTTCATGGTCTGAATTTGGTCCATAAAAATGTGGCACAAGTTCAAAAAAATGTCCTTAAGAGCTGTTTAATATAATCAGTTTTTAACGTTACTAATATGCTAGACGATAATATTCTACAAGATGAATATAAAATGAAGGAATGCTTGTACTGATCAGACCGCAAAACATTTTTTAAAACAACAGCGCCACCATACAATAAAAAAATGAGAATTGAGTGGCTTTCCAATTTGTTAAATCTATTAAATCAAATGTTTTCCGTTGGAAGTCAGATGTTACGTCTTTAGAAATGTTCATAAAATTTTGGTGAAAAACTGCAGCACGATCTTTAGAAATATATGAAGATGAATTTTTTGATATTAGTTTTTGTAGCAAGAATTTGCTAACACCAAGATGCAACATATGCTGCATTTCATCAAAAACTACGAATTTTGCTAGATCAAAGTTGACCAGATCTAGTAGTGGGCTGTTTTCTTTAGTTAAATGGTGACCCGTATTTGTTTTTTCACTAAACAACTGCAGAGTTCTTTCTTCGCAATTAATTTCATTAAAAACTTGAGTGTTGTTTACGGTTTCTCCTTGAACAACTCATCTTTCGCAGGAATAAAATTCGTTGTGTCCTTTGCAGCACTTAATAAACGAGCGCGCCAGCAGATCGTAACAAAATGCTAATATTTTTAAATTAAAAACTTTTACTTTTGTATGAATATCTACACCCAGGAAAAAGATTGGTTGGAATTCGATCAAAACCATTAAAATGAATTTGCCAGAACGTTATTTTATTTGCAATTGCCTATAAGTGAATACTACACCAAAAATATTTTACTAGGTATTAAAAATAGGGAAAATGAATTAAAAAACAATACTTTTAACAAATTATTGGTATCTCCAATCAATTTTCAAATTAGTATCAGTTTAGTAATTCTATGCAGTAGAAGCAGCCATTTATTTAGTGTATATACAAGAAAATTGATGTTACCTATAACCTTTATTAAAAAAATTTGAATATTCGAAAGTGGTAACTACAAATACGGGTATCCTAATCAAATATGACCTTAAAGTCGAGATTCTGTAGAACAAACCGAATTGTGGATTGTATTGATAACACACACAACTATTGATTGGTATTGGTAAATGAATTTTTTATTATATTTGTTTTCCAAGCAAAACATACACACAGGAAAAAAAATTGCCAACCGAATTGCTAATCCTATTTTGGTTGCTGCAACCAATAAATTCGGTTGGTGAAACCATATTGGAATGTGATTCCTAAATATTTTGGGTATTGCAACTAAAATTCAGTTGTATAAACCGAATGTTGTTGTCATAACCAATATTCAGTTGCACCAACCTATTTTAGTAGATGTAACCGAATTTCAGTTGGAAAATGGCATATTTTTTCTCTGTGTGTATAAATTCAAAATTAGGCTTCAAAATTAATAAGTGTTTGTGGTGTAGTCGGTAGAGAGTTGGCCTAGTACGCCGGATTTCCGAGTTCAAATCCCGGACAAGACAAAAATTTATATGTTTTTTTTTAAATTAAAATAAAATATTCATATGTATAAACAGTAAATATGGCTAAGAAACTTAAAAGTAGTTGTGGTGAAGTGGGTAAGAGTGTGAACTATTAACCTGAATGGCCGGGTTCAATACCAGAAATTTCAAACACAGTTTTTTAATTTCAATAAAATTTTGTGGAACATAATAAAATTTTGTGGAACATAATAATATTTATGTGGAACATAATATTGAATAAGACAACCGAATATTGGCTTTCACGACGACAAATATAATTTAATATAACGATAGTTGTCGTAACCGCACGAATTCGATTGGCAACAAATTCGGTGGCCACAACTGAGACTGTTTTCTGGGTGTATAAAAACATAAATTTTTTAAAATTTTAAAATGTTATATCCAAATGCATAGACATTTTGTCGATTTTTATAAAAGTCTTATAAATCAAATTAACTTGCAAAACAACAACAAATTTTTCTTATAAGTCTGTTATAAGAACCGAAAAACTGTCTATGCATTTGGCTATTAATGTTTACATTCATACCATCATTTTGTAAAACGTTGGCTTCCAAAACAAATTCTGCTAGAGAAGATCTTGCTGAGTATGGCTTTAAATTTCCATAATACAAAACAGCTATCTTTACCTTTAATTTTCGATAAATTAACAATTTTATTGATAATTTTTTCAATATCACTTTGAAATGGTTAATTTTCTAGCAAGCTTCCGCAATTACAATTGGTATATATAATGTTTCACATTTCTTCTTTGGAACGTTTCTAAATACAACCGATTTGTTTGTTATAATCAGGGCAGACACTTTCATGCACTTAAAAATCGAAAATATGCAGTAAAATATGCAAAATATGCACTTAAATGGAAATATGCACTAAAAATCAAAAAAATATGCACTAAAAACCCAAAAATATGCACTTAAAATCAAAAATAAACGCTTAAAACCAAAAAAATTCACTTTAAATTTATCGATTTTTAAATTCATATTTATTATTCGAGCATTTGGTTAAAAATTAAATCCAATATAAATGTCTAAGTAGATGACAACTTGATGTTTTCCTTCTAGTTAAGTGCTGCGTTAAGGTTCTCAAAATCTTGTTTTTCTTTATTTTTCATTAAATCTTTAGTCAAAAAAAAAGAAATATGAAGAAAATATGCAATTTAATGAATAATATACAAAAATATGCAATAAAAATCATAAACTATGCAAAAAATATGCACTTAAAAGCAAAATATGCATTTATAATGCAACAACAAATCGATGCCATTTGGTTGCAAATTCTTTGATTCGGAAAAGTCGCTGCCCTGGTTATAATGATAAAATTTTAGTTGAAAATAACACAACAGTACAAGCATTTTTTCTGTGTAACATTTTAAATAATTCAAAAGCCTGAATGAAATATTATTTTATACTTAAGTTTATCAATTTAAGTGTATTTTTCATAACTTTACAATAAATTTTAATTCAAATTCAATAAACTATACACTCTAATTAAATTCTGTTGAAATTTACCCAACTTATAGTAGGAAACTGAACTCCTACTATAAATTGGGTAAATTTACTCTATGTGCGTAATTGAAAAAAAATACGCACATTGTGTTTAAGTTGGTGCACAAATAATTTGTAATTTTACATTGAAAGTGCGTAAAAATTAAATGAAATTTTGAAATTAGTGTGTTAATTTACTAAATTTGTGTGTAATAAAGCACGTTTCACGTGTAAATGTACGCATAAAATGCGTAAAAATCCACAAAAAATACGCAAAAATCCACAGAAAGTGCGTAAAAATAAAATAGAATGCGTACATTTACAACAGGTGTGCTAACTTTAAGCACCACCCAAAAATTTTTTTAAATAAAATAACAAATTAATTTTTAGTACGTATTTTATTAATAATAATATCCGAGTCATTCTCTCATAATCGTTTATGTCCAAATTAGTCGTTTTGGGATCTTAAGGCATTTGTGCTCAACAAAATGCCGTCTTTGAAAGGGGAGCAGTAACCGTCAACAATAATGCGAGAAAACGCCTTAAGAGAGATATGGCCTACGCAGGAACAACTGAGTGCAATGACTCCTGCTCAACAAAGTCAGTATTCATTGAGTACTGCCTAACTTGCAAAGAAAGCATTTTGTTGAGCAGGAGTCATTGCACTCAGTTGTTCCTGCGTAGGCCATTTTGTTGAGCAGGAGTCATCGCACCCAGTTGTTTTACCTAGACCGTATCTCTCTTACGGCGTTTTCTCCCGTTATTGCTGACGGTTGTTGGTTGACTGCCTCCCTTGCAAAGAAGGCATTTTGTTGAGCAGGAGTTATTGCACCCAGTAGTTCCTGCGTAGGCCGTGTCTCTCTTACGGCATTTTCAATTTTGAAATGAGGTTTAGACTAGCACATGCGTTAATAATAATTACCAAAAACAATTTCATGCTTATGTTGCTATTTCCAGACTCTAATGTGTTTGTGGAAATGTTGTAATTCACAAAAAATAATCCGTTTTCGCTTTTTCTTTTTATTATTTATAATTTTTTTCAATTTTTTCCAATTTGAAATGTCAGAATATTTATTACTACTATTGGATAGTATATTTACCAACTTTGTGCGTAAAAATTTTATTTAACAAAACAATAGTAATTTTAGGCACAATGTGTTTATTTATAAGCACATAATGTCTAAAAATACTTTGTGTGTGTATTATTGCGTATGAAAGTGTGTACAAAAAAAGTTTACGCATTTTTTGTTTATATTTACCGAATTTTCGTAAAATTAAACAAAATTTTACCCATTTTATAGTAGTAAATTTACAAACATTTTTTAGAGTGTAATTTATTAAAAAATGTTAATATATAAAATTGTTTTAAAAAATTATTCCCATATTTGTATTTAAAGCGATGGCAAAGTATTTCATTTGTTTATTTTCTAACGATTTAATAACGTAAAAATTGATATGTTCTAATAACGTTTATAGACCGTCGAGAAAGTACTTTGAAATTTGTTTTTCTAACGGTTTGACAACGATATAAAATACCACCCTGAGACCGTAAATCATGGTTATCATTTGGGTCGTTTTCACAACGCTCTAAAATTGTAAACCAGAATCTTCTACATACGCTAGTTTGACGGTTGAAAAAGCATTTTAAAGTTTTTTTTTGCAAAGATTGGAAAACGTTATAAAATAACAACCTCACACCGTAAATCATGTTTATCATTTGGGGCGTTGTCAAAACGCGTTAAACCTGTAAATCGGTATATTCTGAAAACGCTTATACCATCTTTTAAAATGCTTTTAAAACGTTTTCATGATCGTATTTTTCCACCTGGGTAGTGTTATGCGGAATAAATGATTTAAAGAAAATAAATAGTAAATTTCGAAAAATATTTTTGGTAACACAGAGCGTATACTTACTTTTTTGTTGCAATAATTATTACGTATACGCAGCGTATTGGACCTTGCCATCAGGTTTCATCAAATTGTCTTTTTGAGTTGTGGGTCTTTCATATTTTAATCCCTGTCCTATACTTTTGCTGAGAAATAAATTAAGGATCATATGCATAATCGCTTTTAAAATTTATAAGTGACTTATAAAATATATTTTTCATACAAAATTCATTTTATAAATGTGTTGTAAGGTTTTCAAATTATTGTGCATAGGCACTTAAAAGTTTGTATTTTTGGGTTTGAATTCCACATGAAACTATCTTTCATTGCTTCAAATGCCCTTTTAAGGCCCTACACCATGTGGCAGAATTCAAATATTTTGTAAATAATTTATCCAGTTCATAACAGCTGGTTGAATTACTATAAAATTTCCAGTAAATTTCAAAATTATTTCAAACTTAAGTTTAGCGGAGCTAAAGTAAAAAAAATAACATAGAAGTAGTAATAATCCGTGAATACGAACAAAATCAAAATCTAATGTATTTAAAGCAAAAAAAATCGCAAAAATCTAAAAAAAAAAACATAAATAAAAAAATTGGAAAACAACACTACTTCTTTTGAAAGTGCAAAAATGGGAGAAAATAAATTTGTTTGGGAAAAAAAAAGCATCTTTGGCAAAATATCTTTTTAAAAAATGCAATTTAAACCTTAAAAATCTTAAGAAAAAGCTATTGTAAAGTTAAAAATAGGAAAATCCAAAAAAAAAACAAAAAGAATTATTATTTTGTCGAGCTGTGTAATTTTATTACATTTTCTACTAAATAATGCAATATTTCCAAATTTTATTTACCAATCTTAATTTTCATTAATTTCGTAACTTAAGTTACCTAATAGAAACCTTTATACGAGGAAAAAGTACACATACATTTCTTAAGCCTGGATTAGCCAGACGTAAACGTATCTATGCGTAGATGAATTAATGAGTTAAATAAGAACAGAAAATGTGCTGCGTTTTTTGTTTTATTTTTATGCATTCAATATAGAGCAAACGTAAATTCTGTTGTGAATAGATTTTCGTTGTGTATGTATTTACGTTTGCTCTATATTGAATGCTTAAGAATGAAACAAAAAACACAACACATCTTCAGTTCTTATTTAACTTATTAATTCAGCTATGCCGAGATACGTTTACGTCAGGCTAATCTAGGCTTTATCGAAATATGGAGTTTTTAGAAAGCCATAATAAAAATAATCCATTTTGAGGTTATTTTTTACGAAAAATAATATAAATTTGTTGTTTTTTTCCAATTTCTTATAAATTTTCCATACAAATTTAAGAACTTATAAAAATTTTAAGTAAACTAACAATATATTTTCCATAACCGATTGAAGTTTATTTAAAAAGTAATAGGTAAAGTTTATTTTGAAGAATCAATTAAAATACATGGAAACATACCCTATAAACAATTTCACTGGAATTCAAGTTGAAAACAAGTTCAATTCCAGCCCTGTTTTCCAGTTTCAAGGCTTGAATACAACTTTAATTGCATTTTATTTCAATAGCATACTCCAGCAAAAGGGAAACAAAAATTCAAATTTGAAATATTTTTCACTCTACAGTAAGTAATTTAATTAAATCCAATTAGTGAATATTAAATATTGCAATGGAATTTTTTAATTGTGCAAAAATATAAATTGAAGTGATAAAACTGAAAAGGCAGACTGTTTATCGCAGTTTTATGTAAAATATAATTATAAATTAAAAGTTAAAGTAGAATACTTCATCATCGAATTCGGTATTAAAAATTAGGGTGAAAGAAGTGTCGGACAGAAAATTTTTTTAAAATAGGAAAAATCTAACCCCATCTGTTGAGCACTTTTAGAAACACTTTTTGGATTTATTAAATCCAAGTGATTAGAAAAAACGGCTAACGTATTGGAAAATAAAAGGGAAATTTGTAAATAAATGTAAACAAAATTTGAAAACAATAAAAACAAAATAAATAAATATTGTTCTACCTCAAGTCCAAATTCTAATATGATATTGTCATATTAGATTTTATTTGTTTAAAAAAAAGGTTAATCATTTTCCTGAGAGACAATACAATTGTTTCGTAGGCATCATCCTAACTCTTTAGTTGTCTGCAATAAGAAAATGATAGCTTTATTACACAAACCGAGACATTACATAAGGTACAAAAAATCAACGGGACGAGAATTTTGTACTTTCGTATATGAACTGTCTGATTTGGTAAAACCAGCTATAAATCAACTCCTTTTTGAAAGCAACAATTACATAAAAGTACCCTTGATTTTTGTACCTTATGTAATGTCTCGGTTTGTGTAATAAAGCTATCATTTTCTTATTGCAGACAACTGAAGAGTTAGGGTGATGCCTACGAAACAATTGTATTGTCTATCATGAAAATTATCAAACTTTTTTGAAACAACAAATAAAATATTATATGACAATATCATATTAGAATTTGGACTTGAGGTAGAACAATATTCTAACTAAGTATGTATAGGAATATATAGAAAGTCCGAAAAAACAATTTTTGTATTTTTTAATGCAAAAATTAAAATAATTGTTCAAAATAAATAAATATAAAATGAAAACTTCGAACTTAAAACAGAATTTTAAAGCACATTTTTAATATTTTGTATATGGTAGGAAATTTAAAATAATAGTCGACTTTTGTAATTTAAAATCGACTTTTTCTTTTTATACACTCAAAAAAATAAGTTAGTAGAAAATTTAATAAAACGTTTTGCATATCAAGTGTACTAGTTTTCAACAATTTTTTTGGTGAAATTCCGTTTTTAGCAAAAGTTAAAGTTATATTTTTTTTTAGCACTAAACCAATTTTGAATCTAAGTTTTACTGATTTATTTTGCTACAAAAATTGTGCTGATAACCGTATTTATAGCGTGAACGACAACCAGATAGACAAGATATAGATGTCGCAGCTTGTCTGGATTTAGTACTGACAACGGAAATGATAATTAAAAAAAAAAAACAACTACACAATTTTTATATTTAAATTTTAAGCAAATAAATAAAGTAAAATTTCTCTACAAATTTTTTGAGTTTTTTTCAGTCTACTAATATTCAGCAAAAAGTTTAGTGGTTTTAGAAAGATTTTTTTTCATTTTCTGGTAAAAATCAGTTCGCTGATTTTCAGCAAACACCTTTTGCTGAAATTACCAACTTTTTTGCAAGCACGCTCCTGCCTAAAAATTTGCTGACACAGCAAAATTTTTTCTGAATTTACTGACTTTTTTGCTTGAGTGTAGCTTATAACTTATTGCTCTCTCTATTAACATTTGAATTTGTTTTAAAAAGAAAAAGATGTTAAATATTATTTTTTTATTTTCTTATATTTTCAGATTTAAACTGAACATTCTTACTGCTACCACCAACGACGATATGGCCAACACAATGTTTTTAAAATCAACAAAACTTCAACATCTCCTAACCATATGTCTAGTATTCATAAGCTGTTCTCTGATAACATCAAATACATTTGCTTTGACATCATCCTCAACATGTGGTCCAAAATTTCCCAATTCCTGTTCCTGTGGTCATGAAATGTATGAGGGCTCCCTACAAATGATAGTTAATTGCACGAATTCCGGCCTTAAGAATACCAGCGTTTTAGAATTTATGCCACAAGATGTAGAAATTTTAATATTTACGGGAAATTTTATACCCGAATTACCCTGGAATGTATTCGGATCAATAAATAATTATAAAAATTTGAAAATTGTCGATATGAGCAATAATCATATACGAGAAATACGTGGCAAATCATATCATCATGTACAAAATGTTGAACGTTTAATATTAAATCATAATAATCTAAGTATATCCCGTGATGATGATGAAGTAAATCATCATCATCCTAGAGTATTTTCAAACTTTTTAAATTTACAAAGTCTACATTTAACCGATGCATTCGATGATAATAGTTCACCACAACTGAGTGAAGACTTACATGATATTTTTATGAATTCACAATTGACAAATTTACAAAAATTACATTTGGAGCAAAATGAGATAACACATTTCAAAGATCGCAAGGTATTTTGTGACTTGCCCAGTTTAAGAGATTTACACTTGGGAGATAATTTCCTAAAAGATATTAATTTTGAAGTAAATTGTTTGAAAAATTTGCGCTTTTTAGACTTGGAACGTAATAAATTTGAATTTGTCAAGACACACGATTTGTTGCTGCTCAATGAATTAGAGGCCCGTCCCGATAGGACCACTAATTTAATAGTGGATTTTAATCTAAATCCATTTACATGTGATTGTAAAATTAGTCCTTTTCGCACATGGATACATTCAACAAATGTTACTGTACGCAATAAAGAAACTTTAATGTGTTTCCACAATAAGGTAGATCCTTTACCCATATTGGAATTGGATATGACAGAATGTTCGGCTGCTATAGCTGCGGCCACAATTATGTTTACCACTGCCACCGATAATCATTATAATTCAATACATCAAAATACGGGCTTAGCTAGGCATACCGCCACTTTAATATTCCTTTTAATAGTTTTATCAATGATTTTATTGGGTTTAGTTATAGCCTTGATTTATGTTAGTCGTGATAAATTGAAATTTATGATTACACCCGTATTTGATAATGTTGCCAAGAAGGTACAATATACTTCCATAAAAGATGAAGATTGTCCTGAGGTGCATGTTTAAGAGATTTCATTTAAAAATCACCTTAGAAGATCCCTCCCTAAACCCACGTACATACGTTGAAATAAGTGTATCATATATTGAAAATGTTTATATCAAGAAAAACAAAAAAGAAAATGTAGTTGATAGTCATAAAATATTTAAGCCATTTATTATAAATTCTTCATTATTTTTCAATATATTAAAATTTGTGCCATTAACGAAATGTATCAGTTTCATTAAGATTTTGTTTTTATCTAGAAAAAAAAATGATTCTAAGTTTTCTTACCATCAAAATATCAGGTATTTTTTTTTTTTTAATATAACAGTTCTTATCGGTTTTTTCTGTCAATTAACTTAAAATGAAAATAATGCATTTAAATATTTAAAAATTGGTTAAACAAAATTAGGCCATATTTTATAAATATATTCTTAATATAACCTAGTTTATAGATTTTCTTATTTTTTCAATTTAATTTAAAAAAATTTATATTAGGGGTATTCACAATTATTCTAAGTGTTATTAAAATTTAAAAGTTTTCAAAAACATATCCTCAATATGAAGCTTTCCATGCCAACTGGCCCGCTACAGAGAAAAGTGTATTGTATCAGTGTCAAACTTATAGGAATAATATATTACAAACAAATGCCAAATGGGTCAATATCTAGCCAAGCCCACTTTTAAGAAAAATTAAAAAAGTTGACCTTTTTTATTTCGCATCATATAAAATAAAAAAATACTGTAAGTTGGACGTGGGTTTTGGTCAGCAGATACAATCTGATAGTGAATAGTTCTACACTCACAATATTTTATCGTTTAAAACAACCTAAAATACATATTAAATTAATTGACAACACAATTAAAAAAAGCACTACTGATTTTTCATTATATTCAAGATATTATGCTATCTATTTTCAAACATTGTTTAAATAATCCATAGAAGAAATAAAAATAATTGAAAAATCTGTTAAAACAATCTTCAATTTTTAATTGACAAAACGTTAGAAAAAAACGATTTTAGGGTTTGTTTTTTTATATTTGAATGTTTTTTTTTTTTTTGAATTTTCAAAACACTACACACACAACTCACACGTTCAGATTTTTATTGGCTATGTTTGTGTGCATGACTAAAGGATTTCTTGTAATTTGAATTGAAATAATTTTGTATATAAACAAACTATTTTAACAAAAAAGAAAACATCAAATATTTGAATTTATTATTTTAAAACAAAAAACAACGAAATTATTTAAATTATTTTTTCTAAAAATAGAACATTTAACTGAAAATATCAACTCCTACAGACGATACATATTTTTTGTGGTTTGTTTTTTATTGACTGATAAAAAAGTTAAATAATATGTTTCAATGTATTTTAATCGAGGTTGGTTACCGTTATCGTTATAATACCGTTATCGCTAAAATACCTTTTCAAATTGAATCAGTGTTGCCAACAGTAAAACACAAAATTACACATCTGTTTGTCAAAAATTATCCAAAACCTTATTAAATTACACAAAAAGTTTAGAGCATTTTTTTATATATAATTTCCATATAAAATATGCGGTCATTAGACCAACTCTCCTGCACACAATGCGGCAGAATCAAAATATTTTATGAACAATTTACCATTTCTTATCGGCTGGTTGGATTACTGTCAAATTTCACACGGTCACAACCAAACTTATTGTGGACTTAAGTTTTGCCGGCCGAATCCCACAGACTTACCGAGAGCTGTGCCATTTGAAACCATCAGAAACATAACTAATTAAAATTTTACTCTTTCGCAACATTTTCAAATAGTCTTGCCACTCAAGTATTTTTTCACATGAAGTTTGAAAAACATTTTCCCAAAAGTTAACAACATACGGATCCTTAAACACATATTAAAAATAAAACAATGTTTTTAATTTCTTCTTAATTGGGTTTAGTGTTGAACAAATTTATGAAAATAATTCATCACAAACTAGAAATTTGTGGTAAATTTTACATAAAATCATTCAACCCAAATATCGATGTATTTTCATTTCATTGTCAACTCATTAAGGACACGGCATAGATCCGCTGGACATTTTTGGCAGATATGTAGGACAATGGTTCATTAAGAAATATTTGTAATTGCTTTTGGCTAATAGCGCCCTCTAGTAGAAATTTTGGCAACCAAAGTTGATATTATTTTAAGATATTAATCCTTGACAGTTAAAGATATTTCAAAAATTTAAATTTTGTGTATTTTTATGGACAAATCTTTATTCAAATTTTTTTAATTTTGAATAAAGTTGCTTCAAAAAAGGTCAAAAATGTATTTTTTAATTAATATTTATTTGGCAACTCTAGACAGAAGTGTCTTCCAAACTATTTTATGGTTGTCAAATCACTGAATGATGTTTATCCAGTAAAATATACTACACTCATAGAAATAAAACTGTAAAAATAGCAGAAAAAGTTACTAAAAATCAGTTGCTGCAGAAAAAACTGCTAAAATTACCAGATTTTTTACTAAATACTAGTAAAATGAGAACAGAAAAATTAAAACTGTTAAATTTACAGAATTTTAGTTATATTTTGGCTAACTTTTAGTTAATTGAAAATAGAAAATTGTACTGTAAAATCTGCAGAAAATTTTGCTAAATATTTGTAGACTAAAAATAGCAAAAATAACCTGTTAAATCTACAAAATTTTTGCTATTTTTAAGCTAAATTTAGTTGAATGCAAATAGCAGTCTATTCAGCTAAAATCAGCAGAAATATTAGCTAAAAAATTGTAAACTGCTGTTTTCAAAATCCTCGATTTTTATTTGCATTTAAAAGAAAATCGAAAAAAACTTCGAAAATTTTAAATTTTTTGGTGCTTTTTTAGGCTACTAATTATAATAATAAATAATTATTTAGCAAATTTTTTTGCTGATTTGAGCAGGTTAATTTGCTTTCTCCATCTACAAAAATTTAGGTCAAATATAACTAAAATTCTGTCTATTTAACAGTTTTATTTTTGCTGTTCCTATATTACTAATATATAGCAAAAATAATCTGCTAATTTAGCAATTTTTTTCTGCAGCATCATTTTTAACTAATTTTTAGTAGTTTTAACTACATTTTTTACGGACTTTTTTCTATTAGTGTAGGTTGAAAACAGGACAGTGTGTTTAAAATGAGTTAAGAAGCTCTAGGAAGGAATGTACGGAAATTTCTGTAAAAAGTGAAATTACACAAAAACTACACAAAAATGTCATTATTCAAAAATTATCCAGCAAATGTGCAAACAGTCCCGTTTTTGAATAATTATTCAAAAAGTGGCAACACTGAATTGAATACAGTTACCGTTACCAATACCAATACCTCTAAAAAAATTTACCAATACCGTTATCGTTACCGATACCGTTATTTTTATGGGCAGTTACCGGTATTTATTAATTTATATAAAAAATGCCAATTTTTTAACTTTTTTATTTTATAATCTTGAGTTATTTTTACAAAAAAAATTATAGACAATAATTTTAATTATTAAAACTACCAGCATTGAATTTATAGGTTGTAATCTGTATTTTTAAGACTTAAAATCAAGAATATGCTATGTTTTTACTTGTTTTTATATGTTTTTAACGTAATTTTTAATACCGGTACGTACCGGTATTGCTGTTTCGATAAAGGTATACCGTTACCGAATCAATCTTAAATACCTTTACCGTTGCCGAAACAAACGACATTCGATACCGTTACCCTTAGCGTTATTCGTTTCGGTAACCAACCTTGATTTTAATTGATTCTTCAATTGAAAACAAACTTTACCTATTACTTTTCAAATAAACCTCAATCGGTTATGGAAAATATATTGTGAGTGAATAACAGTTTTACAACTATCTGCTCAACGACCTGTGCCCAGATCACAGTCCAAACTAGTCTGGAAACAGAGTTGATTTTCTGTTACTTTAGAATATGGCTACCATAGTATCAACTCAATGGCTGAATCTCATGTATTTGCTGAATGTCATGTATGTTACATCCCACCGTGGGATAGCACTAATTCATAGAAATGGCAAAGGCATCTCCGTTTCAAGACTAATGGTGGACTGTGTTACTAACACGTAAATGTAAACGTACTTACAGGATCATTCTGTTTAAATCCAAATTTTCTATCCGTCATCAAAACAGCTGAATGATTTCAGTCGAAAAAAATATAAAATGGATATAGAAAATAGATTCAAACAATAAATAAGAAATAAAATCAACAAATATATGGAAAAATTTAGAATAAAATAAAAATCACATGAAATAGATACTGAATAGTAATGTCGTTTACGGTATTCTATAAGTGTACTTTTTAGCTACGGCACGTTACAGTTACAGCACATTTACGTTAACGGTCCAGTAATCCGCCCTTTACCGTGCGTCCACTTTTCGAAGTTTAATATCTACCATTTAAAGTACATACAAATTTTAAAATATTGTAGCAAATTTTGTTAACATACACCAAATTTGCAGCATTCATGTTCTGTATTTCATAAATAAATTTTAAATATCTGCTATGAGGAGTCCATTCGGAATTTACTCAGCTAATTTTCAAAATTTGGCTTTTTTATTCCCTTAAAACTGTGAGCTGTAGAGAAATTTGCTCAAAAAACTTACAATTTTCCCCACTTTGAGTTGGTATTGAAAGTTTTTGTAATGGAGAAAGTTCTTAGAACCTGGGGATCTTTTATCGAAATAAGTCTTTATTAGAATCCGATTATTTTTGAAAAAAATAAACTTATATGCTCAATAATGAATTTTTAACTTTTTCTATGTCCGTCTTAAGTGAATACTCCTATTGCAATTGATTATTTTTAATTGTTAACCATTACGTATATACATAAATATATGTATGATCATATCATTATCTACCTTTATATATCAAAAAAAAAACAATTAACATTAGATATATCTGTGATTTAAGTTAGTAGTTTCAAGTTTTATTAATCATTTTTTTACTAATTATAAAATAATTCAATTTTAATTGCAGTTTTTAACTTACTATTTTTTACTAATACTTATTAATTATATTTTCAAATACTTTCTTTTTTAACATGATTTTTAAAAAAAACGTTGATAGTTGTAATAATTATTTTGATAAGGAATTAATATCAATAAAGGAAAGAAAAGAAATTTATAATTGTTTTATTGAAAAAATGTTTGTAAGAAGTAAAGAAATCGACAATTTTAAATAAAAATTAATCCTTAAATCATCTTCCAAAATCAAATAACAAAGAGTGGCATTCTGTCAAAAAAGTCTTGGTTGGAACATTTTGTATGAAAACTCCCTAAACGTAAATTTGAATTTTGAAAAATCCAAGATTGAACGTTCTAGTGTGAAGTTGGCTGCAAGTAAACCATAGCCAACCAAAAAGTATTGTTTTATCTTCTTTTGATTATTGTTTCGTATGTATTTCGGTGGTACTGCGGGCACGAGTGACTCACTTTGATTTTAAAATAGGTTTAATTTAACCTTAAGACCATCCCGGGGTCATATTTGACCCAAAGGGGGTTTCATTTCTAAATATTTCTTTATCTATTCAAGAGAAAAAAACGATACTTTAAGTATTTGAAAATTTTGTAATTCTGCATCAGAAAAACATAATTTGAATTTAATTTAAATTTTTTTTGCGCCTGCTATTGTATTAAAAAACTTACATATTCCTCCCTCGGGGTAAATACTGACCCCGTTCAAAGAATGGTTGTATTATGTCGTTCTATTACAGGGAAATTTTAAAAATGAATTGCAATAGATCAGTAGAATGTGAATAAAGCATTAATGAGAAAATTACCGTTATTTTCGTACTATTCTGACATAAACAAGACGTGTTTTCTTATAAGTAGTGAAAATATATTGCAATTTATGATTTCTGTATCAAAATATTTTATGGTTAAAGAAATTGACGAAATTAAAAATGAAAGTGACGACGATGGTAAGTATTGTGAACTAATTACAGTGAAGTTCATTTATAACGAACAACATTAAAGCAAATTTTTTTGTATAACGAACTTTTAACAATGGAATTTTTGGTTAGTTTAACGTGAAGTTTGTTATAACAATTACATTTCAATTACCATTGCAATTACTTGTAATTGAAAATTTTCCAATAAAATTACAAATAAATGCAACTTAAATTAAAAAAACTCAATTAAATCTACATGTAATTGAAAGTTTTCAATTACAAATTACATGCAATTGTAATTGAATGTGATTTCAATTACAAATTTTAATTACATTTTCAATTACATTTAGAATTAGAAAATGATTTTTGTTAAAATTTTGGAAAAAAGAATTGGCTGATTGGGCGGGATAGGCATGAATAAGCATAACGAGTAAAAAAGTTAAAGTCGGGCATGCCGACTATATAATACCCTACAGCAGTCTGATTTAAAGCCAACTAATGTTTGGATCCGAAATTTGAATGGGTTAAAACAGACTTGTGTCAAAATTTTCTACAAAATCATAAAAGAAGAGAAAATCGAAAATATAGCCCAAATGGGCGATAGATCCAAATATGGACCGATCCTATTTAGAAGCAATAGGCTTTCTCCTTGGGATCATGTGAGTCAACGAACCAAATTTCATTGAAATATCTTCGTATTTGCGACATGCAGCGTGTAGGCAAGCCAATTTTGGGGGTACCCTTATATGGTTACTAGGTCTAAACATGGACCGATGTCAACCAAAATTAATAGGCTCCGTTCTTGGGCCGACATAGGTCTGTGTACCAAATTTCATTGAAATATCTTCGTATTTGCGACCTGCAGCGTGTAAAAAAGTCAATTTTGGGGCGTGTAAAAAAGAAAATTTTGGGGGGAACCCTTATATGGGCACTAGGTCTAAACATGGACCGATTTCAACTAAAATCAATAGGCTCCGTTCTTGGGCCGACATTTCATTGAAATATCTTAATATTTGCGACCTGTAGAGTGTTCATAAAAATGCATGGACAGACAGACGGACGGAGGGACAGAAGGACATCGTTAAATCGAAATAAAAAAATTCTGAGCCGATCGGTATACTATAAGGTGGGTCTAGGAGCAATATTTTTTGGTGTTACAAACATCAGCACAAACTTATAATACCCTCTCCGCGTAGTGGTGTAGGGTATAATATAGCTTTTTTGGCTTATTTTGAAAATACTGGCTCTTAAATAACTGTATTTCTGGAAAATGTTAATAGAATCGTAATCAAGACTGAATTATTTTTCTTCAAAGGCATAAAAATTGTAATTCGCCCAGACCATTGTAGGGTTAAAATGGGATATATAATGAAAATCGTAAAAAATAAAATATTTTTTCAAAAACTTAAAATGTTATACTCTGGCTTCATTTCTGAGATCTACTATTATTCAGATATAACTTTTTGTCTCTCTTGAATTATGCTAACCTAGTCCCAGGTAGGGTTGTCAGTAGGGTTTCTGATTTCCCGGACTTTTTTATTTCCCGGGAAATATTTCTGAACAAAATTGTTATGGAAAACCAGCTATATAAGTAATTTCTGTTAAAAAAACACTATTTCAATACAAATTCAGTCTGTAAAAATATCAGAATGTTGAAGATATGATTTCACATAAATTACTCTAAGCACTACCAAATGAATTGCATGATTCCAGCAGAAAGCACCCACTACTGGACTGTCGGTAACAAACCGTTTCATCACATTTGGCCCATTAGATATGGTGGCCACAATGTTATTTTCCAAAGACAAATAAAGCTCTTTAGTCTTATTTCTACAATTATTCTTATTTCATCAGCATTACATCTTCCTGATATATAAACCAACCCCAGGTTATAAAATAAATTATTTCCGTTTATACATATGTTCAAATATCTCTTTTGTGATATTCTTGTCCATTCATCTAAGATTATAGTAAATCTCCTATTGTTAGAAATATTGCTCGATATTTCTTTTATCATGATATCTTTTACATGATTGTAGCATTTAAATATAATTAGGTTGTTCATAAGGGGTGTGCTATCTGTTGTATCGTTGTATCGTCCTAACAAAAAACAGAGTTGTTAAAATTTGTATTTGTGTTTAACAACGATTTTCTATTCAGTTTTCTATCGGTTAGCCCACTCAAACATAGGACACTAAACATACGTGAAAATGTTGTATCGTGCTATTCTCAAATGTTGTATTTTTTCAATTTAATTTTTAACAACTCTGTTTTTTGTTAGGACGATACAACGATACAACAAATAGTACACCCCTTGTGAAAACCCTTAATGTTTTTTACATCGGTTTCATTTTTTGGCAATGCCAGGTTTTTATTATAAAAACTTTCTCGAATAAACGAAGATCTAGTTATGGTGCGGATTGACATTCCGTCGACTGCGGCTAATTTGGATACCATTTCAGGAAATATTTGCCCTACCATAAAACGTTCAATGCCTATTCAGCTTACACTTTTTTCTTCGGGTACTTTGCTAATTTTAGCTGGAAAGTTATTCTTTTTGTTTTTTTCTTCAAGAGAAGTTGCATGACCATCAATTTTTTTTTTTGTGAACCAAATTTAGATGTCGTATAACCAAATTTAAAAGACTAATGGTTAACGGAGGTATTAACCATTAGTCTTTTAGGGCAAATATTGCACTGCGCTGCATTGTCCTTTTTGTGAAGTATTTCCATACTCCTGACATTTTATTCTTTAATATAAAAGAATATATTAGTTTAAAAGCAGGTGTATTAAAATAAAGTAAACTTACTTGAAAATATCACATTTATAAATGAAAACGTTACTTATAAAATTATTGGCCCTTAATATAAAGGAGTATTTTAAATTTAAAGTCGATTTTATTTTTAATCATACGGTTTTGTTCATTTGTTCAAACATTTTGATTGGTTGAAAATAAATTAACCAATCAGAATGCTCCAAAAATAAACCAAGTCAAGGTATACTGCCACCCAATATTTTAACTAAAGTCGACTTTAACTAAAATATACATTTGAAAAATTTAGATAGTAAGGGTGATTATTTGTAAAGGCACGTCCCCACGGGATAGAAAACTCGCTAGACTTTTTGAAAATGCAGCTCTGTACAGGTCTACGAAATGTAATTGACAATTGCTGTCATACATAATTTCTTTAATTAGTAACAATTTTTAAGATGTCTTGTAACGTTATTGAACATTTCAGTTTATTAAATGCACCTTTTGGTATTTGGAGAAAAAATGATTCTTTAAAATACAACAATTTTATTAAAAACAAATACTTGACAACTAGAGATTATACTTTTACGATAAAAACTAGTGCCAACTATATTAGAGATGACAAATTAGGCGTAAACTCTACGAGATTTCTATCCCGTGTAGATGTGCCTTAAGAAACAAAACTTTTTTTTCATATTTCTTTTAAACATTTTACCAAGATTTTAGGTTTTACTACTTAAATTTTGAATAAGTTATGCGAAAAATCTTTATTAGTTGAAATGCTCCTAATTACTTGGCAAACATTTTTTTGCGTGTCAAATAAATTGATTCCCTTATAAAAGATTTTAACAATGACATTTTTGTTTTGGTATTTAAAATGTTTTTTATGGCTAAAATTAAAAAATCCTATTCCAAACAAAAACAATTTAAAAAATTTAATATTTTTAAAATTTCCCGTTTTCCCGGGAAAAATATATTATTTTCCCGGGATTTCCCGGAAATTCCCGAACCCCAAACCCAAGTTGCCAGATATGAAATCGACGAAAAAAGTACATTGAGGAAAAAACGGCAGTACAATTAGTGAAAAGGAAGTACACTTCTTTCACTAATAATATCATAAAATTCAGTACATAAAAGTAACAATTTATGTATTTAGAATTCATAACAAAATATCTCAATCACGTTTTATTAAAGATATATTTCTATTTTATTAATATTTAACATCGTTAACAAATGTCGCGGTTGTATTTATTTGCTGAGCAGTTTATCCATATGATTTTTTTAATGGCCAAGAGTTTACTTAACATAAAATCGCAACTTTTTTTTTGAAATTTATTAATTTAGTTCAAGGCCAATTTATTATGAATTAACATAATAAGTACCTTTTCCAAAAACTTATATTTTTCTTCATAAGGATACCCTCCTGACAAATACTTCACAGAGTTTTTGCTTTTAAAAAACCTCTACACTTTCAGGAATGAAAAGACGATCGTTTTGGGGATTTTCCAGGTCCCCTTCATCAGTTTTCCTTGGAAAGTGGTGGCGTTAGTGCAATGCAAATTGAAGCCCCAAAATCTTATATTAAATGTACAACTTTCAAGATTTTTCGATACTTTTCTAAATACTAATAATAATAATAATTCTTTATTTAGGAAATTTAAAAAAAATATGTTTATACATTCAATTATTTAACAATTTTGAAATATTTTCTTATATGCTCATTAAAAACCTTGTTTTAAAGCAATTCTCAATTTGTTGTCCCCATCATTTCAACTAAAGTTAGTGAATTTCGTTGTTTTAGGATATTGCGTAAACTACACTCAGAAAAGTTCTGCAGTTACTACATGACAGTTATTTGTGTAGTAATGCGGTTGTAATTATTTTAACTACAATTGCAGTTAATTAATGCAGTAATTTACTTAGAGAAAATTTTTTTAATGTTTATGACAGTTATTTTCTTAAACAAACTTCAAAAACAACTAAATTGTAGTAACATTTATTTTATGCAGTTATTTTGAATTTTGTTACAAATACTTCAATTTTCAAGTGTGTATGTGTACGAAGTAAAGAAGAATGTGTAAGTAAGTTTTATAATATAAAATATAAATTTATTTATTTAGTATTAAAATATATTGTATTTATTTTCTTTCAGTTCTTTTATATTTTCATGCCTTTCTATCTGTAGAAAAAAAGGAAGCCAAACAATAATTTCATCCCTCACAGACAGACATCTAGAACAATTTCTTAATAGTGAACAGTAAAAGTGATATTATGTGCGTTCCCGTACGTTACCGCGGGTACCCGTGGGATCCCAAAACAGCCCAAACAACAACAATTTACACGCAATTTTGACTACGGGAACGCATTTAGGCTAGTTTGGGTAACCGCGGTAAAGTACGGAAACAGACATATTAAGTGTAAATTTAGATTTCTCAATTTTAAATTTATTATAGAATAAAATTAAGTTAAGAGTATTTACATAAAATTGTTTTTATTAAATTAATAATTTTTAAAATAATTTTTGTTTGTGTTATTTTAACTACATTTGCAGTTATCTGTACAGTTTTACAATAATTTTCATGTATGTTGTTTTAATTGCATTCCTAGTTGTTTTTACTACATTTGTCAGTTGATTTTTAACAGTTAAAAATAACCTCACATTGCAGTTGATTTAAATGCAAATGTAGTCTACACCTTTTTAACTGCAAATGTAGTTATTTTAACTGTCATTTGCAGTTGATTTTACCTACATAATTCCCTGAGTGTAGAAACATTCGTGATCAATATTTTGTATCATAAAGTGTGTTTGCGTACCCAAAAATTTCTACAAATTCGTACAAATTTGTACAAGTTTTTACTGGAAGGTGTTTGTTTACACAATTACTCAGTAAGGAGAGAGGAAAAATAGAGGGTAAAGTGACAGTTCAATACCAGAGAACTTAAAAGTTTTTACTGGATGAATTTTTGCTAGTAAGAATCTGTAAGAAAAAAAACATATGATTTAAAACATATGATTGAAGAAACAAAACATTTGTCTAAATAATTTTGAAATAATTTTTTGTAAAAATATAAAATATTTAAATATAAGCTTATTTACGATGGAAGGAGTAAGTACGTGATCATTTTATTAGGTTTTATTTATTAATCCAATAATTTGAATAGGTTTATTTCGCAATCAGCTATTTTAATAACTGTTGCCAATTTAGCTATTTTCTCGGCAAATCTAGCGATACTCCAACTCGTTTAGCGGGATAAAATATAATTTAGCTATTAGCGGGAAAACTAGCGATTTTTCTTTTTAAGACAGTCTTCACATTTTCTTAGCATTTCCTTGACAGAATTTTTGAATCATTATTATTCAGCGATTTATCGGTAAATTTTTATGGAAAACAAAAAAGTTCGAAAAATTTGGCGATGTATCAATAATTTTTTAAGAAAGTTTTAAGAAGTTTGAAAAATATACATATTTTTGTGAAATTTTTCAACACAACCTAAAAAGTTCGTGCAATTTAGGGATTTATCGCTATTTAATTTTTTTTATAATTTAGATATTTTCTAGTGATTTTTTAGTTTGATTTAGCGATATTTTTAGGGAAGAATTTGGCAGCATTATTTTACTAATTCTTACAATTTTTCTGTTTGCGTACATTTTTAGATATTTTTCTTTTTGAGAGTAAATTTTGCCTTACTCTCTGTAAATTTGTTACTGAGTAATTTTTACTGGACTTTACTGGAAAAGTACCCAAACACACCTATAGTTGCAAATTCTTTGTATATGTCCAAAAATATTTCAAAAAAAAATGTAGTTTATGTTAATGTTTGTCAGTTAATTTTTTAACAATTAAAATCAGTTTTTAGATAAAAAAAACAATTCACAAGGGGTTTGCTATCTGTTGTATCGTCCTAACAAAAAACAGAGTTGTTAAAATTTTTATTTGAGTTTAACAACGATTTTCTATTCGGTTTTCCATCTGTTAGCACACTCAAACATAGGACACTAAACATACTTAAAAATGTTGTATCGTGCTATTCTTAAATGTTGTATTTTTTCAATTTGAATTCTAACAACTCTGTTTTTTGTTAGGACGATACAACGATACAACAAATAGCACACCCCTTGTGAACTACCTAAATAATAAAATTAAAGTTGATATTTTGATTTGCTTTTAAATTATTTTAGGACATACATGTGACCTTCTCCGAGAAAAGGGACCTAGTGTGTCAAAAAACGGGTTTCGATAAAAATGAGAAAAACATTAAAATTTTATTTTTAATTTAACTTTAAATGCGTTCTTCTCAAAACTTCATTTTCACACACTAGGTCCCTTTTCTCGGAGAAGGTCACACATATCTAATATTTTTGCAACTTTGATACAAAATAAACTTAGTACATTAAAGTGTGTAGCTTTGTATTAATACAAAACAACGAAATCAATTAACTGTTGTAGTATAAGGATTAAACCAAAAAAATAGAATTTTCTGAATTCTTCCAAAATTCAGGAAACATCTTTAATGAAGCTTTACTTCTGTTGATTTCAAAAACGTAAAAAATTGAACCAAAACTGCTGCAAACACGGGTTTAAATGAAATCTTTGTGCAGGAATTTCAAAAAATATAAATTTTCCTAATAGTGTTATCACATACGAACATTTTAGTATTATTTAATGTTTTTAACAAAAAAAAAAAGTAGAAAAAGAAGTACACAGGTTAAAAAAAGTACATTTGCGTACTTCTTTGAGAGTTATGCAGAAAGCAGTACAATCAGTAAAAAAAAAGTACGTGTACTGTTGAAAACAGTACGTCTGGCAAGTCTAGTCCCAGGTATGGCCAAATATGTTATATTTTTTTTGTAAATTTACCATACTCTAATTTTGAATTTTTTAAAATTTTATTAAACAAAATATAAAAAAAAAGTGATCAACGCATAGGTTTTTTTTAATACACCCAGAAGAACAGAGAACAATCCTACTAAAAATTACACATATCCCTCATTTAACTTAGTAGTGACGGCGTTTTAAATTTGAAAATTTTAGAGAAAAGTGTGATGTTGACTAATAATTTGGGTATTGTCATTAATTTTTGTTTTTTTAGCTAGCTCTAACATAATCTCTTTAATTTTTTTTACTAATTCAGTTAAAAGATATTGTTTTCTGAAACGTTTACACTCACAAAAGTTTGTCGGTAGAATCTACTGAAAATGACAGTTAAAACAAAGGTATATGCAGTTAAAAAGGCGACAAAGGTATTTACCTTTAAAATAACTAAAATTCTTGTTATTTTTAACTGTTGAAAAAAACCTAACAAATGCATTAAAAATAACTACCAATGTCGTAAAATTAACACTACTGTTTTTTACAGTCAATTCTTTTTGTTAATAAAAGTATATTTTAATAAAAACAATATTTTTTTTTCTTTCGATTACAAAAATATGTGTTATTACTTCAGCCTATTTAAAATTCGAAGTAAAAATTCTAAAACTTTCTCCAGTTATTATGCTTTTATGCATTGGAGATACAGTACAAGTTTCTGATATTTATTTGCAAACTAGAAATATATCTATAATAACAAATATAAACTAAACAAGAATTTTTAAAAGTAAAAGAAATTCAACAAAATTTTGTATTTTTTAAATAACTACCAAAAACAACTGTTTACTGTAAAATTACAATTTTGGTAGTCGTTTCTTATGATATTAAAAATAACTGATTTAAACAACTGTTACGAAATTGCAGTACTTTTCTTTAGTTTTTTTCTTAAATAACCGTCATAACAGTTGTTTTGTATTTTTCTATAGAAAAACAACTGTAATTTCTGTTAAAAACAAAAACTACTGATTACTACACAAACAACTGTCATGTAGTAACTGTCAAACTTTTTTGAGTGTACCCTTTCTATACCAAGGTCAAAAGTGCAATTTTTGAAAATTGACCTCGGTATAGAAAGGGTTAACGTTGTCGTTTCACAAAAGTTTCACAAAATTTGCAGAAAACAATATCCTTTAACTGAATTAGTAAAAAATTTAAAGAGATTATGTTAGAGCTAGCTAAAAAACAAAAATTAATGATAATACCCAAATTATTATCCAAAATCACACTTTTCCATATAATTTTTAAATTTAAAAAGCCGTCACTACTAAGTTAAATGAGGGATATGTGTAATTTTCAGTAGGATTGTTCTCTTGGGTGTATTAAAAAAAAATAAGCTTTGATCACTTTTTTTTATATTTTAGCTGCGTTTGTGCGGCAACCTATCAACGTTGGCTAATGTCAATTTTATATGGGATGACATAAGCCAACATTGATAGCTTGCCGCACAAACACAGCTTTTGTTTAACAAAATTTAAAAAATTCAAAATTAGAGTATGGTAAATTTACAAAAAAAAGTATCCCATATTTGGTCATACTTGGAACTAGGTTAGCATAATTCAAGATAGACGATTCTATTAACATTTTCCAGAAATACAGTTATTTAAGAGCCAGTATTTTCAAAATAAGCCAAAAAAGCTATTTTTCCCCCTAGTAAATCGCATTAAAAATTTTGAAGGGTCAGGGATAGCTTAAAAATTCTTCGATTGAGCTCAAATTTTTTCTGGAATAGTTTTTCTAGTAACCTCAGAAAATAAGCTTCGAGAAGCGGGATTCGGAACAACGGTATAAATAAGGGCCAGTGTACTAAGCATTAAAAAAAGTTATCGAATATTAAATTTTGGCCTGAGATGCCTTTTTTGAGTGCATTAGTTTGACTCGGTGGAATAAATTATAAAGGCAGAAAAGGGATCTAATCTGATTTTCAAATTTAATGTGTTTATAACTTTTGAAGAAAATGTTTATTCTTCTTAACCTCAAACCTACTAAATTAGAATTAATAAAAATACATATTAATTAATATATTAATTGTATTTGGTCTATACGACGAGTTTGAAAAAACAACACTTAACTAAAAAAATAAAAATGCCCTGTTGGCTGTCCGTCTCCAACATACACAAATTGCCTGCACTTGTACTTAAAAATCATACGTCAGTGTGGCAAAATTTGCGAAAAGGTGACACGGAGGAAATAAGAAGATAAAAAGGAAATCTAAAGTAGCCATAAAAAAGGCAGAAACTGGATCTAGTCTGATTTTAAAATTTAATGTGTTTATAACTTTTGAAGAAAATGTTTATTCTTCTTAACCTCAAACCTACTAAATTTTATATATCGTTGAATAAATAAGTCTTAGTTTTTAGTATATAAAAAAATATTAAAAACAATTTCAAATATTAAAAAAAACCAAAAAAAAAAAAATTACAATCCATTTTATTTCAAAATATTACATAGAAATTTAACTTTTTATATAAAAATAACTATTAACCAGGCGCGGATACAAGGGTGGCTATGGAGGCTGAAGCCCCTCCCCCCCTTGAGAACAAAAAAATCTTTTTTTTTGCAAATAATGCCAAAAGGGACAACGCGATTAATTTTTTAAACAGACATTTTAGAATATCAACAAACGTTTTTAATTTTGAGATTTTGTGCAGATTTTTTGATTTTTTTTTCTTGGAAGAACGAATTTCCCAGCTAAACCTTCTATTACCCGGTAATGACTTTGCTAAGAAAAAACCTTAAAATAATACGTTTTTTTTTTCTTAAAATTTCATCTTGTTTCATATTGACTATTAAATTAAAAATTATATAATTTTAACAAAAAATGTTGGACAATTTTTTTTTATAAGTTTTAGTTATAAAAATAAGCATTTTGTAATGAAGTGGTAAGCTCTTACTTTTCTATTACTAGACCTATTATTTACAGGTAAAGAGCTCTTAAAAATATTTTGTTTAAATTTCAATTTTTTCAACCGAATATCAATTTTAATTTCACGGATTTTTAACAAAAAATAGAATTTCCAAAATTTTATAGAAAAACGAATTATTTATACCAATAAAAAATATAGACGTATGAATTTGGTATTGAAAGTAATGCAAGGGTAGGCGGTTTGATATATTACCAGGTAATATGCATAGTACTACCCATAAATTACCAAGGTTTTGCTGGGTTGTTTTGTTCAGGAAACTTGAAAGATTCTATATTTTTTCAAGAGATAATTTTCGAAATTTTTTTACGATGAGCTTGTTTTTGAAGAATTATGAAACTTTTAACTATTTTTTTACAATTGAAGAAATTTTTTGAGGCATTTCACTTAAAAATTAATTTTTAGGGTCAGTTTTATTATCAGAACAAAGATCGATCTCAAACGAAATTACTTACTTAAGAAATATTTAAGAAAACAATCGTACTTAGTTCTGGCTTTAGTACTGGCCCTTATATTTTAAACTTAAAAGAAAGGTTTTTTTGTTTTGAAATTTAAGTGCACTAATATTAAAATCTCTTAAGTGAACTTCTTAATAAATTTTTTGAGTTTTATGGTCTTAAGATCACCATTTCAACCGTAAGTAATGCTCAGAAACAAATTATCTAACACTTTCCCCTTATATAACGGTATACCGCAAGGGTCACCACTATCAGTTGCGCTATTCGTTATTGCTTTTAATCAATTAAGCAAAATTCTGTCCACGCAAAAACACATTGAACATGGAATTTACGCTGATGATGCAATAATTTTTACTAAAATGAACGAAAACAACAAAGTGAAAGAAATATTTTCGAACACTTTAAGAAAAATTGATGAATGGTGTTCAACATCAGGTGCAAAACTATCCGTAGATAAATGCAATCTATTACACATCTGCAAAAAACATAACTGCAGTAAATTTGATGTGGAATACAATAATACCAAAATCAAACGTGTAGATAAACTACGCATTTTAGGAGTTATTTTTGACAAAAGCTTTACTTTTAAAGATCATTGCCAACACCTGAGAAAAAACTTAATTTCGAGATTAAATATAGTGAAATATTTAACATCAAAAAATTTTATGATTCATATCTCGACAATGATAAATATAACCCGTTCAGTTTTACTTGCGAAAATCGACTACGCTCTTCCAATATATGGTTGGTGTGCGCCCTCTCATAATATAAAATTAATTCAAGGACCCTATCATGCAGCAGTTCGTCGCAGCATCGGAGCCTTTTACACCAGCTCTACCATAAATATATTAGCCGAAGCTGGAATGCCGTCTATAGAAAACCGTATATCGTATCTAACATAGAAATTGATACAAAACTCTTCATTTGTCGCAATAAAATCCTTTTTCAAGAAGTTAGAAAAACTGTTAATGGCGTCAGAACACCCAGGATTCAATCTACTATCGTCAGATGTATAGACTTTTCCCGCAATCTTGGTGTACACTTTCGCCCAATATACATAAAAAACCAATCCGAACCTCCATGGCTTTTAAATAAATCTTCATTCATTCTTTCCATGAGTGATTTACCCAAAACCACGACTTTGCCTATTGTTTATAGACAAACCTTTAAAAATATATCTGACCATTTCTTTGGACTTAATTGGAATTTTCTATTCACTGATGGATCCAAGCCGACTGAGTTTACAACTTTCGCAACAGTAAAACAAGATGGAAATCTCATTAACTTCACAGCTGAAGCTTTAGCAATATTGCTAGCAGTGGAATTCGCCTCAAAAAAAGACACTAAATATGTAATTTGCACTGACAGCCTTTCGGCTGTCTTAGCCATGCAAAGACTCACGACTCACCATTAATAAATGAAATAAGGAACATTTGTATACAACAACCAAATAAAATTAAAATAATGTGGGTCCCTTCTCACGTTGGTATACCTGGCAACGAGTATGCCGACTTAGCTGCAGAAGAAGCAAAACGTAGGCCACTACTAAAATTCTCCACCTGGGAATCTCGTGATATGTTAAATGCGATATCTTCGTACTTGAGGAACCTAAACCATCAAAAATGGTCCAACTATCAGCACAACTACAAAAATGTAAATCCCCTTGGAATCAAACCAACATATCCAAAAAACTGTTCCAGAAAATACACTAATTTAATAGTTCGCCTAAGAATTGGACACTGCAAATTCTCTCACAAACATCTATTGGAGAGAAATACAGCCCCACGATGTTCTACTTGCAACACGCACCTAACGGTTTCCCACATTCTAAATGAGTGCACCGACCACAATTCATCCAGAACCAACATCTTTGGATCAAATTCACCAACCGATCTCTTGAAAAATACATGTGACAATGATATTAAATTAATTTGTAAATTTATATTTGAAAATAGTTTATATAGTCAAATTTAATGTACTTTTTTTTTTTTTCTCTATTCGGAGTCGAAAGCCTCTGCTGCTAGTACTCCTTTTTCTTAAATTAGTTACGTAATTGTGATCCAATGATCACAACGGGAGTCTCTTTGCGCCCCAGCTCGAATAAACAATAGTACTCTTGTTGTCTTTACTTGTAATTTAATTTATTAGTTTGAAATTATTTGTTGTTTGTGTATAATTTGTAAGTCACAGTTATTGCTTTGTATTGGATGAATAAATGGATATACGTATGGATATATGAATGTATGATGGATAAATAATATAATGGAATGTAATGTAATGCAATGTTTATTCTCTATAAATATATAAATTATAAGTTACCGAATAAAATGGAAATAATATAATCAATAACAAATTTCTAACTTACGTGGTTTCTTGCTGAAGGTCTTGGCGCAAAGTAATGGTAAAATGGTTTCCTTTTTTAACTTTTCTCTACCTTTATTTCTTTACCATATTTGCACCAATACACTTTCAAGAACCGGTTTTCTTTTCGTCAAACTTATACAAACGATTTGATTTCTAAATATACAAATACAATAACATAAACAAATACATAAAGGATACAATACGTTCATCGAAATTCATTTCTACGACAAGGTTGCCGTGTCGCCAACACTCCCACCCCCGTGAGTCGACTCCGGTGGAGGAGAATCACCAGCTTGTTCATCGGGCGACACCTCTACGTCTAGCAATGCTAATTTGGAAATAGGTCGTTTGAAAACACCCACTGATGTATCCACTTCAGCTGATCTGGCAATACCGTCTTTCCCGTGATACAATTCAAGCACCCTTCCACGTCTCCATTGCGACCTGGGGGCATCAGGGTCACAAATTAAAACTAGGCATCCTTTGTTGATCGTGTGGGCCGGCAAGCACCACTTCGGGCGTCTAGTGAGTTCGGGCAAGTACTCCCTCATCCATCTTTTCCAAAAACAATTTTTCATATTTACCAACACTCTCCATTGTTTGCGTAAGCACATCAAACGAGGTTCAAAGGATGATGGGGTTTGCGTAGAATTCGTGCAGCCCAATAAAAAATGGTTTGGAGTCAAAGGTTCAGGTTCATCAGGGGTGACCGGAAGGTGAGTGAGTGGCCGTGAGTTAACGATACATTCGGCTTCAATCAATAGACTGGTCAAAGTGTCCAATCTGGGTGCTTCTTCTTTTAACATGTTGTATAGCGCCCTCTTCACGGATTGGACCAGGCGCTCCCATACTCCTCCTTGAGCTGGATTAACTGGAGTATTAAATATCCATTTAATACCCAAAGGAGCAAGCTTTGCGGTAATATCAGTATGGTCAAGAAAATCTGTTGTGTTTTTTAATTCGGTGGCCACACCCACAAAATTTGTGCCATTGTCACTCCTTATTTGTAGTGGCACTCCTCTCCGGTTTATAAAATTTCTTAGGCATAATATGAAAGTATCGCTAGACAAATTGGTGGCCACTTCCAGGTGAACGGCCCGCACAATTAAACATGTAAAAAGGCAAATCCATCTTTTTTCACGGGCTCGCCTTATGGTGACATTAATTGGACCAAAAAAGTCTACACCTGTGTAGGTAAACGGACGTACAAAGGGCTGAACTCGATCAATTGGAAGCGCACTCATCTGTGGTTGAATTGGTTTAGCTTTCCTCAGCTTACACACCATGCACTTGGACTGAGCAGTGTTGACCAGACGGCGCAAAGACGGTATCCAAAAGGTTTGCCTTATTTCACTAATAATAGTTGAGTTGTTAATGTGCCGAAACTTGTTGTGGTAATATTGAACTATGAGTCGAGTCAATGCATGGTTATTTGGTAAGATTATGGGTCTTCTAGCTGAAGCTGAAATACACTCTGCCCGTTCCAAACGGCTGTTGCAATGAATAAGCCCATCTTCACACACAATTGGGCTTAACGTCTTCAATGGGCTACCTTTGGAGACTGCATTGTTGCTAATAATATCGGCTAAGTCATCTGCGTAAGCTTGCATTTGCGTCCAACGACACAAATAAATTTCAGCGGCACGTTCTTCATCGGCAGTCAATGGACCATGTACAAAATCCTGCTTTTTTGAGCGCCTCTTTAGATTTGTAACATAGCGCAACAACCAGGCAGTCGCGCGCTTATACCTCGAATAGTTAGAAAAACGATTAATATTTGGTACTTCATAACATACCTGACGTGCAGCAACAAAAACAAATTTGGTTCGCATTTCATCTACAGCCAGTTCATCAATATGGGGGCCAAAGGTTTCCTGTGGCCAAAATTGTTCATCCTGCATCAAAAACTCTGGGCCAAGTTTCCATCTACTGTCGGCATTATATTGAGGTGAAATTTTAGCACGGGTGCCGTCATCAGCCGGGTTTAAATCACCTGGACACCACCTCCATTGTTCAATAGCGGTAGATTCTAAAATTTCAGCAACACGGTTGGCAACATATTGCTTGTACTTTCTGTGGTCAGACCTGATCCACCGCAAAACCGTGTTTGAATCGCTCCAAAATATTGAATTTCGAATTTTTATACTATGGTAGGCAGCTATTGTTTGTTTAAGTCGAACGCCCATGGTTGCTGCTTGTAGTTCCATTTTTGGTATAGTGTGGTAACGAATTGGTGCACAGCTGCTTTTCGCAGCTACAAACGCCAAATTTACTTGCCCAGCCGTAACCACACGCCAGTACGCTACAACTGCTAATGCTTGCTCACTTGCGTCAACAAAAATATGCAAATCGACCGCCGTTGTTTCAAATGCAATGTCATAACATCTTGGTATTTTAAATTGCAAAACCTTAGATAATTCTTGCATCCACGGTTTCCAACGCATGTACAGTTCATCAGATATTTGCTCGTCCCATTGTATACGTGCTTTCCAAACAGCTTGCATTATAATTTTTGCCGTCACCATAAAGTTAACAAGAAAGCCATATGGGTCAAATATTGACATGTGCAGTTTCAGCAGCTCTCTTTTTGTTGGCTTTCGCTGAAATTCAAGAATTTCTTGTGGAATGTTATTAAACTTTAATTTAAATATAAAATTATCTGATTCGGTAAGCCAGTGCATACCCAATATGCGATCAAAATCTTTTTCTATTTTTACTGCTTCTTGTTCAGCTTGACCACCACAAAAACGTTTCACTTTCTCCGAATTGGAATTTATATGACGTATGTTAAATCCTGCAGCTTTATGAATTTCAATTATTTGTTTTACCACTTTGATTGCCTCATCTTCCGTTTGGAAGCAGTCTGCATAATCATCAACGTAATGTCGTTCACATATTCCATGCACTGCCCTTGGGTAAATGTTTATAAAGGTTTTTGCATTCAAATTTTTCACATATTGAGCCACAGCCGGGAAACATGTTGCCCCAAATATAAGTCTTTTCATAATGTATGTTTCTACTGGGTTTTCTGGCTTACCTTTTCTCCATATAAATCTCTGGCTATCGCAGTCTTCAGTCCTCACAGAAATTTGGTGAAACATTTCTTGTATATCGCCAGTAACTGCCACTGGAGCTTGGCGGAATTTAAAAAGGATTGCTAGCAGCGGCTGGTTGGTGTCTGGACCTGGCAACAAGAATTTATTTAATGAAATATTTCTCACCTCTGCAGCTGCGTCGAACACCAATCTAATTCCACTTTTATTGGGATTTTTAACTCCAAAGTGTGGGATATAAAATGTCTTGGCAGTGCGTCTTTTTGCATCTTCTTCACTTAAACGTTCAGCGTATCCCATCTTAATGTAATGTTCAACTTTTTCACAATATTCGGCTGCAAAAACTGGGTCTTTAGCCATCTTCCTTTCTACACCTTCTAGCCGTCTCATAGCCATAGCAAAACTTTCAGGGAATGGCGGGCAAAATTCCTTCCACAGCAAGGCAACTTCATATCTGTTCTTTAATTTTCTCGTTTTATTTTCCAAAATTTGTATGGCTCGAGCGTCATCTTTCGATACAGGTGGCTTTACGTCTGGTTTTATGCCAAAAGTTTCCATCGAGAAATAACTAGAAATCAGATTATTTATATCTGTCAAATTATTATTCTTTTTTAGGTAAGTATGACAACACCAGTTTGTACTTTCCGATACGTTATTATTCAAAGGGCCATATGCTAGCCACCCCAGTCTTGTCTTCACAGCTATTGGCCCAAATCCTGTTCTTGGCACTTCGATTGGCACAGTCAAATAAGCATGAATTAGGCTAATTATAACTTTTGGCTGCACAGTTTCATAACTATTCAACGGCAATCCAGATAAATATAAATTTTGTTCAGTGTATTCATTGACGTTAAAAGACTGGGTTGGCAACGCTAGCTTAGCAGATGTATGGACGTTTGACATTCTGTATATTTTTGATTGTTTGTCAACACCGCTTATTTCAAGTTCAATAATTTCTGACGATTCTGACGTCATTTCTCGGTTTAACCAATATAATTCAAGAATACTTTTCTTACCACCGATACCCAATTGACGTGCTATTTGACTGTCTACAATGGTAGCATTTGCACCATCATCAATAAAGGCATAAGTACTAACCTCAATTCCGTGGCCATACAATTTTACGGGGATTACTTGAAACAACACATCATTGGAGGCAAGATTTTCGTTGTAGTGGCAGCTAATATGATTACTAGTATGTGAATTTTGAGTGTGAGTTACTTCGGTGGTTGCAGGTTGCCGATTTTGTGGTGCTATATTCGACAAATTAACTTTATTTGTATTGTGTAATAAACTATGATGAACTCTGCTGCATCCATCTACACCGCATTTTCTTTTCTTAAAGCAAGTAGCTGTTTGATGGCCTTTCTTCAAACACGAAAAACAGACCCTCAAGTCTTTAACTTTCTCCCAACGGGCGTCCACTGCAAGTGATTTAAATAATTTACAAAGTTCAATGCTACTGCACTCACCACTGCATAAAATACATTTTCCATCGACAACTGCAACGTGAACAAATTTGCGACCACTATTTTTTGTAAAATTTGTTGAAGCTGGCGCAGCTGTGGTTGTTGGTTGACGTCTTTGTAAAGTAGTAGGAAGCGAGTCTGACACCATATTTGCAATACGGCGTATACCGTTTAGATAATTACTGAACTCGACTAATGTGGCTGGCCTATCGAGTAAGAGACATTTTTCAGCCCATTGCAACTGACGGGCAATAGGCAATTTTCCTACTATTTCACTCAAAAGTGTTGGGTTTGTCAAATGATGTTCACCGTTGGCGTTTTTCAAAAAAATTGTCATATTGGTTACTTTGTTGGCCAAATCAACAATTTGATCCAGATTGTCATCGGCTATTGGTGATATTCGTCTAATTTTCTCTATTTGGCTTTTAATTAATTGTTCGGGTCTACCATAAGTCTCTTCTAAAATTTCCAATATGGCGGTCACATTAGCCGAGTTTGACAAAAGTGCCTCAACGGTTTCTCTGGCCTTTCCGCTTATGGCTTCCCGTAGGCGCATAATGTTGTGAAGGTTTGAATAATCAAACTCACTCGTAGTACTTTTAAATGATTCAATAAAACTTTGCCACTCTTCTGGCTTACCCGTGAATGATGGCAGAGGGTAAATTTTCTTTTGTCGTTGTTCAAACGACCTCGCACTGTTCACGGTACTTATTGATGGTACGGATTCTTCTATTACGTCTACTGGTTGTTGAGTGGCATCTGTATTTTCTAAACGGCGTTCATTTCGTAATTCTAAAACACTATTATTTACCTGTTGGGCATTTGATCTCATTAATTCCTGCATGGCGTGCATTTGCCTTTGAAATTCATTTTTCATTTCAGTTAGTTTTCTATCAAAATCACGTGTCATTGTAGCCATGTACTCAGATGATACCTGTTGCTGTTCGTTTGGCCGAGTGTTGGACGAAGATTGGCCATATGGCTGAACTTGTGGCGACGGCTGGGCATTTGGGCGTGGATTTGATGACAAATTGGCGTTTGGCTGTGTTGTATTCCTTAGAGGTAGCGGCGTGTCTGCATTCCCCTGCGGCATTAAAGGTGTTTGTGGCTGACTTTTTGACATCTTGACGTTTCTAAACCTTGCAGGAGGAATACCTTTGTTACTTCTTTGGCTGATTCTCTTTGGCGTAGAGTCAGAATACGACATTAACTATTCACAGAAAATTATCTCACTTGGTGGTCTCGCAAATGCAAACAGAAATAATACAAGGCACAGAATAAAATAGAAGTCACAAAATAAAATAGAAGACACAGAATAAAATATTGTGATCCAATGATCACAACGGGAGTCTCTTTGCGCCCCAGCTCGAATAAACAATAGTACTCTTGTTGTCTTTACTTGTAATTTAATTTATTAGTTTGAAATTATTTGTTGTTTGTGTATAATTTGTAAGTCACAGTTATTGCTTTGTATTGGATGAATAAATGGATATACGTATGGATATATGAATGTATGATGGATAAATAATATAATGGAATGTAATGTAATGCAATGTTTATTCTCTATAAATATATAAATTATAAGTTACCGAATAAAATGGAAATAATATAATCAATAACAAATTTCTAACTTACGTGGTTTCTTGCTGAAGGTCTTGGCGCAAAGTAATGGTAAAATGGTTTCCTTTTTTAACTTTTCTCTACCTTTATTTCTTTACCATATTTGCACCAATACACTTTCAAGAACCGGTTTTCTTTTCGTCAAACTTATACAAACGATTTGATTTCTAAATATACAAATACAATAACATAAACAAATACATAAAGGATACAATACGTTCATCGAAATTCATTTCTACGACAAGGTTGCCGTGTCGCCAACAGTAATTGTATTACGTAACTAATTATAAATAAATAAATAAATAAATAAATTAAATCTCGGAAAAAATTTCACTTAAGTATTTGGTTTTATTTAAGTATTTACTATTTATAATATCTTCCCTCGGATTCTTTAATATGAAAATTATCGAATTCTAAAAAATTTTGTGAAAAACCTCCTCATATTTTTTGACTTTTTACTAGGGTTTGGGATTTCCCGGACTTTTTTATTTCCCGGGAAACGGGAATGAAAAAATTTGATTCCCGGGAATCCCGGGAAATGTTTTTGAACAAAATTGTTAATAAAAACCACCTATATAAATAATTTTTGTTAAAAAAAAAAACACTATTTCATTACAAATGCAGTCTGTGTAGTGAGAATTCAAAGTTAAAAATATCAGAATGTTGAACATTTGATTACACATAAATTAATCGCAGCACTGCCAAATGAATTGCATGATTCCAGCAGAAAGCACCTACTGGACTGTCGGAAACAAACCGTTTTATCACACTTGGCTCATTAGATATGGTGGCCACAATGTTATTTTCCAAAGACAATTAAAACTCTTCTAGTCTTATTTCTACAATTCTTCTTATTTCATCAGCATTATATCTTCCTGATATATAAACCAACCCCAGGTTATAAAATGAATTAATTACGTTTATACTTATGTTCAAATATCTCTTTTGTGATATTCTTGCCAATTCATTTAAGATTATAGTAAATCTCCTATTGTTAGAAATATTGCTCAATATTTCTTTTATCATGATATCTTTTACATGATTGTAGTAATTTAATATAATGTTCTTTACATCGGTTTCTTTTTTTCAATGCCAGGTTTTTATTATAAAAACTTTCTCGAATAAACGAAAATCTAGTTATGGTGCGGATTGACTGCGGCTAATTTGGATACCATTTTAGGAAATGTTTGCCCTACCATAATACCTTTAATGCCTATTCAGCTTACACTTTTTCTTCGGATACTTTGCTAATTTTAGCTTGTTGTTGTTTTCTTCAAGAGAAGTTGCATGGCCATCAATTTTTTTTTTGTGAACCAAATTTAGATACCACCGTTAACCATTAGTCTTTTCTTTTCACATTTAATAATGAAAACGTTACTTATAAAATTATTGACCCTTAATATAAAGGAGTATTTTAAATTTAAAGTCGACTTTATTTTTAATCAAACGGTTTTGTTCATTTTGTGTATGAAAACCTTACAAAAATATTTATATTTTCAAATATTTTGATTGGTTGAAAATAAATTAACCAATCAGAATGCTCCAAAAATAAACCAAGTCAAGGTATACTGCCACCCAATATTTTAACTAAAGTCGACTTTACCTAAATTATACATTTGAAAAATTTAGATAGTAAGGGCGATTATTTGTAAAAAACAAAGCTTTTTTTCATATTTCTTTTAAACATTTTACCAAGTTTTTAGGCTTTACTACTTAAATTTTGAATAAGTTATGCGAAAAATCTTTATTAGTTGAAATGCTCCTAATTACTTGGCAAAGATTTTATTTGTGTGTCAAATAAATGTATTCCTTTTAAACGATTTTAACAATGAAATTTTTGTTTTGGTATTTAAAATGTTTTTTATGACTAAAATTAAAAAAATCCTATTCGAAACAAAAACAATTTAAAAAAATTAATATTTTTAAAATTTCCCGTTTTCCCGGGAAAAATATATTATTTTCCCGGGAATTCCCGGCAAACTTTTCCCGGGATTTCCCGGGAATTCCCGCCCGGGAATTCCCGAACCCCATACCCTACTTTTTACCGTAAAAAAATTTTACATTTAAAAAAAAATTGTTAATTCTAAAACATTAAAAAAATATCAGATTTGAAGTCATATTTTTATAAAAAAAAATCACACATCTATGCAAAAATTACCATTTTTAAAATATTTTTAGTGCTTTTTCGTATTGTTTCAAAGAAATTTTAGATAAATTTAATATCACTGCATATTTTAAATTTTTTTTTATATGAGAAAAACTGGGGTTTTTAAAAACTTTTAGTTTTTGATTAAAAATTTGTGATGAATTTCATAAGTAAATACAAGTAGTTTTTAAAAAAATATGTACTATTTTTTGGCCAACTGTAAATGTGGTATTAAAATATGTTAATTTTAATTTAATATCCCTGCAAAAAGAGAACATCGACTTTTTAATGCATGACTTTTTTCTCTACATTCAAAATAAGATAATGCAAAAATAAAATAAAACAAATACAACAACACATAGCGACATGACGCACAAGCATACCCAACAAACAAATCGTTCCGTTTACGTACCGTTTTCGGTCCGTCATAATCGGAATCCAACTCCGTTTACGTACCGTTTTCCGGATCCGTATACGGATCAGAAAACGGATTTTAAGGAACATCGAAACTGATTCTAATCCGTTGAAAGTCCGTCAATGACGTACCGTTTACGGGCCGTTATGTCGTGTAAAAAACTGACAAGTCCGTTGAAAGTCCGTCATTGACGTACCGTTTACGGACCGTTGCGTCGTGTAAAAAACGGACAAGTCCGTTGAAAGTCCGTCAATGACGGACCATTTACGGACCGTTATGTCGTACATAACCGGAGTGACTCCGGACCAAAAACGGACTTGTATATCTATCTAAATTGACTAATTTTGAATAAATTTTGTTTTTTTGATTTTTAATAGATTTATTAGTAACGATATTATTTACATTTACACTATATTTAGTACCTCAGTATACCTTTGAGTTTACCTCTTTATCTAGCGCATCAATTCACGACAGTCACCCATAATAGAATCGATCATCTACATGCAAAAGAAAAAATAAATTAGTTATGGTTTAATTGATTGTATTTACGAAACATTATGGTTTAATTGATTGTATTACTCGAAACAACAACAATTTACACACAATTTGGGAAAAATTGAGTAGCCGCATTAACGTACGTGGAACAGAGCTTTTGTTATAAAAACAAACGATCTTACATAAACCACAAACCATTGTAAAACACGCACTAAATTTTATTAATCTTACCATCTAATATACATATGTATGCGACTTGATGGTGTGTTTATTGTGTTGTGTTGGATATATTCTAGCTATCGCTACCAATTTATCGCCACAAAAAGTTTTTAAAAGAATTTAATTGTTTTTATTTTAAACACAAAGTCCGTATTTTACGGTACGGAAACGGAGTTAAAACGTATTATGTTCGAAAATCCGATTACACGGTCCGTTAATGTTCCGTATACGTACAAGCTTTGACGGATACGTGTATTACGGACCGTTAATGTGCCGTAAAAGCCGGATTCATGATTCCGTATGTGCCGGAGTGTCCGTAAAAATGTTTCTTGGGTAGTTTTCTACTGAAAAATTGTTAAATTTACAGCAGTATCGGATCTTTCCTATGACACGCTCGTGTTAAATTCATTGATGGAAATGCCAAATTTTGAACTACTAACAGCTCCAGAAAAAACACAACTCAAAAATAAAAGTAGTTCAAATTTGTCATTTCCACCAATGAATTTAACACGTGCGTGTCATAGGAAAGATCCGATACTGCTGTAAATTTAACAATTTTTCAGTAGAAAACTATGCTTGTGCGTCATGTCGCTATGTGTTGTTGTATTTGTTTTATTTTATTTTTGTTTATTATTTTATTGGATGTATATAAAATAGTCATTCTTTTTGAAGTACTCCTTAATATTTTTGCTGGGATACAAATAAAAAATATTTAAATAAAAAAAACTCATTACTTGTAACCTATACTGCGAGAATATCTGCAGGATATTAATGAGTTTTTGCATAAAACCAATGAAGTTTCAATGGAATTGGTCCATTGGAACTTTTCATTGAATTAATAGAATTTTTAATATAAAGCACCGTAAGTTGTTTGTGTTTCACGTGAAAAAACTGTTATACTCCATATAAAAAAAAATATTTTTCACGACAATGAGTTTCACGTGAAAATTGTGTAGACTTTGTTTTAACGCAAATTTAATATACAAGACTATTATTTTAATTGTGTCTTGGTTATGAAATTAAAAAATTGTTCGTTTTTATAAATTAAATTGCAATTTGAGGACTTTAAAGTTTGAGTGAAATTTTTTCACGTGAAAAACAACTTACGGTGCTTAATGTGAAAAATTTCATTTTATTAATTATCATACACTCGATGAAAAAGTTTCTTAAAATATATGAAGCTTTTTAATCGATTTTAGAAAATAAAAAATCTCATTAAAATTCGTCCAGCTAAATTCTCCCTTTGTAGAGATAATGAGTGTTTTTTAGGAAGCTACCGCGATTGACATGCCCTTCCTAAAATAATTCGTTTTATAATACAAAAGTAAGAGGTTACATATCCTAACTTCTTACAAAACTCATTACCGGCTAATAGTAGAAGGTTTTGTTGGGATCTGGATTTATGTCGACTATTACCATTCTGAGAACTTTTTTCATATCAGAATCTTCATTGTGTTTCCTATGAAAATATTATTTAATTTTTAAATGCTTTTTACAAAACAGAACATTAAAATCTTGTGATTATTTCAATAGAAAAGTTCGCGAATTTAGAAATATTTTCTCTTATAAAGTGTTCGGATTATGTGTTGCGATCTCTTTATTTATTTATGACAAAATTTACAATAGAAAATTCTTTTAAGTTTATGTTAAGAATTTTTTAGTTAACTCGTACATTTTATTTTTACTGAAAAAAAAACTAGTGTTTCCAATTCGATTAATCGATTAACCGATTCCTCGAATAATCGCCTCTATTTCGGTTAATGTCGAAACAAATAATTTAAAACTCAAATAATTATTCGATGCGAATAATCGGTTAAAACAGGTCGATTAACCGGTTACAATTTTAATATGAAATTTTTCCCTTATTTTTTCCCAAAACTTCATAATTTTCTTAACTTTGGTTAAAAAACTACAAGAAAAGCTTAGAATAAACATCAAATTACAAAAATACCATCAAATTCTTTTAAAATTGAGTGAAAGTGACCGTTAAGATTTTAGATACCTTTTTAAGCAAAATAAAGGTGTTTCTAAAACTACCCAAAATACACGAAGTGTCTGGCTGGATCAGCGTCGAAGTGCTCTATAGGCTTTAATTAATACAGTAGGCGATTTTTGATTCTGTTCTTTTAAAAATGAAAACTAATGTAAATTCTATTTCCATGTCCTTCAAGGCAAGGTTGCATTTTTATTTTATTTATTTTATTTTTTCAAATATGTGTCCCACAACTGTCATCTTAATCCTATAGAAACTCTACATTTTCTCACATCTCCAAAGAAACTGTGTATAATCGATTCAAAACCACATCAATTCTACAACATCTGCAACTACACCATTTTCAGTTTTATTTCAAAATTGTTTAAAAATGTTTTAAAATTATCCAAATATATTTTAAAATTGTCTAAAAAGGTTTAAAAATTGTCTAAAATGTTTCAAAATTATCCAGAAATTTTTTAAATTCTTCCAAAAATATTTTAAAATTGTCCAAAAAGCACTCAAAATTGTTCAGAAATGTTTTAGAATTATCCAAAAATCTTCCAAAATTGTCCAAATATTTAGCGTGTTTTTTAATCACCAGGATTTAAAATTTTTCATGCAAAAAATGGATTTATTAAATCCAAAAAAAAAAGCTGGATTTAATAAATCCACAATAAAAGCACAAATATATGAAACAGCCTATTAATTTAATGTCAGAAAAAAATACGAATGAAAATTAAAAGAGAAACAAAAAAATTGAAAAACTAAAAAATAAAAGGTTTTTCTTAAATTTATTTTTATGAAATATGTTTAGAAAAAAAAAAACTACACCTCACCAAATACATATTTTTCATCTTGGACATCGAGAAATAGCTCAAATAGAAATGGCAATTTTTCACTCTACAGTAAGTAATTTAATTAAATCCAATTAGTGAATATTAAATATTGCAATGGAATTTTTCAATTGTGTAAAAATATAAATTGAAGTGATAAAACTGAAAAGGCAGACTGTTTATTGCTGTTTTATGTAAAATATAATTATGAATTAAAAGTTAAAGTAGATTCCTTCATCATCGAATTCGGTACTAAAAATTAGGGTGAAAGAAGTGTCGGACAGAAAATTTTTTTAAAATAGGAATACTCTAACCCCATCTGTTGAGCACTTTTAGAAATACTTTTTGGATTTATTAAATCCAAGTGATTAGAAAAAACGGCTATTGTTTAAAATTGTCTAAAAAACTTTGATATTTGTCCAATTGCATTTCCAAATTGTCCAAAATGTATTTTAAAATTTTCAAAATGGATTTCAAAATTACAAATATATTTTAATATATTTTATTTGTATTTAAGAAAATTATATTTGTATTTTAAAATTGTTCAAATACATTTCAAAATTATTCACTTGCATTTAAAAATTTTAAATATGTATTTCAGAATTGTAAAATTGCATTCAAAATAATTCCATTTGTATTTCAAAATTCTCCAAATGAATTTCAGAAATTTCCAAATGTATTTAAAAAGACTCTATTTGTATTCCAAAATTGTCCAAATGTATTTAATAAAATTCCAATTGCATTTCAAATTTTTCCAGAAATTTCTACTTTTATTTTAAAAGCATTTTTACAAACATACATCTCTTTCATAATGAAAATTTTATAGGAATTACGAGAATTAAGAGAAAGAGAAAGCTTGTATGTTTGAAAAAATACTTTTAAAATAAAAATAGAAATTTCTGAAATACATTTGGAAAAATATACCCCTCAATTCATAAATTCTTTTTAAAGTTATAGCAGGTTAACAAAACGTCATTTTCATACAAAATTTGTTCAATAAACCTCCTATAATTTTACAAAGCGTTTATAAATTTAGGGGTTCGAATTTTATTAAATACATAAATACAGAAGGGAATGTTAGCTCAAACTTTGGATAATTTTGTTTATTGTTAATGGCCCTTAAAAACGGAAAAAAGACTGAGAAATTTAACAATTGTTTATGATATTCTTTAGTCTACTAACTCTGCTATTCAGAAAATTTTTTTGCAAATTTTTGTAGAGTAAATTGGTATTTTCATTTAACTAATATTTTACTCAAATGGAACTAAATTTTTTTTTTTATTTCTTCAGGGGAGGAGGAAGAACTTTGGATAATAATTTTTTTAAATGCAATATTATATTTATTGTAGTATTGATTAAATTTGCATTCAAAGAAATTTTGTATCCAAAGTTTTACAGATTAAAAAAAAATGTCGTAAGAAGTAAAAAATCTACCATGAGTTATGCTATTTTTAACTTAGGTACTAATATTTAGAAAAAAATCTCTTAGTTTCAGCAGTTTCTTTTTGCCATTTTTAACTAATTTGTAATAGCTTCATATCAGAAACCGGATGCTGTTTATCAACCTACATGATTCAAAAATAAAGCCTTTTACTATTAAAAATAAAAACTTTACAGATATATATAAATTTGGAAAAAAAATATAACTATTAATTTTTCAAACTAGTTATATAGTTATATTTTTTTTTCCAAATTTATCTATATCTGTAAAGTTTTTATTTCTAATTTGTTACTAGCACACACTGTAAAATTGCTTATTTAAAAATTTTATTTGTACATTATTGTTTTCTTCTACTGAACGGCAGAAAACAGGCTTTGAATTCAGTGAACTTATTTTATTTTTTTTCAATTCAGTGAACTTATTTTATATTTTTTTTTCAATTCAGTGAAATTATTATTTTATTTTTTAATTCACTGAATGTAAATTTATTTTTTTTTTAAATCACTGAATGAAAATGAAATTGAATGAATTCAGTGGTGAATTAATTCAGTAAGGTGCTTATGGTGCTTAGTGAATTAATTCATAGAATTTTTAATTCAGAATTGAATTAAGGAATTAATTCTTCTAAGCTCTGTATGAGACCCACCGTTAGTGTTTTTGTTGGTAAAAAGTTAAGGAAATACAATAATTTTGTTTTAAACGATTAATCGATTAATCGCCAATTTTCTCGAATAACCGACCGAATAACCGATTAATCAGTTTTGGTGATTTTTCGAATAATGCAATAACCGGTTACCGCCTATATCGAATAATTGGAAACAGTAAAAAAAAACTAACTAAACATTTAAAAAATGTCGAAATGGGGTTGAGCAGATTATCCCGAACGCCTTTTTGGTACTTTTTATAACAACTTTAAAAATTTTAAAAAATGTTAGAATTAAGAAAAAAGATTATCGCCATTGACGCAATTGTTTTGTCCAATGTCCAGTCCCATGTGCGATCCGATAGCGTTTGAGACTCCTAATCTTATACCCTCTTGCATCTAGTTCATAAAATATATATATACAGGACTACCATATAAGGTACAAAATATTTTTAGCTCCCCCCCCCCCTTGAGCGAATCCTGGATCTGCGCCTGCTATTAACAGTAACGAAACGATTTTTTGAGTGTATGACAATTGTTTACCATTTAATAAAAAAAATCAAATTTTACAAAACTAAGTAATTTTCATATATTTTTTTACAAAAGAAATGATTTTGAAAATATGACCTTTTCCACAAAGGTTGCTCCCCTATCGATGTTCTTGAGCGGGCGGTGGAAAATTTAGGGTAAATCCTTTGGAACATGTTTGCTTATGGTTCAAAATTAAAAAAATTGATCTAAGTGGCGTGACTTTTTTTGCCACATTCAGAAACATTAAATTTTGTTCAAAAATTCATCATTTTCGACCAATGCTGGGCGTAGGGTGCATGCTCAAAAATGTTCTGAATTGGAATATTAAGCATTTCTGAAGCTTATTCTTTTCGAAAATGTCCAAAAATGTTAAAAAGCTTTCAAAAGCTTGGATATGAAAGTGAATGAAGTAACCCCCCCTTTATGGAAAAAAATGCCATTTTCAGGACACGCTTAAAAGTTTTGACTTTAAAAAACTATCACTGCTAAACGGCTCCAAATAATTAAAAATAGTTTTCATTGTGAAATTTTGAAAGGTCATGGTAATGATACAACAAAATTTCAAACATGTTATTCTGATAATGAAAAACTTATTGGGAAAAACCAAAAGTCAAGGTAAAAAATAAAAATTTTGAAATTTAAAGTTAAATATTTTTTAAACTATAAGAGATACTATGATATTAGAAGCATGTCTTATAATTTATCTTATAACATAGATTACAAAAAGTCTAAAATTAGCAAAATCGGTTCGCATTTGTAAAAGTTGCACGACAATAAAGCTTTTGTATACCCGAGATGGTCAACTTTGACACTCTGTAGCGTACCCTGTGATAAAACAGGGTGTCTACGATACTAATTTTCTGAAAGCCTAGATCTTTCTCTTCAGTTCTTGTGAACATTTTTTTTCGATTGGGTCAGTAGTTTAGAAGATCCATAATTACTACCATTTTTTTTGGTTTGGAACCACTGTGCGATGTTTTCTTTGTTTTATTTTTAAATACAATTTTTCTATATTTTCCTTTGGGTTCTTTAAATTTTTGTTTTCGAATTATATTTAAATGTTTTTATTTGTCATTCTTACAAAACAATTTTTATTGTAAATGAACAACAACAAATGTATCACTTATTGATCATAAGTAGCAAACATTTTTTACGCTACCAATATATGACAGCGCTACCTGAGCGCTCAGACTGAGCGGTTAGTGATCAGGTTGTTCAGCAGATAGTTGTACAACTGTTGTAGAACTGTTGACTATTAAATTGGGCAGGTTTACCAGAAAAACCCGCTACCGCTAAAATTGATATGTAGCGCTTTATGATAACCTTAATCTGGTGAACAATGCTGTTTTTGTTTTAAAATAAAAATATTTGTAGAGGTTTCTTTAATTTTTTTGAAATTTTTTATTCCTTTATAATCATATTTGTATATGTTTATGTTTATTATTCTTTAAAAAAATATATAAAAACAAACGACAGCTGATGTATCATTAACTGCTCACAAGCAGAGCTTTGAAGAATTAATTCCTTAATTAAATTTTTCAATTCTGAATTAAAAATTCGATGAATTAATTCACTAAGCAGCATATATTGAATGGAATTAATTCATATTTGCTTTCGTTCGATTTATTTTGTTACGAATTAATTCAATTGCAATAGTTCTTTTTATTAAATCAAATGAATTAATTCACCGGTGAACGCGTTCAATTTTATAAATCGAACGGAAAAAAAGTGAATTAATTCCTTTCTGAATTAATTCACCACTGAATTCATTCAATTTCATTTTCATTCAGTGAATTTAAAAAAAATAAAATCACATTCAGTGAATTAAAAAAAATAATAAGTTCACTGAATTAAAAAAAATAAAATAAGTTCACTGAATTCAAAGAAAACAATAATGTACAAATAAAATTTTTAAATAAGCAATTTTACAGCGTGTGCTAGTAACAAATTAGAAACCGGATGCTGTTTATCAAGCTACATGATTCAAAAATAAAGCCTTTTACTATTAAAAATAAAAACTTTACTGATATAGATAAATTTGGAGAAAAAAAAATATAACTATATAACTAGTTAAAAAAATTAATAGTTATATTTTTTTCCAAATTTATTCACTGAATGAAAATGAAATTGAATGAATTCAGTGGTGAATTAATTCAGTAAGGAATTAATTTACTTTTTTTCCGTTCGATTTATAAAATTGAACGTGTTCACCAGTGAATTAATTCATTTGATTTAATAAAAAGAACTATTGCAATTGAATTAATTCGTAACAAAATAAATCGAACGAAAGCAAATATGAATTAATTCCATTCAATATATGGTGCTTAGTGAATTAATTCATCGAATTTTTAATTCAGAATTGAAAAATTTATTTAAGGAATTAATTTTCAAAGCTCTGGTAGCGCTACCACAACATGTTGACTTATCGGTAGCTAATTAAATCGTTCACCAGTTTATTGAGTAGCGGTTTAGTAACAGTTGAGTGTCTGGTTGTATCTGCCGCTCTCATAGTAACTGCCGAACGCACCCAATGCAACAATGTAATTCTACTATCCAGTATACTGTGAAGAAAATCATTTTATTCGCACAGAGTTGTATTTTTGGAATGACAACAAAAAATTAGGTGGCAGCATTACACATATTTTCACAGCTGTCTACATTTGTTGTTGCACTTATTTGGAAAAAAAAAATTCTAAAACGTTGTAAGCCAAAAACTAGATAATTTAGTTGGAAATTTATAACAAATTTACTAAAATGCAAGGTTTTCTAAAGCGGAGAATACACGTGGGAACATTCGTAAAAAAATGCCCTTTTTTTTGTGAATGTGTGTGTGTGCGTGTTGACATCGTGCAATTCGTGTTTACGAAATTTTTTGATATTTTTTATTCCCTACTCAATGTTCCTTTGTGTATTCTCTGCTTAACAGATCAATATATAATAAAAAAAATTTTAAGCAGTGTCAAGTTCTGGTGGTTTGGCCAGTTTGGCAAAGTAGTCGCATTTGTGACCAATAACGGTTCAATTAGACGTGCCATAACCATATAAATCAGCTCTTCAAACCAATTTTAAGGCACATCTTCATGAGAGAGAAAACTGCTAGAGATAGAGCAAAAACATCCCTAATTAGCTTAAATCATTCACAATAGAGCTAATTAGAGGTGTATTTTGCTCTATCTTTAGCAGTTTTCTCTCGCGTGTAAATGTGCCTTTATGGGCTACAATGTATTCGATTATTGGTGACGTGCCATAACCGTAGATACCAATCGAATTTTGGTTTTCTGCTATGGCGATATGGTTATGGCACGTCTAATTGAACCTTAACAGGGTGTTTAATAATGAATACAAAAACTTGCAAAATTTTGTTATGTACAAGAACATTTTTTTAATTAAAATTTTATTTACTATAAGGTTTGTTTTTTCGAATTTTATATCTATAACAACTTGTAAAAAACGACTATCCGTACTTACCTGATTTTCTTTTATTTTTTGTAAACAAATAAAATTTTAACATTTGGGGTCGCCTTTGTACAAAGCTGTGTTTTCGACTTAACTATATCCGTTAACTCATAAAAAACCTCAAAGTGCATAAAAACGATTTTAAGACAAAAACTAACACATTACTTTTCGTATGCAGGTTAACTTTCAACACGGATAATTATCAAGTTGAACTCTCGACGTTTATACATTTTCACATCTAACGTAACTTATTTGCGTTACTTCCTAGGAACTTTTGCTGACGTACGTTCGATTATAACGGAAAAATTAAAAACATAACCTGTATAAAAATGTTTTATACAGATTTGCTTTAAAGACTTAACGTTGATAGGCATGATACAAAATACGGCTAAAAGCTGTTTTCGTACAGACTTCGCTGTTTTCGTACAGACTTATTCATTTGTTAGCTTTTGTTGTTTTTCATATTTTATGAAATAAAAAATTCTAAAATTTAAAATATTTTTTTGACAAATATTTTTATTTACATTTGAAAGAGGAAAGCCAAGAATTTTTAAGAGTTGGCAGCATTTTTATAACTACTTAATTTTTAAGGCCCGATTACTGAATGTCCAGTTAAAATTTATCCAACAGATAAATTGAAATTTTATGTGGAAAACAAATGTGTCAGTTAAAGTCTTAGTAGCTAACTGGGCATTATGAAAATTAAGCTAAGAAGCTTAATTTATACCTACTTAAAAGTTTTATAAATGCTTAAATTTGTATGGAATATTTATACAAAATAAATTCGAAAAAAAACAAACCAATTTAAGTGCGTTCCCGTACGTTACTGCGGGTACCCAAACTTGCCGAATTTTACCCAAAAGCGTTCCCGTGTCTAAAAATTGGGTAAATGACAACGCTAATGAGTGTTTTTGTGTTTCTCTTTTTTCCAAAATTTACCCAGACTTTCTTCGGGTAAACTTTGGTAACTTTAAAACGAACAGTTTATGCAAAGATCAAAAACAATTGTGAAAATAAATTCAAAATTTGAATTAAATAAATACACAAAGGAACTTATTTTTTTACAATAATTAATTGAATAAAACTGGAATTATTACATTTTTGGGTTAGAAAAGTGGTTTTTTGCGTTCCCGTACTATTGGGTAATTTTATCATTTTGTGGGAAGATTTTGTGCTTACACTCAGATAAAAAAGTTAGTAAAAAAATTGTAAACAGTTTGCAATCGGTCTTTATCATTTTTGTACTGATTTTTGGTACAATTGTTTTTTTAGGAATAATTTTTGCTATTCTCTTATTACAAATTACGGATTATTTTACTAATTTTCGTTGCTAATTTCAGCAAAACATTTTTACTAATTCTTCAAAACCGAGTGCTAAACTTAGCAAAAAATATACTGATTTAATAAAAAAAGATACCTAATGAAATTTTGTTTACAAGAATTCGTTGATTTTTTAGAATTAGAATTGTTTAGTTTATATTTATTATTATCAGGTCAAGTTTATAATGGCACAAAAAAAGGTTGAAATTGGTACGCAAAATGGCACAAAAAACAACAAAATTGCCATGAAAAATGCAAAAAAATTTCAAATATTTCTAAGAAAAAACAATAATGAAAGAATTCAGTTTAACTGCTAAAATGCAGTTGGCGAGAACAAGAAATCCTCATTGAGTTTATAATTTAACTTAACAAATATTACTAGAAACTCTAAAAACGTCGTCCCCTGACGATTTCCTTAGGCAATAATGCGATAGGGACACATGCCTTCAGCAGATTATTTTTCACAATTTGTTAAATACGTTTGGGATTTTAGCACATTTAATTCCTTTAATGCAATTAATGTATATCCTGATAAAAATAAATTTAAAAATGTAAATTATTATGATTTCTAAAGTTTGAGATTTCCGTTACTGTACAAGAAAAAATCCAGAATTTCATTTTTACCAACATTAAAATTTTTTTTTTAATTTTTTCCAAAAATGATCTACATAATAATTGGAAAAATGGCATTTAATGGCAAATGCCAAAAAAAAAACTTGTCTTGGTTATTATTGATATATTCTTAGTTTGGAAATAAAACTCAGAAAATTTTATTATATCTCCAATTCATAAAAAGGTAATAACTGGAGAACCGTTGCAATTTTTACTCCAAATTTCAGGTACGATGGAGTAATTATACATTTTATACAATCCAACGAAAAAAAAATGTTTCATTATTTATTAGTACACTTTGTTGCTAATTTCAGCAGATTGATTTTAAATTGCAGTTTACAAAAATTTACTGAAATTTAGTAGCGTCTACTAATTATTTATACTATGCAAATCAGTAGACATATGTTGCTAAAATTAGCAAAAAAAATACCGCAGTGCTCAAAACAGAATTTTTGGTTGAGTGTACTTTCATTTTACCGAACTTTACCCAAAAAGTAAAGGAACACACATATACTATGGAACACACTTATTGTTATCTCTATAGCATATAGTGCTTCATAAACATTTAAGTATTTATTATGCAACAAAAACTTACAGTAAAACTTGTTTAAGACGAACTCCGGGGGACCAGAAAAATTAGTTCGTTATAAGTGAGATTTGCAAGAACCGGTCCAAAAGTTTGTTTAAATTTTTTTAATTATCCACAAAATATTTAATAATTCTAAAAAAATTCAAAAATTGTAAAATTTCTTTACTTGATTTCTAAAATAACTTGTTTGCAATATATTTAAGAAAAAATGTCTGTATGTTCGGTGCAAAATTTGTCAAAATACAAAAATATATATAAAAAAACCGCCAAATTTTGGAAAGTTCGTATTAAAAATGGAAAATTTTATGAAAATTTGTTTGTGGGACCATCAGAAACAGTTCGTTGTAACCGAGGGTTCGTATTAAGCGAGTTCGTATTAACGGATGTTTTTATATTGAAATTGCTGGCATAGTCGGAAATTTGAAACTAGTTCATACTAACCGAGAATTCGTCTTATCCGAGTTCGTATTAAACGAGTTTTACTGTAATTAATAAAATTTTATATAAACATTTTGTGCAAAAAATACTATAAAGGAAATATTTAGTTGCATTTAATTATTTGTGATATTAGCTAAGGAAAAAAGTAAACAATTTAAATAATGAAAACTTATATTGCTGTGATTGCTGTTACCAATTGATAATATGTCTGTTCCCGTACTTTACCGAAGTTACACAAACTAGCCCAAAGGCGTTCCCGTACTCAAAATTGCGTGTAAATTGTTGTTGTTTGTTTTGTTTTGGGTTCCCGCGGGTACCCGCGGTAACGTACGGGAACGCACATAATATGTTGATCAGTCTCTAGTTTTTTTTATTGTTTTTTATTATTTCTTTTCCACACACAGATGCTTAAAGTTTTTAATAACAGTTTGTATTTGTTAATCAAGCAGTCGTCTTATAATTCGGTTAAAGTAATTGTACAACAGTTGACAAAACGTGATTTTAGCTCAGCCAATATAATGGAGAAATTTGATTTACCTCAAAGATTACAAGGCAGTACTCCAAGTGTTTGGTAATTTGATCCGAATAGTTAACAAATGATTGATTTTTATGTATTTTCTTATATATAGGAATGAATATATTACTTTAGCTATGCAATATAAACCCCTAAACTTGGGTCAAGGTTTTCCCGATGATGCGGCTCCAGAATATATTACCAAGGCTTTGAGTGATATAGCCAAGGATGAAAATCCGCTGTTACATCAATATACCAGAGGCTTTGTAAGTATTATTATATGCTTTCCCCTGATTATTCTTCTAAATTGTACATTTTAATTTCAGGGTCATATGCGTTTAGTGCAGGCTATTTCCACTTTATACTCTAAATTAATACAACGTGAATTGAATCCTTTAAATGAAATACTCATTACTTCTGGTGCCTATGAAGCTTTATATTCTTCCATTATGGGTCATGTTGATGTGGGTGATGAAGTTATTATTATAGAACCATTCTTTGATTGTTATGAACCCATGGTTAAAATGGCTGGTGGTGTTGCCAAGTTTATACCTTTAAAACCGGTAATTATAATAAAGTTATTCTTTTTATTTCAAATTCAGGCTGAATGAGGTGGTGTTGTCGATATCGATAGTTAGCAAGGTTGGTTACCGTTATCGTTATAATACCGTTATCGCTAAAATACCGTTTCAAATTGAATACCGTTACCGTTACCAATACCTCTAAAAAAGTTTCCAAATACCGTTATCGTTACCGATACCGTTATTTTTATGGGTGGTTATCGGTATTTTACCGGTATTTATTAATTTATATAAAAAATGCAAAATTTTTAATTTTTTTGTAATAATCTTGAGTTCTTTTTATAAACAAAAAATTATAGATAATAATGTCAATTATTGAAACAACCAGCAGTGAATTTAAAACTTATAATCTGGGATTTTAACGCTTGAAATCAAAAATATGCTAAGTTTTTAATTTTTTTGTTGTATGTTTTTAACGCAATTTATAATACCGGTACGTACCGGTATTGCTGCTTCGATAACGGTATACCGTTACCGAAACAGTCTTAAATACCGTTACCTTTACCGTTACCGTAATAAACAAAATTCGATACCTTTACCTTTACCCTTACCGTTATTCGTTTCGGTAACCAACCTTGATAGTTAGACGTATTTCCTAAAAGTCGTTATCAAAACAATTTTTGCAAAATTTTTCAAGCTAGTTCACGTTATATAAAATTGGTCTTCTGGTTTTTAGAGAATAACAGAAGGTACAATTTCATCTGCTGACTGGAAATTAGACGAATATGAGTTGAAAAAGCTTTTTAGCAATAAAACTAAAATGATTATTTTAAATACACCACACAATCCAATTGGCAAAGTATTTAATCGTCAAGAACTTGAACTTATTGCTGATTTATGCAAAAAATTTAATGTTTTATGTTTATCTGATGAAGTTTATGAATGGATGGTATTTGAAAATAACAAACATATACGTATATGTACTTTGCCTGATATGTGGGAACGTACTATTACCATTGGATCGGCTGGCAAAACTTTTTCAGTCACTGGTTGGAAAACTGGTTGGGCATACGGTCCTGCTAATTTGATAAGAAATTTACAAATGGTTCATCAAAATTCGGTATATACCTGCCCTACACCTCTACAAGAAGCAGTAGCCAGAGGGTTTGAATTGGAGTTGACTCGTTTAGATACGGATGAATGTTTTTTCAAAAGTTTACCCCGAGAATTACAGGTTAAGCGCGATTTTATGGCAAAATTTTTACAAGATGCTGGTATGAAACCAACTATACCAGAAGGTGGTTATTTTATGTTAGCTGATTGGACTAATTTGGGTGAGTTTTTCTTTTTAAATGTTTGTGAAATCATATTTTAATTATTCTTCTTTAATTGTATAGAAAAGAAAATTAATATTAATACGGAACCTGACAAATATCGTGATTATAAATTCACTAAATGGATGACTAAGAATATGGGTCTTCAGGGCATACCTCCAAGTGCATTTTATAGTGAATCTCACAAAAATTTGGGCGAGAATTTTGTACGTTATTGCTTTATTAAAAAACAAGACAATTTGGAAAAAGCTTCTCAATTATTAGAGAAATTTAAGAAAGTCTAGAATATGTATATATATTTGTAAATGGTATGGGCTGAGCCTTATTTATATAAATGATTTTATACATTTTAATAATATAGACTATTAAAAGATTGAACATATCGATACCTTAGATGCAATACTCTATATCTGCAAGAATACAATTGTTCAGGAGAGCAATAAAACTAATTCACGCGCTTATAAGATTTTTTTGAATCAATCTGTCTTCTAGAATGTTATTTAAAAATTGCAACTTATTCCTATATATATTTATTTTGAAATTATTTGCGTTATTTACGTCGCTAATGCAGATATAGAGTTCTGAAATAAAATTTTTATATAATTTTATGATAATACTAGCATATATGTAGTTTTGGTAAATATAAAAAATATGCATTATTAGGAACAAATGACCGTATAAATCTCTCTATACTTTTTGTGGAAAACAATATTATGTGCCTTCAAATATCAGCGAACACAGAATTGTTAATCAGGGATGGAAAAGGCTCCCTCGTTCGGTTTATTGAAATTAATAATCCAAGAACTATTATATCCATATCGTATTCCAAAAATTAATGGTTATTTTGGAAAAAAAAAATTGGAAAAAAAATTTTTCAAAAACGAAAAAGTTTCCAGAATGTTAATCGCTTGCAGAATGTTAATCGCTGATTAAGTTTCTTAATTCATTTTATGCGGCACAAATCCTTTTATTCACACTCCGCCATTATTTGGAATTTTTTCATTACGGTGTATTTTAATCCATAATCCAAGACTATTGCACTCATATCTTGCCCAAAGTTTGGTGATAAGTTTGCAAAAACAAAAAAAAAATGCGAAAAAAAAATTTGCGAAAAGGAAAATTTTACACCAATATATTCGTTTGCAGAATGTCAATAGTTGATTAGCTCTTCTAAGTCATTTTCTGTCCTTTTTTGCATTCCGCCGTTATTTAGCAATTTTTTAAGTGCGATTTTTTTAAATTTATAATCTAGGGACTATAATACCCATCTCACATAATAACGTTTGGTGGTTGATAGTAAAAAAAAATCGCAAAAAAAATTGCAAAAAGGAAATTTTTTCCATTAATATATTTCTTTACAGAATGTAAATCGCTGACAAAGTTTTTAAATTAAATTTTTGTACCATAAAGTCTTTTTTTCGCGTTCCGCTATTTTGCAAATTTTTAGGTGCGGTTTTTTTAAATTTATAATCTTGGGACGATAATACACATTTCATAAAACAAAGTTTGGTGGTTAATTGGAAAAAAAAGAAAAAATCGCGAAAAATTTAATTTGCAAAAAGCAAAATTTTTGCATCAATGTAAATCGCTGATTAATTTTTAAAATTAGTTTTTTGTACCATAAAGCCTTTTTTCGCCCTTTTCCGGGATTATTTTTCAATTTTTTAAATGTGGATTTTTAAATATATAATCTTGGGAATATAAAACCAATTTGCACAACAAAGTTTGGTTCTTTATTTGCAAAAAAAAAAAATCGCGAAAATATTTTGCAAATAGGAAAATGTTTGCATCATTATATTCGTTTGCAGAATGTTAATCAGCGATTGAGTTTCTAAATTATTTTTTTCTACCATAAAGGCTTTTTTAGGGTTCCGCTATTATTTTGCAATTTTTTAATTGCGGTTTTTTTAAATTTATATTCTAGGGACTATAATTAGAGATGAGCGATTCGGTGATTTTTGAATAACGCTGCTACCAGTGATCGTGATTTTCAAAGCACCGTTCTTTTAAACAGTGACCGTGATCACGGGTTTGTAATAGAGATGGGCGATCCGGCGATTTTTAAGTAACATTGAATGTGATTTGCAAATCGTTGTACTTTTAAACTGTGATCGTAATCACGGTTTTTCTATGGAAAAGACTGCGATTTTGTGATAAATAAACGAAATAATATTTATAGCGAGTTTTTAAGATGTCAGTTAAACTTGGTTTAGTTAAACCGAAAACAAATTTTGTCAGCCATTTCAAAGTTTATTAACAAAAATTTGCCGGAAAAACTTTTTCTTGAGTATAATTTATTTCTTTATTGAAATAAAACAAAATAAACCACATTTTAAAAGCAGTATTCCAGTTACAAACTGCGTTAAACTAAGTTTAAAGATAATCCACTTCCTAAAAACTGGGCCTTAAAAGAAGAATAGTTGCGACCGGTAACAAAGACATGATAGAATGAGACATTTTATTCAGAAGAGTGTGAAAGCAAGTAACTGTTATTGAAAAAAAAACATGTATTACAAGAACGACATTCCGAGTAACTGCGACTTGAAATATTTGATCACTGTCGTTACCAGTGATTTATCAATAACTGTGATTAAATCACCGGTATGAAAATATCGCTCATCTCTAACTATAATGCACATCTCCTAAAATAAAGTTTGGTGGTTAGTTGCCAAAAAAAAAACTGCGAAAAAAGATATTCTCAAAAAACTTTTATGTATACCTATAGAATTCAAATAATTTAAATTTATATGCAGATATAGACTTCTGTATTTGAAAATAAATTTGTAGATATGGGAAAATGTCCAAAAAAGTGGCAAAGAATGGCTATTTTGCTTCCAAATTGATGTCATAGATGGATATAATATCAACAATGATTTTGCCATCAAAAACTAATTTTGGCCAAAATTGCAGATATAGAGTATTGAATATAGTGTCTCGATATATTTTTTATTAGATAAGCACAGTAAATGTAAAATTTTTTACTAACTTTAAAGGCATTAAATTGTAAAACTGATTTTTTTTTATAAGAAAGTTTCATTTACAATAAACCCCAAATGTTACTTTTTACCAGGAGAAAAAAATGTCTAACATGTACAAAAATTAGACTAAAAGCTTACAAAGTTATCTGGTATTTTTACAACTACATAAATTTGACGATAAATTCGACAATATGCTTAGAATAATGTTCAATAAGATATATGTATATGTAAAAATGGATTAGATTTTTATATATGATTTAAGATAAAGATGCAGTTAATCCTAATGTTCCCACTATGTTCAGGTCTTACAAGTTTTGAATCTTTTTTAAATGGAGTTAGTCGCGCCTTTATTGGGAAAGTTATCAATTTTCATATAAAATATTGTGGTTGAGAAGAACTTTTGGCATTTTTATAGCTTCAGTCGTGGGATTCTCTAATTTTTTTATGACGGTAGTTGTCAGTTTAATATGAAAACAAGTCAATTTAACTACCAAATTTTGTCGTTAAAAAGTTACAGAATTGCCCTTCAGACCTCCAAATGTGTAAAACTTGCAAATATATAATTCTGTAGACAAATTCTACTTTTTAATTTATTTTTATCCTAAACCTTGTACACTACACATAAAAATTGAAAAAGTGAGATTTTTGCTAAAACTTTTCTTTTTACGAATGGTACAAAATTTACGAATTCGAAATTTTCTTTTCGATTCGAGTTACGCGGTAACCCCCAGGTCGTTGTTGTTCAGATCTAAATGTCTCTTGTAGTTTTCAACTTGTCAAAACGAATATGTACATAAAAAGCAAAAACTAGTTTTCCCTAGTATTCTATGCTAGTATTCATGTTAAGTGTGAGTAACAAAACAAGGCTGAAGTCATGCTCCAAGAAAATGAAATATTTTCGCCTGCAACTCTAACTACCACAATTAACCTAAAAATTATTAAAAACACTTTCATTTCTTCACCTCAAAAAGTTTGTCTAAAAATTAAAATTTTTTTATTCCACCTATTTTTCGATTTTTTTAAGAAACACTACAAAAAGTAGATCTGGTAGCCGTTTCTATTTACTCATTCTAATAACGGTACATGTTTTAATAAACATACAGAGTCCCAATTTAGCTTGTTAATCGCTTTTTTAAATACTTTTTTTTTTACTACTTTATAAGCAAAATTCAGTTAACACATACTCCAAACATAACCTAATTTTCTTATTATTTGTCCAATACACTCGCCCATCGTATGGTTACATAAGCAAAGACAATTTACTTTTAAACATTAAACAGCCAGACGTTTTATTGTACAAGAATCTTATGAATTGCTTTGTTTGACGCGCCTAACACAAGTATTATTTTCATAGTTATTAAATTAATAAATCTGTCAATAGCTCGCTCTTGTACAACCTTTTTGCTATTCTTTTAAGTTAATGATAATTAAAATTTACATATCGTATACAGATTTAAGTGCCAATTCTGGTTTATCGTAGTTCATTTCTTCGGGAGTTGGAACACCTAATTCACTGAGAGTTGGGCGAATGGAATTGATGATGTAAGGATAGATTTCATCCGTTTTGTCACCACACTTGTCTTTAACACCCTCCAACCATCTGATAGCCAAAGCAATGTCATTAACACGACGACAAGCTTTCAAACCAGCATCAACAATTTTGGGTGCGGGAACCAAATCCATACCCAATAAATCGTTCATGCCCTTGCGGATCTCCCAGCCATCGATGTCAGAGCGATTAAAGTAATCTTCATAGCGTTTGTCGAATTCTTCGGCTGGGATTTCATGGCCATGAGAAGCACGTACGGCACCAACACGGCAAGTAACACCGATGGAGCTACGTACAACGTGGGAAAATTGACTGGCAGCAAGACGGAACATACTGTATAGAAAAAAATACAGTTAATTAAAAGTAAAATTAAAAAAAAATGGTTAAGTAATCGATTTTCAACCTGAATGGCTTTCTGTTTTTCGCGTTGAAGAAAATCTATACAGAAATGTCAAAAATGCAGCGTTGCCACAATGAAAATTCAAAATTACCCGTAAATTAGACAATAGACCAAATCACCCAAAAATTAACGCTAGTATCTCCAAGAATTTAACAAGATCCAAGTACTTGAGATAACAAGATCCAAGTACTCGTGTTAACAAGATCTAACAAGTAATCGTTAGTACTCGTATATAACAGCTGATTTTTATGTAAATAACAAACAGCAAACAAGCACGTGGTGGTTATAAATGTAAACAAAACGCACGTGGTGGTATAAATGTAAACAAAAGCACGTGGAGCTATAAATATAAACAAAAGCACGTGGTATTTGAAAATTTTACCAAATAACTTAAAAATATGTATATATACACATAAAATGTTAATAAATTCGCAAAAAAAGATATATAAAAATATATTTTTCCATACAATGTTCTACAGGGTAATATAAAATTCTAATTCATCCATATTTTTCAAAAATTCGTCAAAATAGCGGGAGAGATGTAGAGCTCTGAAATTTTCAACAGTCATTTTCCACTACATTTCTATAAATCCGGATATATAACACATGCCTGAAATAATCCGGCGGACGAAACTACAAGCCAACAAGATTTGGTCCGCTGGGTTATTATGCACCAAAATAAAAGAAAAAAATCATCTTTTTCAAAAATTCGTCAAAAATAGCGGGAGAGATGTGGAGCTCTGAAATTTTCAACAGTCATTTTCCACTATATTTCTATAAATACGGATATATAACACATGCCGGAAATAATCCGGCGGACGTTACTACAAGCCAACAAGATTTGGTCCGCTGGGTTATTATGTACCAAAATAAAAGAAAAAAATCATCTTTTTCAAAAATTCGTCAAAAATAGCGGGAGAGATGTAGAGCTCTGAAATTTTCAACAGTCATTTTCCACTACATTTCTATAAATCCGGATATATAACACATGCCTGAAATAATACGGCGGACGAAACTACAAGCCAACAAGATTTGGTCCGCTGGGTTATTATGCACCAAAATAAAAGAAAAAAAAATCATCTTTTTCAAAAATTTGTCAAAAATAGCGGGAGAGATGTAGAGCTCTGAAATTTTCAACAGTCATTTTCCACTACATTTCTATAAATCCGGATATATGACACATGCCTGAAATAATTCGGCGGATGAAACTACAAGCCAACAAGATTTGGTCCGCTGGGTTATTATGCACCAAAATAAAAGAAAAAAAATCATGTTTTTCAAAAATTCGTCAAAAATAGCGGGAGAAATGTAGAGCTCTGAAATTTTCAACAGTCATTTTCCACTACATTTCTATAAATCCTGATATATAACACATGTCTGAAATAATCAGGCGGACGAAACTACAAGCCAACAAGATTTGGTCCGCTGGGTTATTATGCACCAAAATAAAAGAAAAAAAATCATGTTTTTCAAAAATTCGTCAAAAATAGCGGGAGAAATGTAGAGCTCTGAAATTTTCAACAGTCATTTTCCACTACATTTCTATAAATCCTGATATATAACACATGTCTGAAATAATCCGGCGGACGAAACTACAAGCCAACAAGATTTGGTCAAATATATAAAATCCATACATACTGGCTATAATAACCCAACAAGATTTTTTTGAAAATATACAAAAAACCAAACGTTGTCAAGTCCAACCAAGCACTGGAATCCAAAAAATTGACAATTATAAACCTCAAAAAAATCTTGCCATGCCACAAATAAGTATAGTGTAGCTACCATAACCCAACGAGATTTGGCTTATTAAGGTTGGTATATAAATTTTTTTTTGAAAAATTCTCTACAAAAACTGGAGACTTGTAATAGCTCGGGGATTACAGAATCTAAAAGAGCATATAATTTGAAATTTTTCTGTATATCACATGTACCCCGACCCGCACCACGATGCGCACTATAACCCAACAAGTTTTGGCTTATTAAGGTTGGTATATAAATTTTTTTTTTTGAAAAAATACATTTTTTTGAAAAAATCTCTACAAAATCTGGAGTCTTGTAATAGATCGGAGATTACAGAATCTAAAAGAAGATACAATTAGAAATTTTTCTGTATATCACATGTAGCCTGACCCACCCCACGATGGGCGCTATAACCCAACAAGATTTGGCTTATTAAGGTTGGTATATAAAATTTTTTTTTAAGAAAAATACATTTTTTAAAAAATTCTCTACAAAAAATGGAGTCCTGTAATAGCTCGGAGATTACAGAATCTAAAAGACGATACAATTGGAAATTTTTCTGTATATCACATGTACCCTGATCCGCCCCACGATGGGCACTATAACCCAACAAGATTTGGCTTATTAAGGTTGGTATATAAATTTTTTTTTTGAAAAAATACATTTTTTTGAAAAATTCTCTACAAAATCTGGAGTCTTGTAATAGATCGGAGATTACAGAATCTAAAAGAAGATACAATTATAAATTTTTCTGTGTATCAGATGTAGCCTGACCCGCCTCACGATGGGCGCTATAACCCAACAAGATTTGGCTTATTAAGGTTGGTATATACATTTTTTTTTAGAAACAATACATTTTTAAAAAATTCTCTACAAAAAATGGAGTCTTGTAATAGCTAGAAGATTACAGAATCTAAAAGACGATAAAATTAGATATTTTTCTGTATATCACATGTACCCTGACCGCCCCACGATGGGTACTATAACCCAACAAGATTTGGCTTATTAAGGTTGGTATATAAATTTTTTTTTGAAAGAATAAGTTTTTTTGAAAAATTCTCTACAAAATCTGGAGTCTTGTAATAGACCGGAGATTACAGAATCTAAAAGAAGATACAATTAGAAATTTTTCTGTATATCACATGTACCCCGACCCGCCCCACGATGGTCACTATAACCCAACAATATTTGGCTTATTAAGGTTGGTATATAGATTTTTTGTTTGACAAAATACATTTTTTTGAAAAATTCTCTACAAAATCTGGAGTCTTGTAATAGATCGAAGATTACAGAATCTAAAAGAAGATACAATTAGAAATTTTTCTGTATATCACATGTAGCTTGATCCGCTCCACGATGGGCGCTATAACCCAACAAGATTTGGCTTATTAAGGTTGGTATATAAATTTTTTTTTTAGAAAAAATACGTTTTTTTGAAAAATTCTCTACAAAAAATAGAGTCTTGTAATAGCTAGAAGATTACAGAATCTAAAAGACGATAAAATTAGAAATTTTTCTGTATATCACATGTACCCTGACCGCCCCACGATGGGCACTATAACCCAACAAGTTTTGGCTTATTAAGGTTGGTATATAAATTTTTTTTTAGAAAAAATACATTTTTTAAAAATTCTCTACAAAATCTGGAGTCTTGTAATAGATCGGAGATTACAGAATCTAAAAGAAGGTACAATTAGAAATTTTTTTGTATATCACATGTAGCCCGACCCGCCCTACGATGGGCGCTATAACCCAACAAGATTTGGCTTATTAAGGTTGGTATATAAATTTTTTTTTAGAAAAAATACATTTTTTAAAAAATTCTCTACAAAAAATGGAGTCTTGTAGTAGCTCGGAGATTACAGAATCTAAAAGAAGATACAATTAGAAATTTTGATGTATATCACATGTAGCCTGACTCGCCCCACGATGGGTGCTATAACCCAACAAAGAAAGATTAAACAGTATTTACAAAAGTATTTACTTAAAGTTAAAGTATCTTAGAATAAATGTAAAAGTTTACCTCTCAATTCATAAACACTTTGCAAAGTTCTGGGAGGTTTACAAAACAAATTCTTCACATAAAATTTATTCGATAAACCTCCTATAAGTTTTGAAAACATTTATGAAGTTAGGGGTAAACTTTTATATTTGTTATAAGATAGTTTGAAAAAGTATGAAAATATATTTTTTTATAAACATTGTTTAAAAAAAGTATTTTTTCATTAATAAGACTTTATTAAATAATACTAAAAAAATTATTTAGCAGATTTTCAGCATATTTTTTGTATTAAATTTAGCAGATCTTTAGCATAATGAATATAATTTAATTAATTTAGCATATTCTAAGCATATATTTTTTATTTTAGGATTTAGCAGATTTTAGCAGAAATTTTTTAGGAATTTAGCATATTTCCTTCTAAGAGTTCTGGCAACACTGTGGTGAATATATGTGTGAAAAAACGAGAAAAATACTGTGCCATTCAGTGTTGCCGGAACTCTTAGATGGAAATATGCTAGATTCCTAAAAAATTTCTGCTAAAATTTGCTAAATCCTAAAATAAAAAATATATGCTTAGAATATGCTAAATTAGAAAATCGCAATTTTTTTATTATATTCATTATGCTAAAGATCTGCTAAATTTAATACAAAAAATATGCTGAAAATCTGCTAAATAATTTTTTTAGTATTATTTAATAAAGCCTTATTAATGAAACAATACTTTTTTTATATAATGTAATATTTTATAAAAAATTATATTTTCATACTATTTTAAACTATTTTAGAATAAATATAAAAGTTTACCCCTTAATTTATAAATGCTTTCAAAAGATATATGAGGTTTAACGAACAAATTTTATGTGAAGAATTTGTTTTGTAAACCTCCTAGAATTTTGCAAAGCGTTTACGAATTGAGAGGTAAACTCTTATATTTATTGTAAGATACTTTAAAAAAGTATGAAAAGATAATTTTTTGGAAATACTGTTTAATCTTTCTTTGAGAGTAAAAAAATAAACTTTCTCATTTAATTTTTTCACAATAAACATAACTGGTTTCAAATTTTTGCAAGTTTTTTTATGGTTTTTGTAGCATTTTCAAATTATAGTAGTATATCAATACTACACCGAAAAAATATCTCTGTTGCTCAGTTAAATAATTCCTCAGTTAAAATTAAAAAAATTGAAAGTAACTGAAATCAACTAATCTTTTGTTCAATAAAATTATTTTTCTATTACCCTGTATACACAAATGAAAAGTTTTGAAATTGTCGAGCAATTTTCAAAAACAAATTCGACAAGAACAAAAAATTAATTTAAAGTTATTTTCTTTATTTCGCTGATTTTAAAGCTTAGTCTGCCCTCGAATAACCATTGCCTATTAAAATGCCATGGTTGTGTCGTTGTTTTAAATAAATAGAAGATAGAAGAACACAATTTTTGGTAAGTTTTATTCATATTTGATTATGTCTTATCAGAAAAATTATTTTTTTTTTGTTTTATAGAGGAAGTGCGGAAATAAATGGACAAACAATGTAGGAGAATGCGAATTACCATCCAACAGAATATAATATCAAAAAGAAAATAATTTATAGATATTGAAAAATTTTTGAAACCCAGTATAAAAGGTGATAATGTAATTTTATTTTTGTGAAAAAAATATTGAAAATAAATTAAACAGTTTATATGAAACTCTTATTCATTGGCAGTGCTGCTGCAAAAATTGGTTAGTACTATTTATTAATTCCTAAATTTGAACTAAAAAATCGTTCCATATAACTTATTTCTCAGTTACACATACAGTAGACGCTCGCAAATTAGAGCTTTCAGTAATTCGAACGTCCAGAAATTAGAATCAATGTTTGCAATACATTAAACGCTCTGAAATTCGAATTTAAAATTCTAATTTCTGAACGTTTTTTTTTTTTTTTGGTTATTTGAATACACAGGAAATCCCCAATTTATTTTTATTCTTTTTGAATAAAGTAAAACTAAAAAGGGGAATCACCAAATTATATATGTTTTTCCCTATTTGTTTTTTTTGTCGCATTTATGTACATTTTTGGCTAGTTTATTTGTGAAATTTGATACGTGTGTACATATTATTTGGCAGTCTCTATTAAATAGTGAAAGTGTATCATTTAAAATGTTAAATAAACGTAAAAAAAACACTTTATCATTGGAAACTAAAGTCAAAATATTAGAAAAGCTTGACAAAGGCGTTCAAGGGAACCGGTTAGCCCTAGATTTTAATGTGACAACATCTTCAATCAGCTACATCAAATCACATAGAACAGCAATATTAAATGCTGTTTCAAACACATATCAGGAGGCAAACAATAAATCTTTGCACAGCGCTGAATATCCAAAAATGGAAAGTCGTCTGTATAAGTGGTTTTTAAATCAACGAGAAAAAAAGTGTACATTGACTGGGCCAATATTAAAAGAGAAAGCTAAACAAATATTTAGAGAGGAATATCCCGATAAAGATGAAAATGCATTCCGGGCAAGTGATGGATGGTTTACCAAATTTAAGAAGCGACACGGTATCCGTTTTTTAAAAATTTGTGGCGAGATTCTTTCCAGTGATGTTGCTTCAGTCACTCCTTTTATTCATCGATATCGTGCAAAGATCGTTGAGATGGGTTTAATGGAGTCACAAATATATAATGTCGACGAAACCGGATTATTTTTTCGTTGCCTACCAGACAGAACCTATGTCTCTGCTTTTGAAAAAAACGCCCCTGGACATAAAATTCAAAAAGACAGAATTTCAGTCCTACTTGGTGCAAACTCTGATGGATCACACAAATTAGTTCCATTGGTAATTGGAAAAGCAAAAAAACCCAGGTGTTTTAAATATTTCAATAATCCTCTGCATTACAACTTTTCAAAAAATGCTTGGATGACTTCTCGGATTTTTCACGAATGGTTTCACGGAATATTTATTAAAGAGGTAAACAAAAATATTGATTTCAGGTTCAGTACATAATTTTAAAATTTTTTTCAATTCACAGGTGATCCGCTTTTCTCAGGAAAATAATTTGCCTCCGAAAGCCATTTTGCTTATAGATAATTGCTCCGCTCATACACCCATTGAGAAACTTAAAAGTGACGATGGAAACATAGTTGCATTATTCTTTCCACCAAATGTGACAGCAGCTTTACAACCAATGGATCAAAACCCTATTAAGTTAACAAAGCCCAATTACAGAAGTATGTTTCTTTCTCAGTTAATTGCTGAAGGTGGTGAACTGAAAAATCATTTGAAATCCCATTCGATCCGCAATGCTATATTATTACTGAAACAAGCTTGGGATGCGGTACCACAAAGTGTTATGAAGAAATCTTGGTCAAAGTTGTCCAATTGGGACTCTAACAAATACGACAGCGACGATGACGTGCCAATAGCACAATTGTTGCAAATAGATCAGGACTGCAACGAAGTTATTCAGATAACTCAAGCTCTTTTAAAAGAAATAGCTCCCACCCAGCAAAATCTTTCATTACCAAATAAGTGGTTATATAATAGAAATTCATAGCTCCGCACAACTTATTTTTTGGCGTCTAAGCTCATTATTTTTGTTTGGCGTGGTCGTTTTTATAAGTAGTCACGCTTACCCGCTCGCCTACGAAAAAATGAGAAATAAGTAGTTATGAGATTTTGAATAATAAGTGGTTACACACATGCTTACAAAAAGTTGAATTATAAGTGGTTATCCGATTGCTTACTTGATTCTTAAAAATAAGGATTTAAGCAAATACTATTAGCTTAAGAAAATACATTCAGAAAAATTTAAGTTTTTTCTAATGTGTCATTTTAGGACTCGTCATAAAAATTTAAACATAAAACTTATTTACACATAATAAATAAAAATGTATAAAATTTAAAGTGCTAATTCATAAAAAAAAATTATTTGGTATTTGAAGCTTGCTATAGTTAAAGTACATATTTCGCTTAATAAAGAGTTATTAGAAATCTTGATTCATAATCGTATTTTAACTATAAATTAATTTTTCGATTTGATACTGGCAACACTGTTGTTTATTTTCTCTCTTCTCCCAAATAAGTCGTAAGTGATGTACAAATTTAGTAAACGATTGACTCGCTATTCGGAAGTGAAAATGTATTTTCTTAAATTAGAGAACTAATGATGTGCTAAGATAAATGTAAAAGCCATTAAAAATATTTTTTTTTTATTTATAAAGCAAATCAATGGAAATGTGTGTAAAAAAGTAATTTTTTAGAACATATTACTCGAAGCATACAAAAGTAATCGAATTTCGAATAATGTTTTGATAGTCTGTACATCACTACTGTTTTGTTTTTCTTTTTGATTTTATTTTTATATTTTTTCTTGAAATTTTTTCGGAAAAGGTCATTGGCTACGGAATTGTTGTAGCTTTTTTCATTTTGATGGATACAAGTTGTTGGAAGCCACACATTCTAGGGATGGGATGGTTTTAATAAATCATTTCATGCCTGAAAATGAAATAATTAACTATTAAATGGTGGCTTTCTCACTCCTAACTTTATAAAAGGTTTAAAGTTGATGAGTACCAACTATAAACCTTTATTATTTCTTCGTTATTAAGCAAATATGAATACTGTTTTTCACAAATTAGCTTAAAATCCTGCAATAAGACTGTTGTAAAAGTTTATGAATTAGACCATAACTGTGTAAAAAGTACTTATTTAAACTATTACGAGTAAGTCATTATTTTATATTTAGAAACAATGAATACAATAGGCCGTTATTAGGAAGTCATTATTTTATATTATAAAATAATGCAAAAGGTAATGATATATCATTTTTGGTAATGCAGATAGTAATGAGGTGTCATTTCCAATATTTTGCTGGGCAACGATTGCATCGGTATAGAAGACATCGACAGATGGAATGAAGATATGTTTGATGACGGATCTGTTTATGTTCTCAGTAGCGATGGTGAGTCTTCAGATAGCAGCGAAGACGACGTTGTTGCAGTATCATCAGTTGTCTCTAATACTACAGCCATTGAAAGCGTAAATAATTTAATAAAATGGTGCAATAACAGTGAATTGTTTTCAACTAAGCACATAAGTAATCTTTTGGCTCTCCGTAATGATATTTCGGATTTAAATAAACCAAAAAAACAAACAAATATAACTGATTATATGTCAAACAAAGATTAGTTGTTAACTTGGCCATTGTTTAATTTTAATTGTTTAATTTTTTTTAAATACAGTTTTTTAGTTTTTAATTAAAAAAAATACATGTGATGTAATTGGACTGCATTGCTATGTTTTGTTGCCATTCGTTTTTTTTTATATTCATATTTTTAATTTAAAAAAATACATTTGATGTATTGGACTGAATTGTTGTGTTTTGTTTTCTTGTTTTTATCAAATAAAATTGAATTAAAAAAATTAAAAAGAGTTTTATTTAAGTTTTTGGAAGTAAATTTACTCAATTTTTTTTTCGAAACAAAACGTCCAGAAATTAGAATAATTCAGAAATTAGAATTGCCTCAAAAACAAAGCGGTTCTAATTTGCAAGCGTCTACTGTATTGACATTATTTTCAACTAACAATTTAGTTGTCTTCAATTAATTTTTTTAACTGAGCCTCAGTAAGGGGTATTTCACCTGAGACTCAGTTGAACATTTAGTAGCCAGTAACTGAGAAATTTTTTCGGTGTACTAAAAAAGTTTACACTGAAAAAAGAATTGAATAATTACGCATGAAATAAAAAGTTATGAAAACATTGTTATTGTTATAAATATTGTTACAGAAAAAATTATTTTGTTAAAAAATATGCTAAAAATATGCTTTTATTAAATAAAACAAAATATGCTAAAAAATCTGCTTTTGTCCAACAGAATATGCTAAAAAGTAGTTAGCATATTTTTCAAAAAAAAATATGCAATTGCCCAACTCAATCTGCTAAATCTAGCAGAAAATATGCTAAAATGGCAACACTGGTGCCATTATATTGAGTGTTGCCAACAAATTTTTAAAATAAATGGCTAGATCAGCCCCAAAAATCACTAAAATATCACTAGATTATAAACACTGCAAAAATTTAGCGATTTTATCGCTAGATTGTTGAAAAATTGTACTTAAAGGAGATTTTTACTCAAAAATTTCTTTAATATGATCATAAGAAGTGTTATAAACTTTTAAATAATGAAAAATTTTACGATTAAGCTTTAAATAATGAATCCCGATTTTCATTGAATTAATATTAGTATTTAAAATACTCAATAGAGGGCATTGTGCAGTAAAAAAGTACATACCCATTTTGTATTGAAATGTGCATTTTTTAGAAAGTTTTTTTACAATATCAATATGCGAATTTTACAATATTTTTCAACATAAAACCAATTTTTAGAAATTATATTACGGCTGATAAAAAATCTCTAGATTTTTGGCTAATAGCTACAGGACAATTTTTCCCGCTATGGGCGAAATAAAATCGCTAGATCTGTCGAGAAAATCGACGTTATGGCAACACTGATAATATTACAAATGCATGGAGAACTTAGCCGAAAATTTTCGCTTCGGGGACGGCTCGACTCCCAAAAAAAATTGACGGCGCAGGATTCGACTTTGCACCAATCGACTTGTATCTCTGTTACTAAACGTAAAAAAGCGACAAAAAGGCGTTGAATTTTTTAATCGCTTTAAATTAAGGTGAAAAAAAAACAAAACTATTAATTATTTTATTAAGAAAACCAAAAATTAATATTTATCGTAAACTTCATTATGGCTCCAACTGCAGGGTAAGTTTTTTTATACTACGAACAAAATCTGCAATTATTGTCACATAAAAAACGACGAGGCATGAACTCTTAAGGGTTCATTTTTTATTCTTTGGCTTCGATTTGCATCATTTAAATGTTAATAAGCCAATACAGGGGTTATAGTATGTGTCAAATTAATGTTTATTTAATTTAATGCTAATTAAATTTATAATTACACATGCAAATTTTTCTCGACGCGTGTTTTTTTCGTTCAGCCCGGCATCCATTATGTACATATTTCTTTTGTTGAAATGCATATATATTAATGATTTGTTGTTTTGTTCAAGTGGTGGTAAGAGATTAACATGTTTGTATTCTGTGTGTGAAGCGGTGAAAAATTATGTGTATGGTTAATTTTTTTTTATAAATTATCAAAATTAAATCATTGAGGTTATGTTAAGTCATTTGGCAGATTCTCGAACGTTGTTTTTTTAATTTTTTTGTGAAAGGTTGTGCTGCAGTGATGTAAGCCAGCCGATCACTATCCTCAGCTTCGGTGCCGCCGGTCTTCATTAGCAAACTGATGGCTGGTCGTATTATGCTCAGAATATCAGAATTTAATTATGGATTTGTACAAAAACCAGGCAAAAGTTTACTTTTTCTGGCACCCCGTATAGAACATTTTTTTTAACACATATTCTGAATTAAAAAATAATTGTGCCACGTGTTTGGAACTTACAGGATTTGCTACTGAGGGTTAAATTATTTTATTTTTTATATACACTTGGAAGCAAAAGTCTGCGTACATAACCTAAAGCTAAAATAAGTTAACCAAAAAACCCAATTTAAAGATTTTTTTTAGTAATAAAAAAGATTTTCCTTTTATTAAGTAGATCTAAGTCTTTAAAAACAATATAAAAGTAACACAAAAATAATTCGCGGTTAACAGCTACAAAACAAAAACAGAATGATTAACAAAAAAACAATAGGCAAAAGTCTGCGTACGACATTGTACTCATATTTTTTCAGGTATGAACTTTTATAACATTTTAATATTTAATAGCTTGTGGGGTAGCCTCTGCGTCTTAGTACCTCTGCTAGTCTTTTCGGCATAGATTGGACCAACTTTGTGGTTTCTGTACGTGTTATGTTGTCCCATTCTTCTTGCATAACCTCTTTCAGCATTGTTTTCGATGTTATTTGATGTGTACGGATTTTTTTTTCTAGTAAGTCCCAGAGATGCTCGATCGGATTAAGATCTGGTGATTGGGGAGGCGTTCGTAGCTGTTTAGGGATATTATAAAGCAGCCAAAGCTTCACAATTTCAGCAGTATGCTTTGGGTCATTATCTTGTTGAAAGAGATAATCATTCTGGAGGCCCAATTTGATAGCACTTTGCTTTAAATTGGCTTTTAAAATATCCAGATAACCTCTCTTATCCATCGTTGATTCAATAAATGTCATTTGACCTACTCCACTTGCCGCCATGCATCCCCAAACCATTACACCACCACCTCCATGCTTGACAGTACCTGACAAATTCTCTTTATTAAGAGCTGTACCCGTTTTTCTCCACACCATTTGTCGTCCCTTAATTCCGAAAATACAAAACTTACTTTCGTCCGAAAAAATTACCTTTTCCCAGAACGCCAGAGGTTTGTTTATGTACTCTTTTGCGAACGCTAGTCTCTTTTTTCTGTTTATTAGGGAAATATATGGCTTCTTTCGGGCCACACGGCCATGATAACCATTTTTTTTAGAATTCTACGGACCGTATCGTTTGAAATAGTTTTTCTGAAGTTTACTTGGACATCCTTGGCCAATTTCGAAGCAGCAACTTTGGGGTTTTGCCGTACTGAATTAACCAGGTACCGTTTTTCCCTTTCTGTCAACTTGGAAGGACGACCAGATCGTGGCTTAGAGACAAATGAGTTAGTTTCTTTATACGTATTAATTACCCTTTGAATGGAGGAATGCGTTCTACCAACCGTTTCGCCAATTTTTCTAAAACTATTCCCTTTTTTCCATAAACTTACTATTATTTTTCGTTCCGCTGGATTTATCTCATTTCCTTTACGATTCATGGCTAATATGTGACGAAAACTATTTGAAAAAATTCCACACTCGTTAGAAAAACTGACACAAATAAAAATGTTACATAAAGTCATGGCCAATCACGATTTTTTATTTTTGTACGCAGACTTTTGCTTTGCTAAATATTGAACTTGTTTCAATTAAATATCTATAACATAAATCTTATCGATTTTTATGTTTTGAATTAAAGCCTACAGTGTTAATTATAGGTAATACTAACTAAAACTTTGGAAAACAAATTCAATATCTTCACCTCTATTAAATATTTAAGCAATTTAACTTTTTGTAGTGAGTTGTACGCAGACTTTTGCAATCAAGTGTATATATATTTAATCCTTTAATTCCCTGTGGAACATTTTGTATAGATCCTTAGTTATTGCCTGTCGTCATATGACGACGCAAGGAGAATATGTGTACAATTGTTACAAAAAAAATTCAGAAAATTGTTAAGAATAACAGGAATATTTATTAAAAACTACATTTTTCCATTAAAGGTATAGAAAATTAGCATTATTTTCCAAAATAAATTCAAATATATTCAATTTTTTAAATAAACTAACATTATTTCATTGAATAGCGATAGAAAATAAAAATTATAACTCTCGTAAGTGGCATACAGTTGTGGCCAAGCATTTAAGTCAATTCAAGTTTTTTTTTTATAATTTTATTGTTGTTGCCTTTATTTTTAAAGATCAAAATAGTGGCTAAATTCGCCACGAAAGGCAAGGAGATGGTTCAGAAAATTGTACAGAATTTTAACGTAATATTTGTTTTTTCATTTTGTCACTTGTTTTAAGTGGGCGTGGCTTTTAACGAAAAGTTAGCGATATAAACCTCATCAATTTACATAGTAAAATTTAGGCAGTACTGATCGGTTCTGTACAAACTGTATATTTTTGGAAATCCTATAAAATTTACTTAAGTCTTGCATTATCTTTATCTACAAATAGTCACCAGACTTAAAATTGCAGCACTTTAAACATGACCAAATTTTTCTTTGTTTTTAGCGATTTTAAAAGAAAGTTAACTACACTGCTTGTATGAGTGAGTTGCTGCCTCTCAGTGATGGTATTTGAGAGTTATCGTTTGGTGCCTAAATGATGCCAAAAAAGTGCCAAAAAATATTCAAAAGTGCCAAAAAAAAGTTAAGCAACATTTATTGTTTCAACAACTATGTTCAGCTTTTATTTCAAATACTTATACATATACAAAATTGTCACAAAACTGGGATGAATGGAAATTATTATAATTTTGGTATTCTAAGAAAAATTGTCACAACAAAACCTTGACAAAATTGGCATGTAATAAAAATCACATAACAAACAAATCTTTTCATATGTCAACAATTTAAAATATAAAAATTTTATTTTCTTTTGAAGAATTTTATAATTTTTCTTCACAGAAATAAAATATGAAATAACTCATTCATATTTTGAGATATTATTTTAAGATGCATCGAACCTTTTACCGATTCTAAAATTTCTGCAAATTCTTCCAAAATATTACGTATTAACATGGGATTTTTGGGGCTAAAGTTGTTAGGAATAAGCTCAGGGTGCTTGATGCAAAAATTTAAAGGAAACTCGAAGTGGTTAGAACTAGTTCTCTCGTGTTCTGCGGTTCCTGGACATTTTTTTAAAGTTTTTATTTCATTTAAGATTTCAAAAAATTATAAAAAAAATCATAATTTTTCACAAATTACAATTTTTTGATCATTCTATTTTATTTTTGGCAGAAAAAGCTTTCACCATTGTATGGTGAAATTTTTAAAACTTTTGCTTGTCATAAAAAAAAAAATAGAATACCATAACAAATTCCTATAACAAGAAACATGACAATTTTAATAACAAAACAAATTGTCACATTTTCCTAGAATAAGGGTATTAGTTACTTTAAGAATAAAAAGACAAAAAAAAAAACTTTAAGGGCGGGTAACTTATCTAAAAACTAACCCGAGTTTAACATTACCACAAATATTTTCATATAAATTTGCCATTCTTAACTATAGTAAAGCACTAAACTTACGTTATTTTAAGATAAGTTAGCAGGTCCAATTCTTTCAAATTCTACATACATATTTTATATATATAGTGACGGAGAATACAATAGAATCAATTAAAGTTTTTCTAACTTTATCCCCGTTGCTTTTATTTTTAAAGATCAAAATAATGATTAAATTGTCCCCGCAGAACTGGAAGGTGGTCCAGAAAATTGTAGAAATTTTTAGTGTAGCGTTTGTTTTTTAATTTTGCTAATTTAAAAACTAGCGATATCGACCTTTTATCAAATTATATAGAAATTTTCTTAAAAAGTGCCAAAATTCTATGGAGAGTGCCAAGGTGCCATGGAACATTCAATAGTGCCACAAATGGCACTTTTGTGCCACTTTTACCAACAGTGCTGCCTCTCACTCTCAATGCACTGACAAAGAACGTTTGTATAATAATTCGAAAATTTTAAATGTTTATAACGGGAATATAAAAATTTAAAAGCAGACAACAACTACAAAAACAAATATCAAAAAACAACACAAAAAAAATAAAAACAAAAAAACTTAAAAATAAATTACCAAAAAAAAAGTATCAATAAACATTATGCAGAGTGTAAAAAATCTTGCAAACAAGCGATGTGACAACCTACTTCATTGAAATCTTGTATGCGACTGATTATATTTTTGTTCTATGATTGAGCTTATGTAGGTGTGAGAGAGCGCCCATGGGCATTGGTGCTGCCAGGGCTGCCAGATAATTTTTATGAGAAATCGGCACTTTTTCCCAAAAAAATCAGCATTTTCGGCACTTTGATTTAAAAAAATCGGCAAAAAATCGGCACAATTAAAAATTAAGTATTACTTAAATGAGTAAGTACTTAATACTTAATTTACTTTTCTTAAAAAAATAGATAAAAAGGACATTTCAGTGTAAAATAAAATGATTTACACTGAAATTAAATAAAATAATTAAACAAATTAAAATAACGGGTGTTGAGATAAATTAAATAATAACAAAAAAATGTTAATTTAGATATTAACTTATGTCAATACTACATAAATAAGTTCCACAATTTTTAAAGATATTTTTTCTCTGAACTCTGGTGCATGGGTAACCAGAGATTGAAAAAGATAATTAATTCTATTTCCAGTCCATTCGCATAAAAAAGTTTTGTTTTTATGTATCACTGAATAATTTATAATTATTTCAAATCAATGATATATATAATTTATATATAGTATAATTTATATTGATTTAATTTTGATTCGATTAAATAATTTGTATAAATCAAATTAGACATTTTTACTTGAAATGATTTGTTAAAATTGAATCAATTTGCTTGATTCTATAACATGAGTCAACGAAAATCTAACTGACTTTTTGATAAGATATTGATTGAATAAAGTATGATTTAATTTAATGAATAAAATGATTAAATGATGCGAATAGAATTAAGAAATTATTGTGCTAATTCATAAAAAAAATTTATTTGGTATTTGAAGCTTGCTATAGTTAAAGTAGATATTTCGCTTAATAACGAGTTATTAGAAATCTTGATTCATAATCGTATTTTAACTATAAATTAATTTTTCGATTTGATACTGGCAACACTATTGTTTATTTTCTCTCCTCCCAAAAACGTCGTAAGTGATTTACAAATTTAGTAAACGATTGATTCGGTAATCGGAAGTGAAAATGTATTTCCTTAAATTAGAGAACTAATGATGTGCTAAGATAAATTTAAAAGCCATTCAAAATATTTTTTTTTTATTTATAAAGCAAATCAATGGAAATCTGTGTAAAAAAGTAATTTTTTAAAACATATTATTCAAAGCATATAAAAGTAATCGAATTTCGAATAATGTTTTGACAGTCTGTACATCACTATTGTTTTGTTTTTCTTTTTTTCCACACATTCTAGGGATGGGATGGCTTTAATAAATCATTTCATGCCTGAAAATGAAATAAATAAATGGTGGCTTCCTCACTTCAAACTTTATAAAAAGTTTAAAGTTAGTGAGTACCAACTATAAACCTTTATTATTTTCTTCATTATTAAGCAAATATGAATACTGTTTTTCACAAATTAGCTTAAAATCCTGCAATAAGACTGTTGTAAAAGTTTATGAATTAGACCATATGTTTTTAAAAGTCTGCCATACACCTTGCAATAAAACGCATATATTATGTGCGTTCCCGTACGTTACCGCGGGTACCCGCGGGAACCCAAAACAGCCCAAACAACAACAATTTACACACAATTTTGAGTACGGGAACGCCTTTGGGCTAGTTTGTGTAACTTCGGTAAAGTACGGGAACAGACATATTATTACCAATATATCGTCCTCTTGCTTTCATATTGCAATATGTTTACAATACAAAAATTGCAATTTGACATACAACCAAATGAATCTTTGCACAATATCAAAAGTTGCACAAGAATATTTCTTAGTGTACCTTTAGCTTCCAATTATTGAATTTCAGATTTATTTAGTAAAATACTTAGAAAATTCATTAAGAATTTCAAATATAGAATTATTTTTCTATTTATTAATATGCATAATAAGCACTAAAAATTAAATTTGATTTTTTTTGAATATAAAAAAAAAATCGGCATTTTTCGACTAAAAATCGGCAAATCGGCATTTTGCATATTTTTCAATAAAAAATGGGCAAAATGCCGAAAAATCGGCAATTCTGGCAGCCCTGGGTGCTGCCTACCTCTGCTTTAAACCAGTGGTGTTCAGCCCATAGGACAATTGTCCGTGCTCAATTCACATGTATTCTTACGCTCTTGCTTTTAGTCGTCACTGAAACAGCGACGAATGAACATTAGTACGGATATATACTGATTTGTTTTTAATGTACTGAAAAAAATATTAATAACAATGTACGACAAATATTTTATGATTATAAATGCAGATTAAAGATATTTTATAAATATGTAAATACATTGAAATCATTGATATTGATTTAAAAAAAAATCGAAAACCTTTTGTTTTACATAGAATGAAAAAAGCCACCCTTATGTATGTATGTATTTATTTGTTTTTTTCTTTCAAAAATTGTTTTTTTGTTTCTTTAAAACAGTGTAGTATTTATTTATATTTTCCGATAGTACTTCACTTTTTACACAAAACATTTCCACATTTTTAACAAAAAATAAATTCATACATATTCTATTAACCCATTCAACATTTCTTACAGTGCAATTCTCATTTTCTCACCAACACAACTACATTTCTACTTTTGAACACCACTGCTTTAAACCAGTGGTGTTCAAAAAAAAATGTAGTTGTGTTGGTGAGAAAATGAGAATTGCACTGTAAGAAATGTTGAATGGGTTAATAGAATCTGTATGCATTTATTTTTTATTAAAAATATGAAAATGTTTTGTGTAAAAAGCGAAGTAGGTACTTTCGGAAAATATAAATAAATACTACACTGTTTTAAAGAAATAAAAATAAACAAAATACAATTTTTGAAAGAAAAAAAATACATACATACATAAGGGTGGCTTCTTTCATTCTATGTAAAACAAAAGGTTTTCGATTTTTTTAAATCAATATCAATGATTTCATTGTATTTACATATTTATAAAATATCTTTAATCTGTATTTATAATCATAAAATATTTGTCGTACATTATTAATTTTTTTTTTTCAGTACATTAAAAAAAAATCAGCATATATCCGTACTCATGTTCATTCGTCGCTGTTTCAGTGACGACTAAAAGCAAGAGCGTAACAATACATGTGAATTGAGCAGGGACAATTGTCCTATGGGCTGAACACCACTGCTTTAAACCAAAGTTATAGGCAAAAATGTGTGTTAACATTTTTATGATCTCACTCCTTAGTTTTAGGCTATTTTCCTGTCGATCTTGGTAGATTCCATACTGAGTTAAGGTACGAAGCTCCAAACCCTGTCAAAGACAGCCCAAAATGACTATATTAAAAATAAATACAAATAAAAATTTTGTACATTTTGTAGACATGTTCTCCTAGCGTCGCACAGTGGTTGGAAACAAAAAAAAATGTGTTAATAAATCTGTATCTTTTAAACTATAAGTCCCATTGCATGTATGAGATAATTGTTAATGAGGACCCAGGCTTTCTGAATTTTGGATTAATGGTTACCCTGTGTTATCACAGGATGACTTATTGGGTGTCAAAGTAGACCACCTCAAAAGTAAAATAGCTTTTGGACCGTGTAGCTCTTTCAATTATTGCCCCATTTGGTTGATTTTTATATTTTGGAATGAGCTTCGGGAAACGAAAAAAAAACATGATTACTTTACTATAAAAACTGTTATGGGTTTTAAGTTATTTCATTTCAAAAATAAAAAACTCATTTTTCTCTTCGACTTTTTTTAGTTTTTGCCCGATTGTGAATTCGATATTATAACGATAATTTTTTAAAAAATATTGACATATAGGCAACAGTTTAAGAAATGAAACTGTGAAAACCTTTTTTAAGTTTCTCGAACCATTTAGTGTTGAGAAATTTTCAAAGTCAAAAAAATTTTTCGCTGATCGAAAAAATTGCATTTTTTTTTTTCAAAAAGATGCAATCAATTTTTCACTTTCTACTGAGAAGTTATTTAATAAAAGTTAATGTTTTATTACATATTCGTAGATAATGGGGTTCTAAGATGCTTTTAATCCAAATTTGAAGCTGGAACAACATTCACCCTGTACGTAGGGTGACCGAAATTGGAATAATTTTTATGAGAATTTTTAAGTTTTCGATAATATAACAAAAAAGTCACGACGATTTTGCTACTATCTGAAATACAGTTCTATAGCGCCATATATTCTGTTTAGATTTCAAAAATAAAAAGTAGCGCCAATTCATAAACGAATCCAGAAAACATGATTTTATAAAAAATGTCAAATTTACATACACCATAATTTTAATTGCAAAAAAAGGATAGTTGGGTTTATTTTTTTAAAATTATTTCAATTGTTTTACATGAACAATTAAATAGTCTTTATTGCTGCAAAAAATCATTCACGTACCTTGGATAGTTTTTAAGATATTGAAAGTCAACTTTTAAAGATGATTTTGTAAAAAATACACTTTTTAGTTTTTTCGTAGATTTTTCCTAGAAGTGTTTAAGGTTTTTTGAATGTTACTAAAAATTAACAGTGCAATAAACTAGATATATTTTCTTTTCCATTGATGAATTAAACGTATGTATCTCATACATACTGATGCAATCGGACTTACGGTTTAGAAGATACAGATTTATTACCACTTTTTTTTTGTTTCAAACCACTGTGCGTGGTCATATGACGACACCCAAATGCATTAAATTATATAATTTTTCCAAATTGCGATGAGGACAATAGAGCTTTACCAATATGGAGCAAATTTAGCTGGCTTTTAAAAAAAACCAAACAGAAAAAATATTAATGTAATAAATTTTGATTTTTTCCTTCTTTATTGAGAGAAATCATAATTTTTGCGATTTTCGGTAATTCACTGTGTCCAGAAACAATAACCAAAGTGGATAAAATAAACACAGAATGACTATGTTCTCCTAAAAAGATGCCTTTTCATGTCGTAATATGAAGACGCTAGGATAATATGGGTTAATTCCAGAGGGGGTGACATACTTTTTTCTGAGGGGTGCCCGAAAAAGTAAACTTTAGCCCAAAACAACATTTTAATACAAAGTTAGTTATTGGGTGCGTTCGGCAGATACACTTTAATAGTCAACAGTTCTACAACAGTTGTACAACTTTCTGCTGAACTACCTGATCACTGTCATATTTTGGGAGCGTAAAAATGTTTGCTACTTTTGATCAAATAATGATACATTTGTTGTTGTTGATTTTAAAAATATTTTTTTTTTTGTAAGAATGACAAATAAAAACATACAAATATAATTCAAAAACAAAAATTTAAAGAAACCAAAGGAAAATGTAGAAAAATTGGATTTAAAAACAAAACAAAGAAAACATCGTTCAGCAGAGTTACTAATCACAAAGCGCTACAAGTCACCGGTATCAGTTTAAGGTTTCTCTGCTGAATGCTACCATTAATAATAATTCGGCACATTAATAATTTATATGCTTTCCACGTAGTGGTGTAGGGTAAAAACGCTATTTCGTATTTGATAACTTATTTACTGCTTCAAAAATCCAAGTGAACATTTTCAAGATAATCTGATAACTTCTAAAGCGGAGAATACATGAAGGAACATTGAGTAGTGAACAAAAAATATCAAAAAAAAATTTATAACACGAATTGAACGAATGTCAACACGACACATTAACATACACAAATGCATATTCGTTAAAAAGTGTTCCTTCGTGTATTCTCCGCTTAATAGCTCATTTAGCTAACAAAATTTCCCAGCAAAAATCTTTCATGTACATAATAAATATAAATGTATAAAATTTAACTTTGTAAAAAGTACTTATTTAAACTATTGCGAGTAAGTCATTATTTTATATTTAAAAGCAATAACTACAATAGGCCGTTATTAGGAAGTCATTATTTTATATTACAAAATAATGCAAAAGGTAATGATATATGATTATTGGTAATGCAGACAGCAATGAGGTGTCATTACCAATATTTTGCTGGGTTACTTCATTAATAAAGTTAATCCTTCTTTTTAATCTTCATCGTTTGCTTATGCATTTTTTGGTAGATTAACTTGTCAGTTAAAAGTTTAACTGTTGTCAGTTTAAAATGCAGATGGCGACGATAGCGATCCGGCTCTATGATGAACATGACCAGTGTTACCGGTTTACTTATTTTAAACCAAAATTGGTTATTTTTTTTTCCAATGTGGAGATGTGAAATTTTTTATTCATTTTGGTAACTTTTTTTGGCAATCAACAGCGGTATTCATAGGTTTTAGTTACGAACTCGATGTGCGCTACACACAACGAATTTATTTATTTTATTTATTAATCCATATTGTAATACAAAGCCATTAAGGCCAAAAAACTTATTACATAGCAATACAATCCGGAGTACCTATAGTACTTAAACTAATCTATACAATAACTTATATAAATATACAGCTATGGACATAGAAATACGACACTTCATACAAAATTATCTTCATGCATTTCTCTCAGATTGTGTTGAATAAATAGATTTGAATTTAAATTTAATAATTATAAAGCAATAATTATATTTCCTTTCTATTATAGTAAACTGTAATCAAGTAGTCTTTGATTATATATAAAACTTTGCAATATTTAAAACATGCAAATATTTACAACAAAATTACTTTACTAGTTCATATTTGACTTGGACATAAAAATAAAACACTTGCAATAATTGTCAAAATTTTACTCGATGTTTCTTTTTATAATTTGCGTTTGAAATAAGTAAATTCTTTTCTAATTGTACCAATATGGGACGTGGAAAACCTTTTATGTCCTCCCGTCAAATAAATATGAAATCAGGGAAAAATTCAAAGTTCAAGTGTCATTCAGAAGAAGACTGAATGAAGCAAACTTATTTCTTTCAAGAAAAAATATTAAGAAACGGATTGATTTTGCCAAAAACCCACAAAGGAAATGAGTTGCCCTTTTGGAAAAATGTGCTTTGGAGCGATGAAACGAAGGTAAATCGTGTCGGACCAGATGGTAGAACATTTGTACACCGCCCAAAAAACCAGGCTTTAAACATTAATTACACTCAGAAGACTTTGAAACACGGTGGGGGTAATATTATAGTATGGGGGGCTTTTTCCTGGCGTGGTGGACAAAATGGACAGGTTTCAATATTTGAGCATTCTTAAGAATGTTATGGAGCCATTTGCCTCTGAAAATATGCCAGTTAAGTGGAAATGTATGCAAGACAATGATCCGAAGCATTCGACGAACATAGTGAAGGATTGGTTTTTACAAGAACAAATTAAGGTTGTGGACTGGCCAGCCCAAAGTCCGGACCTTAATCCAATAGAAAATCTATGGAATGATGTAAAAACAAAAGTTTCGCAAAAAAATTACAAAAATTCCACCGAACTTTGGGCTGGTATTCAAGAAGCCTGGTATTCTATACCAAAAGAAAGATGCCAGAGATTAGTTGAGATTATGCAAAGAAGATGCGAAGCGGTTATTGATAATAATGGATACAGCACAAAATATTAGTGTAATATTAACGCTAAAAAATAATAATTGTTTTAAAAACTCAAAAAATGTACGGTTTTTTGTAAAAATATAAAATGTGTCCTATTTGAAGTCCAGGTATTTTTATTAGTTTATACATATTTACCAATATATATAAAATTTCTCAACATACATTTAATTTTCTTGGATCGTCTTTTAAGAATTTTATTAGCATTAGGATCCCTACGGGGAAAGGAACCGGTCCCAGATGACACGCAGGATACGTCACAAGGGGGCGGAGACCGGTCGTTGATCGGTCTTTTTGTTTGAAAGGGATATATTACTTTAACATGGCGTTGTCATTGGAAATGACCAATTGCCATAGTTTAGACACATTGCGGCAGTAAGGTGGTGTATCTAAAAATAGCTTTTCAAATAATCTAATAAAAAATTAAGAATTAAAAATAATCTACTTGGCGTCGAAGTAGGGCTCGATAACACAACCTTCTGCTTGTAAGGCAAACGCTCTACCGTCTGAGCTAACGTTGCTTATGCGTGAGGCTGGCTGATGGTTAAGTTATATGTTTTTCGTTTCTGTTCAAATAAAAAAGAGAAAGAAAAAACAAACACACACACAGCAAATAAAAAACCATGGAAAAGAAAAAAATAGAAAAGAAAACAACATTAACACACACACAAATATGGTGGAAGTGACTTGAATATGCCCCCGATTGACCGGTCATGGGATAGGTCCCTTAATGGCAGTTGACTTGTTTTTTGCGTTGGCCATAATTAAATTAAAAAATCAATTAAAAATTAGAAAATTACCTCAAAACCTCTGATAATATAAATAAAAATTTAAAAAATTCCCCTTAAGTTACAAAGAAAAGTTAAATGAAATACCAATTATTAAAACTAAAACAGCTTTAACATTAAAAAAACGTTGAAAACACAAAACTTAAATTTTCTTAACAAAATATTATAGAAATTTAAAATAAGATCTAAAATAAACAAATCGTGAAAAAATAAAGTTAAAAATAATTAAAAGAATAAAATAAATAAAAAATATTTTTAAAAATATGCCGCGAATTTTGTTTTTATTTCGGTATCAGTCAAGTTTTTTTTAAAGCAACAATGAAAATAACGGATCAGAAAATACTTAGAAAATTAATTCATTTTCTTTTGTTCATTATTGTACTAATTTAGTAATATGCCTTCGGTTGACCGGTCACGGGATAGGTCCTTGGAGGGCAATTGACTCCTCATTCCCCGTAGGGATATTACTGTTTTTTATAAATCCATTATTAATGGTTATCCTGTTTATATAGTTGTTCAATTTAATTTCACTCGTTCGATTAGAAATCCCCAGATAATACCACCTATAAGGCATTTAAATATTTTTGTGAAATCATTTCAGATTCGTGTGTCAAGAATATGGAATGCTTTGCCGAGAGAATTGAGAATGTTTAATTATACATTGCTTCAATTCAAGTCCAAATTAGTAGAATTTGCGAAACTGCATTTGTTGGAGGTTTTGTAAAATGTATGTTTTTGAAAGGCGAAAGGAAAGAATGTTGTAATAATATGTATTTATCTTTGTGATATTAAGGCTTCTTATGGAAATTGATTCTTGGCATTTACTGTGATTTTATTTTGGTTCTTTTTTTTTTAATTTGTAATGCTTTATTTTATTTGATCTCATATACATATGTAATTATGAATTTTTTATATTGCTATTTATTATATATTTTAATAATTAACTTTAATTTTATATAGAAGTTTGTTATTTAGTTAGTAGCTTTAATTAACCATATAAGGCCCTAAGGGTTCGGTTATGTAATTGAAGAATTAATAAAAATAAAAAAAAATAGTTGAAGGATTTTTATTCAAATAAAGAATGAATTACAATCACCAATAGTAACACGTCCCCTATATGAAATAAAACATTTTATTTTTGTTTTATTTTTCAAAATAAATAATTATGTTTCTTAACACATAAAAGTGTCCTATTTCCATGTCCATAGCTGTAAAAGTCTTCACGGAGCTTTTCCACAAACAATAAAATTGATTTTATAAAACAAAAAAATTTTTAAATTAAAAAAAATCAAAAAAAAAATTTTTGTTTGCAACCGGATTTGAACTTGGAACCTTCTGACTACAAACCTACCATTGAATTTATTTTTGTACCGCTGGCAATTTCTGACTAGGTAGCATTGGGTAACCACTGGTTGCAAACCTTGGCATAGTACTCGAAGTACATCTTTGCCAGTGGTTTTTTTTTTTATAAACCACCGAAATTTTTGTAAAAGAAATACTGGCAAAATGCTCTTTGCAAACGCTGGCAAAGCGCCCCAAATGAGTGTTCTGCCTGTCATTTATTTTTAGCACGGCGGTTACCCAGGGGGCGAATACTGACTGGATACCTTTACATATGATGGCCCTAATTCTATGACGTAGAATATGTATCGCCCTAATTCTATGACAATGTAGAATATGTGTTAACTCATTTTTAAGTTTGTAACGAAATAATAGCTATGTTTTACACAAATAATTTAATATGTTAAATAAAATTTATAAACAAATTTAATAACGGTCGACAATTTGCAGTAAACAGTAGTGGCAAAGCACCTTTTAAGTGGTACTGGCATAATAAAAAAGCAGTGCTCTCCCAGTACTATTTTTTTTCTAACGCGGGAAATTTCTGCCTTGGTACATGTACTACCGTCTCCAACACCGGGCCAGCACTGTGCCATTCGTATTTTTCTACCTGGATATTTTAAATGATTTCGGATATAATCTATAAAATGTCTTAACTATGAAACTACGAAATTTTTTTGGTGTACATATTTCGATAATGTCCCTTTTATAGATATTCATATATTATTTCATATAAGTATATATCGTCGCTGCACCTCTGCTATGTGCCATTTTCCGATTATTTTATTATTATTGTATTATTATTGCGTTTCCTGATACCTAAATAATTTGTTTATAAAAGTTAGCATAAGTAGTTGCACATGTGGACAATAAAATAGGGTTTTCTTTTCTAATCAAGAAGTAACTTTTTAAATAACTTTTACATCTGGGATTACCGTTTTAAAATGAAATGAGAGGGAATCGGGATTTTTGTTTGCTTTAGTTCAATTAATTTGTGGTATTTTGTAGACAAAGGTAAGTTATCAGCTGAAATAGTCTTAATTGTGAAAAATTTAAGTAAAATTTTGGTTTAGAACAATAAAAACATCATTGTAGTGAAGAAGAAAGGCGGTTAGTTTATCAGCTTCGAAAAGAAGGATACACAAAGTTATTCCCGAATAGTTAGGAATATCGGAAAATTTTGTTACAAATGCCTTAAAACCCAAACCAATTATTTATAGACGTGGAGCAGTTAAAAAAGACCTCTCCAGTTACTGAAAATTTTATTGTAACTTTGGCTAAACGAGAACCTTTCAAGTCATCTAAGGCAATTGAAAATAAATTAGGAACGTAATATCATCATACCGAAAATCCTATAATGTAAACTAGCCTTAACTGGGACTTTAATTGGCACATTTGTCCATATAAAATTAGAATTTAACTGTCGGTTAAATTTACACTGGGCATTCTATAATCGGGCCTAAAGGTTAATATTCTTCAAAAATTTACCAATTTTATTAATATTTTTTAAAATTTTTTTGTAATTGCAGCACAGTACCACCCCCAATTTCTTGGGCCCAAAGAAGTGATTTACTTTATGTCATCATCGATGTAGAATGCAAAGATATTGAACACAAGTAAATATAATTAAGTTAACAAATATTTCCTTAATAAAACTAACATGTGTTGTTGTTCTACTTTTTTAGGGTGACAGAAAATAGTTTTGCATTCAAGGGTACTAATGCTCTCGATGCCACTATAAAATATGAGGTCACATTAAATTTCCTTTATCCCATAAACCATGAAAAAGTCACAAGTAAAAATATTGGCAGGTGTATTGAATTTACTATATACAAAAGAGAATCTGGTCCCTTCTGGAATTCATTAACCAGTGATAAAACTAAATTGCATTTCCTTAAAGCTAATTTCGCCAAATGGAAAAATGAGTCAGACGATGAAGAATGTAATATTAAAAAACAAATTCAAATTAAAGATAATAAATTAATTGTGCTATTTCAGATGAAGGTGAAAATGTTCTAATTCAAAATTTGGTGGAGGGTGCGCGTAGCGATTTTAATAGATTTGATGATTTTAATGTCGATGATGATGATGATTCAGATGACAATATTCCAAGTCTATCACAAAATGATGATGATGAAGACGATAAAAAGGATGAAGAAAAGAAGGATGAACAAAAATAGTTTAACAATAGTGTTAAACTTTTATATTTAATACTTCTCTTAATATTAGCATGAACATTAATTGCTTTTAAAAAAACAAAATAATTATTGATCCTTCAAGAAAATGCAAAAACAAAATTACGTTGACTACAGAAAAAAATATACACATATTATTTTGAAAAAAAACCAATACCAATCTTTTACAAGATACTTATATTTAAATTACTCTTAAATATGTTGGAACTATGCTTCAGCATTATTCTATGAAGATAACAGAAAAAAATACACTTTATATATAACAAAATACACTTTATGTATAACAACTTGAAAAAAACGAACAATCACAAAAAATTATGTTGCAGTAATAATTTTTAACTTTTTTCCTTTTAGTTTGTTTTCTAATATTTTAATACAAATATGTTTTAAAACATTTAAACGAAAACAAAATACCAAAATCAATTTCAAAATTTACTTATATATTTCTTTTTAAACATTGTGTTTCCTGTAAATAAAGGAATAATAATCGCATGCGATAAGAGTTATTTGCAAAATAAAATTCTAATTTTATAATTATTAAAAGAAAAATTTTCAAATAAATGATATTTTTCTTAGATTATTGGAATTTTTATATTGGTCAAAATTTTATTTTCCTGATGTTTTTTATTTGTTCAGTGTCAAACCCATTTATCTGGCATGTGATGAAAATCGAACGGTTTCAAATCGATCGTTTTTGAAATTTCAATCCTAAATATTTCATATTTTTAATTTAAAAGTGATAAGAAGACGTAAATCGATATATCTGATACAACTAAAGTGGTTTAAAAGAATTTCAAACTTCTTTGCTTTTTCTATCCATGGTTATGTAATTTGAAGTAAATAAATGCTGTATTTATTATAAAAAAAAAAAAAAAAAAAAAAAAAAAAAATCGATGGAAATCAAAATCGATAGTTTTCCATCACATGCCAGTATAATTTAGGGTGGGTGCGAACTGGTTAAATAAAACCTAAACTAAATTCAGGTTTCCAAATTTCTATGATATTTGAAAAAGTTTAAAAAAAAATCAAAGAAATTTTAAAATCTTTTGTCAATTTGTATTTAGTTTAGAATTTATTTAGCCACCTCGTACAGGGCCTTAATACAGTATTCGGGGGTATTCTAAACGAACCCAGATATAAAATCATGCGATTTTTAACAACAACAAAGCATAATTTTATGTGAAAATCAACGATTTTATGTGGATTCGTTTTTTAGAACACCCCCGATTAACTAGGTTGCGCGGTTCTATTGTCAAAATTCTGTGTAAATTGTTGTTTCGGGTAAATTGGGTTAACGACGTGGTACAGTCTTATTCAGCCTGTCAGACCTATTCAGACTGAGCAAAAACTACTTAATTTTTGTACAAAACTGGTTTTTGCTCAGTCTAAATGCAGTATAATGTAAACGATATAGATTTCGAATTGGATTTCAAAATGAAATCTACACCATTTTGAGTTTTATTTCAGAAAATTCCAAATATATTTTAAAATTTTCCAAAAATGTTTTAAAATTATCCAAAAATGTTTTAAAATTGTCGAAAAATGTTTTAAAATTGTTCAAATATTTTTTAAATTGTCTAAAAATATTTAAAAATTGTATAAAATGTTTCAAAATTATCCAAAAATGTTCTAAAATTTTCCAAAAATCTTATTGTTAAATACATTGGGGAATTTTGAAATACAAATGGAATTATTTGAAATACATTTGGACAATTTGGAAATACAGATTTAAAATTTCTTAATACAAATGAATAATACATTTGGACAATTTTAAAATATAAATGGAATTTTCTTAAATACAAATAATATATTTTAAAATATATTTGTAATATTTTAAAATATATTTGTATAATTTTGAAATACATTTTGAAAATTTTAAAATACATTTTGGTCAATTTTGAAATGCAATTGGACAAATATAAAAGGTTTTTAGACAATTTTAAAAAATATTTGGACAATTGAAAGATTTTTGGACAATTCTAAAACATTTTTGGACAATTTTGAATTATTTTTGGACAATTTTAAAACATTTTTGGAAAATTTTAAAATATATTTGGAATTTTCTGAAATAAAACTGAAAATGCTGTAGTGAACATTTTATGGCATCACCAAAAAAATAAGTTATTATAACAACATTGTTATCACTAGATGGCACTTTGTTCAAAAAATTGACAATTTTCTTTTTTTTTATTTAAATTTAAATAATAACAAACAACAAAGCAAAAAACAAACGGATATCTTAAATTTTATTATTTGAATATATTCCGCGCTTGTTTTTTTCCTTTGCGGCAAATAGACTATGCAAGTCACTTGCACAATAACGAGTTTGTTCAAGTCACCTTACTCGCCACACAACATTCAAGTAAATATTCATTTTAATTTACACGTAGCAGCAGAAACATGTAGCGGATTGTTATTGCTATGAGGTAGAGATGAGCGATCCGGTGATTTTTGAATAACGCTGCTACCAGTGATCGTGATTTTTAAATCACCGTTCTTTTAAACACGGGTTTGTAATAGAGATGGGCGATCCGGCGATTTTTCAGTAACATTGTTCTCAGTGAATGTGATTTGCAAATCGTTCTTTTAAACTGTGATCGTGATCACGGTTTTTCTATGGAAAAGACTGCGATTTTCTGATAAATAAACGAAATAATATTTATGGCGAGTTTTTAAGATGTCAGTTAAACTTGGTTTGGTTAAACCGAAAACGAATTTTGTCAGCCATTTCAAAGTTTATTAACAAAAATTTGTCTTTTTCTCGAGTATAATTTATTTATTGAAATAAAACAAAATAAACCACATTTTAAAAGCAGTATTCCAGTTACAAACTGCGTTAAACTAAGTTTTATTCAGAAGAGTGTGAGAGCAAGTCACTGTTATTGAAAAAAAAAACATGTATTACTGTGCACAATGAAGTTTGCAAGAAAGAATAGTACAAAAATATTAAAAGAACGACATTCCGAGTAACTGCGACTTGAAATATTTGATCACTGCCGTTACCAGTCAGAGCTTTGAAGAATTAATTCCTTTTTGAATGAATTCACTACCAATCGAATTCAATTTTCTCTACAATTGAATGAATTCCTTTTCTTAAGTAATTCACTGAATTCGTTCAACTGAATGCGTTCATCAAACAACAAATTCAAAGAATTAATTCAATTGCAATAGTTCTTTTTATTAAATCAAATGAATTAATTCACCGGTGAACGCGTTCAATTTTATAAATCGAACGGAAAAAAAGTGAATTAATTCCTTACTGAATTAATTCACTACTGAATTCGTTCAATTTCATTTTCGTTCAGTGAATTAAAAAAAATAAAATTACGTTCAGTGAATTAAAAAGAAAAATAATAAGTTCACTGAATTGAAAAAAAATAAAATAAGTTCACTGAATTGAAAAAAAAATAAAATAAGTTCACTGAATTCAAAGCCTGTTTTCTGCCGTTCAGTAGAAGAAAACAATAATAACAAATAAAATTTTTAAATAATCAATTTTACAGCGTGTGCTAGTAAAAATGTATTGAAAATATAAACATAAACATTTCGATGTTCCGTTTTCTGGTCCGTATACGGATCCAGAAAACGGTACGGAGATGGATTCCGTTTATGACGGACCGAAAACGGTACGTAAACGGAACGAATTGTTTGTTGGGTGGAAATGTATTTAAAATTATGGTTTCTCTTCGAATTTAAAAATATTATAAATATTTTTGACAATTTCAAATTTGTATTTACAGGGTAACAGAAAAAAGCAATTTTATTTAACAGAAATATTAGTTGATAGCAATTATTTCAATTAACGTTTTAACTGGGGAATTCTTTAACTGAGCAACTGAGAAATTTTATCAGTGTACTTAAAATTTTATAAATGCTTAAATTTGTACAAGCCCCAAATTCCTGGTAATTAATTGATATGCATTTTTGCTAAATGACGAATGCTTTTTTTGTTAATTTGGCTAAGTACGTGCTTTGTTAAATTTACATTGGTGAAATTTATTTAAAAAAGTACTATGTAAAATTTGCATTGATCAAATTTTGAAAATAAAATAAGCAATAAGTATATTTTTCTAATAAGACAGGTAAATGTCAAAAATCGCTTAGAGTTTCCTTTGACATATGCAAATCAATATGGTGGATGTACATCTCTAATATAAAAGAATAATGATGCTGGATTTTCTCAAGTTTTTATCTTTTAATATTATTAATGCAAACATATAAAAAATATTAATGCAAATAAAAACAAAAATAATATATTTTTATTGTAATTTTCATGTCGAAATTGCTTACTTGTTGAAAAAATACAAGCCTGAAAGTATTGAGTAATTACTTTTCAGCATTGGGTACCCTAAAAAAAAGTCGGAAATGAGTACTCGGTACTCAACACTTTTACAGACATAGTAATCAGTGTTGCCATTTTGGCATATTTTCTGCTAGATTTAGCAGATTGAGTTGGGCAATTGCATATTTTTTTTGTAAAAATATGCTAACTGCTTTTTAGCATATTCTGTAGGAAAAAAGCAGATTTTTTAGCATATTTTGTTTTATTTAATAAAAGCATATTTTTAGCATATTTTTTAACAGAATAATTTTTTCTGCAACAATATTTATAACAATAACAATGTTTTCATAACTTTTTATTTCATGTGTAACTCTATTCAATTCTTTTTTCAGTGTACACTTTTTTAATAGTGATATACTACTATAATTTGAAAATGCTACAAAACCAATAAAAAAATCTTGCAAAATTTTAAAATCATTTATGTTTATTGTAAAAAAATTAAATGCGAAAGTTTATTTTTTTAGTCTCAAAAAAAGATTAACCATTATTTTTAAAAAATTATCTTTTCATACTTTTTTAAAGTATCTTAGAATAAATGTAAAAGTTTAACTCTCAATTCATAAACAATTTGAAGAGTTCTAGGAGGTTTACAAAACAAATTTTTCACATAAAATTTGTTCGATAAACCTCCTATAAGTTTTGAAAACATTTATGAATTAAGGAGTAAATTTTTATATTTATTCTAAGATAGTTTGAAAAATTATGAAAATATAATTTTTTATAAACATTGTTTAAAAAAAGTATTTTTTCATTAATAAGGCTTTATTAAATAATACTAAAAAAATTATTTAGCAGATTTTCAGCATATTTTTTTGTATTAAATTTAGCACATCTTTAGCATAATGAATATAATAAAAAAATTGCAATTTTTAATTTAGCATGTTCTAAGCATATATTTTTTATTTTAGGATTTAGCAGATTTTAGCAGAAATTTTTTAGGAATCTAGCATATTTCCTTCTAGGAGTTCTGGCAACACTGATAGTAATCTTTTATTTACTCAATTTTTTTTTTTTTTTGCAAATTGTGTGTTATAATTAGCATTTTTTTTTAGACAAATAGTTTATATATATACATCATTATTATACCTACAGTTATTGAACGGAAATGACGTCTAGTGCGACAGCAGAGGAATTGAGGACAAAGAAAAATATTAAAAAATATAAATAAAATTTAAATTAAAATTAAACCAAAATAAAAATACAGAATTTGCAATTTTTCTTTTATTTATTTAAAAAATAAACCATGTTTTTTTTACTAAAAGAAAAAAGTTTATTTTCCTTCGCGTGTTGTTATATTAACAAAGGCTTCGATTTAATTACATATATATCTCTTTGAAAATTTACCTAAGCGTCTTGACAAATTTGTCGTTAATTTTATGTAGTTGTATATCTACCACGGAACTTTGTAAACTTTTACGCTAATATTCGTAAATGTTACACCTTTTTTTTCTGCGTGTATGGAATATTTATACAAAATCGAAAAAAACGAACCCATTACACATTTTTAAAATGTCTTCAAATTTTATTATATAAGTGGAAAGGGGTGGCATCTTGTTTTTACGTTTGTCCAAATTCAGTGTTGCCAACTCTTGAAGGCAGGAAAGCACCGTGAGCATTGTGAAAACGGGTAAAAAGGGTAAAAATTTACCAAAAATGGGGTAAAAAAGCACGATATTAATTTTTTGAAAAATTTAAGTCCAGAATTTAAAAACACATTTTAGTTTTGTAAAATCGTGTAAAAAAGGTTCAAAAATAACTAAGAAAAGGGGTAAAAAGCACCAAACTAATATTTAAAAATTTTGAAGTTTAAATATTGTTAGGGATTAGTTAAAAGAGAAGATTCCGTAGATATAAAATTATTTTGGTACCACGAGAGTCGAAAAAGTACATTTTCTAGTCTGGGTGGGTACAAAATCTAGAAGCTAATTTCCCATACCTGATTGGAAGGGAGAGAGAAGAAAAAAGGAAACTTAACGATCAGAAAGTTAATTGTTTTTTACTAGTTACAAAAGACATAAGCCTTTGGTTTTTTTTACAACAGGACAGTTGGGATTTGCAGTTGATTGAGTCAAGACGCCGTGCGCGAAAAAAATAAGAAAAAAATTATTAAACATAATAGTAAACCCTGAAAATATAAAGAAGTGAAAGATTAAACCGGTGAATTTAAATAAATATAGTGAAGGAAATTTTTGTTTAAAGAGAAAAAAGAGGGTTGCCTTGTTTGTGTAACGTTGATTTACTTATAAAATTTGATTAAGAGTAACAAAACAAGTAATAACATGTATATATAAGAAAAGATAATTAAAACCCTAATTGTATAACTTATTATACGTTAAGATATATATTTTAAGTTAAGCTTTATAACAATGTAAAAGACAACCATAACCCGTGGCATTCAGCAAAATACACCCACAAAGTGAAGTGTGTGATCTTACAAAGAAATTCCTTAAGGGAGAAAGACCCAACCAAGGGCAAGAAGGATTTTGTGTGTGTGAAAAAAAAAAAAAGAAATCATTTAATTGGCGCACAATTTGTTAAGTGATATATATATAAACGTTAAAAACATAACGGAAATAATACATCAAAATAAACTATGTCACCAAGTTAAAAAAATTGAGGGGTTGTTACTAAGTACAGTATAACGAAATCAACTAAAAACAGTTATAAACAAAATGCATAAGAAAAGAACTAACAAAAATTTTAACTAAATCGTAATTGTACAACGGGTACAAAAGAAGAAAAAAGAAAAAAAAACTAAATTTATGTGCCGTTATAAACAATAAAAAAACCAGAACTTTTTTTTTACCAACCAATTTGTGTGAGTGAATTTAGATGTAGAAAAAGAAACTTAATCTAACAACAAGTGAATATTACGTGCACCAACAAAATGTTACAGTTAAATTTTGGTGAACTGTAAAATTGAACAAAAATCTAAAAGAAGACAAAATAATTTAAAAGACAACAGAAAACACTTTGCAACAAAACAAAAGAGTTTCGTATAAAAAAAAAAGAAGAACAACAGCTAACAAAATTTAACAAAACGTATAACGCAACAATAATGAAAGCTAGTTAAAAAAACAAAGTTCATAACATCGTCACCAACAGCAACGTCATCAGCAGCAACGTCATCAACAGTAGCTATATACCACAATAACAGCCACAGCGATTTGCCGCCACTAAGCAATCACGTAAATATAAATGAAACATCAGAAAGAAAAATTGTTATTATAAAAGTTATTATATTACCAATAAACCATTATATTTAATATTAACTATTTCGAGTATGTTTATAATTATTATTAATTACACTTACCTTTATTTTTACACTTATAATTACCATGTCTAAGTACATTATACTTATCATTTATATTAACGTATACATACCTTTAACTTAACCTTATTTTCCTATACTTACCTTTAACTTAACCTCATATTTTGTTTTATACTTACCATTACAATCATTATACTTACTATGTTACACTTATAAATCAAAACCGCAAACCCAAAAGAAAAAATGATTTTTTTAATAAACCTTATATTTTTGAAATTTAAAATGAAGGCCTAAATTTTTTCTCTTTTGTTGAGGAATGAGACGGACAAGCGATAGCGGGTAAATTCTGACATTCTATTTTTGGGGTAACCATTAATTTAAAGAGTGCTAACGGTTGCCATTGGCGTAACTAAATTTAGTTATGGGTGGGAAGAGTGCACTCGGGGTGGCAGATAACACCTAGTCACCATAGTTTTGTTACTATTTCTGTTTTGGTTCATGAGATTACTAAAGTTTACACCTTTTTTTTTTTTCCTCTCTATTTCTTATTGTAAAAAGTGGCTTAAAAAAAAAATGGCATGAACTAGTTTTTTTTATATGTCTATGCTTACGCGGCGATGAAATCGGGGTTAAGAACCACGTCACAATTGGCAGAGCTAGCCAAATTTCTCCTCCATGCCTTTGACCTTATTTTCTCGTAGTTTTTTTAATTTAATGCGAAATCTGACATGACCGCGCGTAACATAGCTGGCGCCCAACGTAATTCAACCCAACGCAACGCGTGCAACGTAATTCAACCCAACGCAACGCGTGCAACGTAATCCAACGTAATTCAACCCAACGCAACGCGTGCAACGTAATTCAACCCAACGCAACGCGTGCAACGTAATCCAACGTAATCCAACGCAACGCGTGCAAAGTTATCCAACGTAATCCAACGTAGCCCAACGTAATCCAACGCAACGCAACGCGTGCAAAGTTATCCAACGTAATCCAACGTAGCCCAACGTAATCCAACGCAACGCAACGCGTGCAACGCAATCTAACGTTACCCAAATTAATCCAACGTAATCCAACGTAATCTAACGTTACCCAAATTAATCCAACGTAATCTAACGTTACTCAACGTAATCTAACGTTATCCAACGTAATTCGATGTTACCCAACGTAATGCAACGTAATTCAACGTTATCCATCGTTACTCAATGAAAAAAAAATATGAACATTTGATTTATTTCAGAATCGACGGTTGAAGTCAAATCCAAATAAATTCAATGTAATTACTTCAAATCTAATTAAATTTTCAGTCACAAAAATTCGTAAACAAGTTCGTCATGAACCAGAATGGAGTTGTACCGAAATTATATTGACAAATTTTTTTTAAGTGAGTCTTTGATGACACGTTTCAATAACAGTTATCTTAATGCCACATTTTTGAAAGTTTGTTAAACCTCTTATTTTATTAACAACATATTCATTTGATTGTTTTGGAAATCTATAAGTCAAACGTTATAAGATTACATTCTTTAACTTTTCTGCGATAGATATTTTGACTCACTCTCTTGAATAAAGGCTCTCTTAAGGGTTGCAAGACTAAAGTTTTTATAAATTCACGAAATGAAAATTATTATTGCGGTAAAACTTAAGAGAACCCTAGAGTGTATTTAGCTTTTGTGCTAAAGTGGGCACATAAGAGGAAATTTTTTTTTACCACAAGAGACTTTAAGGTACATTACATTATTTGTTGCATTAATGACCTTGTGGTTTATCTCGAGCAAAGTCTTTAATACTTATAATAAGAGTTTAAATAGCGTGTTCGAGAAGAGTGTCAGATTTTATCCAATTGCAAAATTGTCGGTCTCATTCCTCAATAATTTTCATGAATATATAACCAAGTTTTGATCAAATATATATATATACAATTTTCACCAGTTTAAGGTTTTCTTATTATTTTCATATAAAACAAACCAACTTTATTAGTCAATCATCAAAAATTTACGTATTTCGAGGGAAATTTTAATTTCTTTTCATTTCCGTTTAAGATTTTTTTTTTGCACGGTTTAAAACCGATTGTGTGTCATTTCTGTTTTCCATGGTTTCTTACTTTCCTTCTGGGTTTTATCTAACAGGGGTAAAGGAGAGATTTTTGCAATTTTCTTTTATTGCCTACCATGAACAGGACTACTCGCAGTAGTTCCAGAGGTTCTAATAATAATAGTTTGAATTCATCTAGAGGTAGAGGCAGGTCAACTTCAGCTCCTAGTAGTTCATTAGGAGAGCAAGACCCAATTGTTTCCGAACCAAAAATTAAACGAACGCCTCCTCCAAGTAGAAAAACTCCAAGTTCAAGCCTTGGTACATTAAATTTTCGCGGGCAATTTGAGGACATTGTATCTTCGGATCAACCATATCCACTCGTTGAATCAATACCTACTCTTATAACTGTAGACACACCTACTGAAAATATTGAAATCAATACCGAAACCAATACGGAATCTCAATTTGAGAACACTGCAACTTCATTTGAAACGCAGCGAGATTTACTAGACGAATCGCTCCGAAATTTAAGTCAGGCATCCCTTCAACAATTGTTAGCTCCAACTGGGTTAGATAACCAGAACCGAATTTTATCTCGTTTAAATATGAACCCAAACGACACTGGCACCAGTGGTCAAGCCGCTGGAAATTCTATTGAATCTCTTATAGCTATGCTAGAACAAACAGTTAGGTCTACTCAAGACGAAATGAGAAATGAACTTTCGGCCATGAAACGAACGCTATCGAGCATTTCCCAGACACCATTGCAGGCCCCAACCAATACTGCATCGGATTCTTTTCGGGTTCAATCCCAGATTTCAAATAATTCAACACCCCCTGTAGTGAATGCAAAAATTGAGAAGTGGAAAATCAATTTCGACGGTACCGGTTGTGTATCAGATTTTTTATTCAAGGTAGATACGTTGTGTGATAGAACACAATGCAGTGAAGCACAGTTAATGGCACATTTTCACACTTTTCTGAGTGGTAAAGCAGAAACCTGGTTCTGGGATTTTATTAGGAAAAATCGTACTGCATCTTACTCTCTGCTAAAATCTTCAATTACACAGGAGTATGGTAATCTAGAAACAGACCACGAAGTTTTACTACGAATTTCAAATCGTAAACAACAGTCAAAGGAATCTTATGATGACTTTCACACTAGCATTGTTTCCATGAATTCTCGTATGAGAGAACCCATTGCTGAAAAAACTCTCATAGATATTTTAAAACGTAATGTTCATAATAATCTGAAATTGTTGTTATTCAACACATCGCCACAAACTCTACACGATTTGAGGGATAGTGCCAGGAATGCTGAAAAGGTTTTACGTGAAACCAAGATTTCTTTGCCTAGTGCTAACACCCAGTGTTGCCAAAACTTATTTAGGAAAAAATGCTAGATTTTTTGCATAAAAATGCTAAAAAATGCTAAAAACTAAAAAAATAAGCTAGAAAAAATATGCTAAAAAATTTTATAAAAAATGTTTCAATTTGTTTAAAAAAAAAACTATTTTAGTGACTTTTTAAAATTAGACTGAAAATAAATCATCTCTAATTATGAATTCAGTTCATTTTATTAACTAAAATTATATAAAAGAAAAATTAAAAACAATTCAAAAGTTAATTCTTGTAAAAAAGTTCAAAAATCCTTTAACCCTTAAATATATGATTTCTAAAGGCGTGTACATTTCAAGAAAAATACCAAAAAAAAATTATTTAAAAAAAACGGTGATTTTTATTGAGAAATATGGTTTTTTTTTGACAAATTTCTAAATTGTGATTATTTTAACGTGTAGGACAAAAAAAAACAAAAAAAATTCTATAAACTGTAATTTATACATTTATTGTCGCCAAACTGAATTTTATTGCGAGAATACCACTTTAAATATTTAAACAAATTTTTAATTTCACAATTAAATTTGTTATTTCCTGAAGATGCTACACAATGGAGTAGCGAAATATCGAAAATAAAGAAATTTTTTATATATAAAAAACAAACCTTACGCTCAAGAAAATTGTGAAATTAAAAATTTGTTTAAATTTAATTGTTATTTCCTGAAGATGCTACACAATGGAGTAGCGAAATATCGAAAATAAAGAAATTTTTTATATATAAAAAACAAACCTTACGCTCAAGAAAATTGTGAAATTAAAAATTGAAAAAGAAGGTTAAATAAACGACAAAAAAATATTTAAACAAATATTTTTGAATATTACACTTTTTGTAAAAAAAAGCGTGTTTTAGATTTTTCACAAATATACAGAGCAAAACCAAGATTTTTACTCTGTTTAAAAATTCTGCGCTAAAATATAGGAACACTATGTACAGAAGGGGCCTCTAATGCCCAAAAATGCAGTTTTATGCATCAAGTGGGTTTTTTTATTAAAAATCCGGTATGTTGCCAAATGGCTACACCATGCATTTAAGGGTTAAAATAAATTTATTATTATTTGATTTCCCAAATGTGTTACTGAAAATATGTTATCTCAAAAATTAAAGGCGGATAAACAAAAGTACCTCAAAATGTTTTATTTCTAAAAAAAAAGGTGGTAATGTGGAATACTTTGGCGTGTAATATGAATTTCCCATTCAGCCTTAATTTATCTACTCAAAATTAATTTAATGGTTTTTATTGCACGCTCTGTTTACCGTTTTCAAATTTCTGCATCTTAGGGGCTTACCTGCATGAAATTCTTTAAAAAAATTATTTCGTGATCAGGGTTAATACTTTTTGTGGTGTTGGTTGACGTTGTAAGATTTTTGGTATGATTAAATGAAAAGTGTACAGGTGTTACAGTAAAAATAATCAAAATTCACTGAAATTCTTAAAAGATAGGAATTTATTACAAACGCTATCCACCCTCTATGGCCCCAACCTAAAAAAAAATCAATAAAAATTGCAAAGATTAAAAACGAACCTTATCAACAAATCTATTAATTCTATTTTAAACTCTATTCTTCAAATTATTATTATTATTTTTTACCAAAAATTGGAGTATTTTTGTGCAAAATCACTCCTTCGCCATAACAACAAAAAAAGTAAAACGAGAAAAAACTTAAAGCCGGGCATGCCGATTTAAAATTTTAATATTAAAGTACCATAAAGCAATATTTTTTATACTTTTGCGATCATTTTTGAATTTCAATCAATCCAACCCTGTTACATACAATTTTTCGCTATTTTTTCCCCAAAAACATTTTTTTTTCTTTCGCGATTTTTGTTTTTTTTTTCGAAAGAAATTTTTGTTCTTAACTCTATTAAATATTTTTCTAAACCCTATTGAATATACAAAAAATAACATAACACATACTTTTTATTTGCAGAAAAAAATGTTTTTGCGAAAAAAAAATCTATAAAAAAAATTTCGTGGAAAAAAGTTACAGCTTCCTTAATGTTGTACATATTTAATCAAATTTGATAAATTTATAAATAAAAATGATATAAAAATAAAATTTTTTTTGCTACCCGTCAAAATTTTTAATTGCGAATATCGCGAACACGAGAGCTAACTTTGAAAAACTGCTATGACCATTAAATTCAGCGTACTCGAATTAGCTTTACCAGTACGGTTCCCAGCTTGTTAAAATTTGCGACTGCACAGTGTAATTAACGTGTAAAAATAGTTCTTAGTACTTACTCTAAAAGTAAAAAAAAATATTTCTTTTTCATATTACATTTAAATTCAAATTAATGTAGAATATTCTTAAAAAAACAGAAAATAAAACTGTAAAAAATGCTAAAAATATGCTAAATTTTGTCGGAAAAATGCTGAAAAAAATGCCATATGCTAGATACATTTTTTTCATGCTAAATGAATTAAAAATATGCTAAATCTAGCATTAAATATGCTAAATTGGCAACACTGCTAACACCACGCGTCAGATTAATGAAATTAAGTCTATGGTAGAAAACGGCGATGACAGTGATTATGAACTCGATCCACAAATCGAGGCATTACATCCACTCCGACGTGCTCCTAAGCCTGATTATTCCAAAATTAAATGTTGGAATTGTCTTGCTCTTGGACATTCGTATATATATTGTCCAGAGGATATAATAAATCGCTTTTGTTTTAAGTGTGGCCAACGAGGTGTGAGTACGGTTAAATGTACTAACCCTCATTTGGGAAACCGGAAGAAGAGCGAGATGGCCACCGGGGACTCTCGTTCGGAGGTCAAAGCCCCGAGTTCACAATAAGTCAAACGAGGAGTTGTCCACAGGAGGAAAATTCGAGCTTTTCAGACTCGGAAATTAGTTCTAGTTTTAACTCTACGTATTCTTTTGAAAATTTAAACTTAATTTGCAAACTCCTAAGTAAATCCATTGCTTCTTGTAGAAATCGCTATAGAAAGCTTAAATTTTATCGACATCTAATTGAGTCTTCTATTTTGTGCGATAATGTAAAGGCGCTTGCATTCATAGTTTTATTTTTTTTTCCAGTTTTTTGTGTTGTTTGATTTTTTTTTTTCCTTCGTTAACTTTTTGACCTGTAAATATGCACAAGTTTTTTTGAAACATCGCCATCTACATGTGATGCGACACACTGCATGTCCTTGTTGGTGTCACTATGTTGACATTTAACTAATTTTTGTTTTATTAATAAATTTCGTGGCGCCAAGTCACTACAGCGTTGCCGAGGTTTCGTTAAACCAAGCGGCAAGTATCTCGGCCATTGTATCAACAAACAGTACCTTGTGAAACATCATTTTTGTAATCAAGAGTTGAAGTGTGAGTTTAAAATCTCAAGTGGTTTTAAAAAAATAACTAAGTTTTATTTTAAGTTGTTGGAAATTTAAAGTTTTAGTGGGTGTTTATTATATGCTGAAAAAAATAATTACCACGGTTTTATTCAAAGTGATTTGAGTAAGGGATTATAAAAATATATTCTGTTCGTCAGCAGTTTTGTTATAAAATTGTGAGTATTTTTCTTTATTTTGTGGTTATTTTATTTGGAAAGTTTCTACGTAAAGTTCATGTAGAATTAAGCAAAGGAATCCTATTTTTTTTATATTTCTCACAGTTTTTGCTTCTCAAAGGTATTGCTGGCCGAGGTACTTTGTTTGCAAGGGTACATTTTTGGTTCAATTGATTTGCGTTTTACTTTGGGTGAAAGCTCGAAATTCAAAGTTGCTTGTCAGGAGCTCCCTTAAAACTACATTTATTTGGTTTAATTTTAATTCGGGGACCAGTTTCATATATTTTTACCCCTTGGTGCCATCTCTCCGTGGTAATTTTAATATAAATTAATTACTCTTTAATAACGATTCTTATGAAACTATTTGTTTTATATAGATTTAGCACCTTGTGTGTAACAAAAAACAACAAAAAAGAAACAAACCAGGAACCTAATAGCATCAACGACAAGCCTAGTTGATCAAAAAGCTTTTGTTTTGATTTCTCTCTCTGCCCTTAAATTCCAACATCAGCCAGTGTGTATGCAAGTGTTCAAAGTGTAAAAGAGCGGGTCGGTGTGTCGTGCTAAGGGTCTAGTTGGTAGATGCCGTCGGTGTTTGACATTCTACCTTCATATAATCCTAGCAGGAATTTTCGTTTGCTTAGTGCGAGGAAAATTGCGGGAAAATTCCACCTTAAACTGACGGGAAAAATCGAGTGGGAAAGATTGTCGTTCGGGTGTGTGAAAAAAAAGAAATAACCACAAAGGGGAAAAAACCCTATATTGCAAATTCGGCTGCATAAATTGTGTTACAAACGAAGGAAATATTTTGATAAGTGTGTGAAAAGACCCGGAAGGGCATGAAATTTATTTATACAAAAGATTTTGTTTTTTTGAAAAATTATTTTAAATAAAATTCTCTACTGAAATAAAAGAAAAATCGGCGCGAAGAGAAATTAACGTTTTACCGCGTACATACATAGAATAAAACGGTATAGGACGGACATTTGCATGTACATACCAGGAGTTAAAAAAATAATTTTTGTTTTTGGTTACAACGGGAATAGATTATTTACCAAATTTTTATAAAGTGGAGAATTTTGTTAATAATTTTTAGAAAGAAAAAATCTATTTGTTTATTTGGATAAGCGTTAATTTTTGTTTTAAACTACACGTATAAGCCGTTGTTGATAATTTAATTTAATATAAATTCGGTAGTGTTAGTGATAATTTGAGTAATCAATCAGGCTCAATAGTGTTAAATTTGGGTCTTGTGTTAAAATCTTTAAAAGGCAGTCATTTATTAGTCTAATTTTGTTTTTATATTTATTTTTCTACTTTGGCTATGTACTAGCAAAATCAAGACTTAAAACACATAAATGTAAGAAAACACACCACATTACATATAATTTCTTTAATTTACAGGAAAAAATTCGAGACAAGAGTGTCGGTGTTAAGTAACAGTGGTTAAATAAATCTTAACATTTTTGTTTAAAAATTAAATACATTTGACTACGTTTATATCGAGTTTTGGTTTTGGTAGTATAGCTTAGTAGCAAATGAATCAAAAGTGAATTATAGTGAAGAAAATTAATTAACCAAGTTAAATTAAAGTACGTGTGAACATTTATATTTATATTTATTTAATACAACCTGTGTTTCAAAAGAGCGCGTGAGACCAAGAGCTCTTTAAATGTTGCTAGAGAGTGTTTAGCAACATTTATTTTTATTAAGAGTTTTTTTTTCAGAAATCTAGTAGGAAACCTACCACCAATACACGTACCAATGCATCGAGAGATCTTTCGAAGAGCGGACGTTTGTACTCACTAATGTAAGTGGATTCTAATCTCATTTATTTTTTTTACATTTTGCTTATTATTTTGCATATATTTTTTTTCCTCTTGTTTTGTACGTATCTGAAGTTTCCTTAAGAATAGATATTCAGATATATTTGTTATAGTTGTGGATATTTATTTTTAAGGGTGACCAGATGAGGTTTGTATTGCGTTTTTTATGAAGTTTTACAAATTTAAATTGAATACGGGTTAATTAAAACTATTGTTTTTTAACAAGAGGAAAACATTAAAACGTAACTAACGAAAGTAATCAAAACGCACAATTTTGAAACACCACCCTTAGGTTACAATTTTCATTTTAAGAAATTATTATTATTTTATTTATATATATCAAACGGCGTTAGTTAGATTTGAATTAATTTGTTGTTTTTATTTTATTTCATACATTTTTTTTTATTTTCTTTCTCGGGTTTTCTTAATGAAATTAAATTTCAATTTAAATCGTACTAATTTAAATGAAATTGATAGAATAGATTTCACTTTTAAAGATATTTTTAAATGAAGATTTGTGAATTGATCAATAAAATCATTATGATTTCGTGCTAAATTTTGTGGTGATCTGTTTGATTTCGAGCTAAAGTTTCCGTTGCTGTAGATAATTTTTTTTTGGGATCATAAATTTTCGATTTTATGGATTTATTCTATTTATGATCAAGGATGGGAGGGCAAGAAGACGGATACATCAACATCCTGTATCGTCAAACATGCTTGTACAATTTATACTTTCTAGGATTGGAACTGGTTCTTTTCTTTAAATTTTTTTTTCTGATTTTTTTTATTCTTCCTTGGTTCCTACATTTTTTTATTGTTTTTCTCTAAACCTTTGTGATGCACGTATAATAAAATAATTTATAGGTGGCATTGTGGTATTGGGTACGACGAAGCCCTGAACCCCCCCAAACGACGAGCAATAAGGCCGGAGTAAAAACGTGCACCTGCTTCATGTTTGCCCTAATCAACATCTACCACTTTTCTAACTTATGTTGTATGCTACAATAAACCTGATGAAAGACCTTTTTCCAAAGTGAAAATTTTGGATGAAGAACTCTATGGTTTATTGGACTCAGGTGCTAGTGTTTCAGTCTTAGGCAGAAATAGTATATCATTCCTACAACGCCATTCAATTGTATTAAAACCGGTTCGATCTTTTATATCCACTGCTAGTGGCTCCAAGCAAAAAGTTTTGGGTTTTTGCGAACTCCCTGTTACCTATAAAAATATTACAAAACCGATAGTATTTTATATAGTACCTTCTTTATCTCAAACTTTGTACTTAGGTCTTGATTTTTGGCGCGATTTTTCAATTGCTCCGCATATTATACCTGCTATTGAATCTGTTGACTTAGAAAACATTGCAGAGAACGATGTTTGTTTTCATGATTTATCTCCCGAACAGAAAGTTAAGCTTGACGGCGTGATTCACGAGTTTCCATCTTTCGATAAACTAGGTTTAGGGTGTACTACTCTGGTAGAATATCATATTGATACCGGCGATGCTGTCCCTATTAAATGTCGACACTATCCGCTTTCACCTCCACGCCAAGCTGAAGTTTATCAGGAACTTGATAGGTTACTGGAAATGGGTGTGATTGAAGAATCTAACTCACCTTGGTGCTTTCCGGTCGTGAATGTTAGAAAACCGGGCAAAGTACGCTTATGCCTTGACTCTAGAAAACTGAATCTCATAACGAAGAAAGATTCTTACCCCCTTCCTCACATAAATGGCTTGCTCAGCAGATTAAAGGACACGCATTTTATAAGCGGCATAGATTTGAAAGATGCTTTCTTTCAAATTCGACTGACGGAATCTTCAAAGGAGAAAACTGCCTTTGCAGTGCCCGGTAGACCCCTCTACCAGTACCGCGTAATGCCCTTTGGACTTTGTAACGGTCCTCAGGCAATGTCCCGCTTAATGGACAAAGCCATCCCGTCTCGTTTAAGGGAAAATGTCTTTATTTATTTGGACGACCTTCTGGTCTGTAGTGCCACTTTCGAGGAACATTTGAATTTATTGCGACAAGTCGCTAAATGTCTAAAGGTTGCAGGGTTAACAATCAATGTTACTAAAAGTAAATTTTGCCAAAGTGAAATTAAGTATTTAGGCTACCGAATTGGTAGAGGGTGCCTTAAAGTAGACCCCGATAAAGTTTCTGCAATTGCTAATTTTCCGACCCCTAAAACGCCTCGTCAGGTTCGTCGTTTTATAGGTATGGCGAATTGGTACCGGTCTTTTATCAACAATTTTGCCAACATGGCTGGCCCTTTAACAGATTGTTTACGCAAGCGTAATGGTGTTTTCGCTTTGACGCCTGAAGCGATTGATAGTTTTGAGAAACTTAAATTAGCCCTTTCTAGCGCCCCTGTCCTCGCTCAACCAGACTTTTCGCGGGAATTTATTATCCAATGTGATGCTTCACGCATTGGAGTTGGTGGTGTTTTATACCAGATGGATGATGATAATAGGGAAAGACCCATATCTTTCGTTTCTCAAAAGCTTAACTGCTCCCAGCGAAATTACACAGTAACCGAGCTAGAGTGCTTAGCAGCAGTTGTCTGTGTAAAACGATTTAGGCCATATATAGAGGGACTGCCCTTTCGGATAGTCACCGACCATTCAAGCTTGAGATGGCTAATGACCCAAAAGGATTTAAGCGGCAGACTCGCCCGTTGGAGTCTAAAATTACAGGGATTCGATTTCAGAATGGAACATAGAAAAGGTTCTCTGAACGTCGTTCCAGATACTTTATCGCGTTTTGACGTAGACGCCCTGGATATTGATAATAGCTTTCCGGAAATTGATTTGACTTCGTCTGAATTTAACTGCCCTGAATATGAGGAGTTGAAGAAAACTGTTGTCGAAAATAAGGAAAAGCTACCTGACCTTCGTTTGTCCGAAAATCTTGTTTACTCAAGGGTAAAATTTCGTCAGGGAATTGATAACGAGGAAGAAAGTCTTTGGAGATTATGGCTCCCGAAATCCTTAGCTGGAAAAGCTATTCAACTTGGCCATGAGTCAAGTTGTCACGGCGGTTATTTTAAAACTCTTTCTAGAGTACGACAAAAGTACTATTGGCCCTCAATGGCACGTGAGGTTAAAGCTTATGTAAGCAAATGTGATGATTGCAAGATTATTAAAGCTCCGACTCAAACTCTTCGACCACCTATGGGTGAAGCCTTTATAACTGTCCGGCCTTTCCAACGTCTTTATTGCGATTTTCTCGGTCCGTATCCGTGTTCAACGTCGAAAAATACACAGCTGTTTGTTGTCATTGACCATTTTACCAAATTTCTTTTCCTCAAACCTTTAAAATCTGCTACCTCAATTAATGTAATTGATTTTTTCCAAAATTATCTATTTAACACATTTGGTGTCCCTCAGTATATACATAGCGATAACGCAAAGCAGTTCATTTCAAAGGAAATGCAGGACTTCTTTTCCCTTTTTGGGGTTACTCATATTAAAACTGGTTTATATTCCCCGCAAGCGAACGCTTCCGAGCGAGCCAATCGGGAAATAATTTCGAAAATTCGTTTTTTCCTTAAGGATGAACCACATCATCTTAATTGGGATGGTTGCATACCACGTATTTTGTCAGTTTTACGTAGCGATTATCATACCGCAATTCATTGCTCACCGTATTACGCCATGTTTGGTCAGAACATGTGCATGCACGGCACGTCATATCCTTTGTTGGAAAAACTCAATATGTTGGAGGATGACACTATCGTTAAGAGAACTGATAAATTGACCCACATTAGAGATAAAATCACTCATAATCTAGAGAGAGCCCATGAAAAGGCAACAAAAGCTTATAACGTTCGCACTAAACACATCCACTATCGAGTTGGTCAAGAGGTATTTCGTAAGAATCATAACCTTAGTAATTTTCAAAAGGCTATCAATGCCAAATTTGCCCCTAAATATCTTAAGTGCCGCATACGTGCACAAATAGGTAATTCACTTTACGATGTAGAAGATCTTCAGGGAAAGTTAGTTGGAAGATTTCATGCCTCCGACCTTAGACCCTAAATTTTATTATTGTGGGAATTGCCCGGCTGGTCGTGGGTCGTGCCACACGGTGAATTTAAATATTTTTTTTTTACGCGCGTTGAATCCTTTTCCTGTTCGTTAATCATTGTGGAATTTCTGAACGAAGCAGTTTTGTTAGGGATTAGTTAAAAGAGAAGATTCCGTAGGTATAAAATTATTTTGGTACCACGAAAGTCGAAAAAGTACATTTTTTAGTCTGGGTGGGTACAAAATCTAGAAGCTAATTTCCCATCCCTGATTGGAAGGGAGAGAGAAGAAAAAAGGAAACTTAACGATCAGAAAGTTAATTGTTTTTTACTAGTTACAAAAGACATAAGCCTTTGGTTTTTTTTACAACAGGACAGTTGGGATTTGCAGTTGATTGAGTCAAGACGCCGTGCGCGAAAAAAATAAGAAAAAAATTATTAAACATAATAGTAAACCCTGAAAATATAAAGAAGTGAAAGATTAAACCGGTGAATTTAAATAAATATAGTGAAGGAAATTTTTGTTTAAAGAGAAAAAAGAGGGTTGCCTTGTTTGTGTAACGTTGATTTACTTATAAAATTTGATTAAGAGTAACAAAACAAGTAATAACATGTATATATAAGAAAAGATAATTAAAACCCTAATTGTATAACTTATTATACGTTAAGATATATATTTTAAGTTAAGCTTTATAACAATGTAAAAGACAACCATAACCCGTGGCATTCAGCAAAATACACCCACAAAGTGAAGTGTGTGATCTTACAAAGAAATTCCTTAAGGGAGAAAGACCCAACCAAGGGCAAGAAGGATTTTGTGTGTGTGAAAAAAAAAAAAAAGAAATCATTTAATTGGCGCACAATTTGTTAAGTGATATATATATAAACGTTAAAAACATAACGGAAATAATACATCAAAATAAACTATGTCACCAAGTTAAAAAAATTGAGGTGTTGTTACTAAGTACAGTATAACGAAATCAACTAAAAACAGTTATAAACAAAATGCATAAGAAAAGAACTAACAAAAATTTTAACTAAATCGTAATTGTACAACGGGTACAAAAGAAGAAAAAAGAAAAAAAAAAACTAAATTTATGTGCCGTTATAAACAATAAAAAAACCAGAACTTTTTTTTTACCAACCAATTTGTGTGAGTGAATGTAGATGTAGAAAAAGAAACTTAATCTAACAACAAGTGAATATTACGTGCACCAACAAAATGTTACAGTTAAATTTTGGTGAACTGTAGAATTGAACAAAAATCTAAAAGAAGACAAAATAATTTAAAAGACAACAGAAAACACTCTACAACAAAACAAAAGAGTTTCGTATAAAAAAAAAAGAAGAACAACAGCTAACAAAATTTAACAAAACGTATAACGCAACAATAATGAAAGCTAGTTAAAAAAACAAAGTTCATAACATCGTCACCAACAGCAACGTCATCAGCAGCAACGTCATCAACAGTAGCTGTATACCACAATAACAGCCACAGCGATTTGCCGCCACTAAGCAATCACGTAAATATAAATGAAACATCAGAAAGAAAAATTGTTATTATAAAAGTTATTATATTACCAATAAACCATTATATTTAATATTAACTATTTCGAGTATGTTTATAATTATTATTAATTACACTTACCTTTATTTTTACACTTATAATTACCATGTCTAAGTACATTATACTTATCATTTATATTAACGTATACATACCTTTAACTTAACCTTATTTTCCTATACTTACCTTTAACTTAACCTCATATTTTGTTTTATACTTACCATTACAATCATTATACTTACTATGTTACACTTATAAATCAAAACCGCAAACCCAAAAGAAAAAATGATTTTTTTAATAAACCTTATATTTTTGAAATTTAAAATGAAGGCCTAAATTTTTTCTCTTTTGTTGAGGAATGAGACGGACAAGCGATAGCGGGTAAATTCTGACATTCTATTTTTGGGGTAACCATTAATTTAAAGAGTGCTAACGGTTGCCATTGGCGTAACTAAATTTAGTTATGGGTGGGAAGAGTGCACTCGGGGTGGCAGATAACACCTAGTCACCATAGTTTTGTTACTATTTCTGTTTTGGTTCATGAGATTACTAAAGTTTACACCTTTTTTTTTTCTCTCTATTTCTTATTGTAAAAAGTGGCTTAAAAAAAAAATGGCATGAACTAGTTTTTTTTATATGTCTATGCTTACGCGGCGATGAAATCGGGGTTAAGAACCACGTCACAATTGGCAGAGCTAGCCAAATTTCTCCTCCATGCCTTTGACCTTATTTTCTCGTAGTTTTTTTAATTTAATGCGAAATCTGACATGACCGCGCGTAACAATATAACGAAGTTGCTATTTAAAATTGAACTACAAACACTGGAAAAATGTATTTTTTGTATAGTTCGTATTATTTTTTCAACATTGACAGAAAATTGAAGAAAAATTAAAAAAACGCGAACAAATACCAAAAATATAAACTGTACAAAAAGCACTAAAAGCACTGCCAGAAATTTGAAAAAGCACTGTAAATACCCCCTTTTTTTAAACGGGTATTTGTAAAAAAACACCGGGTACGAGAAGGCAAAAAGCACCAAAAAATACCCGAAAAGCACTGAAATGGCAACACTGTCCAAATTTGTCTTTATTTTGTTCTGGCAACATTTTTATTATCAAAACAAAGCTGTCCATTGGTTGTCAATAGCAACCGGGTGTTTTTATTTTGATTTTCGTATACTTTTTGCCGGTCAACACAATTTTTTATTTTGTAATTGCAATTACTGGAAAAAGCTAATAATGGTGAGCTGGTTTATTCTTTACATCAATTTTAAAGGTCTGAAAAATTGATTTGAAAATCTGCAACATAGTAAGAAGTTGTTGGGCGAAACAAGTATGACTGGGAAGTGCCAATACGGAAGAGCTTAATGAGACTCCTATTCGTTGCATAGGTAAAAGGGAAATTGAGTAAAAATGTTACCCTTGTTGGCAATACGACAGCAATTCCGCAGGGAGATAAATTCAGGATATGTTACGACTTATTGTTACCGGGATGTTTTAAGACATTTTTGCTAAAGTGCAGTTTAAAAATTTGTACCATAGGTAGACATTTTTATTGTGTGCCGGAAAATAACAATTTTTGTTTGTCGGACACGCCCTCTTTCGAATGGGTGGCGCTTTAAAGTTAACACTTTGTTATTTAAATAGCTACGGTTTCATGTCATACCTCAAATAAAAACTTAGTCTTGTCTGTACATTTTGGTTGAATTTTGAATAAATAGACTACAAAAAAAGTCACAAGGAAAATTAAAAATCTCTTAACTGCTTCACAATGGCTTAATATACTAGACCACAATAAAAAGATGTCTACACCTTTTCCAATTGTATTTCAGAAATTATCATTTTATTTCAGAAATTATCAATTGTATTTCAGATTTTCAATTGTATTTCAGAAATAATCATTTGAATTTCAGTTTTATCAACTGTATTTCAGAACTTATCAATTGTTTTTCAGATTTATCAATTGTATTTCAGAAATTATCAATTGTATTTCAGAAATCGTCAATTGTATTTCAGAAATTATCAATTGTATTTCAGAAATCGTGAATTGTATTTCAGAAATTATCAAATGTATTTCAGAAATTATCAATTGTATTTCAGAAATTATCAATTGTGTTTCAGAAATTATCAATTGTATTTCAGAAATTATCAATTGTATTTCAGAAACTACCAATTGTATTTCAGAAATCATCAATTGTATTTCAGAAGTCGTCAACTGTATTTCAGAAATTATCAATTGTATTTCAGATATTATCAATTGTGTTTCAGAAATTATCAAATGTATTTCAGAAATTATCAATTGTATTTCAGAAATTATCAATTGTATTTCAGAAATTATCAATTGTATTTCAGAAATTATTAATTGTATTTCAGAAATTCTCAAATGTATTTCAGAAATTAACTATTAAATACAATCAATAAATTCTGAAATACATTTGATTATTTCTGAAATACAATTGATAATTTCTGAAATACAATTGATAATTTCTGAAACACAACTGATAATTTCTGAAATACATTTGATAATTTCTGAAATACATTTGATAATTTCTGAAATACAATTGACGATTTCTGAAATACAATTGATAATTTCTGAAATACAATTGGTAGTTTCTGAAATACAATTGATAATTTCTGAAATACAATTGATAATTTCTGAAACTCAATTGATAATTTCTGAAATACAATTGATAAATTTGAAAAACAATTGATAAGTTCTGAAATACAATTGATAAAACTGAAAATCAATTGATAATTTCTGAAATACAATTGATAAATCTGAAATACAATTGATAACTTCTGAAATACAATTGGAAAAGGTGTAGTAGAATTCTTAAATTCTAAAAATTTTCTACAACCCAAATTAACAAATGAAAAACAAAATTTTTTAAAGTCGAATATGGTTTTTGACTTTAAGATTTTAATTTGCAACTCGTAAAAATCCGTTATTGGAAGTAGTTCTTGCTACAGAAAACTTTCAGTTTCCATTAAAATTTTCACAATTTATATTATGAAGAGCAAGAACCCAAAACTGATTTTTTGTTTGTTTTAAAGTCCAATCGTTATTCAAGACGTTTATCATTTATTGCCGAGTGGTATCAGGAGGAAGCTGCTATAATAAGAACTTTTACAATATGCTATTTTGTTGACGATAATGCCATAGAAGTTGTAAGTGTTAAAAATAAAATAATTCGGAAACAATATAAATTTAAAATAATTTTGTTTCTAGTTTGATCAACGTACTAGGAAAACATTTTTGAGACGTACTAAAATGCCAGAATTATCAGAAAAAGATTTCTTTGTGGGCTCAAAAATCAATATATTTGGACGCCAATTTGATATAATTGATTACGCAGATGAAATGACAAAACAAACTTTAGCAAAATATAGAAAAAAGTAAGTTTAATATCTGATTTCTAATAAATTCGTTAAATATTACAAACATTTTATTTTCAGAACATTTATTTTACTTAAAAATAGTATTCTTCATCATTTAGGCACGGTATTGTGTGCGTTAATCGACAGTAATTTTAGTATTAGCAAAGGTCTAATGATACAATTCACAGCCGAACAGGTTAAAGAATTTTTAAGTGAGCGACATAAGGGGGATGTTCAAATTTCGTAAGTTTTTTAAATTACAAGATATGTTAAAGTTTATTTTATTTTTTGTTTGCTCTAAATTTAGAGCTCTGATGAATCAATTATTGTCGGGTCCATGTATAGGTTTTGAATTGATAGCCGATAATGTTATGGAAAAAATTAAATACTGTCAGAAACAGTCAAGAGAATGTATGAATAGCGAAATACCTAAAGCATTAAGAAGTTTGTTTGAAAGAGAAGATATGCGAAATGGTATACACTGTTCACAAACCGATGAAGATGTTATAAGGGTAAAGCAATTAGCTTTTTAAAAAACGAATCAAAATTTTATTTTCAATAATTATTCATAATCATTAACATTTTGTTAGGATACCAATTTTTTCTTCAACAATAAAACTGGTTTACAAATTTCCGTACAACTTAAAAATTCCACTTTGGCTATAATAAAGCCTCACGCCATCAAAGAGGGTAATTTAGGAAAAATTATCTCGGAAATAACGTCAAATGGGTTTAGGATAACCGCTCTTAGAATGCATCTTTTGGAAAGAGTTAATTGTGGAGAATTCTATGAAGTTTATAGAGGCATTGTACCAGAATATATTGTAGGTTCTTTTTTAATTTGCTTTTATATCAGATTACAAGTAAATTAAATTTATTGCAATTTTAGTCTATGGTAGCCCAATTGGCTAGTGGAGTTTGCATGGCTTTGGAAATTGTTTGTACAGATCTTAAAAGAAATAGTTATGAAGAATTTCGTAAGTTTTGTGGACCCATGGATCCGGTGAGTAATTTAGTTATATTTGTATACACAAATAGTATACATAAGTTAATAAAAACTTGTTGCTATGATTTGTATTTTTATATCATAACATGCAATAGTGGGTCTTTGGAATGGTGGAAATATTCCTAACATAAACTGAAACGTAATAGTATATATTCAGTACCATATTTAGAGTTCTATCTTAACCTTTTCAGACCCAAGCAGCTTGCAAAAATTTATTGATTTTATAACTTTAAGGTAAAATGGTATTAAAACTTTTAAAATTGCCAATCTTAATTCATATTTTAGGAAATATAATTTAGGTAAAAGTATAATTGAATTTTTTTTTATCTAAATCAACCTATTAGTATTGAAAATATTTGTACACATACACATGCCTGTATGCTGGGTCTGAAAGGGTTAAGCCAGAATTTGTGGCTCGAATGTGTTCATTTTACATCTATAATATATTGCTATCATGGATATTCTAGTACCAACCCTAGTCAATTTAGTACTATAATGTAAAGCAAAATACGGTTTTAATACCAAAATTTAAACTTTAGCCGGACTGCCTTATTTTTCTACACCAATTGTCAAAAGTTAAAGAACGGGTTCTCGCTAAATTCAATTTTTTTTTTTTTTGTAAAACCCAAATGATTATCATTTTGTTATTCCGAAATTAATTTCTTTAGAAATTAAAAAAAAAATTTATATAAGATTTAACCCTCTAACCGGGTTGGAATGAAATTTATACCATGTATTCCTCACGAAAAATAAACAATAAGTTCTTCTACAATATTTTTTTTCGTTGCTTACTTTAGGCGATATGGGCCATAATAGTTTAAGGGTGAATCTCGAAAACCAGCGCATAAAAATACTACGTTTAAGCTAGTGTTTCCAATTCGGTTAATCGATTAACCGATTCCTCGATTAATCGCCTCAATTTCGGTTAATGTCGAAACAAATAATTTAGAACTCAAATAATTATTCGACCCGAATAATCGGTTAAAATAGGTCGATTAACCGGTTCAATTTTTAATATGTAATTTTTAGCTTTATTTTTGCCCAAAACTTCATAATTGTCTTAACTTTGGCTAAAAGCGGTAATATTTATAGACAATAATATGTTAACCATAACAAAATGTATTTCAGAGACCCTTCTTTTGATTTTCATTGTTTGCTGATCGGATATGTACTTCCGAATTTATTTGAGTTTCCATTTTCACTTCTAAAGCTCCACCCATTGGAAAGAAGGTGTAGCCGATTAAAAATTTCGTATTCTTTAAATAAGCTTAAAAATTAAAATATTGGGGGAAAAATTAGGGTTATCCCCGTAAACTCCACTTGCTCCCCAGAGATATTTTTAATCACAATTTTCATATTAAAATGGTTCGTCCAAAATAAACCTTGATCTATGAAAATTAATCTATTACGATAAATAGAAACTTTTCTCATAAATTTAATTAATTTAGATATTTTATGAGTAGGACAAATTTTCAACCATTTCAATTTAGCTTTATTTAAAAACTTTTTGCATTATTTTTGGCGAGTTAAAATTATGCAGTAATTTTTATGAGTCATTTAACATTCTGTTTATAAGCGCTCCAAAATTGGTGGTTTAGTTTACAAAAAATTTGTAAAATTAGCAAATCTTCTGTTAAAAATTAGTAACTAAAATTCAGCAAAATACTGTAAATTTCGCAAATTTATTGTTAAAAATTAGTAACTAAATTTAGCAAAAAAATTTGTAAGTTAGTAATGTGGAGGTAGCAAAAAAATTAACTAAAAATTAAAATTTAATTAAAAATTTGTTAAGTTGAAGTACTAACAGTTTTACTAACTTTTCTACAAACTTTTTTCTATGAGTGTAGTTTCTTACGTACTTAAATAATTAATGACGCCCAATAATTTAACTTTTTTTAACAATATGAAATAACCACCAGAAATGGAATAACCCCCCAAAAAATGAAAAGGCAATAATGTTCAAACTGTTTTAATTTATTTTATTTCATTGGGGATTTTTTCATAATGAAATAATCTCTATATTTAAAGATTAAATAACCACCAAAAATTAAATGACCGTCAAACATTTTTACGTCATTTCTTGGATGTTCTTTAATTTTTCCCTGTGGGGTTATTTAATGGGGGTTATCCGTCGCGCTGATAAATATGTACATCTGCGATGATATTTTTAAGAGAAATTTTCCAAAAAAAACTTTTAAAAGACAACTAAATTTCAGGTGGCACGCGAGAAATTTTTACAAAAAAATTTGTCCGTTTCTGGCACGCAGCGACAAATGTAACCAACAGTCGTGTAGTAACTTTTTTGAATGTACATATATTGAAAGTTGCGACTTATTTTATTTTTTAAATTTTTTTAGTTTTTATTAAAATTTCAATAATTTTCTAAAACAATAATTTTGTGTGATTTAAAAATTTCTTAATATTATTTGCTATAAATTTCGATTTATCGGCATTTATTCTAAAAAGGCAAATTAACAATATTGACTTTTATTTTTTAAAGAGATTTCAATTCTAATTTTTTTAATAGTTCAATTCTATAAAAACTTTAGAAAATAATAATAATAAATTAGTATTAATTTTTAGTGTAAATCTAAACAATAAATTAAAATATAAGAATTAAAATTAGAAATTTTGTTACTGATTTCAACATTTAACTGTTGTGTTATTTTCGTTTGTTTCAGGAAATTGCTAAACTGTTACGACCTCATACCTTGCGAGCTAAATATGGCTCTAGTAAAACATTAAATGCCGTTCATTGTACCGATTTACCTGATGATACTATCTTAGAAATACAATATTTGTTCAAAATTTTAGATTGATTTGCATTTTAATAATTAGAAAAACTTAATACTCCTGCCATTTCGTTTTTAGTTTAAAATTTTTGTATGTTTAAATATAAACTATATTTTTTTTTTGATAATTATTTAAAGATCGTTTTTACTTAATACTATTCACAAATTTAACTATCACTTTAATTAATACTATGTACTAAATAACATAATTTTAAACATCAACAATTTGTGCATTACTTGTAGTGGGTGTATCATCTCTTAAACTATATAATGGTGTCGTTTCGCTCGATATAGCTACTTCTAGGGAAATTTGACTAGCATAATGATGGCCCAAACGTTCTTGTAATACATAATCATAAGCTAAAAATGTGTAAAAAACAATAGATACAATCATAAGGATGGAGTAAAAGAAAAATTCGTCGCTTTGAGTGGTAATTATATTCAATTGAGTTATAACGACTACGATTAAATTGCCAAAAGCATTATTTAAAAACCAAGCAGCAGTAACAACAGACTTCATGGAGGCTGGAGCCTAAAATAAATATTTAGAAAATAAAGAAATATCTTAATTTGTATGGTATAGCCAACGATTTTACCTGTGTAAAGGCAAACTGTAAACCCGGTATTGAAAGTAATAATTCTCCCAGCATTATTAATATGAATTGTGGTATTTGCCATAATACATTGACGGATTTATATGGCATTGACTGCAAAAGGTAAGCACAACTATAAATGTTTACAAATTTCAATTGTACTATCATTTAAACTTACAAATATATATCTTTGCAGAGCTCCAGCACAAATAAATGAAAATGCTGAAAATACTCCTCCTAAAGTAACACTTTGCAATGGCTGCAGTTCATAATTAAAGCAACATTTCAAAAACGGTTTAAGTATATATTGAAATACGGGTATTAATATAAATAGAAATATAGGACCCATGGCTTTAGCCTGATCTGGTTGTATTGTTACACCTGGTACTATGGTTGTATTCATTAAAGATGCCTGAAATGTCCAACTGGAATCCTGTTGTGCCAATAGAGCAAAGTAAATTGGCAACGGTAGAAATAATTTGGCCAACTGCAAAAAAGGTATTTAAAACTTTATTTTAAATTTTAATTAAGAGAAATTAAGGGAAAAGTAAAATATCTAACTAAGAAGTTAAATATTTTTTTAATAAACAAACATATTTTTTTTTTAATTTTTTGAAATCTTACTAAAATTAAATAATTCCAAATACACTTAAGTCTCTTTTTATGCGGTTTTTTATGCGGATTTGAAGTTATGCGGTTTTAAAATCGACTTGCGTTGGATTTTTTACAACTTTTGTAATACTTTTTATTTAATTTAAAATAAAATAAAAAATATTTGTCTTATTTTTTAAAGGCTTTCTTAGAATAAATGGTTAAAGCCAAGAAAAAAAGTCAGTAATTTCGTTACAAACAAAAATGGTGATTTTAGATCGCATAGAAAATGGTGAAAGATATGCCTCTATTGGAAAATATTTTATACTTGGAGAATCTTCAATAAGCGCAATTAAAATGAATGAGTTTCAAACAAGAAAATCTCTTATTTCTGGCTCACAACTGAGTTTCATATTGTCATCGAATTCCCAGGAATACCCAGTTGGCCAAACATCAACGATGAAATTGTCTTCAACGATTTCTTTAAGAAATTTTGGAATTTTTCGCTAACGACATTTGTCGCTGAAATTGTCTTGAAAGACTATGTAAAGGAAATCATCTTTAACGATTAGCTGCATTAACAAAATATTAGCTGATCGTGTATAACATTCTGTTGGTGACAAGTTCAGCGACATTATAATATATTTGTTGTATAACACACTATGTTGACAAAATGGTGAGCGACAAAATATTATTACAGTCGTTTTACGACTCCGTTGACGACAAGATGAGCGACATTGTCTTTAGATGTCTTTTCAGAAATTCTCATTTAGTTCATCATTTTATTGCTTAAATATAAAACTTTGATATTAAATTTTAGTATTAACATTACTTAAGGTTCAATTAGACGTGCCATATCGCCATAGCAGTAACCATAACGCCATAGCAGACAACCAAAATTCAATTGGTATCTACGGTTATGGTTATGGCGTTATGCCATGTCACCTATAATCGAATACATTGTAGCCCATAAGATTGGTTTGAACAGCTGTTTTATATGCCCAGCAAAAAAATACCTGACCAAGATCCGTAAAATCACCTATATTGTTCGGCACGAATGCGTTCAAATTGAGGTGAAAAAGGCATTTTTTTAACATTGGCTTGTCATAGGAGAGAAGGTGTTTATGCTACTTTAAGTCTGCTTTGCACGTCATAAAAATGAGTGCTTGGATGTTCTTTTTTATACAAGAAAGCAATTCATTTTTTTTACTATCTAAGGAGAGATGAAAAGTAACTTCTTCTGAATGCATTCAAAAGTCATAAATATCACTTCTTAAATATATATTTGAATGCATTCCCAAGAAGTTACTTTTCATCTCTCCTTAGATAGTAACAAAAATGAATTGCTTTCCTATATAAAAAAGAACATCCAAGCACTCATTTTTATGACGTGCAAAGCAGACTTAAAGTAGCATAAACACCTTCTCTCCTATGACAAGCCAATGTTAAAAGAATGCGTTTTTCACCTCAATTTGAACGCATTTGTGCCGAACAGTATAGGTGGTTTTACGGATCTTGGTCAGGTATTTTTTTTCTGGGAAGTAAAAAAAATTTTTAATTAATGGTATTTTGGAAGTCATTTAAAATACGTTTATTGGAAGTAAGAAATCAGCATATATAGCTACTTTATATGCAGTGAAAAATGCATTCTTGTAGAATGCATTCGTTTTTTTTTGCTGGGTGGTTATGGTTATGGCACGTCTAATTGAGCCTTTAATACAAGCGCTTTATTTTTAAATTAATAAAGCAATTTTTGAAATGAAATGTTGTTTATTTAAATGAGTTAAATTGTTTAAATAAAAATTCAAATTAACAGCAAATAATAAATATAATTTGAATTATAAAAAAAATATTTTTACATATGCAAAAAAATTAAAAACCGTTTTTTTTGCGCTGTTTGTTTCACATTTAAGTAAATAAAAATATTAACTAGATGAGAAATTTTTAGTTTAAATTTGTTTGAAAAAATAATAAATAAATCAGTGTTGTCAGTGATCATCTAGGTGAAGCTGTCACCAGCAAGGTCGTCTACGTTAGCATTGTGAACAATGTCATCTATTTCGACGTCAACGACAAAGTGGGGCAAATTGTCGCCCAAATGGTCAAATATAATTTAAGGACAATCTCAGCGAAAATGTCGCTCAGGTGGTCGTGTACGATTTTGCGGACAATCGTTTGAAAACGTCGTCAACGATTTGTATGGACTGTCACTAATATGTCGTTTACGAATTTCTATGGTCGTGCACCCAGCGTCGAGGAAGTCTTTAAGACAGAGCCAACTGGGTACGATCGTATTCTCATTAATGCACAAGTGTGGACATATGTGGATGCATGTATTGAGATTTATGTATCCATGTATGGAAAAGCATTCATGTTTATGATCATGCACGAACATACACTCGTGCTCACGAAATTAAGTCAATTCAAGTTTTTTTTTTAATTTTATTGTTGTTGCCTTTTTTTTAAAGATCAAAATAGTGGCTAAATTCATCACGAAAGGCAAGGAGATTTTTCAGAAAATTAAACAGAATTTTAACGTAATGTTTTTGTTTTTTGCTAAATATAGTAGCAAAATTTTTTTGCTGATTTTAGCAGGTAAATTTGCCATTTTCTATTAACAAAAATTTAGCTCAAATATAATTAAAATTCTGTATTTTTAACAGTTTTATTTTTGCTGTTCCTATATTACTAATATATAGCAAAAATAATCTGATAATTTAGCAGTTTTTTTCTGCAGCATCATTTTTAACTAATTTTTAGTAGTTTTAACTAAATTTTTTACGTACTCTTTTTTATTAGTGTACTTTTACTACAATTGGAAACTTTTGTTTACGTTTTGAATTTTTCCAGTTGTGGTAAAAGTAGCAAATTTTGGTAAGTAAACAAAAAAGACTTGTGTAAAATTTTTACTATTTTCAAAAGGTGGAAAATTTTTCATATGAAAATTTGAGATAATTAACTTTATTGTTTTTTAAATAGCATTTTTTGAAATCCCGGGATTCCCGGTCCAAATTCTCGGGAATGCGGGAACTGAAAAATGCTTAATTTCCCGGGAATCCCGGGACGGGAAATCACGGGATGCATTCCCTAGTTGGGATCTATCAGGATCTTAAGTTGATATTATTAAATTTTGAGATCAGTTTTGATCTAATTTAATCCTGTAATATATTTGAGGGATTTAATTGGATATTACTGGATACCTCAATTTTAAGATGAACTCGGATGATATTAAACGTCGATCTATATCAAATAAGATATGACTACATATGCTAGATATATTTTTTTTGATCGTGTTATGTTGTTTTGTCAAAAGAAAATTATACACTTTGAAAACAAATTAAGAACTTAAGTAGAAACAAGTTGTTTTGTCAAAAATCTTTAAGTGCCTATGCATAATAATTTTAAAACCTTATAACACATTTATAAAATGAATTTTGTGTGGAAATTTTGTTATATAAGTCACTAATAAATTTAAAAATTGATTACGTTTATGATCCTTAATGTATAACTTTTGAAAATTTAGTTTTTTTTTTGTATAGAAAAAATATCTGAATGTAAGCCGCTTAATGTTACAACTGAAATAATTTCTTTTATCTAAGGTTGGGTTTACACTCAAAATCTCGAGCTTTCGAATTTCAGCACTCTGAAAAAATACTGGAGAAATGCTTGTACATTAGACCGTACCACAAAAAACAAGTTGACCGTACACCGTCGAATCTAAATTATTTTTGCAAGGAGGTTTCGATATTTTTTGTCGCCTTTTTAAATTTTTCGTTAGATCTTAGGCATTTACAGTCGGATCTTAAAGTATGATACATCGATATTTTTGTCTCGAGGGGACCAATGTTCTGCTCTAAGGGCCATTGACCTCAATTATTCCGTTCTAGTATTTACCCACCAGATCTCAGTTCCTACGACCCTAATATACCATCATAATGATCGCAAAAAATCATTAAACTTTTGCTAAGAAAGTTTTTCAATAATTCCAGCAGAACATTTTTTTGTTGCCGAACGTAGGGTCGCCTTTTTAAATTTTTTTCATTGGATTTTTACTTTATAGCAAAAGACTGGTCTCCTCGATGAAAAAAATCGATATATCACACTTTAAAATACGACTGTAAGTGCCGAAGATATAACAAAAAATTTAAAGAGGCCTGTAAGGTGGTACGGTCTATTATAGAGATGAGCGATCCGTTGATTTTTGAATAACGCTGCTACCTGTGATCGTGATTTTTAAATCACCGTTCTTTTAAACAGTGACCGTGATCACGGGTTTGTAATAGAGATGGGCGATCCGGCGATTTTTCAGTAACATTGTTCTCAGTGAATGTGATTTGCAAATCGGTTCTTTTAAACTGTGATCGTGATCACGTTTTTTCTATGGAAAAGACTGCGATTTTCTGATAAATAAACGAAATAATATTTATGGCGAGTTTTTAAGATGTCAGTTAAACTTGGTTTAGTTAAACCGAAAACGAATTTTGTCAGCCATTTCAAAGTTTATTAACAAAAATTTGCCAGAAAAACTTTTTCTCGAGTATAATTTATTTCTTTATTGAAATAAAACAAAATAAACCACATTTTAAAAGCAGTATTCCAGTTACAAACTGCGTTAAACTAAGTTTTATTCAGATGAGTGTGAAAGCAAGTCACTGTTATTGAAAAAAACCATGTATTACTGTGCACAATGAAGTTTGCAAGAAAGAATAGTACAAAAATATTAAAAGAACGACATTCCGAGTAACTGCGACTTGAAATATTTGATCACTGCCGTTACCAGTGATTTATCAATAACTGTGATTAAATCACCGGTATGAAAATATCGCTCATCTCTAGTCTATTGTACATGTTCAGTTTTGAATAAAGAACACACAGTTCTAATATATACATTCTCCAAAAAATTAAAGTTTATTCTTCACTGTTTTATCAGAGTGGTAATGTAAACGGAGCTTAACGGAAATTAATAAAATTTTTAAATAAGTTGATTTGAGGGGTTTTATATCTTTTAGTTTACAATTTAAAACGTTACATAAATCTCAAAAGTTTATATACAAGAATTTAATTTTTGCAAGTTACTTACCTTTAATACTTTAGCCACATCATTAACAAATGTTTCATCATAACGCCCAACTGCATAGTGGAGCCAATATGAACGTTTCTTTATCGATGCATTCTTAGACCATTTTCTACCCAAAGCATGTTTAATACAACCATAAAATTTTATCAATATATTCTCCTCGGAAATTTTTTCATCCTTATAATATAACTTGCCAATGCTAAAAGTCACTTTAAAGTAAGTTTAAATATTTTTTAAATAAAACAGTAAAAAAGAAATAATTAAGAGTCGAGACTTACACCAAGCTATAAAAAATGATATACCTAATGTACCAAATACAGCAGGATAACAGCCAGTTTTATTAAAGCAAGTCGTATTAGCTCTTACCATAGGTGGTAACATCTTACTAAGAAATATACCCACATAATAAACAAAGTAATATAAACTAAAATATTCGGCTAATTGTTTGGCTTGTTGAGGCAATTGAAATTGTATGGCACCTAATGAAGTTAAACAAGCTCTAGAAGAACCATTACCTATCGCTATTAATAATAAGGATATAGAAACTAAAAATCTAAAAAAATTAAATTTTGTATATTATTAGATACTGTTTTTCGAATCGTAAATTGCGTTATCTTACATTATTGATATTCCCATGTATGGCAATGCTGTAAACACCAACAAAATCCAACCTAATGCGTAGAGATAGTAAACTCCTGTTATTGTCCTCACATTACCTATATAGCTATCGGCAAGTATAGCTCCAAATATAGGGCAGAATTGTCCAAAGAAATTAAATATATGTAAAACAATTGTTGATACACTTTCGCTAAAGTATAAATCATCACGTAAATATAAAGCCAATATTGCTGAAAATAAAATAAATTATATTAAATATACAAAATCTTTTAAAGATCATGAACTTGTTGGTTTATAAATAGATAAATACCAACAAAGATAATTTTAATTCATCGTTTTAAAATATGGACCAACATTTTTTTCTTTTTCATTGCAAAATTAAAATGATTCCTGGTGCATTTTTGGAGTATATTTAATGCATTTTACAGAGCGACACAAAAAAAAAAAAAAAAAAACACAGCATTAAAAAAAACGAAATAAAGATTTTTCAAAGTGCTAATTCACAAACGCTATATAAAGTTAAAGGAGGTTTACAAAGCAAAATTTTCATACAAAATTTGTTACATAAAACTCATAACTTTATAAAGTTTTTATGAATAAACACTTAGGGTCATATGCATAATAACATTTAAAATTTATAAGTGACTTATAAAACAAGTTTTTCATAAAAAAATTCATTTTATAAATGTGTTATAAGGTTTCCAAATTATTATGTATAGGCACTTTAAATTTTTATAATATTCGAAAATATCAGCCTTATTTCAAAATGTTTATACATAAATTCTAAATTACATCTTAATTCAAAAAAGGCTTGTAATTTATTTTTTGTTAATATTTATTTGGCAGCATACAGTTTTAATAGTCACTGTCATTGAAATTTATGGCGAAATTTTTCTTAATTCGATCATTTATTAATGTCATCAATTTGGCTGCCCTATGTGGTCTGTTATCAGAAAGACAGCATGAGCATAATCTTAATAATAAAATTTTAAAAACAAACGAGGGCTTTAAACTCACAATTTATATTTTATTTTTGAAATTAAAATATTATTAATTATTGAGGTAAAAATTTGAGTCATAAGGCTGTGTTTGTGCGGCAAGCTATCAACGTTGGCTTATCTTATTTACATATAAACTTGGCACTATCCAACGTTCAGTGTTAACTCTTAACGACTACTAATGTAAAATTTATATGGATATGACATAAGGTAACATTGATAGTATGCCACAAAAACACAGCTAATATTTTTGCTAATAACAAATATGATATCATGACACCAAAAACGATATATCTCCAATTACTTTTAAAAATTTTACCGATAGCATCTACCGATATGTATAGTGGTTGACAATACATTGGAAACTTTTACAAAATTCTAATTTGCCCGATTTTAGAGTTCGATTATTTTCACTTAAGTCCAAAACAAGTTTTGCATACGAATATAACAAATTTGTTACATAATACGTAGGTATACAACAAAATATACACTTAAAATAATACGTCAGTAGAAAAATATGTCAAACGGGTTTCAAATCGATTTGACAAATTTTTAACAAATTTTTAGTTGAAGCACTGATTTAACTAAAGATTTTAGTTATCTTCATTTAACACTATACTAAAAATCCTCAGTACTTTAACTAATTTTGAGTGTTAATCTTCAAAACTTTTTAATGATAATTTACATTTTGGACATATAAATATTCAAAGTTTTAGACTTGGTAACTCATCCAGTAAATTGGATGAACTAATTAATGCTCTTGGTTCTGGTTAAAAGAAGATGTTTCTTCTAATTTGCTTTCCTATCCTGGTTATGTTATTTGTCGTAATGATCGCCCCAATCGAAGGGGTGGTGGAGTGGCTTTTTATTTATCTAAAAAGATAAAGTTTAGGGTTATTCACATAGGTGATGACTATGGAATTGTTGAGTCTTTGTTTATTGAGGTTAAGAGCTTTGGCCGCAAGATTTTGATTGGTGTTGTTTACCTTCCTCGCGGTGCGAGAAATGATTTTGAGACTTTTGAGCGAAAAGTTTCAGACATTTTAGTTTAATACTCTGAAATAATTATTGTTGGGGATTTCAACAATAATATGTTTAATACTACTTGTGCATATCGTATGAGGGAAATGTGTAGTAGACTGAATCTTATTTGCCATCATAACTCACTACCGACTAGGGTTTGGGATTTCCCGGACTTTTTTATTTCCCGGGAAACGGGAATAAAAAAATTTGATTCCCGGGAATCCCGGGAAATATTTTTGAACAAAATTGTTAATAAAAACCACATATATACAGTGGTGGAAAATTTAATAGGAACGATTCAATTTTTTTCTAATTTTTTTTTTCGTTGCCTTTATTTTTAAAAATCAAAATAGTGGCTAAATTCGCCCCGGGAGGCAAATATGTGGTTTAGAATATTGTGCAGAATTTTAACATAATGCCTGTTTTTTTATTTTGTCACTTGTTTTAAGTGGGCGATTTTTCAATGAAAAATTAGCGATATCGACCTGTTATCAAATTACAGAGTAAAATTTAGCGAGTACTGATCAGATCTATACAAACTGTATATTTTTGGAAATTCTACAAAATTTCCTTAAGTCTTGCATTATTTTTATACAGAAATGGTCGCCAGACTTAAAATGACAGTGTCTTAAACATGAAAAAAAATTCTTTGTTTTTAGCAATTTTAAAATAAAGTTGACAACACTGAAATTTTAAAGCGAATACTTTTATGCTATACTTGCTACGATATAACAAAAAAGTCAAGTTTTTTTCTATGTTAAGTATAAAGCATTTCCTATTAAAATTTCAGTGTGGTTAACTTTATTATAAAATCGCTAAAAACAAAAAAATTTTTTTTTTATGTTTAAGGCTCTGTCATTTCAAGTCTGGCGACTATTTCTAGATAAAAATAATGCAGAAGTTAAGGAAATTTTGTAGGATTTCCAAAAATATACAGTTTGTATAGATCCGATCAGTACTCGCTAAATTTTACTCTGTAATTTGATAACAGGTTGATAATGCTAATTTTTCATTGAAAGCCACGCCCACTTAAAACAAGTGACAAAATAAAAAACAGACGTTATGTTAAAATTCTGCACAATATTCTAAACCACAAATTTGCCTCCGGCGAATTTAGCCACTATATTGATTTTTAAAAATAAAGGCAACGAAAAAAAAATTAGACAAAACTTGAATCGTTCCTATTAAATTTGCCACCACTGTAAGTAATTTTTGTTAAAAAAAAAACACTATTTCAGTATAAATTCAGTATGTGTAGTGAGAATTCAAAGTAAAAATATCAGAATGTTGAACATTTCATTTCACATAAATTACTCTAAACACTGCCAAATGAATTGCATGATTCCAACAGAAATCACCCACTACTGGACTGTCGGAAACAAACCTTTTCATCACACTTGTCCCATTAGATATGGCGGCCACAATGTTATTTTCCAAATACAAATGAAACTCTTCTAGTCTTATTTCTACAATTCTTCTTATTTCATCAGCATTACATCTTCCTGATATATAAACCAACTCCAGGTTATAAAATGAATTATTTCCGTTTATACATATGTTCAAATATCTCTTTTGTGATATTCTTGTCCATTCATCTAAGATTATAGTAAATCTCCTATTGTTAGAAATATTGCTCGATATTTCTTTTATCATGATATCTTTTACATGATTGTAGTAATTTAATATAATGTTCTTTACATCGGTTTAATTTTTTGGCAATGCCAGGTTTTTATTAAAAAAACTTTGTCTTTATTACAAAAAAAAAAAAACTTTATTCTTTAATATAAAAGAATATATTAGTTTGAAAGCAGGGGGCAAATTCTCGCAGTCGTGATCGAGTTTTATTCGATAGCAATTATTGTTACTTAAAACATTAAGAAGATTAAAACTAGGTCAGAGGCGAAGCATTTCGTTCCTTTATTACAAATATGAGTTAGAGTTGTAAAAATAGTTATTCGTGTTCTTTTATTTGCACTTTAAAAACATGATTTTTGAACAATTTCGAACGCTTACGACTGCGGGAATTTGGCCCCAGGTGTATTAAAATAAAGTAAACTTACTTGAAAATATCACATTTATTAATGAAAACGTTACTTATAAAATTATTGGCCCTTAATATAAAGGAGTATTTTAAATTTAAGGTCGACTTTATTTTTAATTATACGGTTTAGTTCATTTTGTGTATGAAAACCTTACAAAAATATTTATAATTTCAAACATTTTGATTGATTAAAAATAAATTAACCAATCAGAATACTCCAAAAATAAACCAAATCAAGGTATACTGCCACCCAATATTTTAACTAAAGTCGACTTTAACTAAAATATACATTTGAAAAATTTAGATAGTAAGGGCGATTATTTGTAAGAAACAAAACTTTTTGTTCATATTTCTTTTAAAGATTTTACCAAGTTTTTAGGTTTTACTACTTAAATTTTTAATAAGTTATGCGAAAAATCTTTATTAGTTGAAATGCTCCTAATTACTTAAGATTGTTTTTTGTGTCAAATAAATTGATTCCCTTTTAAAAGATTTTAACAATGACATTTTTGTTTTGGTATTTAATGGTGGGGGCGAACTGGCTGAACTAAATTCAGGTTTCCAAATTTCTTTGAAATTTGAAAAAGCTTTCAACAAATTTTCAAAGAAATTTTAAACCCTTTTGTCAGTTTGTATTTAGTTTAGAATTTATTTAGCCACCTCACACAGGGCCTAAAATGTTTTTTATGACTAAAATTAAAAAATCCTATTCCAAACAAAAACAATTTAAAAATTTTTATGTTTTTAATATTTCCCGTTTTCCCGGGAAAAATATATTATTTTCCCGGGAATTCCCGACAAACTTTTCCCGGGAATTCCCGAACCCCAAACCCTACTACCGACTCATATATACGCTATATCGGGTAGCACTTCCTTACTTGATGTTTTTCTTTTGTCTCCTTCTATGTCTGTTGGTCAGTCTGGTCAAGTACAAATTCCTGCCCAGCAAAATATTGGTAATGAACCCTCATTACTATCTGCATTACCCAAAATGATGAATCATTACCTTTTGCATTATTTTATAATTTAAAATAATGACTTACTAATAAGCGCCTATTGTATTCATTGTTTCTAAATATAAAATAATGACTTACTCGTAATAGTTTAAATAAGTACTTTTTACACAGTTAAATTTTATAAAAATTTTATTTATTATATGTAAATATGTTTTGTGTTTAAATTTGTATGACGTGTCCTAAAACTAAAACTTAAATTTTTCTGAATTTATTTCCTTAAGCTAATCCCAGTGTATAAAATCATTACCAGATATGTGGTTATGTAACTACATACTTGGTAATGGTAACTACTTACTTTTGTTATTACATTTCTTATTACCTTTATATGGCGATGTCGCGAAAAATAATGAGTTGTCGTTACACACCAGCATACGAAAAATCAAAAAATTTATCATTACCCATGTGCTTACCAGTACTGACAAAAATAATGAGTCTAAACTTAGATTTTCAAAAAAATTAATTATATAAAAAAAAATATTTTTTATTGTATTTTTTTTTTTTTTAAAAATTTGCTGGTGCGGGAATCGAACCTGGGTTTACAGATTGCCAGTCAACAGCTCTACCATCTGAGCTATATCGACATGTAATATTTAATAGATAAGAACATAATTGACCTGCTGCACACAAGCAAGCTTACTCGCCAACATACAAAAAATCAAAAAATATGTGGTTACATATATCAGTGATTAAAAAATATTGAGTCTAAAAATAGATTTCAAAAAATTTTCAAAAAAATTTAAAAAATTATTTTCTATTTGAAATAATGATAAGAATAAGTCATTATCAGTAACTCATTATTATATGTTTTAAAATAATGCAGATGGTAAGTGGGTGTCATTACTGGTACTCCAAAAAATAATGATATGTCATTACCGTTTCTACACTGGGATAGTATTTGCCTAACTCCTTATTTTTAAGCAATCTGATAACCACTTATAATTCAACTTTTTGTAAGCATGTGTGTAACCACTTATTATTCAAAACCTCGTAACTACTTATTTCTCATTTTTTGGTAAGCGAGCGGGTAAGCGTGACTACTTATAAAAACGACCACGCCAAACAAAAATAATGAGTTTAGACGCCAAAAAATAAGTTGTGCGGAGCTATGAATTTCTATTATATAACCACTTATTTGGTAATGAAAGATATAGTCTTACCAAACTTATAAACGAAGAATTTTTGAACATGTCCAAGGAAATGAGGTTTAAATTATAGGTAATAATTAACGTTTTTTATTATGATTTCACTGCTATAATTAAGATTCTATTTATTCATTATTTTTAACAGTGCCGTTAGCTTTTGTATATTTATTTAGTTTTTATTAAATTTTATTATAATTATTATAATGTTTGTTACATTTTTGGAGTTGCATCAATTGTTTTTTTATATAGAAACTTTAATTAATTTATTTTTAGTTAACTATTTTAATCTAATTTATAGTATTATTTAATGTACACTCATACAAATAAGTCCCTTAAACTAGCAGAAAAAGTTACTAAAATTCCCGGCAAACTTTTCCCGGGAATTCCCGAACCCCAAACTCTAATTACAATGCTTTTTCTTCAATTATGTGTACATTTCATTACCATTGTTTTCATCTATGCAAATTGAAAAAAATTTCATTGGCATTGAATGGTGATGAAATTTAGTGGCATTGACATTGAGAATGAAAATTTCCCAAGAATGTTTTTTTGTAAAAGTGGTAATATTTATAGACAATAATATGTTGACCAAAACAAAATGTATTTCAGAGAACCTTCTTTTGATTTTCATTGTTTGCTGATCGGATATGTACTTCCGAATTTATTTGAGTTTCCATTTTCACCTCTAAAGCTCCACCCACAGGAAAGGTGTGGCCGATTAAAAATATCGTATTTAAATAAGCTTAAAAAGTACAATATTGGGAGGAAAAAATTAGGGTTATCCCCGTAAACTCCACTTGCTCCCCAGAGATACTTTTAATCACAATTTTCATATGAAAATGGTTCGTCCAAAATAAACCTTGATCTTTCAAAATTAATGTATTACGATAAATAGAAAATTTTCTCATAAATTTTAATAATTTTCAACCATTTCAATTCAGCTTTATTTAAAAACTTTTTGCATTATTTTTGGCGAGTTAAAAATATGCAGTAATTTTTAGAGTCATTTAACATTCTGTTTATAAGCGCTCCAAAATTGGTGGTTTAGTTTACAAAAAAATTTGTAAAATTAGCAAATCTTCTGTTAAAAATTAGTAACTAAAATTCAGCAAAATACTGTAAAAGTTTCAAATTTATTGTTAAAAATTAGTAACTAAATTCAGCAAAAAAAATAGCAAAAAAATTTGTAAGTTAGTATGTGGAGGTAGCAAAAAAATTAACTAAAAATTAAATTTTAACTAAAAATTAGTTAAAAATTTCTTAAGTTGAAGTACTAACAGTTTAAATAACTTTTCTACAAACTTTTTTCTATGAGTGTAGTATTTTTTAACCATATATGGCCCACTGGGCTCGGTTATATCAATAAAGAATTGAATTGAAAACTATAACTAATTTTTAAGAACCCATTCGTTAAATTTTACACAATATATTGTTAAAATATAATATTTTCATGTTTCTGTTATTGCCCGGTAGACGCCGCCACCAGTGTATCAGAATTTTTAAAGATGGCGCTACTTCTTTTCCTCTCGATTATTTTAAATGGCCCATATGTCGAAAATTAGGAGAGACAGAGCAAAATTGACGAAAATTTCGACTGACCCTAATAATAATAATGCCCCAGCGAAAGGGGTTATCTGTATCCAAAAATGGGGCCTTGGACCCTCGAAAATTTTTCCACTTCATAAAATGGCCCATATTTCGAAAACTAAGCGAGGTAGAGCAAAACGGATAAAATGTTTGCTCCTTTGGAGTGCCCTTACATGCCCTTAGATGATATGGACTGGGACTGGGGAGAGTACCGAGTCCCTAAAATTTAACATAATTAACGACTCAGTTTAATTACAAATAAGAATGTAGTTTTACTAATTTCTTACTTAAATTTAGATTTGTTAAATTTAACAAAAGAATTTGTTAAAATCAACCATTATTATTATTATTTTAAGCCAAAAACAGGAATAAATTTTGTTAAAGTAACAAATTTTTCTGTTCAGCCAACAGACTTATTTTATTTTTATTTTTTTAAAGAGAAGCAACACTCAGGAAATTCTTCCTATTAATTAACGTGTTGCTTCCTTTGGAAAGGGGTTAGGGAAGAAGTGGAAGGTGGTGAAAGATGAAGGGCTTCAAATATGGCAACACTGTAATTTCGCGAGATGTTGAATATTAGAACAGTTGTTGCGCGCCATCTGATGAAGAGTTGGCGAACTTTGTTGAAGCTTTTTAGTTCATAGCCCTGTTATATTATTTTACTTCGGTGGGGTTAAGTGCTATGGGAACACCGAAGGAGGACGCTGCGATGTATAAGGGATAGAAAAAACTCATACATATTAAATAGTAGTGTAATAGTCCAACCAAAGTTGGCCCGAGATATTAAATGTTATGATTTGGAGCAATGTTAAATTCCATTATCGGAGTGTGTTAATTTGTTTTATTACGAAAAGTGTAAAAAAATTAAAATATAAAAAATTTGACAAAAAGTAATCCTTCGGGATAACTCCCCCACTATTGAAGTGTGTTAACCCTTGTTAATCTAGACATACTTGGGAATTTTTCATTGGCATTGAAACTTAATTGGCATTACTTGAGCTCAATGCCAATGCCAAAAAAATTTCATTACCATTCAATGACAATGAAATTTGTTTCCATTGGCATTGATTAAAACAATGGTAATGAAATGTAAGTATACATAATTGAAGGAAAAAGACATTGTATACAAAAAAAAAATGTTTTATAAAAAAGGAAATTAACCCTCTAATGCTCTTTTTTCTGATTACAATAATATTTATACCATATATTTGGCGTTTTAAATCTACTATGGAACAAATATTAAAATTTTAATTTATCGTTTTATTTAGGCGATATAGCACAACAAAGGTTGAAGACGTATCTTGAAACCAGTAGTCAAATAATTTAGATTTTTGCTGTAAATAATACTATCAATAAAATAAAATTTCGTACCGAAAATTGTTGATCAATTGTTGTTATTTCTAAATTTATGGCGATTTTCGCTTTTTGAAAATTACGAAATTTGGCGAATTTGGCACTAAAAATCAATAAAATTTTGACGAAGTTAGTTCTGCTTACTACTACCTATAAGTACATATATAATCTGTGTTTAATTTTAAGAAAATCTGTTGGCTAGTTTTTGAGTTAGAGAGATATTTGTAAAATGTATCCTGGCGTTATCCTGTGAGTCCTGGAGAAAAATTTTTAACTGATTTTACAATTGGAGACTCTAAACTAGCTTTGTTATTATCGGTAAAGTACGCCAGATCGTAAATGTATTTTTTGGCAATTTTTCAAATATTTTTTTCTGTTTTAAAAAGTTAATTTTTTCAAATTTTCTAAATTTTCATTTTACATGCTTCTCGCTTGAAAACCTTTCCTTGTACAAAAAAAGTTTGAAGGCAAAAAAGTAGATAGTTAAGTTTTCTATGGATATAATATAATTTAATTTTAAATATATTTAGCCAAAAACTATTTTAAATCTGAAGAACCCCAAAAGACGGCCCTGGGGTATTAGAGGGTTAAGACAAGAAAGTAAAAATTCAGAGCTATAAACATTATAAATTTTCGCTATTTTATTAAGATGTATCAAGTGTACTGCTGCTGTTCACTCTTCTTTTAACACTGCTTAGTCTAAATGGATCAGCCTCTAGTAATGTAAACTTGATGAAATAGCAAATATTTATAAGATAAGCAATACGCGAATTAAAATTTTTTTTCTTGATTTGTTGTTTTATTAAAACATGAAAACAAATGCTTTTTTCATCAATTATAATTGGGCATTTAGGCATTGCACAATTCCAATTGAAAAAATTTCATTGGCATTGATCAATTGTAATGCCAAAAAATTTCATTGGCATTGGTCAATTGTAATGCCAATGAAATCATCAATTAATTGGGCCATTCAATTAACTAGTCCCAAGTATGAATCTAGCGTCGTCATACTTGAAGGACCGATATTTTCGAAACGGTATTCGGTATTACTACAAATTAATACATTTCGGTAATACACTCACAAAAGATTGTCGGTAGAATCTACTGAAAATTACAATTAAAACAAAGGTATATGCAGTTAAAAAGGCGACAAAAGTATTTACCTTTAAAATAACGAAAACTTTTTTTATTTTTAACTGTTCAAAAATAACTAACAAATGCATTAAAAATAACTACCAACGTCGTAAAATTAACTGGTAAATATTTACTACAAAAATTTCAAAACAACTTACAAAATCGGTAAAAACTACTGTTTTTTACAGTCAATTCTTTTTGTTTATAAAAGTATATTTTAATAAAAAAAAAAATTATTTTTTTTTCTTTCGATTACAAAAATATGTGTTATTACTTCAGCCTATACAAGTTTTTGATTTTTATTTGCAAACTAGAAACATAATAATAATTACCAAATATAAACTAAACAAGAATTTTTAAAATTCAAAAAAATTCAACGAAATTTTTTATTTTTTAAATAACTACCAAAAATAACTGTTTAGGTACTGTAAAATTACTGTTTTGGTAGTTGTTTATTATGATATTAAAAATAACTGCTTTAAACAACTGTTACGAAATTACAGTACTTTTCGTTAGTTGTTTTCTTGAACAACCGTCATAAAAGTAGTTGTGCATTTTCTATAGAAAAACAACTGTAATTTCTGTTAAAAACAACAACTTCTGATTACTAAACAAACAACTGTCAAACTTTTTTGAGTGTACCTACTCGTACCTTGTTTCATTACAATTTCGTCCCCTGTTCTAAGTGTTCTAAGTGTTCCAATTTCACTCTTTTCCCTTTTTATTCCATTTCGTTTCACTTTATATGGTTACAAACCAGAACGGAATCGAAATAAATATCTCTATATTTTTGCCATTGCTATTGATTAATGAAATCCCTTAAAAGCGTTAATATGAAATAAAAAATGGCAATGAAAAAATGTCATTATATTTGATATTAATGCAATGCTAATTAAATCATAAATTAATTAGTCCCATGTATGATAAATTTTTAGAAATAAATTTAACTAATTTGTCAACAAAAATCACATTTACTTGAATCCGCTGTTTCGAAATAGCTCCTTACGCTAATTTAAAAAGGCGATATCTAAATTTTTTGTAGTCTCAACATTGTAAGTTTTAAGATTTGAATGGGTTAACGATGTCACAAATATTTGATACGAGTATTTTTTATCAGTTTTTTCTTAAATTCCAAGATTATTTCTTAAGAAAAATATTCCTTTATTTTTAAATTAGAATATTTTATGATGAACAATCAAATTAATCATGTTTAAGAATGATATTAAAAATAACCAAAAATTGGATCTTGGCTTAAAATTTTCTGGGCCAATTTTATAGTCAGAACTAAAGCCACCCTGCGGGAAACGGACCTGTCACAGGACACTTCACCTGACTGGTCCTTTGGGACAGGCACCAGTCTTTGGACCGGTTCATTTGTATGAAAGGGACCGGTCATTTTAGCATGGGCTTGTTACCATGGGAGGGGGTGAATTGAACTGCACTTTATGACATGTCTCAGGACTAACGTAACAGAGCAGGTTACAAGATTAACGCAAAAGAAGACATCACAGAACTAACACAACACAACAGGTTACACTACTAACGCAAAAGAACAGGCCACAGAACTCATCCCAAAGGACATGTTACCGTATCAGTTTTAAAATAAAGAATACCAGAGTTTGTGTCTAATAATTTAAAATTCGGTTTATGTTTTTTATTTTTAATATATGTAAATTAGAATGGTCAAAAAAAACATGAAAGTTGAAATTCGCGATCTCCACAATATTGCCCCTATTCCTTAATGTCTAAAAACTCTCTGTGCCAAGTTTCAGCTAAATCCGCTTTTATTTAGAGGTAGCACAAAAAGTTGTCTTCTAAGAATTAGTAATTTATATATACACTCATACAAATAAGTCCGTAAAAATAGCAGAAAAAGTTACTAAAAATTAGTTAAAAATGATCCTGCAGAAAAAACTGCTAATACTAGCAGAATCAGTTTGCTAAATATTAATAAAATGAAAACAGCAAAAAAAAAAACTGTTAAATTTACAGAATTTTAGTAATATTTGAGCTAAATTGTTTTTAATTGCAAATAACAATTTAACCTGGTAAAATTAGCAAAAGAAATTGCTGAATAGTAGTTTAATAAAAATAGCAAAAAATAACTGTTAAATTTACAGAATTTTAGTAATATTTGAGCTAAATTTTTGTTAATTGCAAATAACAATTTAACTTGCTGAAATCAGCTAAAAAATTGCTAACTAATAGTAGAATGAAAATAGCAAAAAAAAAATTGTTAAATCTACAAAATTTTTGCTAAAATTTTCTGAAATCAACAAAACTTTTGCAGATTACTAGTGGACTGGAAAAAGGTACAAAAGGAGCAAATGAAATGAAAATTAATAAATAAAAAATAAATGTGTATTTAAAACATACTTGGGACCAGTTTATTGAATGTGACAATTAATTGAAATTTTTTCAATTATAATTGATGAAAGAAGTATTTGTTTTCATGTTTTAATAAAAGAATAAATTAAGAAAAAAAAATTAAAAATTCACGTATTTCTTATATTTTTTTATATTACAATGCTTTTTCTTCAATTATGTGTACATTTCATTACCATTGTTTTCATCACTGCAAATTGAAAAAATTTCATTGGCATTGAATGGTGATGAAATTTGTTGGCATTGAAATTGAGATAAAGTAATGCCAATTATATTTCAATGCCAATGAAAATTTCCCAAGAATGATTTTTTGTAAAAGTGGTAATATTTATAGACAATAATATGTTAACCATAACAACTCAGTCAGAAATCGCCAGTGGTACAAAAAATCAAGCACTGGCATATCACTGGGTAACCACGGTGTTAAAAATAAATAACTGGCAGAACACTCATTTGGGACGCTTTGCCAGCGTTTGCAAAAAGCGTTTTGCCAGTATTTGTTTTACAAAAATTTCGGGGGTTTATAAAAAAACCACTGGAGGGTTTGCAACCAGTGGTTATCCAGTGCTACCTAGCCAATGCTACCAGTGGTATACAAATAGAGTGACCATTCGTACTGATTTGATCAGTACATGTACTGATAAAAAAGTCATGAATTGATTTTTTAAAATTTGTACTGATTGTACTGATTTTTGGCATTTAAAAAAATATTACGTTTTTTTAGTAAAAAAAAGCTAAAATGCAAGTACAATGTATTTTTTTTATAGGATAAATCTTTGTGAATGTGAGAAGTTTTCTCTACCAGAAAGCATTCAAAATGATTTTTTTACATGTAAATTTCTTAATCTAATATGTAGTTTCATATACAGAGAAGATTCGAGGTGACAACCGAATTTATCAAATGGTTCCATTGCGATGATAGTTATTTGACTGTGATAAAAATATTATCGGGTTGTCTGAGCGGTTGTCAGAATGATTCTGTTTTCTGAGTGTAGGAAACGATATCAAAAGCTGAAGATTTTTCCGTACAAAAACCCTTAAAATCTGAAGAAATATACAGTGATGTGCAATGAAATAGAGCCATTCAAGTTTTTTTCTAATTTTATTCTCGTTGCCTTTATTTTTAAAGATCAAAATAGTGGATAGATTCGCCCAAAAATGTGAGGAGATAGTTCAGAAAATTATGTAGAATACTGATTTGTTATATCGCGGTAAGTATAGAATAAGCCCATTCACTTTAAAGTTTCGGTGTTGTTAACTTTATTTTAAAATCGCTAAAAACAAATAAAAATTTGGTCAAGTTTAAGGCACTGTCATTTTAAGACTGGCGACTATTTGTAGAAAAGAATAACGCAAGACTTAAGGAAATTTTATAGGAATTCCAAAAGTATACAGTTTTTTCAGAACTGATCAGTACTCGCAACATTTTACTATGTATTTTGATAGAAGGTCGATATCGCTTATTTTTCATTAAAAGCCACGCCTACTTAAAACAAGTAACAAAATAAAAAAATAAACGTTACGTTAAAATTCTACATAATTTTCTGAACTATCTCCTCCCATTTTTGAGCGAATCTATCCACTATTTTGATCTTTAAAAATAAAGGCAACGAGAATAAAATTAGAAAAAAACTTGAATGGCTCTATTTTATTGCACGTCACTGTATGTATGTGGGTATTGCTATGGAAATATTTTCGAATCTGTTGGATTATCAATAGAAAAAAGGACACAAAACCTTAAGATTTTCATTTTTAAAAACTTTACCTGTTTTTGTAGAAAAACGTAGCCAAAATGTGAAGTTTTTCTATTTCAGAAATCATGCAGAAATTAGGAAAGAGAAACAAAATTGTTCTGGCAGCTAAATGTGTAGCCAATCGATTGGTTAGTTTATATCTACAGAAAATTAGTTTAGACAATGCAATTTGCGTGTGACAACAGAAATTCGTTGGCTAGAATAACAATTCCTAGCTAGAATTCCTGGCTAGAATAAAAGCTCCTTTTTTTTGCCCTCCCAACGCTGGCATATTAGTTACAAAAAATTGTTTGCCAGTACTAGCCTTTTGGCACAGCCAGTAGCTGTCCAGCTATTATCACTCATTTATGTGTTTAGCCATCAAATATTATATGTCTCGTTTGCTCAGTGGGTAGAGCAATCGTCTGCCAATCTGACGCCCTGGGTTCAAATCACGGCAGGACCAAAAAAATACATATGAACTTCTTTTAAATTTTATTTTGGAAAATATATTTCCAGACCACCTATTTATTAGTTTTGCCGGTGTTTTGCCAACGTTCAAAAATTTTGTTCCTCCAGTGCTTTTCCGGAGCTTTTTGAACAGCCGGTCCTTTTGTCTAATGAAGTTATCATTTTGGGAATGGGAAAGCACTTTTTGCCAGTACTTGTACCACCTGTTAAAGTGCTTTACCACCGCTTTCCCGTTTGTATTTTTCTGATTGGGAAAATATATTTCAGAGACCCTTCTTTTGATTTTCATTGTTTGCTGATCGGATATGTACTTCCGAATTTATTTGAGTTTCCATTTTCACCTCTAAAGCTCCACCCACAGGAAAGAAGGTGTGGCCGATTAAAAACTTTTCTCATAAATTTTAATAATTTAGATATTTTATGAGTAGGATTAATTTTCAACCATTTCAATTTAGCTTTATTTAAAAACTTTTTGCATTATTTTTGCGAGTTAAAAAGTGCAGTAATTTTTATGAGTCATTTAACATTCTGTTTATAAGCGCTCCAAAATTGGTGGTTTATTTTACAAAAAATTTGTAAAATTAGCAAATCTTCTGTTAAAAATTAGTAACTAAAATTTAGCAAAATACTGTAAAGTTAGCAAATTTATTGTTAAAAATTAGTAACTAAATTCAGCAAAAAAAAATAGCAAAAAAATTTTTAAGTTAGTAATGTGGAGGTAGCAAAAAAATTAACTAAAAATTAAATTTTAACTAAAAATTTGTTAAGTTGAAGTACTATCAGTTTTACTAACTTTTCTACAAACTTTTTTCTATGAGTGTAGTGTAACATTTTAATACACTGATACATAAACTTCTAAAAATAGCAGAAAAAGCTACTAAAATTTTCGTAAAGAAGTTAGCAACTTCTTTTTGCTGAATATTAGCAATATAAGAACAGCAAAAATAATATTTGAGATAAATTTTAGTTTATTTGAAATGACAACTATTCAACTAAATTAAATTTAGGTGAATAGAAATAACTGTCTACGAGTATTATGCTAAAATCAACAAAAATATTTGATAAAAAAATATTTGACTGCTGACTTCTGCTGCAGTGGCACACCAATAATAAATCGGCGATTTAATACTGTTTTAAAAAAAAATACACTACTATGGACTTAAAACGCTAGTCAGGACCCAAAAGTACCCTCCAACAAATTTAGAATTATTTTCCCCATATATTTGAACGGATTTGAAAGCATACACCTTGCGGGACACTGTAGCCCCTTTTTGCAACAAAACATAAAAATGGGCAGATAAGATAAAATTTAGGTTAGTTTTATCTCCTAAACCACATATCCAAATTTTAATGCACTTGGAGTTTTAGTTTGGAATATTTCATTGTAAGTTAAATTATTTAAAACTTAATTATGGAAAATTGAGACGAATTGATTCTTTTTCGTACCTATTTTTACTGGTCTCGAGGTAGGTACTTTCAGACTGCTGTTTTGACCAGTCACGGGATAGGTCCTTTGAGACTGGTCTATTTGTATCAGTCACGACACACGGCACGAGGTAACTACTGGTCCATTTTCACTAGTCACGGTGTTAGTTATATCAAACCGATTCCGTTTAGATCTGTCACAGGTCGGACCGGTCCTCTTTGCACCAGTCCTCGCATTCAACTAATCTCTTTTTTCCCACAGGGCAGATTCACAATCCTGGAGTACTGCACTCTGCAGAGTAGATTTTGTTCCATTCTTTTTCGCACTTACATATTTTCATATTTCATGGCATCTCTATTTTAGTACACTCCACTCTGCAGCGTAGAGTACTCCAGCATTGTGAACCCGGCTTAATTAAGAACGAATTTTGAATGAAATTTTAATTAAATTTTTTAAGACAAAAATCGTTCTTAATTGCGACTATAAAACTGGACCTCAGAATTTACATTTTAGCGATCGCATAAAAAATTTAGTGTCATTTTAACAATATCCAATATCTGGAATATAAAAAAACTCAAGTGGTGCTATTATTTTCTCCAGCACTGTTTGTACTTAACCCCCTTTTCACTTGTTGGTAGTATGTAATCTGTTTAATTTGTATTTGTTTACATTTTAAATACTTACTTCTAATACCATTGGCGGCAAATGCTTCAAATAATTTTGCCATCAATACAAATATTATGGCTATAGGATATTTGGGACGTCTGGGTGTCAATTGTGTTACAAGGCCATAACCTTCGGACTTTTTATTTCCTCGTTTTGGTTTTAAAGATGCAACCGATGCTAGCTCTGGTTCATTTTCATTTAGGGTTAATAGACCCAAAGCAGGTAGTGCTTTAATCAAATTTAGATAACAAATTAGAGAACAAATTAACAAATGTTATCTTTTGACAGAAATAGGAAAAACTTACTCTCCTCGCTAGCTATTTGGGAGGCCCGAAACATTTTTAAAATGTTTTTATACACTTAAATATTATAGTAATTTAATAAAAGGCCTTTTTTACTATATACTATAATAAAACAATAGCAAGTTGTTGTATTTTATTAATGTGTGATTGTACCAGAGCTTTCTCAACCGCAAACACGGTGATTTTCAAGACAGTTGATTGTTAACAATCACCATACGACTACTCATATTTCATGGTATTTAAAATGAACAAGGTAGTTTAATGAAAATAATTTTGTAATCTAATTATTAAAATTAAATAAACATTGTTACACTTTTCTTAATTGTTATTTTTTACATTATCACTACTTGTTTTAATAACCAAAAAATATATTATTTATTTAATAATTATTTAAAATAATTGTCCGTTATTTCTTTTCCAAGAGAAATTTTTATGTTTTTCTTGGTTAAGCTCTCGTGCAATACTGATTTATTTGATGAGTTAAAACTTAACTTGTTAGGTTTGTTGGTCCGTCCGTACGTCTGCCTGCCTTCTGCTTGCTATCTGTGGCTTTTAATTCGTTTTTTCATTTGTTTTTCTTAACGAGAATTCTACAAGTCTAGTAGTAGTTGGAATTAGAGATGAGTACGTGAGTGAACTAAAATTTATAATCACACACATCTCCAGCACGAACTATTTTCTTACTCACGCTCATGCACGATTCACGTGTCATTTTATTGTACTTACGCTCATTAACGTAATACTCACACTTACGAAATACTAACGTCATTTTGGAAATCTAAGCTCGTTTCCATCAAAACACGTCTTGGAAAGTGAAGGAATTCTGAGTGTTCATATTCGACTGATCATTTTTTTAGTAAAATGTTTTTGAAGTTTAAAAGTTGAGAAACAAATCAAAATAATCGAAAGATTCGAGTAAAAACAATTGGATTAAAATATAAATCACTTAAGAAGATTCAAGAAGAAGATTTCCAGCTCACGCACGACTCAGGGGATTAATACAAGTTGTTCTCATGCCCATGCATGATTTTCGCCTTGCCACGCGCCCATCTCGACACCATTCTCATTTTTTTTCAGAAGTTATCAGATGTATTTGAGAAATAATCAAATGATTTCCAGGTTTTTTAATTGTATTTCAGAAAGTATCAATTGATAGTCATATTTAACAATTGTGTTTCAGAAATTAGTAATTGGATTTAAGAAGGTACTGATTATAATTTAGAAATTATCAAATGTATTTTACAAACTATAATTTATATTTCAGAAAATATTATTTGTATTTGAGAAATATTATTTGTGTTTTAGATATTTTTAATTGTTTATAGAAATTGTTCATTGTATTTCAGAAATGATCCATTGTATTTCATATTGTATTTTAGAAATTATTTATTGTTTTTCATAGTTAATAAAGAATGATTTCTGAAACACTTTTGATAATTTCTGAAATACAATTGATAAATCCTGAAATACAACAGGCAATTTAACACAATTGCCTATTTGTGAAATATAATTGACACTTTTTGGAAAACAATTCATAATTCTTTAAATACCACTCACTGGTAATTTCTGGAATACAATTGTTAAATAAATAACAATTTCTGGAAAACAGTGGAAAATGGTGTAGTTAGAATATTTAAAATTTTAAGTTATTGTACATCATATTGTAGGTACATTGTTTCACGAGACACTTTGTTGTTAAACGATTGCTCTCGTTCTTCTCACGATAACAGTTCTGTGTTATCTGTGTTATTTACTACATTTTGTTTATTTCGATTCTTAACCCTCTAATGCTCTTTCTGCTGATTGCGATAATATTTTAACCATATATTTGGCATTGAAATCTCCCAGCTGGAAAATATGTCTTAAAGACAATATCAGCAACGCCGTTTAAGTAACATGTCAGCAGGCGCAGAAATTTACCAAAGGCGTCTTAAAGATATGTCTGCACTTTTTACTTTTTCTTAAATGACGATGACAAAATGCCTTTATTCTTAACTCGTGCTGACTAACTAGCTGTTTGTCATTATCACAATAATTTTTTCTTGATTCACGCTGACTAACTGCCTATTTGTCAGTATCGGGTCTTAATAAATCTATGAGAAAAAAATAATAAAAATTGGTTTTTTGCCGTGACAGCGATTTGAGCCACTAACCTCAAAACTAACAACATATCAATGTCTGAGCGTCTATACATATACACCATAATGGATTTAAAACTCCTTAATTTTAATTTAAAACAAAATTTAAATTTGAAAGGAACATTCACATAAAATTACAGGAAGATTCAAATAAAATTTGAGAATTGAATTTCAAACATGTAATATAGAAAACTTTTTAAAAATCTTTGTATTATTATGGTTTAGGTAAACAAAGGCTTTCTAGTTCGAGCCTTGGTGAGTGGGATACCAAAAGAAAAACTTTGAAATATTTAATAGAAGAAAATTAACTACAAGGCAAAGGAAGATAGAAAGAATGAGAATTGTGGAAGTATCAAGAATAAGAAACGCAAACTTTTTGTTTAGCTGTTTTTAGCCCAAATATAACAGCTATAAACTACAAAACATACATGTAGAAAACCAATGTAAGCACTCTGACGCGCAACATCTAAGTCCTCCCCATGTATAGCACTCTTGGTCCGAAGTACAAAACGCATGTCACCAAAGCGCCACCCAAATTCTTGGTACTCTGAAACGTAACCACAAACCGTGGATAACCGATGCTACGTTGCAGGAAATAGCAGTCCGAAAAAGACTTAAAAATAAAATCAACCAGGCTAAAACGTATAATACCAAGCGCAATGTAAAGACCGAATGCCGCCAGACCGCTGTATATGGCGCGGGCCGATAGAGAAGCCTACTATAGTAATATTTTGGAAAAAGCTGAACAGGCATCAGCAGTGGGTAATATACGTGGTGTGTACAATGCTATCAGACAATTTAGTGGTAAACAAGCACGTACTACAGACATCATTAAGGACGATAATGGTAATGATGTCACCACCTCTAATGATCAACTACTACGCTGGCGAGATTTCTTCTCTACACCCAGCCCGCTACCTGCCACTACTCAAACGTCGAAGTACTCCTGGAATGAAAACAGACGCCTCCCGAGAAGAGAAATTCCGATAGCATACCTTCAGAACTGCTAAAATTTGGTGCTGAACTCATCGCCAAAGCTCTGACACGCATAATAAAGAAAATATGGGAACAAGAGTCTATCCCGAACAGCTGGAAGGAAGGCATAGTAGTGACAATACCGAAGAAGGGTGATCTAAGGCAATGCAGTAACTGGAGAGGCATCACGTTATTGAATGCAGTCAGTAAATTGCTATCGTCCCTGATCCTACAGCGAATGTCACCAGTTGTAGAAACCATCCTGCGGAAAGAACAATCTGGGGTCAGACCGGGAAGATCATGTGTTGACCATATTAACAAAACACGCATTATCATCGAGCAATCCATCGAATACAACAGCAGCCTTTATCTACTATTTGTAGATTTCGAACGTGCCTTCGACACTGTATCCAGACCGGCACTCTGGGATGCTCTGAGTAGCAAGGGAATCCCGCCGAAAACATCCGCGAGCTATATATCGATGACAAATGCAAAGTGCGATACAAGAAAGCCAACCATTCGAGCTCAACGTAGTATTCAAACAAGGCTGTGTTCTGCCTCCCACACTATTTCTACTACTGTTGGACTGCGTGCTTCAGCAAACAAACTCCGCTGGAATATGAGCGAGTTCCTCCATGATATCGACTATGCGGACGATATGTGCCTTTTTGCACACCGCTTCGATGATATGGCACAGAAGATTAAGCACGTATCCATCAATGCAAATAAAGTTGGCCTCAAAATAAACGTGAGGAAAACAAAACTGATGCGGATTGGCACACGACACCCCTAACACTCCAAGGCAGCTGATCGAGGATGTAGATTCCTTTTCATATCTCGTCAGCACAATTTGCAAAGACGGAGGCTCCAGTGCCGATATCTCCGATAGAATCAACAAAGCCCGGACAGCATTCCACTCCCTGCATAGAATATGGAGAGCGAACAATATAACAATATAATATATTCATGACATTATTAGGAGCTATGATAGAAGCGCATATCGGATATCGAAATAAGTGCTTGCACGCGAGCTATCTCGAAAAAAAATCATGCTTTATATCAGCAATAATGCAAGCGCTACACTATTTTCTTTCCCTGACGAGCCTGCTTCCAAGCAAGCAGTATTTTTGCTGGGTAAGAAGGCCTCCTGACGAAATAGCAATGCATGCACTGGACTGGAATCCACAGGGCCATAGAAATCCTGGAAGGCCCCGAAACACATGGATAAGAATGATGAAAAATGAATGCAAATCTCGTAATTTGACTTGGAACCAAGCAAGTATCCTAGCTAAAGATCGAGTAAAGTGGAGAGAATTTGTTGATGTCATTTCATACATGGGACTAATTAATTAGGTGGACTAATTAATTGATGATTTCATTACCATTGCATTGATATCAATTGTAATGAAATTATTTTCATTACCATTTTTTTAATTAATGGTAATGATTCTAAAATTTAATTTCATTGATTAATGACAATGATTTTAAATTTCATTACCATTGATAATGAATAAATTAAAAAAAATAATTGCCAATGGCAGAAAAACGTAAAAATGGAGTAAAACTCGCTGAAATGGATGATGGAATATGCTCATTCAGGCTCAGGCTCATGCTCATTTGAAATTAAATATTACTTTCCATTCCATTGTTATTTCTATCCAGGTAAAGTTTAACGGAATGGAATGGATCCTCCTTAAAAAATTATGTTTTATAACTTCCCCGGCCAAACCCGTTGTTCGTTTTCATTTATCTGAATTTTTTTTGTAAACAAATGGTTTTTAATCAATTGTAATTAGTTTTTTTATAAATTAGTGTAATTTCATTACCATTAGTAATGATTTTTCTAATGAAAAATTTTTCATTACCATTAAATGGTAATGAAATTTTTTTCATTGTCATTAGTATGAACTAATGGTAATGAAATTTCAATGGTAATGAAAAATTCCCATGTATGTGCCATTTGTTCTTCGTGAACTTTTATCTAATTTGCAATAACTACTCTGTAAATTTTATAAATAAAGGAAATATATATATGCATATTAAAAGTTGAGGTGGTGGTGGACTTTCTAAAGATATGTCATCATTTATTCATCTCATTGATCTCCTGGTTTCTTGTCATGATGACATTTTTACATTAGAATGAAAATGTCAGCAGGTGTCTATAGGTATTTTTGTATGGGAGCGGATCAGCAAGTCACGAATGACAGCGACATGTCGCTAAGCCGTCCTGAAGACATCTTCACGAAATTTCCAACTGGGCTACTATGGAACAAACATTAAAATTTTAATTTATCCCTTTATTTAGGCACAATAAATGTTGGAGGCGAATCAATAAACCCAATAGTCAAATAATTCCGGGTTTTACTATAAATAACATTTCCAATAAAATAAAATTACATGCCGAAATTTGTTCATCTAGTGTTGTAATTAAATAAAATTAGTTTTGCTTACTACTAACTCTGATCGTAAATGTATTTCTATAATTTTTCGAATATTTTTCTGTTTTAAAAAGTTTGTTTTTTAAAATTTACAGAATTTCCACTTTCATTGTTCTCGCTTGAAATTTGTTCTTTATATAAAAAAAGTTTGAAGGCAGAAAAGTAGGAAATTATGCTTTCTATCGATATAATATATAACTTGTTTAATAAAAAATTTGTTATTTAGCCAAAAACTATTTAAGATCTTAGGACCGTTTTATGGTGGCCTTGGGCATTAGAGGGTTAAGCAAAAGGTGATATGCAAATGTTGGTCTGAGGTATAATAGTTAGACCAGGTAATCCAATTATAATTGGAGCTAAGCATGAGGCATGTAGACACTGTTGCCATCAAATCGCTAGAAAATCACAAGATTTATAAACAGTGCAAAAATTTAGTCATTTTATCGCAAGATTGTCGAAAAATGGTAATTACTGATAGTAGGTCGTGTTTGTCAAAAATTTCGTAAATGTGTTCATAAAGGCACAATGTGTTCATAAAGGCACATCTACACGGGATAGAAATCTCGTAGAGTTTGTGCTAAATTTGTCATCTCTAATATTGTTGGCACTAATTTTTATCGTAAAAGTATCATCTCTAGTTGTATTTGTATTTGTTTTTATTAAAATTGTTGTATTTTAAAGAATAATTTTTTCTCCAAATACCAAAAGGTGCATTTAATAAACTGAAATGTTCAATAATGTTACAAGATATCTTAAAAATTGTTGCTAATTAAAGAAATTCTATTTGACAGTGATTGTCAATGGCCTAGAGATTACATTTCATAGACTTATACAGAGCTGCATTTTCATAAAGTCTAGCGAGTTTTCTATCCATTGTAGATGTGCCTTAAAGGCACGGGATAGAAAACTCGCTAGACTTTATGGAAATGCAGATCTGTATAAGTCTACGAAATGTAATCTCTAGGCCATTAACAATTGCTGTCATATAATATTGCTTCAATTAGTAACAATTTTTAAGTTGTCTTGTAATATTATTGAACACTTTAGTTTATTAAATGCACCTTTTTGTATTTGGAGAAAAAATTATTCTTTAAAATACAACAATTTTAATAAAAACAAATACTTGACAACTAGAGATGATACTTTTACGATAAAAATTTAACCGTTTAAGATGTTGTTTTTTTTATAATAAGGGAATTTTAATATGCGAATTTTATGATATTTTTCAACATAAAACTGGTTTTTAAAAATTATATTACGGCCGATAAAAAAAATCGCTAGATTTTTGGTTAAAAGTAACTCTACAATTTCTTCCGCCAATCGCCATTCTGGCAACAGTGCTTGCAGATAATGCAGTGCAATATATATATTCGGAATATTTATATGGGCCTTTTAACTGCTTCACACTCTAAAAAATTTATTTGAACTAGACAGTTAAACCATATGCATATTCAGTTTGAAATATACCCTTTAGATTACCAATGTTAAATGATCTGGAGCAGAGACGACTTTCTCTTTATTTTATTTACCCCTAAATCAACCCCAACTCATGTGGGAACATGGAAGTTTTTGAAACTTTAATGTGCCATGTCGCACTTTAAGGATCGTTCGCAATTGTAGAGTGACTCCACACTGCAGCACAGATTGAAATGTTAACTGTTCAAAATGCAGAGTAGAGTTAGTTCAAAGAAAATATTTGACATTTCAATAGTAGCACTCTTATAATGAATAAAAAGAGTATACAAAATAAAAATACTGTTTTTTTATATTTTTCTTGTGCATAGAATTAAATGCCAAGTAATAAAATAGAAAATTTCTATTTTCAATAGAACTTTTTTACGATTTTACTTGACAACAGTTTCAATGCATAGAAAAAAGACAAAACTATTTTCTATATTATTTTAACACATTGAATTGATTACAGATACGTTTTTTTTACTTTACGATCATAGGCGTACCTAGACCATTTTTCTGGGGTGGGCAAGGGCCCCATTTATGTTTGGCTGTTTATTTGCCCATTCTCAGACCCTTAATCTTAAAAAACACTTTCGACATTATATACAAAAAAAAGACTTAATAATAACTCCCTTCCTTTTGATAAAATTTTCAAATGTTTTTAATAGAGAAGTCTGAAAAATGCAACCTTTTTTCTGAAGAAAACCTCATGCAGGGAATGCTCAGAATAGTATAAAATTTTGATATTTGTTAGAGAAAAGAAATCTAAGATCAACCTGTCTCATATTTTCTTCCACCTCTGACGAACCTATTCTTACCCCATATTTTGACCACTTAAATTACCGAGGTGATCGAAAACTGACATTTTCTTCGTAGAGTTTTTGTTTCTACAACATATTGAAATATCCTCAAAGGTGTACACTCATAGAAATAAATGTGTAAAAATAGCAGAAAAAGTAACTAAAAATTTGTTAAAAATGATGCTGCAGAAGAAACTGTTAAATTAGCAGATTTGTTTTTGCTAAATACAAGTAAAATAAGAACAGCAAAAATAAACCTGTTAAATTTACAGTTTTACAATTTTTTTTAGTAAATATTTCTGCTAATTTAACATTCCCCCTGATTATGTAAGGCGTTGGCGTATTTAGTAAAAACGCCTTCATACAAATCGATTTTTTCAAAATCAAAATTAACAAAAACTAAACTTTTCTTGGCGAAACTAATGCAATTTTAATAAAATATAAGCCTTAGTTAAACTTTAAATATTGCAAAAATAGTCCTTATAACGTTTTTACAACAGCAGTCTATATTCAGGGCGAATATAGACTGCTATTTGCATATAACTGAATTTAGCTTAAAAATAACAAAAAATTACAGATATAACAGTTTTTTTTGCTATTTTTAGTCTACTAATATATAGCAGATTTTTTTGCAGATTTTACAATACAATTTGTCATTTCCAATTAACTAAAAGTTAACTTAAATATAACTAAAATTCTGCAAATTTAACAGCTTTATTTTTGCTGTTCTTATTTTACTAGTATTTAGCAAAAAAAAAAAACAGTTCTTTCTGGAGCATAATTTTTAACTAATTTTTAGTTGCTTTTTCTGCTATTTTTACAGATTTATTTCTATGAGTGTAATATTAACTAATTATTCCTTTAAAAAACTATTAAATCCAAGGAATTTTTCTGTTATAGCCAGAACTAAGATCGATTTGTTTCTTAAATATTTCTTAAGTAAGAATTTTTAAACAACATTTCTTATTTAAGAAATATTCAAGACAATAATCGATATTAGTTCTGGCTGTAAAACTGACCCTTGGATTCCAACAAATTATCTTTCTAGGAAACTAGAAGACATTTTCCCAATCAAAAACACAGGATTAACTGATATTTAAAAAAAAAAAATAGTCATAGAACAAGAATTATAGACAGATTTTTTTAAAATTCTGGGGTGGGCAAAAAGCAGTCTAGGGTGGGCAAAAAGCAGTCTAGGGTGGGCTTTGCCCACCCCAGACCGGCCTAAGTCCGCCAATGTTTACGATTAGACAAATGAAGCCTTAACTCTAGAGTGGAACAAATCTGTATAAAAAATGAAATAAAAAAGATAGCAAAATACAAAAATGTGTAAAATGAGAAAAATTTAATTTGATACCGATTGGAGTACTTCCTCATTGTGAACGTACCCTTAAAGTTTCAAAAATTCCATGTCCCCCCATAAGTTGTGGTTGAGTTGGAGGTAGGCTGGATAAGCACAAAGCAAACCCATGGCTCTGAGAGAAAAACTTGTCCATTGTGTCTTCGGGAAAAATTCGATAAAATCCAAAGGAAATTGGGAATAAAATTAAATTAAATCAGAAATAAAATAAAAAAATTTGTAAGACAGCAGTTACTTCTCCATATAAAGTCATCGAAAACCAGAGCTGCGAAGAATTTGAATGAATACCATTCGATCTCCCTTCAAATCGAATGAATTCATATTTAAACAATCGCAGGCAATTCATTCGATCGAATTCAAATATAGGGAATTCAATCAATCTATTTCATACGATTTTATCAATCATTAGAAATTCATTCGATTTTCTACTCATACGGTTGACGATTTGGGAATTCAATCCATCATTCGATTTTGTATCCCTTGGTTGAACAATTTGGGAATGATATTCGAATTACTTCAACCAGAAAACAGATTCAGTGCTGACAACCGCATTTGTTGCCAATCGAATGGTTCGGTTGTGGTAGCCGAATTTTTCAGTAGTGGCAACAGAAAACCAATTGCGACATTAGAATTTGACTGTAACAACGGAATTTCAGTTGCGTAAAGAATCATTCGGTAGTCGCCATCGCAAAATTCATGTGATGCAACTGAACCATTAGATTTGAAACAAATCGGGTTGTCAGCACCGAATTTGTTTTCGGGGTGTTCATAAGAATTAAATAATTTGTAAAATTGACAATTATAGGGGTTTTTATATAAACTCGTAAATTGCTTGTAAACCTTGTATAAATACAAACGAGTAGAATACGAGTTTATATGAAAGCCCCTTATGTTATTTTATTACGATTTCTTACCGATTTCTTACAAGTAAAGGAAGAAAACAAAAAAAAAATTATATATATATATTGAATTCACCGTTAAATTATAAATTTGTTTGATTTTTTAGTTTAAACAATTCCTAAATTTACGCAAAAAGCTGAAATTTCTAAAGTTATGCAAAATGTTCTGATTACATGAAATACTCGTAGTTCGAACTGTGAATACAATCAATAAATCATTATGATAGTAAATTTTGTAAATAAATAAATAATACTATTTACTAAAATAGAAATTTTTTATACTTACGTGCTTTACCACGTGGTTGTTTACTTTCAAAATTTTAGTTGTTTATTTTCAAAATTTTAAAATCGAATGTCATTCCCAAATTACACAATCAAATGAACTAGAAATCGATTTCATTCCCAAACTGTTAAATCAATTTTTTTTAGTTCACTGAACGATAATAAAAGTGAACGAAGTGTTGAAATAATTCAGTAATTAATTTGCTTTCTATTCGTTCGATTTATAAAATTGAACGCGTTCACCAATGACTTAATTCATTTGATTTAATAAAAAGAACTATAGGAATTGAATTAATTCTTTGAATTTGTTTTTTGTTGAACGCGTTCAACACTTGAAAAAGGAATTCATACAATTCTAAAGAAAATTTAATTCGATTGGTAATGAATTTTTTTAAAAATCGAGTTAATTCTTCTAAGCCCTGATCATAGCAATAAACGTTATTATATTTTTTTTATGATTTTTTGACTGAATTTATAAGTGCTTACGAGTTAATTCTTCAAAGCTCTGATCATAGTAATAAACGTTATTATCTTTTTTCTAGTCTTTTTTTGACTGATTTAATTATAAGTGCTTACAAGTGAATCTATTTATTTGCTCGTAACTGTATGTAACTCTAAGCTTAATTTTTAATTGTTAATAGCCCTAAGAGATACAGTTGTGGCCAAGCATTTAAGTCAATTCAAGTTTTTTTCTAATTTTATTGTTATTGCCTTTATTTTTAAAGATCAAAATAGTGGCTAAATTCGCCACGAAAGGCAAGGAGATGGTTCAGAAAATTGTACAGAATTTTAACATAATGTTTGTTTTTTCATTTTGTCACTTGTTTTAAGTGGGCGTAGCTTTTAGCGAAAAATTAGCGATATAAACCTTTTATCAAATTACATAGTAAAATTTAGGCAGTACTGATCGGTGCTATACAAACTGTATATTTGTGGAAATCCTATAAAATTTCCTTAAATCTTGCATTATTTTTATCTACAAATAGTCACCAGACTTAAAATTGCAGCACTTTAAACATGACCAAATTTTTCTTTGTTTTTAGCGATTTTAAAAGAAAGTTAACAACACTGAAATTTTAACATGAAACGCTTTTTACTGTAACGTAAAAAAAATCTTGACTCATTTGCTATATTGTGGTAAGAAAAGCATAAAACTATTCACTTTAAAATTTCAGTGCTGTGAACTTTATTAAAAATCGCTAAAAACCAAGAAAAATTTGGTCATGTTTAAAGTGCTGCACTTTTAAGTCTGGCGAAATTTTATAGGATTTCCAAAAATATACAGTTTGTACAGAACCTGCCTAAATTTTACTATGTAATTTGATAAAAGGTTTATATCGCTAATTTTTCGCTAAAAGCTACGCCCACTTAAAACAAGTGACAAAATGAAAAAACAAACATTACGTTAAAATTCTGTACAATTTTCTGAACCATCTCCTTGCCTTTCGTGGCGAATTTAGCCACTATTTTGATCTTTAAAAATAAAGGCAATAACAATAAAATTAGAAAAAAACTTGAATTGACTTAAATGGTTGGCCACAACTGTATATCAACATATTCGAAGTTTAAGTTGCAAACTTAGAATATATGGCGCATTTTCAATAAATATAATTTTTTCGACCTTACAATTTTTTTTAATATAAATATTTAAAATAAATTAAATATCTAAATCTAAACAAATAAAATCAAGAAAAAAAATTAAGCTAAAAGCTTTGCGTATTTCCCTAAAAACACAGTTAAAAACAACTAAGATTTTCTACACAAATAACTGTCATGGTCCTTAAGTTTTAACGAAACAATTTGTGATCAGTAGTGGAATTCTCTAACTTTTCAACGACAAAATTTGACTGGTCAATTTAACGACAAAATTCGTTAGTTAAGTTGACAAGTTTTTATAGTAAACTGACAACGAATTCTTGTAAATAAAATTTTTTAAATTAGTATATGTTTCTGCTAAATTTAGCACTCGGTTTTAAAAAGTTAGTAAAATGTATTGCTGAAATCAGCAGCAAAAATTAAAATCCGTAATTTGTAATAAGAGAATAGCAAAAATGATTACTAAAAAAATTGTACTAAAAATCAGTATAAAAATAGTAAAGTGCGATTGGAAACTGTTTACAAATTTTTTTACTAACTTCTTTATCTGAGTGTAATATTTCATGAAAAATAATAATTTCCTTGATATTAAAAATTACATTTACATACTCAAATCTGTGTTATCATTATATTGATTTGTTTACATTTCTTTTGTGATTGATCTCTTCTTTAATTCATACACTCAGATAAAAAAGTTAGTAAACAAATTTGTAAACAATTTTTTGCTAATTTTTAGTACAATTTTTTTTTAGTAATCACTTTTGCTATTCTCTTATTACGGATTTTTTAATAATTTTCGCTGCTAATTTCAGCAAAATATTTTACAAATTTTTCAAAACCGAGTGGTAAATTTAGCAGAAAAATATAAAATTTATTTACAAGAATTCGTTGACTTTTTACAATTCTTGTTTAGTTTATATTTTTTACTATTGATATATCCTTACCCCTCAATTCATAAATGCTTTGTAAAGTTTTAGCAGGTTTGATTACTAAAAAAATTGTACTAAAAATCAGTATAAAAATAGAAAAGTTCGATTGGAAACTGTTTACAAATTTTTTTACTAACTTTTTTATCTGAGTGTACAACAAAATTTTCTGAGTTTTATGTCCAGACTAAAAATATATCAATAATAACAAATATAAACTAAACGAGTATTCTAAAAAATCAACGAATTCTTGTAAATAAAATTTTCTTAAGTATCTACTTGTTGTTGAATTAGTATATTTTTTTGCTTAGTTTAGCACTCGGTTTAGAAAAATTAGTAACATATTTTGTTATTACTGAAGAAAAAATTGTACTAAAAATCAGTACAAAAATAGTAAAGTGCGATTTAAAATTGTTTACAAATATTGTTTACTAACTTTTTTATCTCTTTTTTTTGACTTTTTGCATTAAAAAAAAGAATGGCGTTTTTTTATTTCAACTCCTTCCACTGGCGCAAGTCGGCCAAAAACGCTGATTTTGAGACCCATTTTCTGCAGAGCAAAAACAGCTGCATTTCTGGGAAATCTGACTTTACCATTTGATTCCACAGCAAAAATTAATATAAAAAAACAGCAGATTGTCATTAGAGTGGTCCAAAAATCAACTTTTTTCAAAATGTCAAAAAGTTACTTTTTTATTACACACAATGAAAATGTATTCCCTGTTGAGAACATTGGTACAAAAATTATATCAACGCGACCCGTTATAAAAGTTATTTAGTAATTAAATACGTTTAAGGGGGTTAAATACTGTAACAACAGAATTTTAAGGGGCATATTTAAACGGTTGTCAAAAATTCAAATAACATAATTTTTACTATATTATTTTTTTATTTAAAATATACATATATTAGCTGTATTTGTGTGACTCTCTATCAGTGTTATCAAGAACGATTTTGACAGTTTTTCAACGTATTTCGGCTTTCTACTGTCAAAATTTTTCGAGATATCATTAATAGGAATGCCGCACAAACACAGCTATGTAGTATTTTCAAAAAAATATTAGTTTTAAATTTCTCCAACCAAACTCGCCCGGGTTGCCACTTTACTATTAGCCTTTTTTAAAAAAGGCAAAATCGGCTGCCACTGTACAGCCTTCATTAATTATTGGAAAATAAAAACGTAAAGTGATTCTTAATACCAGATAAATTCTCTAGTCCTTATCGTGGCTCGATTTTTATTTTAAAAATTTTTTTTTTTAACAAAGTTGCCATACAAACTTGAAAATTCCAAAAAAGGCAAGAAAAAACAATTTTATTTGGGAATATAAAATCTATTTGACTGAAATTCGAAAAAAGGGCCACGATAAGGACTACAGTTTTTTGCTGACTACAAAAGAAAAAAACCGGATCGTAATCGGTTAACCCACCTTGGCTGTACAGTGACAGCTGATTTTGAACTCATGGTTCTGAGAAAAACGCGTTTGAAGTCTAAAGTTAATGTAAATCTAAGAAAATAGCTAAATTTCAAAAAATTGTGAATAAAGTAAAGTTATATCTCCTTGCTTACTACATGTCCACCAAATTTGGAACAAATCGGTTAATGGGTATATGATATATTAAACCTAATAGTCTTAAAAACGATGGTAGATATATTATTATACATAATGCTACTCATATTATTTTGTAAAAATGCTATAATGTTGTACATTGTTAAACTTATTTCGTATTTTTTTCCCCATTTTAATATATATTGATTACTTTTTTAACTTATATTAAGCCATCAGCACATGCCCCATATGACGTGACTTCAACAGCAATCAAGGAATCTTCATTGGCTTTTCTTTCAAAACTGCGTGCAATTATTACATCTTTTGATGTAGTTTTTATCTTTTTATTCTGCCCTGTTATAAGATATACGATTTCTTATTAAAACAACCCAGCCAGCAAATTCGGAGCGCTCATAATAAGATTTTTAAATGGCTCATAGAAATGATTAATGTTTTTTTGAAAACACTCTTTTTTTAGTAGAACATAAGAACCCTCAGAAAACAATCCAAAAAGTTGTCTCTACAATCTAAAAAGCTATCTCAAAACGAGGGTTCATTTTTCGGACTCAAAGAAGATTCCAAAATTATTTAAATTTATGAAGAAAATTTCGATTTGATACGTTTTTTTTTCTGAGTCATTTCTGAGTACACAGGGGGCTCTTTTAGACGGACCACTTTCATAGGAAAAAGTGGAAAAATGTTTATGTTTTTTCTGAGTCATAAATGATCATCTTTGTTTGCTGGGAAATTAATAAAAATGCAAACAAAAAGTGTTACACACAAATTTACCACATAGAGTATTACTTTGGGACTAAAACATATTTTACAAAAAAAACATGTGGAAATTTAATTTTTTCGAATTTTTTATTGAAATTTTCGGAGCATATAGAGAAAAGTATGCTCCATCCAAATAAAATATACAAAAATTCGAAAACAAAATTTTTCCTAGAGTTGATCCCCTCTTAATAAAAAAAATCTTTGTAATAAACATTATAAAACTTACAAATTATTTTGTCTTTACTAAAAAATAAATTTATAATGCGGCAGCGAGTATTGAAAGCTGCATATTAATTAGCTCAAATACTTTTTCATTGAATTAAAAAAATCCAAATTTAATTAGCTAATAACTTTTTAACGGTTCACGACATATCCCAAATTTTTGTATCCATGTACTCAGTTTTTGAAAAAAGTGGATTTTCGAACCATCTTAATGACTATGTGGTGTATTTTGAAAATGCAAAAAAAAATTATTTTATATTAAATTTTGTTGTAGAATCGAACGGTAAAGTCAGATTTTCTATAAATGCAGCTGTTTTTGCTCTGGAGGAAAAGGGTCCTAAAATCAGCGTTTTTGGCCGACTTGCGCCAGGAAAGAGTTGAAATAAAAAAGAAAAAAAAAACGCCATTCTTTTTTTCTATGCAAAAACTTTAAAAAAAGTGATGATCAAATTTTTATGACGAACTCTAATACATATATGGATGTGACCATCTCCTAGAAAAGGTGTGTGAAAATGAAGTTTTGAGAAGAACGCATTTAAAGTTTCATAACGCATTATCACTTTGAACACACAAGTTCGTTTTGTACGTTTTTATGGGGTAAATAAATTTTTATCAGAAATCTAACTCATTTCATCTTATTCTACACCCTTTTAGGTACCAGAATCCACTCTTAAGTCCAAACCCTTTTTTTGACACACTAGGTCCATTTTCTCGGAGAAGGTCACATATGTATATGGGTGAAATCAAAAAATGTGATAAGTTTTGGGTCAAATTTGTGAGAAACAAACAGTGTTAATATTTCGGTTTTTTCTTAATAGAATCAGTAAGTTTAGTCATTATAAATCTAATTGTAAAAAATCTCTTCTACAAGTTGTCGCAATAACTTTTTTTTCACAATTTTAATTTCTTTTGTGGTAACGGAGTTTACATTTCCACAAGCAAAAGATATAACAAAAAAAATTGCGTACGAATTTTCTTCAATTTATTAGTTTTTCGTATTTGGGTTTTCAACAGGCCTTTCAATAATATACAATTTGTGTTTATCAAATTGGCCGTTTCGCGAATAAAAATACAATTCATTCCGCGAAAAATTTTTTTATTTTTTTTAATTTTGTATTTTTGCTCCTTTTAAATTCTTTCCAAAAATAATTTTTAAAATCTAATCAGCGGTTGCGAATTTACAAAGTAATATATTGAAAACATAACATTTCGCGATCAAAAAATCAATCGTTTTTCGCTCCAGCAGTTTAGGGTAAAAAACTGATAACTTTTTTGATTTGACGCAAAATTATTAGTTGAATCGTCTTTTGGCGCATAAATATTAGTGGAATCACCTCTGTTTATGGTTATTTTAAAATATTTTAAACATTTCCCTACATTTTTTTGAACGCAATATGATGCAAACAATTTTGGTTACGGAGTTTACAGTTACAGAGTTTACATTTGGTTACTTTTTTCGTTTTCTTTCAGAAACGCTTTGTGAGAATTTTCTTTCCGAAACAAAATCGTATGATGCCTACAAGTTGAATCCAAATATGACATTGTTTTTCTTACTCGTTAAATAGTTTGGTGTAAAAATTAGGAACGGAGTTTACAACATTTTTTCAAATCTTATTAAAAACATCCTTTTTAATCTCGAGAATGTTACATGCTGCAGCAAAACTTCAAGTCTGTTATACTAGGTGATTATTTACAGTCCAACGATCATTTGATTATAAATAACATTATACTTTTCGCAATATAATTAATAGATAAATCAAAAATTCGTCAAAAATTATGACGAAAAATCGTTACAGAGTTGAAGTCGTGTTAGCATAGATACACGAAAAAGTTTCCAAAATGCATTAATTTTTGTTAAAACGTTACGTTTCGTCTTCATAAAAATTCATACAGTTAGTGTTTAGCTTCATTGGTTATTAAAATATAAGCTATTAAAGTTAAAAAACCTTATGAGTTACTGGTTACGGAGTTTACATTTGGCCTATAAAATTGGTCACAAATTTTATGTATTAACCAAAAATTGGTCAGATTGTTATAAATTTTGTAAAACAGGTGACATGCGCTGATATACATATATCGAAATATATAACTCAAATGTAATCCATCCCAGCAAAATATTGGTAATGATACCTCATTGCTGTCTGCATTACCAATAATGATATATCATTATCTTTTGCATTATTCTGTAACGTAAAATAATGACTTCCTAATAACGGCCTATTGTAGTCGTTGCTTTTAAATATAAAATAATGACTTACTCGCAATAGTTTAAATAAGTACTTTTTACAAAGTTAAATTTTATACACCCAAGTAAAAAAAAATGATATGGGGCCATATAAAGTTATATTTAATTATATGTAATCTTCTAAGTAATTAGATATAATTATATCCGAAAAATGAGAACGTCTTATTGTATCATATTGTATCGAATTGTATACAATTTGGTACAATTTGATACAATTCGATACAATATGATACAATTGTATCCGAATTTTGTCCTCATCCAATTACATAAAATTATATCTTTTTGTATAAAATTATATAAAATGTTATAAAAGTGGACATAGTTTGATACAATTATACCTAAATATTGATCCTATATTTTTACCATAATATATATGACCATATCTAACAATATACAAAATTATATTTTTAAATAAAAAAAGATATACAATATCTGGAGATCAGACCTGAGGGATTTCAATTACAATTACTTTTAATTTGTAACTGAAATTACAAGTAATTGTAATTGAAAGTTTTCAATTACAAATTACTAGTAATTGTAATTGAAAGTGATTTCAATTACAAATTTCAATTACATTTAGAATTAAAAAGTGTTTTTTGTTAAAATTTTGTAGAAAAATCTGACTGGGATAGGTTGCATAGGCATGGATGCGTATAAAAAGAATACGTCATGATGGGATTACCCCTAACTTGTGCTTTTTGTCATTATTTATTTTCCCAAAATATGTAATTGACATTTTTCAAATTACAAATTACTTGTAATTGTTCTTTTTTGAATTACAATTACAAATAATTTGTAATTGTAATTGAGTTTTTTTCAATTACAGTTACATGTAATTGTGTAAATGAATGTGTAATTAATTACAAAATGTAATGATTAACCCTGCCCAGGTAGAAATTGCCGACGTTACAACAAAAGTTGTACTGGGAGAGCACTGTTTTTACGAAATGCCGGTACTACTTAAAACGTGCTTTGCCAGTACTGTTTTCTGAAAATTAACGAGCTTTCTTTAATTTATTCAAATTAACAATTTTATAAATTTTACGTATTTTTACATCTATTACACAATTATTTATGTAAGAGAGACATCGCCATTCTTTTCTTGTGAAGTTTCGAAAGAATACATTTGAAGAAATTCCATCAAGTCTCAAGACATTGCCAAAAAAAATAAAAATAAAAAAAATCTGTGATGTACACTAAGAGGACAGTAAAGTTCTAGCAAACTACTAAATTTGTTATTAAATGTACTGGAATAATACCAAAAAAATAAAATCCCAAGCATGCGCCAACGTTGGGAAATAACTACGGCCAAGCGTTTATTGGTGTTATCATTTCGACAACATGGCAGTACAGTGAAAGTTAAAAATCCGACGCATTGCCAGTACATGTACTACCGCCTCCAATACCGGGCCAACATTGTGCCGTTTGTAACGCTCACGGGCGAATTACTTTGGTATAGTAATTATCACTCACGATCACTTGTGAATAACTTCACTCACGATCGTGTCATGTGCCAATCCCTAGTAATTACAAAATCTAAAACTAGTTCAAAATCATTTTTAATATGGAACCACATTTAATACAATACGGTTTTAAAAGGACATTATATATTTTTATATAAAATCACTTTGAAAAAATTGCTAATGTGGGATGATATATAATTATAGATGATTTTATAAAGAACGTTATATCGTTATATATAAAAGAAATCATGAAATATTGTAGATATGAAACCATATTAAGATATATATGGGTTCTTATTCGTCAATATATAATCATATCTAACACAAATTATGAAATATTTCTTGTATGGCTCCACATATAGTTTTATATTATTATGTATAGTGTCATACTAAATTATATATAAACGTATATGTAATTATATCTTTTATATATTACTTTGTGTACTTATATATAGCACATACACTTATATGTAGGCCAGTATGTAATAATATAAAATCACATATGTCTCAATATTAAAACCTTTGAGGAAAAAATATTTAATATATGACTATATAAAAGTCCATATGCTTCAATTTAAAAGCATATGTGGCCATATCTAACTATAAGTTACTATATGTAATTACATAAAATAATATATGATTATATCAAAACTTTTTTACTCGGGCATTTATATTTATTTATTACATTTTTATGACGAGTTCTAAAATTACACCTAGCAAAAACTTTAATTTCTGTGAATGTATTTCCTGAAGCTAATAGTATTTGTTTAACTCCTTATTTTTAAGAATTAAGTAAGCAGTCGGATAACCACTTATAATTCAACTTTTTGTAAGCGTGTTTGTAATCACTTATTATTCAGAATCTCATAACTACTTATTTCTCATTTTTTCGTAAGCGAGCGGGTAAGCGTGACTACTTATAAAAACGACCACGTCAAACAAAAATAATGAGTTTAGACGCCAAAAAATAAGTTGTGCGGAGCTACGAATTTCTATTATATAACAACTTATTTGGTAATAAAAGATTTTGCTGGGATGCATTAGAAATTAGCTGGTTACATGGTTTTTAGCATATTTTTTGATAGAAAAAGTTAAAAATTTCAAATTTGCGGTTCAAAATCTTAATTTTTTTTACAGAAAATTATACACCCTAACGGACTATCTAAATCATAAAAAACTACCCGTTTTTTATATATATATTTTAAATTTCGCTAAACTTTATAAAATTTTAGTTTTTCCGCAAAAAGTGTTATTACTTAATTTTTTTTTTTAATTTTAAAAATTTTTTTTTTGTACACCATTGAATTTTCATTACCATTAGTTCATACCAATGACAATGAAAAAAATTCCATTACCATTTAATGGTAATGAAATATTTTTCATTAGAAAAATCATTACTAATGGTAATGAAATTACACTAATGTATAAAAAAACTAATTACAATTGATTAAAAACCATTTGTTTACAAAAAATTCAGCCAAATGAAAACGAACAACTGGTTTGGCCAGGGAAGTTATAAAACATAATTTATTAAGGAGGATCCATTTGATTCCGTTAAACTTTACAATAACAACGGAATGGAAAGTAATATTTAATTTCAAATGAGCATGATCCGGAATGAGCATATTCGATCTTCGATTTCAGCGAGTTTTACTCCATTTTAAGGTTTTTCTGTCAATGGCAATTATTTTTTTTAATTTATTTCTTATCAATGGTAATGAAATTTAAATTTTTTTTTAATTTTTGCTGGTAATTTAAAATTTAGCTCTTTCTAACTTTGTTAACCCTTTCACCACCGACTTTTTGTTTGCGGACGTATCGTTATTTTGACTTCAGATCCTTGTTAAGAGTCTTCAAATTAGAAAAAAATATGTCCTACCCACCAAAAATGACGTCCGAAAATCAATTTTTTCAAACTTCTGAGCCCCATTTTACCCCTTAAATATTCGAGTAGCCAAAAATCCTTCGGTTTGTTTTCTTTTCGTCATAAAACGGAGCTATATGCCAAATTTCAATTATCTATCTTCATTAGTTTAGGAGAAACACCAAAACACCCTTTTCTCGGAGATATGATATATTCAAAAAAATTAGACTTCATTAACAAATATCGCGACCATATTGCCATGTTGAACTGCTTATGCATATAATGATTTTTATTTGAAGTCTAAGATTCTAATAAATTTATTTGTAAAAAGTATAAAGTTTTTTTTACTATTAAATTTTATATATTCTTTTAAAGATGTGTACACTGTAGTGTACAAGGGTAGCGAAAGAGTTAAAACTCAGGTAAAAGGGTGTGAAAAATGTATATAATTTTTCAACTTGCGGTTAAAAAAACAATTTTTTTTTCAAATTCTATTAAAGGATTCCAAGATGTCCTAAAATCATAAATTAAAAACGATTAAAAAAGTTAAAGTCGGGCATGCTGACTATACAATACCCTACACCAGTCTGGTTAAAAGCTAAGGTTTGGATCCAAAATTTGAATGGCTTAAAATGGGACTTAAAATTTTCTATACCCGATTAAAAAAAATTAAATACGTGGCTTCATATCGTTATATGTAATTTAACTTAATAACATCAGATATAAATGTATCAGAATAATGGCGCGATACCATTTGATCAGATTTTATATAGTGGTATAAAATGGTACAAACATATAGAAAATCATATATTGTTCTATCCGGTTTATGTACTACAAATTTCACTAAAATCCTAAATATTTGCAGAAATAATTCCCTGAGAGTACGAGTTTTTGTCAGACCTAATTCACTTGGGAAGAGTTCATGATTTTTCACCTTTAACTTTAAACTTCATTCATTTTGGATTTTGACAAAAGAACACCTTTCCTGTTGCTTTAAACTGTTTGTATAGATTTTATACCAAAGTTTTAAAGCATGTGTTATAAAAAAATCATAAATAATTTCTTTCAATTGCAAATTTTATTTTCAACAGTCTCTGGAAAAATTATATCTAAAAAATAAGTTGTTTTGCCTAAAGAAATTAAAAAAAAAAAACTTAAAAACAATTGTTTGCGATTTGGTAACTCATTTCGACGTAAATTGTTGTGGTAAATTTTGTAGAAATGTAAGAAATAATTTGTTTCGTCAATGTGATTTAAGAATTCGCTAATACTTACAACACTGATTGCACAAATGTTACAATTTATCACTTTCTTTTCAAAATTGTACTCGGAAAATACCCTATGATGAAAACTCCTAATGCTGCAAATGTAATATTTCTTTTATTTTATTTATTTTTAACATTTGTAATTAGAAAGCCTCATTGGCCAATTAATAAATAATAGAACCAGAAATTAATAAAATTTAGAAAAAAAATTTGGTTTTAAAGGTTTCACATATTCTGGTAAGAAGTAGAAAATAAGTCAACAACAATTTTGGAAAAATGTTCTTAAGTCGACTTAAATTGTTTTGTCAATATATATACATATATATATTATGTCCTGTGGTTCCTATTGGGAATAAAGGGCCACAAAAATTATATATGGGTACATATAATTATGTCCGGTTATATACACTGACGTACAAAAACATATATGGGTATATAAAATCATATGTTATTATATACAAACATTTTTACTCGAGTAAAATGATTAAAGAAGAGAAAATCGTAAATATAGCCCATATGGGCGATAGGTCCAAATATGGACCAATCCTATCTAGAATCTATAGGCTTTGTTCTTGGGACCATGTAAGTCAGCGAACCAAATTTCATTGAAATATCTTCGTATTTTCGACCTGCAGCGTGTAAAAAAGCCAATTTTGGGGGAGACCCTTATATGGGCACTAGGTCTAAACATGGACCGATTTTAACCAAAATCAATAGGCTTTGTCCTTGGGCCGACATAGATCGGTGTACCAATATCTTCGTATTTGCGACCTGCAGCCTCTCCACGTAGTGGTGTAGGGTATAATAAAACGTGATTCTGAGTCGATCAGTAAACTATAAGGTGGGTCTAGGTCCAATTCTTTTAGGTGTTACAAACATCAGTACAAACTTATTATACCCTGACCTCGTAGTGGTGTAGGGTATAAATACCCGTTCTTCCAATTTTTTTTGTTTTACTCTACCAAACTTAAGCAACTTTGGGATTTCCAGTAAAAAAATGTCTAAAGTTTTCGATGCCACCAAATATCAGTCTATAAAAAATTTTTACTTAAAACTATTTTCGCTTATTGCAAATATAGTAAATAACAAAACCACCGTGTTTCAATGAAATATCTTTAAAAATTAATTTTTGTCTATTTTTTTTTTTTTTGTAAAGCAGTTAAAATTTGATTTTCGTTTAATTATTTTAGCTCAAAATTTTTTGACTTTAGCGCCCTCTATTGTTAACAAAAAGAGGAGATATTGAATTTCTCTTTCATATTTATTTAGGGTATTATATTACCTCTTCAAAAATGTATAAGTCACTAACATTCCCCACACATGTTTTTCTTTAATGTTACCTATGGGACAAAGCACTGTGCGGTGTTGGGAACCCTACCCATCCCTTGGAGCCGCACATGGCTACATGAACGTACCATTTTGACAAACTTCAAAACAATAATATTTACGAATATACAGAGGGTATTAAGCAAATAAAATTCGGCATAACTGACTCATGTACATGGGTTATTATTTATATTTTGAGCCTAACAATGAAAACAGAAATTTTTTATTGAAAATATTTATTGTTTTTCAAAATATTCTCCTTTATAATCTATACACTTTCGCATTTCGAACTATTTGTCATAGCATTTTTTCCATTTCGCGTGAAACGCCTCGAAAACATGGTTTTTGAATCCACTATGGCTTCTTCTGCTGGCGAAAATCGTTGTCCACGTAACTTATTTTTGATGTGCGGGAACAAGAAAGATTCATTGGGTGCCAAGTTAGGGCTGTACGGCGGATGACTCATTAATTTCGCTCTTTCGAGTACTCAAACAGTAGGTAATTTGTTTAGCCGATGTGTTAGAGCTCGTGTTGTCATGGATAAACCAACCCCGTCTTTCGGGGTTGGTTTATCCCATTTCTCTTCTTTATGTTAGTGTAACTATGTCTTGCATTATCAGTTTTATCACAGTATCAATTGTTTCATGGACGATCTTCTCGAAATTCGTCCTGAAGCCAAGGACGTCCGCGATTAAATTCGTTATACCAGCTTTCATAGTTGCAAGGGATGGGACTTCATCACCAAAAATTAAATTTAATTTGTCTATGCACTCTTGTCTAGATAATCCACATCGAAAATCGTAATAAATCAATGCCCGAAAATGTTCGCGTGTTAATTGCATTCTTTTGCTGACACACGACTTTCACTTTTTTTGTAAACAACACAAATAATGCTCAAAAGACAAAATGTTCTAATCAAGGTTACGGTCAAAAATGTTAAACTTTTTAGTGGAAATATCAGCTGGAGCCTAACAAGTGTAAAAGTGGCCAAGGCTGACTATTTAAATATGTAGTTACCCACGTAAATATATGGGAAAATCTACGAAACAGGTCGATTTCAGATTTTAAAAATGAAAAATTTCAAATCCGTGGCACACATTTTTTTTTCTAGATTAGCTTATTTAAAATACATTATAAAGAAGTAATCTGTTCGCGTGAATAATTTTTTTTGAGTGCTGAAAAAGTTATAAACAAAAAACCGCACACATTTTCGCTAGTAAATATTTTAAAATTTTTGGATTTTTCGGGCATGCGACCACACATTTTAAAGTAACTTTTCCGTGCTAAGTCCGAATTTGGTTTCCAAATTTTTCCAGCATATCTGGTTTTTGAGAAAATTGAGGTCAGTTACCAAAAATCTTGTTTTTTTTTTGGCTATTTTTGAGTTGTTTTTACACACTTTTACCTCGATTTAATGAAAGAAGATGACACAATTTTTCAATCATCACGGTAATATTATTCGAAAATGCATAGTCGCGCTATATTTCCATTATTGATTATAAGTAATGTTGTTTTTTTAATTTTTCCGTCTGTCTCTCCATGTATTCTTGTGCGCACGCTACAGGTCGCAAATATTAAGATTTTTTGATAAAATTTGGTAGACCGATTTATATCGGCCCAAGGACGAAGTCTATTGATTTTGGTTTAAATCGGTCTATGTTTGGACTTGTGCCCATATAAATTTCGCTCAAAACTGCAGCACAAAATAGAATGGCACATCAACGGTTTAAAGAATTATGAGATCAAATATGTCTTGAATGGTACATATCTTCATTACTATTATTATCTGAAAGTGCTAAACGGATCGGACGAATTTAGTATTCTCTACAACATATCTTTCTCCGAAATTCGCTAAAAGGTTAAATTCAAATTGAAGGGACATCCACAGTTTTAAGAATTATGGAGTCCAATCTATCTGGAACGGTAAATCTTATCACAGCTGTCATTATGTGAAAGTTCTAAACAGATCGGATCTTATTTTTAGGCTTTACATAAATTTTCGCTGTACAATACGCTGAAAATCCAACTTTAAATTGACTAGCACATCCACAGATAAAAGAATTAATGGCTGAAATCTGGCTTATATGATATAAAGGGTTCTTCAACAAGGACGCTACAAAAGTAGAAAGACAGGGACAGAAAACGACGCCATATTTCTTGCCGCTCTTTTGACATTTCTCTTCAGTTTTGCCATTTCATGATGGAAAGATATACGAGCCAACAACGAGTCGAAATTATTGAAATTTACTACCGACATTCAGAGTCAGTGGCCTCAACGTTAAGAGCGGTACGTCCAATTTATAGTCGTCATAATGAATGGCTTCGTCAATAAACAAAATATGCATTATTGGTCAGACAGCAATCCACACGTACCCCATGAGTCATCATTGCATCCCGAAAAAATTACGGTTTGGTGCGGTTTATGGGCCGGGGGCGTCATTGGGCCGTACTTCTTCCGTGATAATCAAGACCGGGACGTTACTGTGAATGGGAATCGCAACCGTTCAATGATAACCGAATATTTTTGGCCTCAATTGGATGATATGGACTTGGAGAACATGTGGTTCCAACAGAACGGCGCCACAAGCCACACAGCGAATGTCACAATCAATTTATTGCAAACCAAGTTTGGAGAACGTGTTATCTCACGAAATGGTCCAGTCGATTGGCCGCCTCGGTCGTGCCGTTGGACTATTTCCTGTGGGGCTACGTCAAATTTTAGGTCTATGCCAACAAGCCAGCGACGATTGATGAACTTCGTTCGAATATCGGCCGATTTATGCTTGAAAACCGTCGAAAATTGGGTTCAGCGTCTGGACTTCTGCAAGCGTGCCCGTGGTGGCATCGATCGATTTCCATACATAATGGCATCGAACGTACTTTCATAAGAATAAAGAATTTCATTGATATCCAAAACCGTTTTTATTTTATTTAAAAAAACTTTTTTTAGCGCTCTTATTGAAGAACCCTTTATATCGCAATTAATATTGTTGTGTGTAAGTGATAAAACGATCGGATTATCCGTTTGGTTTCTACATCACTTTTAGCTCCAAAAATCTATGAAAAGCTACAAAATTTAACCTAAAATGGGTCTGGACACCAAACTAATAGTACGATCCATTGAGCACTTACACACAATAATAGTATCACCGATATATGTATACCGATTCCGCAGGACTGCAACTAATTATTTTTCAAACTGCGGATGTGCCCTTCAAAAAATATCAAATTTCAAGTTGTTCACGAATAGAGGTCAAGAGATTATTATTGTCATATTTTCTTTATTTTTGAAGGTACACTTATTAATTTGATCTCAATTCTTTTGTTTACTTGTCAAGTTACGTTGAGGCTGAAAGCGCAAAAATTAAAAATGTCTGAACTTACTCTTTATTCAAAAAACAGAGTTACAGATTTTAAAGAACTACCATTTGTTCCTAATTGAGGCCACCTATTTTTTTCAACAAGTGGGAGATTTTCTAACATCATAATTATTATCCACCAAAGGTTTTGGATGATTTCCTTTTATGCTGAAAAAGTTATAACCAAAAGAGTTGAAACTCTTGGAAGTTACAAGCAAAATTAGGGTAGTTTTTAACTGAGTAGAGCACATTAGCAGTATAAATATTAAAATTTAAGATGTTCGCCTGATTAAATTCGTTGCCTCGAAAATGCTGATACCATCAAAAATATTATATATTGTTATTAAAATGGTTTAAATCCTGAGTAACATGGAATCGCCCGGTTCCGTAGATTTGCCCATATACTAAAATATTTTTGTTTGAAAAATTTGTAAAAATTCTGAATATTTTTCTTTGTTATTGCGAGAACCTTAATTTTAATCGTGGTGTAATGGTTAGGACGTTGCGGATTCAATCCCCAGCGACGGCAACATCATTTTATAAAAATAATATGTATTGGGATACTATCCCTCATTCATATCGCAGCGTCCTGCTTTGGCGTTCTCATAGCACTCAACCCCACCGAAGTAAAATAAAATAACAGGGCTATGAACTATAAACTTTTAACAAATTTCGCCAACTCTCCAGCAGATCGCGCTTAACAAAAACTGTTCTAAGATTTAACACCACTCGCAATTACCGTATTTGCAGCCCTTCATCTATCACCACCTTTCATCTCTAATCTATCCCCCTTCCAAAGACAGCAACGCGTTAATTAAAAGGAAGAGTTTCCTGAGTGTTGCTTCTCTTTAAAAAAAAATCCAATTTAAAAGATAGTATTCAGTTATTTATTAATCGTTAAGGGCATACAAAAGACTTAAGTGAATCAAGTTGTGTACTGAACGGTAAAGTCGACAATGGCCATCTTTCTGGATTTTGAAAAGTTATTGTTTCGAGTGACGTCACAAATAACAGTTCTCGATATTTAAGCCCAAACCACATAGTGAAAGTGCCAGTGGGAAGTGGCAGTGCTGTCAAACTTTATTATTGAATTTCGCGAAAACGATTAAATATTTTTAAAAATTACTTATTGCGTTTTGTTTAAAAACAGCTCTTGTTTATTTAGAAACTTTTCTAATTTCTCGGCAGTGACAAATAGATAATATACAAAAAACTGCTTTAACGACAAAACGTTGCACTGCGGTCGACACTGCGGTTATGTGGTTTAGGATTTAGTCTATGGCATCGTACCCTGGTGGTATGAATGCGGTGTAAATAGGCATGCAAACAATCTTGCTGTCAGGTGCTACCAATAACGTCGGCATATACGACTTAAATGGTCAACACACAAATGGATTTTTCAAACGCTTTTTTTAGGTCTTCAAGATTACCAGTTAAAATGAAATTTTGGTTTTCAAATTGAAACTCCTATTATGTTTTTGTAATACTACAAAGGAATATTGAAAAAATATTAAAAATTTCCAACAAAAAGAATGCAGTGTGAACTTAAGCCGTAAATGCCAAACAAAACTAACTTATTTTCTTTTGGATTTTCGTAAACAATTCAGTGCCCAAATTTGTCAAAAATGTGTCATGGCGGCTAGTGCTGGTAAAAATATGAGTAGTGGGTATCGAGTATCGAGTATTTGTCTTTTTTTTTTGGGTACTCGATACTCAAAACTACTACTCGATATTTTCAGAGTTGCATTTCGGACGGACAAAATATATAAAAATGTGACTCAGCTAAAATATTTACCACAAAAATGTGACTCTGCTAAAATATTTGTCACAAAACTACAATTCTGCTAAAAGAAAAAATCAGAAGTAAAATATTTAAAATAATATGTTAAAAAACTATGAAAAACGCAATGAATAGTTGGTGAAAAAGTTTTAAAATATGTTTGTAAATTTAAATATTGAATTATCATAAAAATTTTCAAAGAATTTTACCAAAAAAATTTTAAAAATTTAAAATTTAAAAACCGTTAAAAGTATCGAGTATCCAAATCAAAAATATCGAGTAGTAGAGTATTGAAAAGTAATCGAATTTACCAGCACTAATGGCGGCCTTAGTAAATTAATTAAAACTACCTGTTACCCTGGTCTATGACTTTAATTACTATCAAGAATAACAAGGTGTTCCCACATTGTAATATTTTGTAGTACGATTTTTGGGTACACAAATATTATGAAATTTCATACATATCCTCAAAATCTTATAGAAAATTACATTACACACTATCACATGTTTACGAAAATAGTTATCGCTAAAACAAAAATCCAAAACAGCTACAATCTTTTTTGTTCAATTCTTTTCTTTTGTCTCTCTTTTTGCTTATTTACATAAAAGTACCATCCCTGATACCATAGGATTCACGATTTAGTGAAACATTTCGTGAAACATTTTGAAAAAAAAATCGTATGATTTGTATTCACATTGTAATATTCTACGATTCCACATAATATTTTGACAGATCTTACTACTAATTATTACAGTGTAGAAACCCCTTTACCTATAACTAGCAAACTGTCATGTAGTAATTGCAGGCTTTTTTTTGAGTGTAGGCTTTGCAATATTGTTATTTTTACATTGTTATTGTTCCTTGTGTTATTTTTTTTAATAAATTTTAAACATGTGACCATGTAGATAATAAACGTTGTATTTCTTTTTATTTTTATGCAATTTATTAGTCTACTGAAGTTTAAAAGCTGACTTACACAAAAGTGATAAGGCCATCGTCAATGGGGGAAACCGCCTGAATTAGAACTTTTAATATTTTAGTGTTTTTTCATAAATCGATAGTACATCTTCTCAAAAATATATTAAAATTTCAGAACGAAATTCCTATATTAAAATTTCAGAACGAAATTCCTTTTTTGAGTTCAATAGGCTACAATTTAACAACTAAAATTGTAGCCTATTGAACTCAAAAAATTCTGAACCTTTTAAAACATTGAAGGAATTTACAATTAAAAAAGTGCTAATGTGCTACCGTTGCACAGTGGAATATTTCACAAAATTGTTGGAAATAATTTGGCCATTTTTTACTTAGTAGTCCGATTGCAATGATATAGACATACCTGAGGTAATATCGAACTTAAGTTTAGACGTTTGACCTTACAGACCCTCCGGGGACGGCAATACGATCTCCCAAAATGGGGTACCTTTTCCATAAAAAATTTTGAGCGCTCGCCATTTTTTTGGTTTTTTATCAGATTTCCATAAAACTCACATATTTGAAATCTGCTAACATATGCCTATAAAAAACATGCTTACTTGTGTGGGTTATCTTTTATAGTTCCCATCTGAAAATGTAAAATTTTAAATTTGGTCCGACTCAGGTCCAGTTTTTATCGAAAAGCTTGACTAAATCAAGCCAATTTTTTTTTAATATAAGTTATTTAACGAAATAATTTTTCGAATAAATTAAAAAAAATTCAATATCTTGTTTCAATCAAAAACTGCATTCGTTTAAATAAAAAATTTAAGAAAAAGAAAAAATTTGGCGATTTTTTCCCCAAAAAGCACCAACACTCTTTTACTTCCAGATGAATATTTTCTTTGCAAACACATAAAGATTACATACTTCTATTCTGAAGTATCTTTTCATGAAGAAGTCTGTGTTAAAAAAGTCTTTGAATTGTATATAATTTTTTCCCCAGCCGCTTCTAAAGTTGCTACATTTTTAAAGCAAATATCAATTTTAACCCACTGTTCCAAAATTTGCACGCATCCAATTAGATAGCGGAAGCGGTTGTATATACTCCAACATACACAACATTTATTGGAGGAGTCCCTTCCAAGCCCTGCTTCAAATATAGACGTGACAGCAAATAATGTGAAAAATCCATTTTTTGAAATTTTAATTGGGATTGCTTATTGATATACTAAAGACATTTTAAGATACTAAAGTGTCTTTAGTACGATACTAACCTTAGTAAAAAATGTATTTATTGCCATAACTTTTGCAAATGGAAACTTTTTTGCTTAAAATTTTGCACCAACAGTTTTTAGAGGTAACCCCATATTATACTAAAATTTGGACTTTGGGGACATCTTGGAAAGCTATGCTGCCATACAAAATTTTTGAAAAATCGCGATTTTAACGTATAGGATCAATAGACGCTATAGATGAATACATTTTTTTTGTTGAAATATTTTCCTTTTAATAGCTTCTTTACTAAGCCATATCACTTATTAAGACCGATTTTGCTTTCAGCGATTCAATTGGCTAAAACCTTAAAAAACCGTAAAAATCCATCTAAAACGCGAACAGTAGTTTTAATATCAAGTTTTATGCATCAAATTTTAAGCCTAAATATGAATACAGGTCCTGTGCCTACATTTCACCACAAAAAATTAATTTTGATTGCATTTCAAAATTTTTGTTTATAAAAAACTAAATGGAAAATCGCCAAACTTTAAAGACGTTTAGTGAAAAATCTGTACCATTGATCGAAAAATAAAGTACGCCATTGTAATCAGAACTCTGTAGGTCAGAACTCTATTAATTTTTAAAAGTCAAGATTTTGTCATGTAGTATTATGTAGCAAAATTTTTTGCTGATTTTAGCAGGTTAATTTGCTATTTTCCATTAAAAAAATTTTGCTCAAATATAACTAAAATTCGGTATATTTAACTGTTTTATTTTTGCTGTCCCTATATTACTAAGGGCTAGTTTACACTATAAGATTTTCGAAAAAATTTTGCAAACTTGCCTATATGTTTTGTATGTTTACTAGGCTATTCAATTAATCGGCTTTTTATTTAATCGATTAATCGTGCAAATAATTATTAGGGTTTTTTTCTTAACCGGTTAATCGAACAAAATTTTAAAATTAATCGATTAATCGAAAAAATTTTCTGTAAAATAATATACATACACTTGTTGTGTTTTTAATTATTTTATTTAAAAAAGGAACAAAAATAAATTCAGTAACACTTCTGAAATTCATAAAAATAAAAAAATTTAGTAATTGAGATCAGATTTTGTCATTATTTTTTATTTTTTCTGTCCCCTCTTTCACATATTAAAATTTTATCCAAATCGGGGGAACCACACCGCAATGAGTTAAAGAGTTAAAGAAGAATATAAGACCCCGTACATTAATTTGTATCTCTTTCGTATGCATTGAATACATAAAAACGTAAATGTAGAGAGGAATTCTGATGAGAATTAATTTTTCCTCTACGTTTCCGTACCTCCATCCCTTTATTTTATTTTATTAATTTAGAGTGCTCACTAAACAAGCTTTATTACATTGATCATTAATTATAATTAATAATTATAATAACACTGTTCAAGTTGTAAAATGGTACTAACGTGAAAACTATATGGTTGTGTTTGGATGAGCCCCCTGACTACTACTCCACCGATGAAAGTGCCAATTTGGCTCATTGGGAAAAATTTATGGCGTTTTTTTTTTGAATTTCGGTCAATTCGTCAATTTTTGACCATTTTCAGCCCATTTAAGTCGCTTTTCCTGTATTCAAAATTTCTTGTGTTATCTTTATACGGCTCACAATTACTATTTCCACCATTAGAACGCACATTTCAACTGAGAAAATCAAAATTTTTAGCCTATTTTCATGATTTTTGCCCATTTTTCATCGATTTTCCCCATTTTTGTGCTGTTTTTATGCGCTTTTTTGTAGTTCTTGCGCAAACTTATGGACATAATTCTTACCGTTTTTCCTTTTTACAATATATTATGCAATATTATTGCCATTTCAAGCAACTCAACAAACTTTTTAAATACAAAAACCATCGTTTTTTACGCTTTTTCGGATGATTTTCGGGTTTTTTATTGATTTAAATAAATTTTTTGTGGTTGAATACATTTTTTCGGTATAAAAATTAGTGGAAATGCGTGTTTCTCCGTATTAATGTAATTCATTTTAAATTGGCAATTGAAATAGAGAAATAAGCAATGGAATATCATTCGTTATCCTCCAATTCCATTAACAAATTCCAGCAAAGATCTGCCAAAAGTGAATCTAATTTTTTTCCACTATACCAGTGTTCCAACTGTGCTGATACCTGGTGGAAACGTTCCCCATGCTCGTCTGATTCAGACGGCAGTTTGTAACTGGAATACTGCTTTAAAATGTGGTTTATTTGGTTTTATTTCAATAAAGAAATAAATTTTGTACGAGAAAAGGATTTTTAGGCAAATTTTTGTTAATAAACCAGGCAATGGCCGGCAAATTTCATTTTCGGTTTAAACAACGGTTTAACTTAATTAGGTTTAACTGAGATCCGAAAAATTCGGCTTTAGTATCGGAGTTTTTTTTTTAATCAATTTGCTAAAAACCTTCTCGCTCCGAAAGTGATTTCTACACTCATAAAAAAGAGCCCGTAAAAATCATGGTCTGCTAAATTAAGGTAAGCTAAATTTTACATACTGTTAAATATACGGACAATTTTAGTTAAATTAGCTAGGAAATTTGAGCTGAATTCAGCAGAAATTTTACCTGATTTAACTACAAATTTCTCTTAAAATGTCGCTTAAAATTTCGACTTCCGGGATCTGACCCTATACGGGCCCATATTTACTTTATAGGTACAGAATGACGAATTTTTTTCCATTTTGCTTTATCTCGCTTAGTTTCCGAGATACAAACTATTTTACGATCTTATAATAAAAAAAAATTAAAATACAGCGCCATGTCTATGTGATATTGATAGCAGAGACACAAAAATATAATTATTAGAAAATAATCGTGGTTTAAATTAGTTGAAAAATTTGTAAAGTTAAGAAACACAAATAACTAAAAATTTGCATGCAAAGTTAGTTCAAATACGGCTGTAAGTAGTTGTAATGCTAAATTATATTTACAAAAAATATTAGTTCAATCCTAAATTTTAAAACAAAATAACAGGAAAATTAGTTTAATAGAATCAGAACGCGTTTAACAGACTTTTGTACTAACTTTTTTTTATGAGTGTAAAATGCTTCAAATTTTTAAATTTAGTTAAAAAAAAACGTTCTTCATATATTTAGTTAGAATATTCTTCCACCTCAAGTCCAAATTCTAATATGATATTGTCATATTAGATTTTTATTTGTTGTTTCAAATAGGGGTTGATCATTTTCATGATAGACAATACAATTGTTTCGTAGACATCACTCTACTCTTCAGTTGTCCGCAATAAGAAAATGATAACTTTCTTACTCAAACCGAGACATTACATAAGGTACAAAAAATCAACGGGACGAGAATTTTGTACTTTCGTATATGAACTGTCTGATTTGGTAAAACCAGCTATAAATCAACTCCTTTTTGAAAGCAACAATTACATAAAAGTACCCTTTGGGTACCATTTATATGTATGTCTGTTGTCAATACATTTTGTAAAAACAACTAATTTTAAACTCAAAACAAAATAAATATTTGAATGAGATTTTAGCCGTGGTGTGCTTATTTTCAACAATTATTTTAATTTTTGCATTAAAAATACAAAAATTGTTTTTTCGGACTTTCTATATTTTCATATATTTAGTTAGAATATTCTTCTACCTCAAGTCCAAATTCTAATATGATATTGTCATATTAGATTTTTATTTGTTGTCAAAATGGTGGGTAATGATTTTTACTGATGTTTGTACACTCATAAAAAAAGTTAGTACGAAAGTCTGTTAAACGCGTTCTGATTAAATTGAACTAATTTTTCTGTTATTTTCACTAAAAAAGCCCGTACAAATAGGTAAAAATTCTGCTAAAATAACAGGAAATAGTATATGTATTTGCGCCAGCATAATTTTGACCTATTTGTACGGGATTTTTTTTATTAGTGTATTAGAAAAACCTCACTAATTACTCTTTTTAAATTAAAGAAAATTTCTTTTATATAAAACTTCAATCCATTTAGTTTGGAAACTTTTTTAACGATCGCGAAAAAGTAAAATCGTAGTTCTTAATATTTTCCCATGCTCTACTTGATTTTGCCTTGCGAAAAATGATATTTGCAAAAATTGCAAAAAGCTATATCCCTAATGAACAATAAAAGCAACCCTAATTTGCTTCGGTTGCCATGGCTGGTATAAAGTAATATAATTTTGAAATTGTGCTAAACTAATTATGAATAATACAACGTTTAAACAGAAAAGTCGGATTAACTGTCGATTAAAACATACGCTAAAATAAAATTTGTCCAGCTAAATATAAATTTTCGAAAAAAACAAACAAAATCATTTTTAGTTATAAATACCCTTATTAGTACACCCTTAAAATTACATAGTAGCTGATCACTATTTTCTCAACTATTTCATAGGTGAAATAACCCTCACTATGGCATAGTTGATGGGCAGTAGTAGAAGACAACTACGATTATTTAAAACCTACAAATCAACTATGAAGGAAGTCAAAGGCTACAATTTTGTAGTTGATATTGGAGAAATTTTAAAAATAGTAGATATTTACGACGCCTATATGAAAAAACTTTAATAGTAGCCTCAGATCTCGCAAATTGTCGCTTTATTTAAAAATAAAGATCCTATTGTGTTATTTACATACTTTTTATTTACATGCACAAAGTTTACAATTTTTAAAACTTTTCGCTATGTTGTTTTGTTGCTTTTTGCATCTATACGTTATTTTTGAATTTGTTGATGGCATTTATCCTGATGAAAATGTGTTAGATGTTATTGTATAATCTGTAATTAATTATTGTAATTGTGCACTCTTATTATAATTTTGAAAGATACTTATTTGCTTAACTTACAATATATAATTGAGCTGAATGTTCGTTTGTATAATTATGTACTGAATTTTTGTCGTAAAAATTTTAATTTCGAGATTTTTTTAAACAACATTGACAATTTAAATTTTGTTTTATGGGGCGACTAGAAAATGTTTTTTTTTGCTTTGTCCATAGTTGTTATCAATTATAATAGTTGATTCATATAAACTTTAAATTGACTATGGATTTTGTTAACTATGTCACTATGTAATATTTTGGGTGTACATTTAACACAAAAACTTTTGAAAAGTGCCTGCTGTTTTTAGCTTATCATTGACATTTTTAGTGTCAAAATGTTGAAGTTGAGGGTAAATGATTATAAATAACACAAATTCGATGATATTCCACAAAAAAAAGATAGTAATACAATTATATACTGAAATTTGTTAAATTTCATTTTGTTACCGTGGTTCTATTGAGGAAATTTTTTCTACAATTTTGTGTTTCGTTAAGTGGACTTGAAGTGTCATTTATCAATTTCAACAATCATTGTTTTGTCCATAAAGCCATAGGCTTAACAATAAAAATATTTAAATTTCTATGAAAGTACGAAACTTAAAGGGTAATTATTTTAGTTCAATGAAAAATCCGGTTAATTAACTGCGTATGCGTGAACGCACACACATTACTTTAAGGTTTTGTTTTAGAGAACCCTTAACATAGGCTTTCCGAAAAGCCAAACATTTTTTAAACCAAATAACTTTTACGGAACAAATAACAAATTGAAAATTATATATATGAATATCAATTGCCTGTACGAACCTTAAGTTGTTAGGGTAGTACTTTAGTAACATAAACTACTAGATTGAATTGCTATTTGTTCTTTTAATTTTTGTTTGTTTTTTTTTAGTATTAAGATTTTTGTTAATTTTTTTGTTTTACGTTGGGTCTCATACTGTAGGTTTAACTTTAACTTAACTAAAAACAAAAGAAAATGTCAAAAAAATGTACACAAAACAACAACAAATTTTTGGGTTAACTATTAACTAAAGTTTAAACCAGAAGTATGAGACCCACCGTTAGTATTTAGTTTTAATTCTCACAAATTTAAAAGACTGAATTTTAAAATTTTAAGTTTTATTTTTTAGTGTATTATTTTAAATTATACATATTTAAAAGACTGATTAATTTTTTTAAAGTTTTATTGTATTTTAATACTTTATGTTCCTAGCAATGTGCAAAACTATTTTTTAAATAAAAATTCTCAATACAAAACAAAACTCGACAACTTTTTTTCGTTAAAACATGTTTTGAAAATGTACAGTTTTTTTGCAAAATCCAGCTTTTTTAATCCGAATGTCCAGCTTTTTGCGAATCTGGATCTTTCAACACTAGTTATATCTCCTAAAACTATAGGGTGATTTCGCCTATTTTCAAAGGCAACATAGAGTTTGCTATGTTTTACGGCAATATTACTATAAAAAATAGCTAATATGTCTGTTCCCGTACTTTACCGCAGTTACCCAAACTAGCCCAAAGGCGTTCCCGTACTCAAAATTGTGTGTAAAATGTTGTTGTTTGGGCTGTTTTGGGTTCCTGCGGGTACCCGCGGTAACCTACGGGAACGCACATAATATTTTTTTGACTTCTATGTTCGAAAAATCACCTATAATTTCTGTTAAATTAACTGAGAAAAAATGGTGTTTTACCATTTTCAACGTAGGCAAAATATACACCCCTATTGGTAATATACATAACTTTGGTATTAGATATTTTTATTGCAAAAAGTCGCCTTAATAATATAATTTTTTATTTTATTAAATACTTATTTATTCATTAAAAAATAGGTTTTTATACATGCAAATTTCAGGAATGATTTAACAATGAAAGTTATCCTATCACTTCATTATAAAATATAACATTAACAGCTTTCTGTAGGAAAAAGTCCTCAATATCGGAGGGTTTTCTTTAAGGAAAAAGGCCTCAGTGTTCGAAGATTTTTCTATACGAATAAGTTCTCAAATCCTGATGGTTTTTTGTGGGAAAAAGTCCTCAACACTAGAGGTGTGTCTATGAGAAAAAGTCCTTAATATCTGAGGCTTGTGAAAAAGTAAATATACCTCAGATCCTAAGGGGTTTTCTGTTTTCGAAATGAAAAAAATCCTCAGACGCTGAGATTTTTCTACAAGGAAAACAAAAAAAGTTCTCAGAATCTGAAGTGTTTTTGTATGAAAATGTTCTCAGATTCTAAAGTGATTTCTAAAAGAAAAAGTTTTAAGATTCTATGAAAAATTCCTTAGATACTAAGCCACAGATTCTAAGGGTTTTTTCTGTAGGAAATGTTCTCATAATCTGAGAAGAACTTATCAGAATATGGGCTTTTTTCTGAAAGAAAAGGGGCTCAGAATCTAGATGGTTTTTCTATAGAAAAGTCCTCAGAATCTAGTGGGTTCTAATTTAAAAAAAAATCTTCAGAATCTGTGGTTTCAAAATTTGAGGGAAGAAGTTCTCTGAATCTGAGGGTTTTTCTATAGGAAAAAGTACTCAGAAGCTGAGTGTTTTGCCTATAGGAAACATAATTCAGAATCTAAAGGATTTTTCTTTAGGAAGAAGTCCTTAAAATCCAATGGTTTTTCTATAGAAAAAGTATCCAATTTTGTGGATTTTCTATAAAAGTTTTTAAAAGAGGCTACATATGCCAGCCAAGGCAATATAAATATAAATATATATACAATGAAATTTAACAGCGAACGAGATGAAATCAAGTCGGGAAAATAAAAAAAAAAGTTAGTAAAAACGTTTTTACAAGCAAAAAAAGTAATTAAAATTAATTACTACTATTTATTATTTATGTCATTCTTAAACTTCTTTTTGTTGCCATTTCAATCAATAAAGGCAAGACTACACGTTCAATATTACTGATCAATCTTTTTAGAATCAACCAATCAGAACAAAGTACTGAAAAAAAAATAAAATGTTCTGATTGGTTGATATTTGATAACTTGGGGCTGTATTCATATGTTAAAAATAACGACTGCACAACGAATGCACAACTTTCCCTTATGGGAATTTGTGTGTATAAAAAGTTGTGCACTGGATTTTAGTCGTTAGTTTTAACTTATGAATACCGCTATTGATGAATAACATTGAATGTGTATTCTCTTATTCACCGAAGTTATTAAAAAGTGTACTTTTTGATTTTAAACCACAGTTATTTGATTCCATAGTCAATCAGAATTGAAAACAGAATGAGGAATTAAAGACTAAAGAAGTTGCAAATCAGAAAAGTACACTCCTCGATTCCCTTATTTTTTGTTTGGACAATAGGTTCTGTTAATTTCTGTGAAGAATGAGATAAACTAAAGGAAAACGAAAAAGTTAACAGTATCTTAAATATCTTAAAGGCGATATCCCCTGCTATAATACAGGCATTAAAATTTAATCCAAAAAATGTTTTAGAAATGATTAAAAAAAGATATTTTTTGTGAACTTTTTCAAGGGGGTTTTTAAAGTTATAAAATTTTGTTTGTGTTTTTTTGAAAATATTCAAACTAAAACTCATGAAACAGTTTTTTTTTTGTCTGGTTGAAATCAGACGGTTGGCCAAGTATCTGTTAGATACATTATATGCCAGTACTCGCTGAATCCGTTGGGTTAATGCACAGCTTGTAGAGTTTTATTCAACTTGATAGTTTAAGAATGATTTCGTAGCTCTCTTCTTTTGTAAATTGAAAGTATTTTGAGTTTGGATTGTAACAAACTAATGCAGAGCTATGTTGATTGAATGACGATACATAAAAATTTAGATTGCGAAACTTATGAAGGTTAAAAGTTGAGTTTATTTCTAATAATTATACCTAGAAATTTGAATGATTTGACATTTTGAACCTGGAAGTTGTTTAAGAGGATTTTAACCTCTTTGCGTCCACCTTTAGCAACGTACGTGGAGATAGTTTTATCAGTGTTCACTTGAAGATTTACCCCTAAATTCATAAACGCTTTGTAAAATTATAGGAGGTTTATTGAACAAATTTTGTATGAAAATGATGTTTTGTAAACCTGCTATAACTTTACAAAGCATTTATGAATTGAGGGGTTAGATTATAAGCTACATATATCGATAAAATTGTTGACTTTTTTTTGTAGGTTACGATTTTCAAAAGTTTCGCAGCTGAATAAAAGTTTTTAAATTATTAAGGTTTTTATTCAGATTTATTTAATGTGTAATCTATTTTAATCTATTATTTATAAATGGGATAAATTTGTTCTTTATTAACATTTAATAAGATATTAGATTTGTGTGATTTAGGTCGAATATAACAATAAAAACAAATACAAAAAGAGATAAAATATGCCAAATAATGAAATCGGAAATTCCGGGATTTTTTCAAGACCAATCCCGGGATTTCGGGATTTGTAAATCTCTACACTCTAAAAATTACGTAGTTGATGAACACTATTTTTTCAACTATGTCATAGGTGAAATAACCCTCACTATGTCATAGTGGGTACAAAGTAGTGAACACTAACTACTAGTTAGTGTTCACTACTAGTTAGTAACTAGGTTTATTTTAAATAAACAAATCAACTATGGAGAATGTTATTAGCAACGATTTTATTGTTGAAGTGGAATTAATTTAAAAAATAGTTGATATCAACGATTACTCATTTGAAAATCTTTAATAGAATCCACAAATCCAGCAGTTTTGAGTACATTAGAAAAGAAAATAAGAAGGAATCTTTCATTTAACACTTTTTATTAATATTTTCAAAATTTACAAATTTAAATATTTAAAATGTTACCCTTTGCAAACCCTCTGAATCCGCCATATGCGAATTTTATTTTGGAAGTATTCCTTTTGGAATCTTTTCTTGAAGGCTTCTTTTCTTTTCAAATTTTTAATCTGTAAACAAATCGTGATTTAGTATTAAAACCATTTTAAAAGACGCTAACAACATTTACTTACAATTAAATAAAATTTGTCCTTCCGTTGTGTATATATTGTTTTAATTTTGTTTTTTTTCTCAATTGCCTTGACAGATATTATGTGTGTTCCCGTACGTTACCGCGGGTACCCAAACAACAATTTACATGCAATTTTGAGTACGGGAACGCCTTTGGGCTAGTTTGGGTAACTTCGGTAAAGTACGGGAACAGACATATTATTTGAAATTTCATTTTACAGGTCAATAAAAAAATGTTTTATTTTTCCTTTTTCCATAGTTATTATTGATTATAATAGTGGATTTATTTAAAATTCAAATGGACTATGGATTTTGTTTACTATGCCACTATGTAATATTTTGGGTGTAGTTAGCATACACTTTGTCATTTTGAATACGGGTATTAGTTTCTTATGAATTGAAGCTAAAGAATACGTAGTTCAAAATGACAGGTATCCGATAACAAAAAACGTGGGGATTCAAAAAAAAACGGCTAAAGTGCAGTTTATGGGGTTTTGTCAAAAAATATGGCCCCCTTATGGAATTAAAAAAGAAAAAAACCGAAATTAATTTTGGTTTTAAAATGCAAAAGTATAGATCTTAATGACCTTTAACAACAATTTGTGATATTCCAAGCAAAACCTTGGTAATGGGTTGGACCTTTTTTACTCCTTGCCTGGTAATGGGTACCCCTTTACCCTTAGGTTTTACTTAGAAACCTAAAGTAATGCATTGCTTATGAAATAATGAGTTACCGATATAGAGATATATCCCTTCTTATTTGGAGGTTTTATGTAACAACTTTTTTAAGTAACAACTTATTTCAGTACTTTCTTAGTAGCCACTTATTTGAGCCTATACTGGTAAGATTTAGGCAACCATTTACCTCCAATGACACACCCATGTTAAAATAATGTGTTATGTGTCCAAAGTGTAAGTACTTACAATTTTTGGTTTCTTATTCCATTTCCCCTTACCTACCTGGTAATAGAAGGTTTTGCTGGGTGTTTATGCAATAGCAAATAAGATATTAATGGACCTCACATTTCGTATTATTTTAAGTAGTAAATTAGAATTTATCTTTAATTTGACAACTTTCTATAGTTGAACTTCAAAAATCATAGCATTTTACAACGTTAGCACTTTTAAATTGTGAATTCCTTCATTGCTGCTATTGGACTATGTCCCAGTGTGCGATATCTTCAATGTAACTATTCTATAGACTATGGAACTTCATTTATTGTACAAAACCCAGCTATCATTCGACACAGCCGAACATTTATTTTAGAAAACATTTCGGGTATTTTATTTAAAAAATCATTTATTATTAAACTAAATTTTCGCAAACAATTCCCTTCCTTTCTGCTAAATCAAAAAAATTTAACAAAATTTTTGTTAAATATTTTTCCATAATAAATTTTTTAAAACTGATTACTGAAAGGACAATGAGTGACATTATGTCTGTTCCCGTACTTTACCGAAGTTACACAAACTAGCCCAAAGGCGTTCCCGTACTCAAAATTGCAAGTAAATTGTTGTTGTTTGGGCTGTTTTGGGTTCCCGCGGGTACCCGCGGTAACGTACGGGAACGCACATATTCAAATACATATGAACTGGAAAATGAGGCCATTTTTAAAAATGGTAATTATGAAGAAATTAAAAAAAAATCGCAACTTAAATAAATGAGAAAGCACTATGGTAATGAAAAGTACACAAATGTCAGTTTTGTTATTTACGGAAATCACATCGAATTCATATTAAATCCCTAGAACACAATGGAGGGCCATATTATTTACACCAATTTCTTTGCCTCAAAGAAACTTTTTAAATGTCTCATTTGCCAGAAGCCCATACAAACTAAGACTACAGTTTGAGAAACAGACCACCAGAGAACGCGGGAGTTAGTACTTTCGCTGGTTTGACGGAAACGTTCTTCACGATAACGTTGATAGTTTTGCTCCTTGGTAATTTGATCAACTTGATCTAAAAGTTGGCGTATACGCAATTGAAGCTCCGTCAATTTTTCCTTTTGTGCCACACTAGCATAATCGATAGCATGTTCACCAACTTGTATATCCAAATGGACACGTAATTGGGCACCACTAAACCAGGCTGTACTATTCGAATACATACATATAACATGTTCTCCTGGGGTATGGGATGTAAATGAAATGCGTCCCTCGGAGCTATAAACACGAGAAAGAATAATCTTGTCGTCACTGTCGCGTACTTCCACATGCATGCCAATGCCGGGTGACGAGGGCATGAAACCATTTGAACGTGGATCATATAATTCCACTTTGTAGTTGACTAAAGTAGAAATGACATGTTTGGTTCAGTTGCTCTTGTTAAAGTATTTACACCAAATAAATATTTACCTATAACTGTGGTCTCATCTGGCACTTCTTCTATAAAACATTTGCGTTCTGTTTCGGCAATGTGAAAATATAAACCAAATACTGTATTACAACAGCCCATTAAGGCCACTAATGCTAATAATTGTTTTAGCATGGTGGAAATTAATTTTTTGTGTATAATTGTTAAGTATTTTGCAGATCTTATAATTATTTTATTTAACTCGACACGTCATGAGAAAAATACGACACCCCACAAATGCCAAATTGACAAACAGTAATGCTTGTTTAGATGCTTTTTTAGAACAAAACGCAAAGTCAGGCTCTTATAAAAAAGCACTCACAAGCGCTAAATGATAAATCGTTTGTTGATTATTGGAGACGCAAAACTATTTTGAAAAAAAAAACTATAAAGGTTTCTACTGAATTCAGACTGAGAAAAAACTACTTAGTTTTTATACATAACTTGTTTTTGTACAAAACTAGTTTTTGTTTGTTTTTTATGTATGCGTTTTGACAAGTAAAAACTAGCAACGGCCAAAAACTTGGTAAGTTTTGCTATTGATTAATTATATATATTTGTTCCTTTTACTCCTGCAAGGAGCATAGGGCCTTAATTATCAAAAACTAGTGTCCGACCGAGTATTTGGCTTCGGTGTTCGGCAAAATTTTCTCCGTATACCATACATTAATACACGCAAAAAATAAAAAGTGGATAATTGCCGAAGTACTTCGGTAAAATACAACTTCAAAAGTTTTATGATAAGTTACACAATTTTTTAATTAAAATATAACATTTTCCAAGACAATTTATACAAGAAAAAACTTAGGTAACTTAACATATTTTTAAGTGCGTGGAAATGGAATAGGTCAAAAACTAACGCAAGTTGACAAAAACCAAAAATTGATAAATCTACATGTATTTTTTTACTGACTTACAAAATATACTTTTGCAGTTGTATTTTACCTAAGTACTTCGATAAATATACACTTTTTATTTTTTCCGTGTACAAATTCATATTTTGCAACACTTATCTCTTTAATTTTTCGTAGGCAAATTTTTAATTTCATTTTTACTTCACGACAAAAAACTAGAACTTTTTTTACGTTTTTGCAGTTTAGAAATATTTAGAAAAATGTTTACATATTTGAAATATACTTTTATTCAAATAAAAGCGTTCGGTTTCGTCCGAACTTTGTAATTTTGGCGGAAGATCGGCTTCGGTCGGGCCTTAAAAAAGTGAGTTCTGTGCGTAGACTATCAAAAATTACAAAATAAATAATCCTTTTTGTATTCACCATTAGTTGTTGTATAATATGGTTTTGCCGCATATCCAGTGCCCGGATTCTCTCAGACGATAGACGATTACACTGCACAAAAATTTTAAAATATAACAAATTTGGTAAAAGACATAAATTTTACAAAATAGATTTAAACATTTTTGTAAGTAAAGCACCGTAAGTTGTTTTTCACGTGGAAAAATTTTACTCGAACTTTAAAGGTCTCAAATTGCAATTTAATTTATAAAAATTAACAATTTTTAATTTTATAACACAATAAATACAAAATGTCACTTTTTCCCAAGAAAAACAAAAGTCTTGTACATTAAATTTGCATGAAACTCGTTATCGTAAAAAATAATTTTTTTTTATATGGAGTATAACAGTTTTTTCACGTGAAATCGAAACAACTTACGGTGCTTAACATCTTTAAAATGTTACAAAAGTGGACGAGAATTGTCAATTTTTTATAGACTCGCTGTCCAGTTTTGCTATTCAAAAGAACACGTTTTTTAAATTAACATAACTATAGAACGAACGAAAAATATCCATTATGTTTTGAAAGTGAACACATAGTTTTTGAGATGTTTTGCCCACAATAAAATTATATGGGATAATAAACATGTATTTTCGCTCACAACACGTATATGGAAATGCAGTATTATGCTAAAATTAAAATATCACTATTCTTTACGTGAATAGTACTTTTGCGAAAAAGCTGTAAAAAAAATAATTTTTCACTTGTATGAAATTGTTACGAAATTTCTGTGGAATTTTTTTCGCATCAGTTTAATAGATATGACCATTTGAAAACGTAGCGGAGAAGTGACATTTGGGTTGTGAAATTTCGGTTAAATTTTTTCACATCAATTTTGGTGAAATTTTTCACATTAATTTAATAGACATTTGGGTTGAATATGATTGTGACATTTTATAGGCTGCAAAAAATTTATGCAATTTAAAGTTTTTGTTATAGTTTGTGATTAAAATATAGAGCACCGATTCAGAATGTTTTGTGAAGCTGTGAAACGGTGAAAAATATTTTTCACTCATTTAAAAATGATAACAAATGACAATTTTTATCACTTCACTATTCAGAATTGGTAATTTGGGTTTTAAAAGCAAAGTAGAGTAAGGTTGCATTCACACCTAATTCTTAAACACGTGTTTTAGCTAAACACGTGTTTAGCTAGAACACGTATTTTAGCTCTTTATTCTACTACAACATTTCTTTATTCTTTTACACTCGTTTTAGCTAAACACGTGTTTAAGAATTAGATGTGAATGCAGCCTAAAAAGCACTAACGAAAAAAAGCACCGGCTTGTTGCTTTTTTGTTTTTCATCCCCATAGAGTTGTGAAATTTCGGTATTTTTTGAGTACTCAATACTACTCAATACTTTTCAATTGAGTACTCGATACTACTCAATACTTTTAACGGTTTTTTTAATTTAAAAATAAAAATGTTATGAATTCGTATTTATTAGGAAAAATTATCACAATTCACATACACGTGTTAAATAACTATTGTTATTTACATTTTAATTAATTTATAACATTTTAAATAAATTAATTAAATAGTTTTTCCCAAAAATTCGTTACAAATTTCTTTGCTTCACAAATAGAGTTGTCTTTTCAGAGCTGTATTTTTAGAGTACTATTTTTAGAGTTGTATTTTTATACGAAAAATACACATTTCTACTGAAAATTGCATCTTTAAAAGTATTGAGTAGTACCGTTTTAGTATTGAGTACTCAAAAAAACAGTCAGTATTGAGTACTCAGTACCGGAATACTCAATACTTTTACAACTCTACATCCCCATTAATGACATTTTGGCGTTTTGTGTCATCGAAAAGCACCATGAATAATTTCAAAAGCTCCAAGTTGACATCACTTACAAAAATAAAAAAAAAATTGTTGACGTTTGCAGTCCTTTGCAAATTATAAAAAAAGTTGCGGAAAATCTATAGTTTTAAAACATGGATTTAACTATACTAATTGGCATAGCCACTGCTTTGTTGCTGGTTTTAGTTACATTATTTTTCCTGCAAAGGAAAAAAACTGAAAAGGGTTTGTTGGCATAACAAAACAAGCGAACAATATATAAGTTGACTTTCATTCCAGATGAACAAAAACCCCAACAACAACAACGTGGAATTCCGCAAAGAGCCCAAGAAGGAGTACCACGAAGAGTACAAATTGTTCGCAATCAACGTAATCGAGTTAGACAAAACGCTGCTCCTGCTGCCGGACACGCAGCTGCTGCTTTGGATAATGCGCTAAATGATGATAGTGATAATGAACAAAATGATTTACCACAAGGTCAAGTATTAGACGAAAAAATGGGTGCTAAGAAACGTGCCAAAATGGAACAAAAAGAACAAAAGCGGTTAATTCGTGAACAGGAAACGAAAATGCGTGAAGAAAAGAAGGCTAAAGAAGCTAAATTAGATGAAGAACGTAAAATACTTGCAGATCGTGAAGCTGAAGAAGAACGTAGACAAGCCGAAACCGAGCGTTTAGCTAGAGAAGATCAAGAACGTAAAGAACATGAGGAGTACCTAAAAATGAAGGCTGCCTTTAGTGTTGAGGAAGAGGGTTTCGAAGAAGACGATGATGAAAAAGAAAATTTGTTAGCTGATTTTATAAAATACATACAGGACAACAAAGTGGTAGTATTAGAAGATTTAGCAACCGAATTCAAATTGAAAACCCAACAGGCTATAGAACGTATACAAGATTTACAAGCTAATTGTAGTATAACAGGAGTTATAGATGATCGTGGTAAATTTATTTATATATCCGAAGAAGAACTTCAGTCAGTGGCCAAATTTATTAGACAAAGAGGTAGAGTTTCTATAGCTGAGTTAGCTGAAAGCAGTAACAATTTAATTAATTTAACTCCGGTGTCTACTAATTAAACATTAATGTAAGAAAATCTGGTTTTATTTCTTTTGGTTAATTTTTATTAAAAATATAAATTATTTTTTAGTGTAAATATGCAAAAAGTACACTTTTTCATAAAGTTAAATTCTTATCAACATTTAGTCGGACAAAATGATATACAGTTAATCATCTATATCGTCATCATCCATTTCCATATCATCCTCATCTTCATCCTCACTTGTTTCATCGGGGTCATTAGCTTCCAGCACACATTTTGGACACTGGCACACAAATATATAGTTTTCTTTGAGAATCTACAAATAAATTAAATTCAAATCCAATCAGAATTTCGTTCTCAATAATTTAAACCACTCACCTTTTGTCTGGAGTGTCTACTTCTTTCCAATTGGCATTCGTCTAAATATGAAATACATATTTCTTCACCTGGTTGTATATGTTGTATTGCCTTCAATACTACAATATCATTGGAATATGGAAATGTAGATTGAGCATTTGGTACACAGCTGTGATTAATTTTGCTTTGCAGTAAATATAAACCAGAACCTTCATTATTTAAGAATTCCCCAGCAACTAAAGAGAAATGGGTAAGTTTAAATACATTTTTAATTAAAAAATTTTAATATTTTATTAAAAACTCAGTTAACTTTTAAATTCTATTAGTTTAAAATATTTTGTGTTTTAAATGTGCTTAAATATTGTTCTTTGCAAATTTTGTATACTTTTTTTTGTAGATAAAGCTGACTTCACTCTCAAATTTTTAACTACCCAGCAAAAAAATACCTGACCAAAATCCGTAAAATCACCTACATTGTTCGGCACGAATGCGTTCAAATTGAGGTGAAAAAGGCATTTTTTTAACATTGGCTTGTCATAGGAGAGAAAGTGTTTATGCTACTTTAAGTCTGCTTTGCACGTCATAAAAATGAGTGCTTGGAGGTTCTTTTTTATATATGAAAGTAATTCATTTTTTTACTAAGGAGAGAAGGTGTTTATGCTACTTTAAGTCTGCTTTGCACGTCATAAAAATGAGTGCTTGGATGTTCTTTTTTATATAGGAAAGCAATTCATTTTTGTTACTATCTAAGGAGAGATGAAAAGTAACTTCTTGAGAATGCATTCAAAAGTCATAAATATCACTTTTTAAATATATATTTGAATGCATTCCTAAGAAGTTACTTTTCATCTCTCCTTAGATAGTAACAAAAATGAATTGCTTTCCTATATAAAAAAGAACATCCCAGCACTCATTTTTATGACGTGCAAAGCAGACTTAAAGTAGCATAAACACCTTCTCTCCTATGACAAGCCAATGTTAAAAGAATGCGTTTTTCACCTCAATTTGAACGCATTTGTGCCGAACAGTATAGGTGCTTTTACGGATCTTGGTCAGGAATTTTTTCTGGGAAGTAAAAAAAGTTTTTTATTAATGGCATTTTGGAAGTCATTTAAAATACGTTTATTGGAAGTAAGAAATCACTTTATATGCAGTGAAAAATGCATTCTTGTAGAATGCATATTATCCGAATTTCCTTAACAAGCAGGAAAATTGCACTAAAAATCTTTATTTAAGGAAAAAATCACCAGAATTTTGAGATTTTATAAAAAATTTGTTAGAAAAAAAAAACAATAAATTTAGAGATAAGTGATTATTTTCTAATGGATTTTGTGAATTTTTCTATGGGAAGGTCTTCAAAATCCAAGAGTTTTTTTTAGAATCTCGAAATTTTTCTGTTACGACTTTTTTTATAGTTTCTGTGCTAAAACACATTTCAAATTTAAAAGCAGATTATTATCTAACCGGATAAAGTCGTCCAAATGTCAAAATTTTTCAATAGAAAAATTCCATAGAATCCAATAAAAATTCCACTAAATTCAGAGAATATTTATTAACTAAATAATCCGAAGAATCTTAAAATGTTTTTCTATAAGAAAAGACATGAAAATTAGTTCTTTTATAAGAACAATTGTTCATAACTGAAAAATATGGAATCTGAGAACATATTTAAGGAAAATGGGAAAAATCATCTGCATCAGGGCTAACGTGATAGTCAGTATTATGTAATTAGAGGTCTTTTTGGGACAAAAAATTCCTGCATGAAGCGCAACTTAAAAAAATACTACTTTTCACGTTTCCATCATTAATTTGTTGTTTTTTTTGTTCGTATTGCGATGTATATCCATATTTTTTTTTTTTTTACCAAAATACACGAAAACCGTCAAACGTAAAAGCATGTATCTAAATGTATTCTTAAAAATCAATAGATTTTCGCAAACTGTTTTTTTTTTATTTTGTTGAAAAAAAAAAAAAAAAAAAAAAAAAAAACAATTTAAAATTCACAAGGTTTAAATATTTCGGAACTTTTTTGAAAACCGCGAAAAAGGAATAGCATCCCTACGGGAAATTTTAACAAACTGTCACCGAACTGGCCCCTTTATATGAAATAGACTGGTCACTTTTACATGGCGTTGTCATAGGAGGAGGAAATTGACCCCTTGTGACATGTCACAAGACAAATCCCAGGACAGGTCCCTGAACTTTGTTTTTAATGAGAGTTCAGTAACCTGTCCTAGGATTTCTCTTGTGACAAGGGGTCAATTTCCCCCTCCTATGATAACGCCATGTAAAAGTGACCAGTCTATTTCATATAAAGGGGCCAGTTCGGTGACAGTTTGTTAAAATTTCCCGTAGGGATACTTCTTAATATTTTGTAATGGAATTTACTTCTAGGATAGGTAAAATCTAGTATAAGTTGAAAGAAAAATGAAAAGCTATAACGAGGGCAGTGACTTTCATGCACTAAAAATACGAAAATAGGCGATTAAAGTATTTATTAAAAAACTCAAAATGTGCATTTTGCGTTGCACTTAAATGGAGATATGCACTGAAAATAAAAAAAACCATAAGTCCTTTAATTTATTGATTTCCAAAAATCTTAATTATCATTGAAATCCAATGTAAGTCTTTAAGATGGCAACAGGATGTTTTTCCTTTGTATGTTTTGAGCTGTGTTAAGATTTATAAATTCATCCTTTCGTTTATTTCTAATAAAATCTTTTAAATTTCAGAAATATATGTAAAAACTATGCGATAAAAGCAAAATATGCATTTATAACAAAATATTCAAAATAAGTAACAACGAATCGATGCCATTTTATTGCAAATTCATTGATTCGGAAAATTATTTTGTCAAAATACTTATTGCGCTGACTACAAACATGCATTTACATGAAAGTCGCTGCCCTGGTATAAAATTTGATTTTTTTAAACAGAAGTTTTATACGTACATTCTCCTACTTTATTATATAAATCATCAATATATTCATCCAATTTGGTTTTGTCAGCTTCTGGCATAGGTAAATCTGAAACTTTCTTAACCCATTCGGCCAAAACGCTAGTGGCTATACCTTGGCTATTAGTGCCCACCAAACCCATTAAAGTTTTGAAAGCGTCGGGGGTAGTAAACTAAAGGAAAAACTATAGTAAATTTAAAATACAAATTCAGAAAAAATTTTATTTACCACTCCAAATTCTTCTCCTTGGAATGCTTCACAAAATGCTGCATATAGCTGTTCCATTTGTTGTTCGAAATTTTCACCCAACATTTTATGATAGATTTGTTGTTCTTTATTAACAATCAACGATTGGAATGATTGTAAAGATTCCAAAAATTCGGTTTTATGATTGCTTTGTTGATACATGGCCATTAAACGTACTAATAACATTATAGTACCTGTTTCTGGAGGATAATGCATTTTTCTTAAAAAACAAAATATTTTAACTCATTAAAAACCAATTTAAAAATATAACTTTAAAGTATCACCTACTTCCATATTTCATTTAACTTATTAATGGGATGTGAATCATCTGTCCGATAGTTACCCAGACAGGCTACACGATGATATTTTTTTAGCGCTTCCATACGACAATCCTCGGAACAATAACGTACTTTGCACTTGGGGCAGCAACAAAATTGTTCCAACCATTGTTTGGTGGGATCATGTTCAATAAGAGGAACAATTAATGCCGGTTTACTAGCCAAACGTCTGACATTTTCTGCAACTGTTTCCAAAGGACGCATACAATGATCACAAGCTGAATAGCCATATGCGGAATTCCATGAAAATTGACTTGATACGAATGGTTCTTCTTCAAAGATAACGTCTCCCACGTTGAAGGATTTAGTCGCTACCATAGTACGGCCCTATAATAGTGAAATTAGTTATGCGGACTATTTGAAAGTTTTATTGTAACTTACTTTCCCTGGTATATCTTTGATATTAAACGAATACATTTTTCAATTGAATCTAACTTTTCAGATGTGCCAACAATTTGTTTTGATTTTGTTGGGGTGGCTTATCTGCGGCATGTGGGCTTATCTGCTGTGGCTTATCTGCGGCATGTGCTGTGCATGTCAAATTGCAACACTGTAGTGTAAATTAAACGTGAAAGGTTAACAAACCTGAAAAACTTATGTTTCATTCCGTTCGTTTCCTGAGATAAAGAAATAAAGCAGTCTGTTTGTTTACATATTTATTAAGAGAATGCAATCCTCTCAGTTAAAAAATTCGCTCTATATTTGGAGCCCAAAAACTATAATAAAAACTCCAAAGTGCACAAATTCTTTACAGTCTATAGAAACCCTACGGGAAATTTTAACAAACTGTCACCGAACTGGCCACTTTATATGAAATAGAGTGGTCACTTTTACATGGCATTGTCATAGGAGGGGGAAATTGACCCCCTTTTTTTTTTTTTAAATATATGCTCACCTGATACTAAACTGATACTGAATATTTGCTCAGGTAATACTAAATTTCAGCGCCCTCTTTCGGTGAGTAGTGTAAGTTTTGATTTCCTATCTATAATTAATTGCCTCTGACTTACGGTGCTTTATTTTTCTTGGGAATAAGTGACATTTTGTGTTTATTTTGATTGTGTCTTTGTTATAAAATAAAAAAAATTGTTCATTTGTTTAAATTAAATTGCAATTTCAGGCATTTAAAGTCCGAATGAAATTTTTTCACGTGAAAAACAACTTACGGTGCTTTTTGAACAAAATTCTGGGCTTTAGTAATCAGTAGTTTTTGTGTTCAACCGTAACTAGTTTTTTCTCCGAAAAAATACAAAACAGCTGTTGACAGGTAGTTAAGAAAACAATTAACGAAAAGTACTTTAATTTAATCCATTTATTTGAAGCAGTTATTTTGAATAAACAACTGCCAAAACAATATTTTTACATTAAACAGGACCCTAATTGTGTACACTCACAAAAGTTTGTCGGTGGAATCTACTGAAAATGACAGTTAAAACACCGTAACTCGCGTAACTCGATTTGAAAAAAAATCTTGCAAATATTAGCTGTGTTTTCGACTTAACTATATCCGTTAACTCATAAAAAAACTCAAAGCGCATAAAAACGCGTTTAAGACGAAAACTAGCATAATACTTTTCGTATGCACGTTGACTTTCAACACGGATAATTATCAACGTTGAAAACTCAACGTTTATACATTTTTACATCTAACATAACTTATACGCGGTACTTCCTAAAAGCTTTTGCTGATGCATGTTCGATTATAACGGAATAATTATAAATATAACCTGTTTAAAATTTTTTTATACTACAATCGGTTTAACGTACATTTGCTTTAAATACTTAACGTTGATAGGCATGGGACAAAATACAGCTATTGTTAAAAGTATAATTCTGTAAAAAAATTCTACTTTTTAATTTATTTTTATCCTAAACCTTGTACACTACACATAAAAATTCAAAAAGTAAGATTTGTGCTAAAACTTTTCTTTTTACGAAAGTTACAAAATTTACGAATTCGAAATTTTTTCGAATCGAGTTACGCGGTAACCCCCCTGAAACTTAGCATTAAAACGTTACTCTACAAAAGGTTAAACAAATTTTTTAACAGAGAAAGTGTAAATGTATTCCGATATTTAAAAAATACTGGTAACGAAGTATCGGGCTTTTAAGCTATATATTGAAGTCGTAGAAGAAACCGATGCAGTTAACTTTCCAACAGAATATTCGAATTTACTTGAACTGGACAGGGCTACCTCCACACATAAATAAAATAAACTTTAAGGACGCTAATAATGTAGCGGACTCTGTCCGCTAGTTCTAAATAAGTTTATTACTTAAGCTGCCTACACACTAGGGAACATGGTTGAGGGAACAAAAAATATCAAAAAATTTTGTAAACACGAAATGCACGCTCTCAACACGCACACACACACAAACGCACTCACACATTCACAAAAAATGTTCTCTTTTTTTGAGTATGTTCCCTAGTGTGTAGGCAGCTTTATAGTCTTGACTAGCCATGGATTTGTGCGAACATGAAACGAATTACATGCAAAACAAAAACAACAAATAAAAGTTTATTTGCTCTTTGTCATCAAATAAACATCATTATATACAGTAGTGGACTAAAGTGGATAGATTAATTCAAGATTTTTCCATACAAAATTTGTTTAATAAACCTATTTTAAATTTATTAATCATTTGTGAATACAAGCCTTATAATTTTTATTTTATTATAGAAACTTAAATGATTTTTTTAAAGCATAAAACTGAAACATTCTTCTTCAATAAAAACCTAAATACAATAGACTATATCATTAAGAAGCATGGATGGTAACCGAAACGAATGCGGTTATCGTTAGGGTAACAATATTTTATGTTATTTCGGTAACGGTATTTTAAGGGTAACGCTATTTCATTTATTTCGGTATCGGTATTTTAAGGATAACGGTATTTGAGTTATTTCGGTAACGGTATTTTAAAGATAACGATATTTGGGTTATTTCAGTAACGGTATTTTAAGGTTAACGGTATATCAGTTATATCGGTAAAGGTATTTTAAGGGTAACGGTAGTCAGTTATTTCAATGCATCCGCAATTTTTTTTACAAAAACCAAACGAGATTAAAAACAGAACCAATTTATCAACTTAATGTACAAAAAACTACTAAATAACCACGTGAAATTAGCAAAAGCAGAAAATTAAAAATAACGGTAACGGTATTTTAAGGGTATTGATATTTCATTTATTTTGGTATCGGTATTTTAAGGATAACGGTATTTCAGTTATTTCGGTAACGGTATTTTAAGGATAACGGTATTCCGGGTATTTCGGTAACGGTATTTTAGGGGTAACGGTAGTCAGTTGAAAGGGTTTTGAATCGAAAACGGTATTTTAGCGGTATTGCCTGCCAACTCTGTTAAGAAGTTAATGAAAAAAACGAGTAAAAAGGTTAAAGTCGGGCATGCCGACTATACAATACCCTACACCAGTAAGGGTAAAAGCCAACTAATGTTTGGATCCGAAATTCGAATGGGTTAGAATGGGGCTTGTGTCAAAATTTTCTATAATGTGAGTCAGCGCACCAAATTTCATTAAAATATCTTAATATTTGCGACCTGCAGTTTGTAACCAAGCCAATTTTGGGGGGACCCTTATATGGGCACTAGGTCTAAACATGGACCGATGTTCGTCCTTGGGCCAACATAGGTCTGTGTACCAAATTTCATCGAAATATCTTAATATTTGCGACCTGCAGCGTATAAACAATATAATTTTGGGGGACCCTTATATGGGCACTAGGTCTAAACATGGACCGGTGTTAACTAAAAACAATAGGCTTCGTCCTTGGGCTGACATAGGTCGGTGTACCAAATTTCATCAAAATATTTTAATATATGCGACCTGCAGCGTATAAACAATATAATTTTGGTAGGACCATTATATGGGCACTAGGTCTAAACATGGACCGATGTTCACCAAAATCAATAGGCTGCGTTATTGGGCCAAGATAGGTTCGTGTACCAAATTTCATCAATATATCTTAATATTTGCGACCTGCAGCGTATAAACAATATAATTTTGGTAGGACCCTTATATGGGCACTAGGTCTAAACATGGACCGATGTTCACCAAAATCAATAGGCTGCGTTATTGCGCCAAGATAGGTTTGTGTACCAAATTTCATCAATATATCTTAATATTTACGACCTGCAGCGTATAAACAATATAATTTTGGTAGGACCCTTATATGGGCACTAGGTCTAAACATGGACCGATTTTAAACAAAATCAATAGGCTTCGTCCTTGGGCCGACATAAGTCGGTGTACCAAGTTTCATCAAAATATCGTAATATTTGCGACCTGTAGAGTGCGCACAAGAATGCATGGACAGACAGACGGACGGATGGAAATATCGAAATAAAAAAAAATTCTGAGACGATCGGTATACTATAAGGTGGGTCTAGGACCAATATTTTTTGGTGTTACAAACATCAGCACAAACTTATAATACCCTGACCACATAGTAGTGTAGGGTATAATAATTGCAAATTGTGACCGCTTTTATCCAGTATTGTTCATATTTGAAAATTTCGGCAAGTTTTTTCTTTAATATTTTGTCGAAAGTCCTTTGTTCTTTAAATGCTTTCCACGAGATTTTTAATAGTTTGAGGTGGAATATTAGCCCATTCCGCTGAAACTCCTGACCAAAGATCATCTAAGTTGGTCGGTGCTCGTTCGCATTGGGAGAGTCTTCTTTTGACAATTGCCCACCAATTCTCGATGGGATTCAAATCGGCGCTCTGACCTGGCCACTTCAAAAACTGGAAAAACTACACTTGGATATTACAAATTGAACAAAAGTTATTAATACAGATTTAAAAATATTCAAATATGTATCCACTTTAGTCCACTACTGTACATAAGCTGTTCATCAACATTAGGGAGACCGTATTTTTCAACTTGCGATTTAAGGCCGTTAAATAACGCTGGTTGGCTGAAAAATTTATGTAGAAACCATAAATTGTTGTTTAAAAATGTAAAGAAAGGAGTTAATTTCCATTTTTTTATGTTTTCTACATACACTTTTCAGTCAACCAGCGTTATTTTACATAAAAAAATGGGTCATTTTGACACCATGCTAATTTTGATTTATTTTTTGTAGAGAATACTTAATTAAAAGTTTTTATATCGATTTACATGTCAAATGATATGTAAAATTTTGGGTCATTTCGACCCCATGTGCCTATAAGGGTTAATTTCTAATTTTTTATTACTATGTATAAAATTTGGTGTTAACAGAGTTATTTGGACAACTTTCACCAAATTCCGCAAGAAACAACACATTGTTTTGATATACTTCCAGGAAAAATCGAAAAATTCCAAAAATTTCACATTTGACCTTGGTAAAGAAAGGGTTAACGTTGTCAGAGTTTTACAAAATTTTCGGAAAACAATCTCTTATATCAGAATTAAAAGAAATCGGAAGTGATTTTTTTACAGTTAGCTAAAAACAAAAATTAATACTATTATCTAAATTATTGGCCAAAATCACAATTTTCTCTAAAATTTTCAAATTTAAAACACCGTTACTGTTAAGTTAAAAGAGAGATATGTGTAATTTTCATTAGAATTATTCTCTAAGATGTATTTAATAAACCTCTATGCGTTGAACACTGTTTTTATATTTTCTTGAACAAAATTTAAAAAAAAACTCAAAACTAGAGTTTTGCAAATTTATAAAAAAAATCCCATCTTTGGCCATACCTGGGACTAGAGACAAAAATTTATATCTGAATATTTATGAATCTTAAAAATGAAACTAGAGTATAACATCGTATATTTTTGAAAAAAATATTTTATTTTTTTATTTTTTACAATGAGTGTTATTTTTGTTCGGTTTAAGCAGGCACTATCCACGGCTCTCATCTGAAAAACTGAACTGGTTTTAAGAGAGTTTCAGTGTAAAATAACAAAAAACGTGAAAAAGTGGTATTTTTAATTAATTATTTTTATTGTTTTTAAGCAATTTTAATTAAATTGTAAAGTGCACTTGTGTTGTTTGATATGTTCTCTGCATTAGTTTTGTATAATTAACACAAAATTTTGATTATTAATATTAAAAAATACGCGTTAAAAAAAAACTAAAAACTGTTTCTCTTAAAACCAGTTTGCATTAAAGAGACTTTTTAACAGCAGTTGGGGCTGGTGGTTTGTCTTTAGTCTATATAGTCGTTGGTTTAAGATCAAATATTACAAATTCTAAATAGAATTTACAATTTTTATTTTACAACCAATATAGAAAAACTTATGGAAAAAACTTTCCTAGAACCAATGGTTGACAATTAATGCATTTTCAAGTGACACCGCTCACTATCATCAGATTGTCTTTATGGGGTCCTTTCTAGGCTATAATGTAGATTTTAGTTTTTTGTATATATATGTTCAATTTCAAAGAAATGCATTTTGAGATTGAACATATGCGATTTTCATAATTCATTTCATTTTAACCCTACAATGGTCTGAGGAAATTGCAATTACTAAAATATTTTCCAAGCGATCTTGGTGTTTTATACATTACCAGAAAGGTAATTCAATCTAGATTATGATTCAATTTACATTTTCTAAGAAATCAGTTATTTAAGAGCCACTATTTTTAAAAGGAGGGCCGATGCGGCACGTGTTCCCGTTATCCGATCACCTTAATTTTTTCATGGTGTATTTTTATATCCAAAGTCACATTTCTAGGTGGTGGGACAGGTCACAGGTCTTCATTTGTTTCGCCCATGCAAGGAAGGTCTACCCTAATCAACATAGTACCGATATTTGTGAAAGAAGTCTAATTTTTTTTAATATTCATTAATCTCGGAGAAAATAAAATAACTGGTTGTTAAAAATCGCATGATTTTATGTGAACTCCCCTGAATAGAATAATCTGGCATCGATTTTGATTTCGATAGATTTGGTTAAAATTCGGAATTAAAAAATGAGAAAGATTTAAAATCGATAGATTTTTATTACATGCCAGTATATCTGGTCAAAATTAGGATTACATTCTATATATATTAAATTAAATCCAGTTTGATCCGCCTAAATACAATTGTATTCACCATTTTTCGGATTAAATTGTATCTGATTAGTTATTGTATTGTATTGCTTTTTTCTACAATCCCTTCAGAAAAACGTGTAAGTCCACACAATGTAATCGATTTCGTGTACTTCATATTGTGTGTACTTACGATATGGGATACTTGTGAATAACAATTGTATTTGAAACTTAAAACATTTGAAATTTTTCAAAAATTTTGTCTAACTTACATGCCACTATACTTGTGTGTACTTACGAAGTGGGTCATTACAATGCGGCCATACCGTGGGTAAAGTAAGCCAGCTTGTGTGTAGAGTTTGAAAGCACTCCGGGATTCTAGTAAGTACTCACAAGTATCTCCGAGTACTTTCAAACCCTACATACAAGCCGGCTTACTTTACCCAGGGTATGGCCGCATTGTAATGGCCCACAAGCCAATATACTTCGTAAGTACACACAAGTATAGTGGCATGTAAGTTAGACACAATTTTTGGAAAATTTCAAATATTTTATGTTTCATATACAATTGTTATACACAAGTATTCCATATCGTAAGTACACACAATGTGAAGTACACGAAATCGATTACATTGTGTGGACGTTTTTCTAAAGGGATATAATTTTTTTTAATCGTGCCGTCAAAAATAACAAAAAATAATTTCGATCAAATTGTTTTTAAATGTTTTTTTTTTGATAGAATTAAATTGTATTTTTTCTACAAAAGTAGCTACGATATTTCCATAAATAAAAACGCATTTATTTTAATAAGTTTCAACAATGTTTTTTTTTATTATTTATTTTATGATTATTTTCATATTAATATTATTTTTATTTTTTTGGAGTTAATTTTGTTTAGAAACTACTTTTAGCTTTAAGTTAAATATCACTTAAAATAATTATGATAATAATATTTTTGCTTATAATTTATGAAAGAATTTGTATTTGTTTAACGTGTTTAAAAGCCTTTTATTAAATTAAAAACTTTTTTATATATTATATAATTTCCATGGTGTGCTGCTTTTTTCTACAAAATCTGGCTTAAAGCAATTTTTTGTTTAAATAATTTCATTTTCTTTTCTTTTTAAAGCAACTATAGAATAAAATTAAATAATAAATTATTTTATGCACACCAATTAGTTTTTATTCTAACTTTTCTTCTTTTTAAAAAACATAAAAACTATTTTAACATACATATTTGGCTTTAAATAATTAATGACATTTTATTAAATATTTTCTTATATAATACAAATAAAACATAATTTACATAATTCTGTACCTTATATAAAAAAAGAAAACATTTAAAATCAAGTAGTAATTAAATCGAACCAATAATACATATTTTTGAAGTTATTTTTAAGTGTTTCAGTATAAACTGCAGAAATTCTACATATTTTACATGGTTTTTTGATGGTTGTAGATTATTATTTAGTTTTTTTTTATAAAAAATATTATATAGTGGTAAAAACTTATTAAAAAACAAACTTAAGTTTTTCTAGAGTTTTTGTCTAAAAATTTTAGCTTTCCAACAGAATTTTAATAAATTATATGCGTTTTTTGTAAATTCCTTTGCACTAAATTTAAAATTAAATTTAAAATAATATTATGAATGATTTCAATATTTTTCAAATTCACTCATTATTTACTACTTTATTTATTCACTAACAAGGGCCATTTCACGTGCTGTTGTTTGCTGTAAAGTTGTTACAGCCGCTGTGGATAAATCTGTTGTCTCATCTGAATTTTTGGTGGTTGATTTTTTTAAATTATCACAATTACCGCTTATCACATCCTTAGCATCATCATCTTCATCATCGTTGTCGTCTTCATTAGCATTACTATTAGCATCTTCCTCCTCATCTTCTGGATCCTCTTCGGCCTCATCGGCAAAAGAAACTTCCGCTTGATTATTTACATCATTTGAAGATTTATTACCTTCTTCAATAACAATTTCTTCTTGATTATTATTAACTTTATCGGATTTATTTTCTTCATCCTTCCTTTGAGCCTTATTCGCCGTTGTGAAAACTTCCTCTTCAGGTATATCTTCAATTAAACTACGACTACCAGAACCCACCGACGGTGATTTATTTTCCATTGCATCTTCATCATCCGAAAATTTTCTTTGTAATATGGGATCGGAGGCTCTTAGAGAACCCTCTGAACCACCCACTCCCTCGCCACTGGGCCTTAGAACTAAATATAACAATATATCGGATAGTGATATAATACCAATAACTTTACGATTTTCATCGACCACCACCAAACGATGGACTTCTGCTCGAACAATACGTTCTAAAATGGTATATAAGGTTTCGTCTAAATTACAACATTGTACACCTTCAAACCATTCATTACGATGTTCGTTAGCTTTGCGTAAAGATACATCGAGATCATTGTAGGTTTTTTCAGCTGCCAGATTCTGAAAATTGAAAAAATAAAATTTTTTGAATAAATTTATGAAAAAGAAAAATCAATTGGTGATTATAAAAGCAAATAATGGTCTAGCTCTGTTCCACTTGTGTTACCGCCGGTACCCAATTTTACCAAGAAGCGTTTCTATTGTCAATGTTAGTTGTGTTCGCGTAGTCAGTATTGGCATCCCGCGAGATTCTTAATTTACCAAAAAGCGTTCGCGTACTCCACAATTGGGTAAATGAGAGCTTTCATGAGTAGGCTTGCCAGACGTACTGTTTTCAGCAGTACGCGTATTTTTTTACTGATTGTACTGCTTTCTGCATACCTCCCAAAGAAGTACGCAAATGTACTCTTTTTTAACCTATGTATATACTTCTTTTTGTATTTTTTTTATTAAAAACATTAAATAATACTAAAATGTTCCTTATTGATTTAACACTATTAAGAAAATTTATAATTGTTGAAATTCCTGCATTTGCAATACATATTAAAGGTATTCATTTAAAGTATTTACGCCTCGTATACTGTGTATATGTTGTAAGTTTACTCGATTAATGTCAAAACTAGTTTACGAGCCCTCGTAAATATACGCTTACATTTTTATGTGTAAACTTTTTCGTATTTATACACACATTTGAATCTTGTCAAAAATAAAATTATTTTCTATTGTTTTGTTTGTTGTTTATTATTTTCTGTTTTATAAGTTTTTAAATGATACAAATTTAAAAAATTCTGTGTTTAATTTATGAAAAGATCAAAAAAGTGGCTAAATGCAAAAAATTGAAATGTGAATAGTTTTAAATAAAGGTGCGTTCATTCAAATAAACAGGTAAAGATACAAATATACGCGATTACAAAAATACACGGTTTACGAGGGCATAAATGCAGTTAGATGAATACCACTATTATGTTTATAATATTGACGCGTCAAACACAAATTGGCAAAAAATTGAAAGGGGCGAGCAGACTTAAAGATTTTTCGAATTTTATTTTTCAGCAGTTTTGGTTAAATTTTTTTACGTGTTTGAAATCAACTGAAGTTAAGCTTGATTAAGGATGTTTCCTAAATTTTGTAAGAATTCAGAAAATTATAGTTTAATCCTTATACTACAACAGTTAATAGATTTCGTTGTTTTGTACACTTAAAATAATACGCCAGTAGAAAAATCTGTCAAACAGGTTTCAAATCGATGTGACCAATGTTTAACAAATTTTTAGTTGAAGCACTGATTGATTTAACTGAAGATTTTGGTTACTTTCATTTAACACTATACTAAAAATCCTCAATACTTTAACTAATTTTGAGTGTTAATTTACAAAACTAATTATAACCAATTTTTAAGAACCCATTCGTAAAATTTTACACAATTTATTGTTCAAATATAATATTTTCATGTTTCTGTTATTGCCCGGTACATGGCGCCACCAATATATCCAAAGTTTTTAAAGATGGCGCTCTTTCTTTCTCTCCCGATTTTTTTAAATGATCCGTATCCAGGGCTGCCATAATTGCCGATCTTTCGGCATTTTGCCGATTTTTTATTAAAAAATATGCAAAATGCCGATTTTTGGTCGAAAAATTACGATTTTTTGTTAAAACTCAAAAACCGGTATTGATGTTTCGGTATCGGAATAGCAATACCGATACAAATGAAATACCGTTACCGATACCAACACCGTTATTCGTTTCGGTTGCCAACCTTTGTTTTTAATGAGCATATAAGAAAAATATCGAAAAATCTTGAAAGTTGTAATTTTTAGTATTCGACCGAACAGTTCGGCCAAAAACTGACATTAGATGGATTTTGTGTTATTTGAAAGCACTGTGGAGAAATTTTCATACTGCTAAAATGTTTGTTCAGCCGATTTAATTCCATTTGGAGTGTCAAATTTAAGGAAAAGTAGTTTAGCCATAAAATGAACTGTTCGGCCGCCGAACTTTTTTAAATTTGGCCGAACATTCGGTGGCCAACAGTGAATTTATTGCTTAAATTCGGACCTTTCCTTAAATTTGACACTTAAAATGCATTCTAATCGGCCCAACAAACATTTTTCCATAAGAAAAATTTGGCCATAATGCTTCAACATACCAAATTGCGACCAAATACATTTTATGGCCGAACTGTTCGGTCGGACACTAGTAATTTTATCCCAGCAAAAAAATACCTGACCAAGATCCGTAAAAGCACCTATACTGTTCGGCACGAATGCGTTCAAATTGAGGTGAAAAACGCATTTTTTTAACATTGGGTTGTCATAGGAGAGAAGGTGTTTATGCTACTTTAAGTCTGCTTTGCAAGTCATAAAAATAATTGCTTGGATGTTCTCTTTTATATAGGAAAGCAATTCATTTGTTTTACTATCTAAGGAGAGATGAAAAGTACCTTCTTGGGAATGCATTCAAAAGTCATAAATATCACTTCTTAAATATATATTTGAATGCAATCACAAGAATTTACTTTTCATCTCTCCTTAGATCGTAAAAAAAATGAATTGCTTTCCTATATAAAAAAGAACATCCAAGCACTCATTTTTATGACGTGCAAAGCAGACTTAAAGTAGCATAAACACCTTCTCTCCTATGACAAGCCAATGTTAAAAAAATGCGTTTTTCACTTCAATTTGAACGCATTTGTGCCGAACAGTATAGGTGCTTTTACGGATCTTAGTCAGGTATTTTTTTGCTGGGAAGTAAAGAAAAGTTTTTAATTAATGGCATTTTGGAAGTCATTTAAAATACGTTTATTGGAAGTAAGAAATCAGCATATATAGCTACTTTATATGCAGTGAAAAAGGCATTCTTGTAGAATGTATACGGTTTTTTTTTGCTGGGATGTTAAGTAGACTCTTGGCCATTCAAAAAATCAACATACGGATAAACTGCTAAGCAAATCAATACAACCGCGATATTTGTCAACCAAGTTAAATATTAATAAAACGTGATTGACATATTTCGTTATGAATTCAAAATACATAAATTGTTACTTTTATGTACTGAAAATTATGATATTTTTAATAAAAAAAGTGTACTCTTTTTCACTAATTGTACTGCCTTTTTTTCCTCAATGTACTTTTTTCGTCGATTTCATATCTGGCAACCCTAGTCATGAGTGGCAATATTCTTCTCTTGCACGAAGAAGCCCATATTTTTATACCCTACACCACTATGTGGTCAGGGTATTATAAGTTTGTGCTGATGTTTGTAACACCAAAAAATATTGGTCCTAGACCCACCTTATAGTATACCGATCGACTCAGAATTTTTTTTATTTCGATTTAACGATGTCCGTCTGTCCGTCCGTCCATCTGTCTGTCCATGCATTCTTGTGCGCACTCTACAGGTCGCAAATATTAAGATATTTTGATGAAACTCGGTACACCGACTTATGTCGGCCCAAGGACGACGATTTTAACGTATAGGTTGCTATGATGAATACATTTTTTCATTGAAATATTTTCCTTTTAATTGCTTCCTTACTATGGCATTACATTTATTGAGGTCGGTTGTACATTCAGCGACTAAATTCGCTGAAATAGCAAAAAACCATAAAAACCTATATAAAACGTTAATAAGTGGTTTAAATATCAAGATTAGCACATCGCATTTATATCGTAAATATGGCCACAGGTCCTGTGCTTACATTTTAACACAAAAAAATTCATATTAATTGAATTTGAAAAATTTTTTAAATAAAAAACTGAATGTACAACCGGCAAACTTTAAAGACATTTAGCAAAAAATCTGTACCATTGATCGAAAAATAAAGTACGCCTTGTAATCAGCATGTCCGAAATATATAGAACCGATGGTCAGAGCTCTATTAATTTTTAAGTCTAGATTTTGTCATGCAGTGTTATTCAGTTTTTTGTAATATTGAAGAATCATTGTATTACAGTTTTAAATTATTTTTTTTTAATGTAGTGGAGATTTATTGATTAAAAGGAATCATATACCTTAAAGAACTTTTTCTAAATTATTTATTTCAGTCATTAAAACATTAACTTTGCCGTATTAACAATATTTTTTGTTGAAATTGTATCTAGCTCTTTTGGCGAACCCCCAGGTTTGGGGCAGTTACGCCGATTTGGGTTACTTTGGAAATCATAAAAAAGTAATAGAAAATAATTAGAATAAAAATCATAGAAATTAAAGCCAAGATATGTATGTAGATCTTCAATTTGAAAGTAATTCTTGATAAATAATTAGAGGTTAAGAAATCACAGTGCTTTGAAAAAAAGTGGCGAAGGATCCCCCCTCTACCCTATTATTGTATATGATTATATCAAAATATATTTAGTTATATAAAATCATATTACCCAGATCCACCATTTTTCGGATCTAATAATATATTTTTAGATATAATTATGTTAAGCCACATATGATTTCATCCGGGAAATGGTGGATCTGGTTAATATGATTTTATGTAATTAAATATCTTATGATATAATTATATAAAAATATACATATCACAATACTCGACGAGATAAATTTCTGTAAAATCATAAACGATTATATAAAAATCATTTTTACTAGTGCTGTAATATCATCAGCTGGGTTTAAATAGTTCTACTGAACTATTCACTAATTTTAACCAAAGACCTAGTTCAAAACTAATAGCTCTTTTAATTCAACCGCTCATTTCTATGTATATCCACAGTATACTGGATACCCGATTAAAAAAGATGATATGGTGACATATCTAATTTGATGAAATACAATAACTAATCACATACAATTTAATCCGAAAAATGGTGAATACAATTGTATCTACGTGGATCAAATTGGATTTAATTACTTTAAATTATATACAATTTAATCCGAATTTTGACCAGACATTATTGTATGAAATAATATCTTAATATTTAAAATTTGATGCAATTAGGTCCAGTTGGATAAAAATTTTCGTATTTCTGTTTTTATTAAATATTGTACTGAAAAACAATGGGGAATTCACGTAAGGTTTCGTGTATCGTGTGAACTAAGCTAATCTAATAAGTTTGCGAGTCTTGATGTAAAACTGCATACATAAAAAGTATCTACACATTAATCAGTACTTATACGAGCTATAGTTTACTTTAAGAATAATCCATAAAATAAAAAAATTCTAAATAAAATGAAATTTCAAATAATTTCCATAAATCATTACTGGATTTTTCACTAAAGGTGAGATTTTCATTTTGAAAGTGAGAAAAGTTCAAATGAAGCTTTTATTTTTTGGCTTTCACTTAAAAAAAATGAGAATAATGTCATAAAATAATCGTTTAAAAATGTTTTAAATTTGTAAATAGTGTATGTATGAATAAAAAACTACATTTCACTAATAGGGGGAATTTTTATTAGGTGTTTAAGTTATTTATTACACAATTTTAGTATGCTTGCGGGTAGACAATTTTTTTGTTTTAATTTCATAGGATATTTTGATATCCTTCAAGCCTATGGATAAATTTGGTGGTACGTCATTCCTAAACCAAAATAATTACTTCGAAGAATTGGCTAACTTTTATTAATATGACCCAATATTAAATTTAAAAATAAAAGAATTTGTTGTTTCGATGTAAATTTATAACGTTTTAAATGAAAATGAATTTCAATTTGAATTTACTAACGGTTGGTCTCATACTTCAGGTTTAAACTTTAGTTAATAGTTAACCCAAAAAATTGTTGTTGTTTTGTGTACATTTTTTTGACATTTTCTTTTGTTTATAGTTAAGTTAAAGTTAAACCTGCAGTATGAGACCCACCGTAAGATATTAAGAGTTTATTTGAAGCAAGACTATAACATAAATTATATAGGGGAAATAAATGTTTCTATTTTAAATCAATAGACTTGTTTTGTTGCTATATATATGTGGTACGAAATCCCATATAAAGTGTTAACTCTTTTAACATAATATTTTCAACGTCGATAATGTATGGGTAACCGTCAGATAATTTCACTAAAATTTTATACAAAAGTATTTTGCCAGTTTTCGTGTTCATGTTTTTTTTTAAATCACTTGAATTTTATATCAAAATTTGTTTTTGTAAAAGAATATTTTCCAATAAAATCCATTGATTTCGATAAAATATTAAATTAAACATGAAACTGGGCTATTTTTGGTCTTACAATTTCAATTCCATGGGCGAGATCTTATTAAATATGACAACATATGTAAAAAGATATATTTAGATATTGGGTCATATAAAATTTTTTCGAAAGACGAAATTTATGTCTTATTATATATAGTGCCATACAAAGCAATATATAACGAGACATAATTGTATTAAATAATATAAAATAATGTATAACCCGTTTTACTCGGGTAGTAGAATAACATGGTTGCATTGACCATGCATATGTACTAGTGACAGCACACGATTCATCTTTTGATGTTTACAAAATACGTAAGAAAACAGCAACAAGACGGTATTATTTTCGCGCCGTTTCATTTTAACCCATATCAAAGATTAACAATGTAACAAGAAGAAGCATTTGACCTCTTTATTGAGAAAAATAAAACATATAGTAGGCTTACGATTATATGTATGTTCTGTGATCTGTATCATTTACAAAAATTTGTGAAAAAGTTAGCAGTTTCACGGTAATATTACAACTACAAAAAATTAGAGATAAATATGTTAATAAATCGAAGCTTTTGTTTAATATTGAAATCATTTCAAGGTTTAATAAACTTTGTATTTCTTTTTGTAAATAAAAATGGACATTTTTATTAAAATTTTTAATTTAAAGAGGGATTGAACTAGAAGAGCTTACTGGTCTTTAAAACAAATTGAACTAGAACTAGAAAGAGCGCTCAGTACAACGAACTGTAATACAAAAGTCTATTGACGTTTGTTTTTTTTGGGCTTGAAATATTATAATTTTACCGAACTTTACTCAAAAACACAGCTATTGTGGGTAAACTATTGTTGTTGTTTCGGGTAAATTTGGCTACGCGCGGTAATGACATGGGACAGAGCTAATATGTAACGAAAATTGTCTACACCTTTTGCAACTGTAATTCAGAAAACATAAATTGAGATTTTTCAACTAAATTTAAAAAAATATCATTTGCAATTTAAAAAATATTTAAAATTAAGAAAAAAAATAACTGAAATTTAGAAAATACCTTGGGAAATTTCAATTAAATTTTCGTAAAATTTAAACTGTATTTTCTTAATTTCAATTGGCATTTTAATGAATTTAAAATTTTTTCTAAATGTCAATTTCTAAATGTCAAATTTTTGTTATGTAAAAGTCTTCAGAACCTATGAAATACAGGAAAAATTCATAAAGGTCCTAGAATTTTTTATAGAACAAATTACTTACGATCTAAGAGTTTTGCTGTGAGAAGATATTTTTTCTTATAAGAATTTTCTTAATAAAAATAAATCTTTTTTTCTATAAGAATTTTTTTTACATATTTGAGTACCTTTCCTTTAATAACATGTCCCTCAAGCCCAATACTATTTCTATATCATGAAAGTCCTTAAAATTGTAGAATATTTCAAAAAAGAAAAATCTGAACACTCAAAAAAGTTTGACAGTTGCTACATGGTCAGCTTGTGTGGTAATCTTTACATTTTTTTTCTATACAATAGGTTTGTTCCACGTAATTCTGGGTAAAGTCTGGTAAAATGAGAGTAAACAAATAATAATCTCAAAAAATGGTAAAATTGCTCACAATACCTGGAACGCACAAAACCACATTTCAAGCCCAAAAATTAACGTCAAAGTTATTCATATAAACAAAAGCTGTTTTTAAGAATAAAATATCGAAGGGAATAAAGAAAAAATGTTAGAACGTGGTATTTTTTAACGATATTAATTATTGTTTACAAGTTTTGTTAATAAGTGTGTTTGAGAAAAATAGAAAAATTGAGGAAAAATAGAGAGTAAAGTGACAGTTCAATACCAGAGAACTTACAAGTTTTTACTGGATGAATTTTTGCTAGTAAGAATTTGTAAGAAAAAAACATATGGTTGAAAACATATGATTGAAAAAACAAAACATTTGTCTAAAAAATTTTTAAATAATTTTTTGTAAAAACAAAAAATATTTAAATATAAGCTTATTTACGATGGAAGAAGTAACTGATCATTTTATAAGGTTTTATTTATTAATCCAATAATTTGAATAGGTTTATTTCGCAGTCAGCTATTTTTTAATAACTGTTGTTAATTTAGCTATTTTTTTGACAAATCTAGCGATATTTCAACTCGTTTAGCGGGTAAAATATAATTTAGCTATTAGCGAGAAAACCAGCGATTTTTCTTTTTAACAGTCTTGACATTTTCATAGCATTTTTTTACATTTATTTCCTTGACAGAATTTTTCAATCATTATTATTCAGCGATTTATCGCAAAATTTTTATGAAAAACTTAAAAGTTCGAAAAGTTTGGCGATGTATCGATAATTTTTTAAGAAGGTTTTAAGAAGTTTGAAAAATATAGCTATTTTTGTGAAATTTTTCAACAGAACCTGAAAAGTTCCTGAAATTTAGCGATTTATCGCTTTTTTAAGTTTTTATAATTTAGATATTTTCTAGTGATTTTTTAGTTTGATTTAGCGATATTTTTAGGAAAGATTGTTATTATATATATATATATATATATTGTTAAAAATTGGGTAAATGAGAGCGTTGATGAGAAAATAATTTGTTTCTCTTTTTACCAGAAGTTACCCGCACTTTTTTTCGGGTAAAATGGTAAAACTGTCAAATCACTAGTTGTTTATAAATCAGCTGTTTTAAATTTGTAAAAATAATTAAAATATTAACAAAACTTATAAACAATAATTAATATCTTTAACAAATACCACGTTGTAACATTTTTTCTTTATTTCCTTCGATATTTTAATCTTAAAAATAGCTTTTGTTTATATGAATAACTTTGACGTTAATTTTTGGGCTTGAAATGTGGTTTTGTGCATTCCCGATATTGTGAGCAATTTTACCATTTTTAGAGATAATTATTTGTTTACTCTCATTTTACCAGACTTTACCCGGAATTACGTGGAACAACTCTATTATTTTACTCAATTCAAAAATTTTCATTCTCAAATCTCAATGGTAGCCTACTTGGAATTTTTCAAAAATAACTTGATACAGTCTTTAAATGTGCCTTAAGAAAAATTATTTAGTAAATCTAAATGACTTTCTTCTAAAAATCTCAATTTACAGAATCTATGTGTAAAATCGAATAATACTTACAATAACATCAAATTTGGCATAAATATCAACTAAACGGCCTTCGGAATCAACTAAAGGTAAGGCTGAAACTCTTCTTTCTACGAATTTCTTTAAAGCTTCTATAATGCTAGTATGTTCATCGGCCGTTTCTATATTGTCATAGGTGCCAATTTTGATAGCACGTAATTTATTTTGCATATAAGAAGGTTTCGGCAATTCATTAATCTGGAAAAAAAAGAAATTATATTAGAAAATAGAGGTCAAAGAAAATTTGCTTAAAGCAAACACTTACATATAAAAACAGGAACCTTAATATACGTTTGTGGGTTAATATATATAATACATTGCCAGTAGCGGGATCTATAACAGGTAATCGATGTATACGATTGTGTACGAGTATCTTAATGGCATCATATAATGAAGCATCTGGACCAATACTAACTAATGGCATAACTTCATTGTGTAAAACACCTAAAAGATAAAATAAATACAAGGACTTTAATTAAGAAGCTGCTGGGAGAATTTAAGGACTAAATTTAAAACTTACTTCTCCATGTGTCTAATTTGTGCTCTTCCAATTGTTCTATTGAGGCATTCGGTGATTTATAATACATTCTTAATATCTTTATAAAATCTGTTATGGTCAACATTCCAACAAATTGTTGCCTTTGTGAATCCCATAGTGGTGCTGCACGCACACCATTATAGACTAAAGCATAAAAAGCTTTCTTAACCAATAATTCCGTATCGAAGACAACCAATTTAGCTGACGTGGGTATAAGATCGTAACATTTGTGGAAACGGAAAAATTTTACAAATATCTGAGAATCATCTTCTTCTGCAAAGAGAGAACGCAAAATATAAATTATTTAAAAGCAAAGAAATTAAATTTGTGTTGAATTTTAACTTAATAGATAAAAAGGTTATAAACAAAATTTTTGAAAATTCAAAATTTCCAAAATATTTAAGGATAATTTTCCTATACAAAATACTTATATAATTTTTAAGAATTCTTCCTACAGAAATATTTTCAAATCTTAGAAATTTTGAAATCAGATTCTAAAATTTTTTCCCTTTAACAATTAATTTATTAACAATAGGTCTGTTATATCGTTACCGCGGGAACCCAATTTACCCGAAACAAAAACAATTTTCAAATCTTAGAAATTTTTAAATCAAATTCTAAAGTTTTTTCCTTTAACAATTAATTTATTAACAATAGGTCTGTTACGTCGTTACCGCGGGAACCCTATTTATCAAGGTTGGTAACCGTTATCGCTAAAATACCGTTTCAAATTGAATACCGTTACCGTTATCGATACCTCTAAAAAAATTTCTAAATACCGTTATCGTTACCGATACCGTTATTTTTATGGGTAGTTACCGGTATTTTACCGGTATTTATTATTTTATATAAAAATTACAATTTTTTTTATTTTTTATTTTATAATCTTGAGTGTTTTTTTTTACAAAAAATTTATAGATAATAATTTTACTTATTAAAACTACCAGTATTGAATTTATAGCTTAAAATCTGTATTTTCAGTACTTAAAATTAAAAATATGCCATGTTTTTATATGTTTTTACCATCATACCGGTACGTACCGGTATTGCTGTTTCGATAACGGTCTTAAATGTCGTTACCTTTACCGTTACCTAAGCAAACGAATTCTGATACCGTTACTGTTACCCTTACCGTTATTGGTTTCGGTAACCAACCTTGCTATTTATCCGAAACAACAAGAATTTACACACTATTTTAACAATAGACACGCTTTCTGGTAATTGGGTACCCGCGGTAACGTACGTGGAATAGAGCTAATATATTCTCTACACTCGAAAAAGTAGTCGGTAGAATCTACTGAATATAATAGTTAAAACAAAGGTTTATGCAGTTAAAAAGGCGACAAATCGGCGATTTTTAACTGCAGTTAACATGTTGAAAAATAACTAACAAACCCAGCAAACAAAGATGATCATTAATGACTCAGAAATGAGCTCCAAAAACAAACATTTTTCCACTTTTTCCTATGAAAGTGGTCCGTCCAAAAGATCCCCCTGTGTACTCAGAAATGACTCAGAAAAAAGAACGTATAAAATATAAATTTTCCTCCTAAATTTAAATAATTTTGGAATCTTCTTTGAGTCCGAAAAATGAACCCTCATTTTGAGACAGCTTTTTAGATTGTAGAGACAACTTTTTGGATTGTTTTCTGAGGGTTCATATTTTCTACCAAAAAAAGAGTGTTTTCAAAAAAGCAATAATCATTTCTATGAGCAATTAAAGAATCTTATTTATGAGCGAAATGACTACAATGTCGTAAAATTAACTGACAAATTTTTAATACAAACATTTTAAACAACTGGCAAAATAGGCAAAAACTACTGTTATTTTACAGTTAATTTTACTGATATTATTAAAAGTATATTTTAATAAAAAAAAAAAACGAAAAATGTGTAACACCAATACATCATCATACTTGAAATTTGTAAAAATTTCCAACGCTTCTCCAGTTAATATCCCAGCAAAAAAAGAGATGCCGAAGCAGTAGAAAAAGCACTACAATTGATGATCTAGATGTACTTCTTTTTTAACATAAACACTAATGATTTTAACATTGAGTTGTCATAGGAGAGGAGTACTCCCACTTCCACATTTTTTCAGTACTTTATAGACGAGTGCAAAGGAAGCTCTTTTTCACCAATTAAAAGTTTAAAAAATTTTTTACAAAAAAAATTATATTTTTTTTTATTTTACAAAAGTTTTTTATTGCCGCCACCGGGTATCGAACTTGCGACCTCACGATTGCTAGTATAGCGCTCTACCGCTGAGCTATTCTTTGATATGAAAGTTCACTGGCATAAAAACACCATTTTGTTACTGGAAGATATTATTCCTTATTCTCTTCAATTAAAGTACTTATTAAACAAGTTTAAAAGGTGCACTCCAATTCAATATTGTTTTCAGTACTATTTTTATAGGTGCATAAAAAGCAATTTCTCATCATTTTTTATATATGTATATGTACATATTTTTAAAAATTAAAAAAAATATTGAATTTAAACAATTAATTATAAATATTAAAAAAAATAATAGATAAAAAAATTAAAAAAAATTAAAAAAAAAATAAAAAAATATTGGTCCCGCCGGGAATCGAACCCGGGACCCTCTGTTTGGAAATGCCAAATGATACCAAAATCACTTTTTACGATAACTTTTAGAGCAATTACTCTTTAGAGGCAATACTTTAGTGATTTTTTGGATGTCGTTCAGAAGTAATTCTAAAAAAGCTGTATACTAACGGATACGTTAGAAGTAATGAAAAAAGAGATTTTTTAAAGTTGTTCAGGATAACTTCTAAAAAAGCAGTAAAAATACACTAACGGATACTTGTGAATCAGTGAAAGAAGTAGTTTGTAAAGCATTACTTCCAATTTTTTTTGCTGGGAGGTTTTTATATGATTATGCATAAGCACTTTATTCTATAAGTTCCAAGAAACACAGATAAGAAGTATTTTTTATATTGCGTTTTGCTAACTCGTTTTAAATTAGTGCCAAAAAGATCAGAATTTTTAAACAATGTTTTCACATACTTCAATCCTGAAAATTGGGGCAAAATAGAAATACATTAAATTGTCCCTGTGTAAGGTCAAAGTTCAAAATTTAGGGGATTTATTTTTTTGGAGCACCGTACTGCATATACATACATACCTCTGTTTTAACTGTCAGTTTAATAGATTCTACCGATAAACTTTTTTGAAATTCCTTGCCCCTAGTCGAAACAGATATCGCTTTAAAAAAAATAACATAAAATAACTTACTATTTTGTACACTTTTCTTTAAAATATCGCCTAAACAACGTTTCCATGCCTCTGAAACGTATTCAAATTCTTTAATACTTTCTAAAGGATAAATTTCACGCCAAACCTCGGAATTCGTTTTTTGAGCACCAGCTCCGAGAACCAAATGACCGGCATGATTTGAATAAAAATGAAGTTGTAACATACGGAATAATCCCGTTAAATGATGGGTTTACAACAACAGTGCGAACGACAAACTTGAACGTTAAATAGACGCGATTTAACTCATTCAATTTTGATAAGACATCAAAAAAATGCAGCAGCATAACCGTGTGCTGTTTTATAATAATAACAACAATTTAAAATACACAATTTAATTCAAAATAATTATTTATTTAACGCTCTTAATCCAACAATAGACAGACAACAATTAGAAGACAATATATTAAATAGAAATTAATAGTGCCCGACCGGGTATTCGGCTTCGGAGTCCGGCCAAAAGGCCATGGTCGGCCAACGAACTTTTATATAATATTTTTAAAAAGTTCTTTAATTTTGCGTATTAACATATGAATTTGCACATATTTAATTTAATTTTTTTTTACGGGTGAAAAATAAATTTTTTTTAAAGTTTTTACAATTTGGAAATATTTAATATGTTACAATATTTTTGAATTTAAAAAAATTGTATGAAATTGTAATCTTTTTATTTCTATCTTTAAATAACCCACTATTTTTAACATTTATATTATTTAGTTATTAGAAACAATCAAAATTTTTCTTTTTATTCAAATATTGAAGTGTTCGGTTTCGGCCGAACTTTGTAATCTTGCCCGAAGTTCGGGTTTGGTTAGGCCTTAAAAAAGTAATTTCGGTCAGACACTAGAAATTTAGTAGAGAAAAACAAAAATTAACGCGAAAACTAAATAAAATTGATTGTAAAAATACTGCAGACTTAAGACAGACATTGTTTTACTGTTGTTGTTAATTTTTTTAATTGCATTATATCTGTGGCCTTTTGGTAAAAAGAGCTTAATTTTTTCAAAAAAAAAACATTTTAGGTCCTTTTTCAAGAGACTGTTTTTGTTAAAATTCGATTCATGAAACACGTCCACTGACAGCTAATGTCAAAGAGTAAGATAAATAAATTTTAATTCTATTGTAAAAAGTTAAAAAAACTTTTTGACAAAATAGCTTAATACTACATTTATACCTTAGCAAAATCTACCTGATTTTTGGCTCTTGTAGTTTTTAACTTGTCAAAACCATACAAAAAAACAAGCAAAAACTAGGTGGTTTTTGCTCACCTATAAATGTAGTATAAGTAGGATGACCATTTTTCTCTGACTTCAAATCAGTACAAATTTTAAAAAATATTATCATCATCAAAAAATGATTATGCAACCAACCTAATTTGTTGTCAACCGAATGGTTTGGTTAAGATAGGGGTTACCCGATCAATTTTTGCCTTTCAAGTTTCAATACACTCACATTTTTTTTACTAACACACTCACATTTTACAAATTGAACAGCAACTTGATATCAATTTTTGCTTTCAAGTTTTGGGAAAACTTGACGGTCAAGTTTTAAACAGCTGATCAATTTCTTGTAAATTAATTTTTCTTTTTACAAATATTGTGCCGCAATAAAACACGATTGATAAAATACGGAATGTGAATATTTCGGTATATCGACGAAATGATTTAAAAATAAAAATAAATAAAAAATCAATTTCTGCTGACATGAAAATGTCTGTGGAATATGTGAAGAAAAAAATAAAGTCTTTTCGAACAGCCTACAGTGCGGAAACAGCCCACAGAGGCGAGCATTTTTAGTTCTTTCCTTGACGACGACATCTTGAAAGCAAAATTGACTATCAAGTTGCATGCAGCCTTCGTCACAGCTTCAAGTTCAACTGAATTTGTATGTGTTATCAACTTGAAAGCAAAATCTTGATCGTGTAACCTCACTGTAAGGCAACATAATTTTTCGGTTAACCATCATACCAGACCACAATCCAAAAAAAATTTATTTCCATGAAAAAATCCAGTTTTTTAAGTACAGGAAACGGACCCATTATTTAGAAATTTCAATAATCTGTTACCATTCCTTTTCTAGTTTTTGTTTTTTGTAACAGATTGATGAAATATAGGGTTTCTACAAAAACATGTAACATTTTTAAAAATGATTCGAAAATTTTTCCATAGAAATACCCACATATATTTCTTCAAACGACGTCAAAATCTTCAGCTTTTGAAAACAGAATCATTCTGACAGTAGCTCTGACAACCGGATAATTAAAATATTTTTATCACAGTCAAATAACTGTTGTATCAACTGATTTTCTATTATCGAAATTGAACCATTTGATGGATTTGGTTGTCACCACGAATCTTCTCTGTGTATGGAACTACATATTAGATTAAGAAATTTACATATAGGAAAATCATTTTGAATACTTTCTGGTAGAGAAAACCGCTCACATTCATACAAATTTATCCTATAAAAAAAACTACATTGTACTTGCATTTTTGGCTTTTTTTTGCTAAAAAAATTTTAATATTTTTTTAAATGCCTGTAATCAATACAATCAGTACAAATTTTAAAAAATCAGTACACGAATTTTTCATCAGTACACGTGACCAAAAATCAGTACATGAACTGATCAAATCAGTACGAATGGTCACCCTAAGTATAAGACATTTTAAGTTGTTTTGCCAGAAGTCCTCAGATATTAATTGTTATTTTTCTTTTATTTTTTTTTTTATTTGATTTATTTATCTTTTCTATAGAAATGATTGAATTCTGTAATTGGCTATGTGTGAAAATTTATTACAATGTTTGTAATTAATTTAGGAAAATGAGACATTAATTTGAAAGTGTGTGTGAAATTATATATAAATCAATGATAATTGCTTATTTGCAAATTTTTTTTAATTTATGTTACGACAAAAAATCGTTCTTAAATGATTTATTCGAAAAAAATGCGCTGAAAAGAACAATGTCGAACTGTAGCGTTTTTTTCTGCATATTAAACTAGTTTCAAAAATTAAATAATAAATTAATATGTTGTTTTACAGTAAATTTACAAAAACATTTTATGAAAAGCTTTGGATAAATTACAAATTAATTATTAACAATTATATGTTGCGCATAATTAAGTGACATTTACATTCTAAGATATAGTAAAGAGTGCACCATTAAAAAATGTAGCGCATAGAAAGCTGATGATTGAAGTTAAAATTAAAAGACAAACTACTTGTTGTTGCATTTTTTTTATAGATTTCTATTCTGTGGAATTTTACATAATATTTTAATCTCATATTATACATTTTTTCATTTTATTTAATATGCCCCCAAAAGCAATTTTACAGTGTCTTCGATGTGTTCTGCGGTGATTTTTTTGGTACCAGGTTAGATTTTTTTGTATTGCTCACTAGAAATATTGCCTCGACTAGCCGCCACAAAAAATCCTCACCAGCACCGATATTTTATAACTATGCGAGAAGTTTCTCACATAAAAAATACAACTCTACCACATTTATAACAGAGTGGGTCGCATAATTTCAACAAAAAAATTGCTAAATAATTACCCAGCAAAAAGAGAGATGCCGAAGGAGTAGAAAAAGCACTACAATTGATGATCTAGATCTACTTCTTTTTTAACATAAACACTAATGATTTTAACATTGAGTTGTCATAGGAGAGGAGTACTCCCACTTTAACATTTTTTCAGTACTTTTTGAACGAGTGCAAAGGAACCTCTTTCAACAATTAAAAGTTAAAAAAAAAAAATTCTTTACAAAAAAAATTATATTTTTTTTATTTTACAAAAGTTTTTTTATTGCCGCCACCGGGTATCGAACTTGCGACCTCCCGATTGCTAGTCGCTGAGCTCTACCGCTGAGCTATTCATTGATATGAAAGTTGGCTGGCATAAAAACACCAATTTGTTAATGCGAGATATTGTTCCTTATTCTCTTCAATAAAAGTACTTACTAAACATGTGTAAACAGTGCACTCCAATTCAATATTGTTTTCAGTACTATTTTTAATGGTACATAAATATAAATTTCTCACCATTTTTTTATATATACATATTTTTAAAAACTTTAAAATTAAAAACATATTGAATTTAAACAAATTAATTATAAATATTAAAAAAAAAATTAATAAAATAAAAAAAAAATTAAAAAAAAAAAAATAAAAATATTTGTCCCGCCGGGAATCGAACCCGGGACCCTCTGTTTGGAAATGCCAAATGATACCAAAATCACTTTTTACGATCACTTTTAGAGCAATTACTCTTTAGAAGCAATACTTAAGTGATTTTTTGGATGTGGTTCAGAAGTAATTCTAAAAAAGCTGTAAAAATGTAATAACGGATACTTGGGAAGCAATGAAAGAAGTGATTTTTTGAAGTTGTTCAGAAGTAATTCTATAAAAGCTGTAAAAATGTAATAACGGATACTTGGGAAGCAATGAAAGAAGTTATTTTTTGAAGTTGTTCAGAATAACTTCTAAAAAAGCAGTAAAAATACACTAACGGATACTTGTGAAGCATTGAAAGTAGTAGTTTGAAAACCACTACTTGCAATTTTTTTTTGCTGGGTAGTAGCCTAAAAATCACGAATAAATTTAAAATTTCCGAAGTTTTTTTTTCTATTTTTTTTTAAATGCAAATAAAATTCGAGCCTTTTGACAGCAGTATTACACTAATAGAAAAAAGTTTGCAAAAATAATATTAAAAAAACATTGATTTAATAGAATTCTAAACTATTAACGAATTTAATAATGCAACTCTGGAATTCTGAGTTCTTTTGCTTTACCCGTTTTAGGCTTTCTTTCAATTATTATAGGCCTTGTTGAACTTTTCGACCATTCTGAAAATACATTGCCTGCACCCAGGAAAAAGATTGGTTGGAATTCGATCAAAACCATTAAAATGAATTTGCCAGGGCGTTATTTTATTTGCACTTGCCTATAAGTGAATACTACACCAAAAATATTTTACTAGGTATTAAGAATAGGGATAATGAACTAAAAAACAATCCTTTTAACAAATTATTGATATCTCCAATCAATTTTAAAATTAGTATCAGTTTAGTAATTCTATGCAGTAGAAGCAGCCATTTATTTAAGCTGGTTTCACACGACATGTATTTGTCATGTGACCTGTCACTTTAAGGACCCATATGTAATTCTGTATGTCTGTCAAAATGAACAAATACATAAGGTTTATAATTTTTGCGTTTAAACGTACATGTGTAATTACGCCTGACATTGGTTGCTTTTAACAGCTTTTATCAAATTTTTCCACTTTTTACTTTGTTTTTTTTTTTGCCCCAAGTTTCTTTTTTGTTTTGCCAAAAACAGCTGATTACATTTGGTTTGTCAGGTCAAAATAGAACGCGCTCTATTTAAAATATTGTCCTATGACTTTTGCATATGGGTTTTACACATGCAAATGTTTGAAAGGGTTCAACCGGCATGTATAAATTTTACAATGTAAAAAGTGACGACAAATACATGTCGTGTAAAACCAGCTTTAGTGTTTATACAAGAAAATTGGTGTTACCTATAAACTTTATTAAAAAATTTCAATATTCGAAAGTAATAACTACAAATGCGGGTATCCTAATCAAATATGACCTTAAAGTCGAGTTTCTGTAGAACCAACCGAATTGTGGATTGTATTGATAACACACACAACTATTGATTGGTATTGGTAAATGAATTTTTTATTATATTTGTTTTCCAAGCAAAACATATAAATTCAAAATTAGACTTCAAAATTAATAAGTGTTTGTGGTGTAGTCGGTAGAGAGTTGGGCTAGTACGCCGGATTTCCGAGTTCAAATCCCGCAAAAGACAAAAATTTATGTTTTTTTTAAATTAAAATAAAATATTCATATGTATAAACAGTAAATATGGCTAAGAAAATTAAAAGTAGTTGTGGTGCAGTGGGTAAAAGTGTGAATTATTAACCTGAATGGCGGGTTCAATACCAGAAAATTAAAAAAAAAGTTTTTTAATTTCAATAAAATTTTGTGGAACATAATAATATGTATGTCGAACATAATATTGAATTAGTCAACCGAATATTGGCTTTAACGACGAAAAATATAATTTAATATAAAGATAGTTGTCGTGACCGCACGAATTCGATTGGCAACAAATTCGATGGCCACAACTGAGACTGTTTTCTGGGTGTGGATACGTGTACTTCTGTTGCAATTTTTTTATAGGTCCACAATGGATTATTTTGAATAGTTTCAATAGTTTTTTTGTCCACTTGTCTTTGATTGTCCAGACAAGTGGACAATCAAGTGATCAAGAAAAATTTTTTTAATTAAAGCTGGAAACAGTTAAGAAAAATGTTTGCTTACACTATTTAATGCCGCATTTTCTACAAGGGAAGTCTCCCGACGCGGAACTGAATAAGCTTCGGATATGTTGTAGATGTAAAATTGAAATAAACCGAAAAAACAAAAAATTGGACCATTTTTTACCCCATTTTTTTTATCATTAATTAATGAAATTGGACAGCTAAAAAATAAATATGTGTCCTTTAAATTTTTCTGTCTACAACGTATCCGAAGTTCATAAAGATTTGCGGGTCCGCTTTATTAGTAATTTTTCGGGTATTCTTTTGTATACAATTGGTCATAATTTTAGCATTTGGCCTCTATGTAAAGATTTAATTTCCGGAATAAAATTACTACGATATTTATTTTGTCGACGGATTTATAAAAATAGCATCTGTATAAAATTCAAAATTTTCTAAAATGCGTGTTTTGTTTATTAGGAAATTGAGAATTGAAAAAACAATGCTTACAATTTTAATGCTTTTTTGTTCTAACTATAAAAACCACTCTTATTCGCTTTTATTTTAAAAAATAGTTGAATATGTATTTTCATTATTTATTTAAAAAATCTAATAATTTATTTCTGAAATATGTATATCGAAAATGAAAAAAATTATTTGTGGCTAATTAATTTGTTGGCATTAAAAATTAACGTAATTTTGGTATGTTGTTTGCAGCCAAAAAAAAAAAAACAGATGTTGCTAATATTTTTTCGTTTTCGGGTGGGGTTTTTTCCTTTTGTTTGTCGTAATATATATCGCTACATTGAACTAGACACTGTTAAAAATTTCTTGACGCCGTCAGGAATATTGTTGTTTTGTTTATATGAATGAAAGCCAAAAAAAAATTAAAAAAAAAAACAAAAATATATTTTTTTCCATTAACCCATTAACGTCCAAATAAACCACAAAAGATATATTTGTTTCTAATTTTAAATTTAATTACACTCACAGAAAAAAATCTGCAAAACTTGTTATTATTTTTACACAAATCTAGTTTAAAAGGAGAAAAACTGATAAAATCAACAAAATCTATTTCCTAAGTATTAAGGTAAAATTGCAAGAAAAACTAAATTTAAAGTTAAAATTTTTTTATTATATTTGAATTAAATTTTAGTTAATAGCAAATGATAATTTACCCTCCTGAAATCATCAAAAAATGTTGCTTAGTATTATTAAATTCATTAATATTAATCGTAATAAATTCGACTATACATATGTAAGTAACCCTACGATTTTGGGTTATATTCCCTAAAGCAGGAAGTGCATCTAAATTAACGGTTTAATAAATATAATGAGGTGTAATAAAATGTGGGCATCGGTCAAGTATTGCGTATTCTGTCTGGCTGGTCTTATCTAATTCTTTCAAAAAAAAATGTTTATTCTTTGTAATTTACTTGTAAAAATTGTATCATCTTTCTTTGATTTAAAAATAATTTAAACAGAAAGTGATATTAATTTATGATCTAGAGTCAAACTAAAGAACATTCAAAAACGTTTTTTTTTTTAGTTTTTGGAAGAATTTTGCATTTTTAAAAGATATTCTATACAAAAAAAATTTTTAAAGTTTCTTGTACGGAGAGGTTTGTGATTTAAATGTCAAATTAACACATCTAAAGCCTGGATCAGCCAGACGTAAACGTAAACGTATCTCTGCATAGCTGAATTAATAAGTTAAATAAGAACAGGAGATGTGTTGTGTTTTTTGTTTCATTCTTATGCATGCAATATAGAGCAAACGTAAATATACAACGAAAATCTATTCACAACAGATTTTTGTTGTGAATTTACGTCTGCTCTATATTGAATGCATAAGAATGAAACAAAAAACACAGCACATCTTCTGTTCTTATTTAACTTATTAATTCAGCTATGCAGAGATACGTTTACGTTTACGTCTGGCTGATCCAGGCTTTAACCTCTAGGAGCTTTAAGTGAATACGTCAGAGGATAAAGGCTAAAGAGTTCCCATACGAAAAAAGTGTACTCTTTGGTTCCCTTAAAATTTATATGTATTGGGATTCTGTTAATTCCCGTGAAGAATAAGAGAAACAAAAGGAAAACCGAAAAAGTTAACAGGGCACTGTTATTATTGTTTCTTGATGATTATTGATTAAAGCGGTAACAAAAACAACTTTAAGAGTGAAATAAATAATAAATAATCAATTTTAATTATTTTTTAATTGTTTTTAATGATGTTTTTGCTTGTAAACCCGTTTTTATTAAATTTATTGTTTTCGTGACGTCCTTCATTTTCTCTCGTTCGCTGTTAAATTTCTTCAAATTCTTTGTGTTTTTCTTCCCATTCGTGTGTGAACTTTTTACGAATTCTTAATACACTTTAATGGATACCCCTGGTGCTACCATTTTAGCATACTTTCTGCTAGATTTAGCAGATTAAGTTCGAAAATTGAATTTTTTTTAGAAAAAATTTCAAAAGCTGATTTTTAGCATATTTTTGTCCACGCAAGATTCAGTTTTTATTATTTTTTCAAAAATGATTACACTACTTTTTTAAATGATTAAACGCACATACGTTAGAAAAAACTGTCAAAAATGTTTATTTAAAACAAAAAAAAAAATGCTGCTAGTAGAGAAAATTGCAATATTTTTTACGCAGCAGAATTTTATTATTGGTAGCATTCGGCAGAGAAACCTTAAACTGATACCGGTCACTTGTAACGCTTTGTGATTACTTACTCTGCCGAACGATGTTTTTTTCTATAGTTTCCTTTTATTTTTTAAAATTTTTGTTTTCAAATTATATTTGTATGTTTTTATTTGTCATTCTTACAAAACAATTTTTATTGTAAATGAACAACAACAAATTTATCACTATTTGATCAAAAGTAGCAAACATTTTTTACGCTACCAAAATGTGACAGCGCTACCTGAGCGCTCAGACTGAGCGAATAGTGATCAGGCCGTTCAGCAGATAGTTGTACAACTGTTGTAGAACTGTTGTCTATTATGTTGTATCTGCCGAACGCACCCATTATTATTTTTAGCATAATGAATATTCCAAAAATTTTTATTTGGCATATTTTTTTTTTCACGATTTAACAGAATTTAGAATATTTGGAACAAACTTTTCTGGCAACACGTGTTTCAGTTTTTTTTTGAAATCCGTGCTAGTCGGATTCTACCAGAAATTTAATTGGGTGGGAACACCTTGTTTTAACAGGGAAATATGGGTATCAAAATTTTTCTTTTGACAAGTACATCGTCGTTGTGTGGAAATAATTTGGAATTTTGCAAATTTAACTCATTTTTCACGCTGATTGTCACTTAACTAAAACTAAAATTTTGTACAAGATGGGGCAAAAGTAGTAATGTGACAATGTGAATTGACTGCCATTTTGGTGGAAATAAAAAAAAAATGGTAATAAATAATAATTCCGTGTTCTTCAGGTGTGTATCGCTCTATTAGAGTTATACAAATATTGAGTATTTGGGTATTGAGTTCTCAATACCGAGTGTTTTTCGGGTACTCACTACTTAGAAGTACCTACTCAATGCTTTCAGAGTAGTAACAATATCAATGAAAACATTAATTGGAAATGAAAAAATATGATATTGAACAAAAGTGTCTGTACGTTACGTTTATATATGTGAAGAACTGCAATGCATTAAGTGCTATACTAAAATTTTTCTATTTATGCATACCGTTTTAAGAAGAAAAAAAAAATATATATAGGAATTATATAACACATAATTATGTAACAAATATTTACTGAAATATTTTAAAGTCAATTAAAATATTAATTGATTCAATTAAATATTTCTTTAAAAACAATTATTATTTTTAACATATGTTTAATTTTATATTTAAGGTTAATAATCTTTTTCTAACTATTAAAATTAACTGCAAAAATTCAAAAATATTGTTTTGATAGTTGTTTGTTATAGTATTATAAATAACTGCTTTAAACAATTGTTACGAAATACAGTGCTTTTCGTTAGCTGTTTTTTAAATAACTGTGATAATAGTTGTTCTGTAATTATCCATAGAAAGATAACTGTAACTACAATTAAAAATAACAACTACTGATTGCAACAACAGCATGTGTCATGTGGTAATTGTCAAACTTTTTTGAGTGTATTTACATAGGCTTATTTCTGTGGCTGCAGTTGGGGGCTAGTTTCCACTTCATTTATATAAAAAGTATTAGGGGTTTTCATATAAATTCGTATTCTACTCGTAAACGGTGTGAGCCTGGTATATTTATGAGTTTAATATCAAACTCCACACATAAAAAACTTGGTTTGTATTTATACAAGGTTTACAAGAAATTTACGAGTTTATATGAAAACCCCTATTGTCTCAAAAAAGTATAAAATCGTGTTGTCTTCATATGAGTGCGATGGATAGCAATGGGTTAACCAAATTGTAAAAAAATGTATAGAATTTATCTTCATTGTCTACAAATCACTGCATCAATACAAAATAAATCTATTAATGTTGTTGCTTGTTCTCAGTAAATTATTTTGTATGTAATTGTAAATTATTTTGCAATAAAACAATAAAATTTTTTGATCTTCAATTTGAAAAGCTTTAAATGCCACGCGCATACAGGTATGTATGCATTGATAACAATAATCAGACACAAAGTAATGAAACCCATTGACGTATATAGACCTGCCAGGAAGGCAAGGTTGGATATGGTGGCTCCTGCATAGACTTATGATAAAACTTGTTAAAAGTATTCATATTGGACCATAAATACGAATCCGAAGTCAAAAAGTTGTTACTTCAAGTTTTGCTCAACAATTTGAACTACTTTTTCTGCACTGAGAAAAAAAAAACAATAAAAAAAAATCGAAAAAGGTACTAAAAAGTGTAACACACATTTTTCTTAATAACTTTTTCCACTTTTAATTAAAATAATTTTTCTTGATCAAAAATATCTTTGAGAAATATGTCAGATTTTTAAATGCATGGGTTTGTCAAATAGACAAAAGAACAAAAAAAAAGTTATTGAAGCTATTCAAATAATACATTGTGGACTTATAAAAAATTTCAACCGAAGTACCCTTGACCAGTCAGTTTCCAGTGTGTTCAACAAGTTCAATAAGGATCTAATAATTGAAAGAAAGCCTGAAACGGGTAAAGTAAAAGGACCCAGAAACGAAGCCAAATCCAAAAAGGTCGAGAAGCTATAATTAAAAAACTAATATTTCTATTAGTTTTTAAATTGCTTAAAAACTAATAGCAAAAAGTCTAAAAAGTTTAGGTAAAACTATTGAAAATTACCCAGTCAGAAAAATACAAACGGGAAAGCGATGGCAAAGCACAACATTAACATGCGGTACATGTACTGGCAAAAAGTGCTTTCCCATTCCCAAAATGATAACATCATTAGACAGAAGGACCGGCTGTTCAAAAAGCGACGGAAAAGCACTGGAGAAACAAAATTTTTGAAAGTTGGCAAAACGCTGGCAAAACCAATAAATAGGTGGCCTGGAAAAATATATTTTCCAAAATAAAATTAAAAAAAGTTCATATGTACTTTTTTTTGGTCCTGCCGTGATTTGAACCCAGGCCGTCAGATTGGCAGACGATTGCTCTACCCACTGAGCTAACGAGACATATAATATTTGATAGCTAAACATATAAATGAGTGATAATCGCTGGACAACTACTGGCTGTGCGAAAAAGCTAGCACTGGAAAACTGTTTTTTGGAACTAATATGCCAGCGTTGGGAGAGCAAAAAAAGAGTTGCTCCTAAAGGAGCTTTTCCACAAACAAAAAAAATTGATTTTATAGAACAAAAAAAATTTAAATTAAAAAAAAATCAAAAAAAAAATTTTTGCTAGCAACTGGATTTGAACTCGGAACTAGAGATGAGCGAACCGGTGATTTTTGAATAACGCTGCTACCAGTGATCGTGATTTTTAAATCACAGTTCTTTTAAACTGTGATCGTGATCACGGTTTTTCTATGGAAAAGACTGCGACTTTCTGATAAATACACGAAATAATATTTATGGCGAGTTTTTAAGATGTCAGTTAAACTTGGTTTAGTTAAACCGAAAACGAATTTTGTCAGCCATTTCAAAGTTTATTAACAAAAATTTGCCGGAAAAACTTTTTCTCGAGTATAATTTATTTCTTTATTGAAATAAAACAAAATAAACCACATTTTAAAAGCAGTATTCCAGTTACAAACTGCGTTAAATTAAGTTTTATTCAGAAGAGTGTGAAAGCAAGTCACTGTTATTGAAAAAAACATGTATAACTGTGCACAATGAAGTTTGCAAGAAAGAATAGTACAAAAATATTAAAAGAACGACATTCCGAGTAACTGCGACTTGAAATATTTGATCACTGCCGTTACCAGTGGTTTATCAATAACTGTGATTAAATCAACGGTTCGAAAATATCGCTCATCTCTACTCGGAACCTCCCGACTACAAACCTTTTTTTAACGAAGCGTCAGCATCATTGCTCTACCAGTGAATTGGGTTTTGTACCACTGGTAGCATTGGCTAGGTAGCACTGGATAACCACTGGCTGCAAACCTTGGCATATAACCCTTAGATCATTCTTTGCCAGTGGTTTTTTTTATAAACCACCGAAATTTTTGTAAAGGAAATGCTGGAAAAACGCTTTTTGCAAGCGCTGGCAAAGAGTCCCAAATGAGTGCTCTCCCGGTCATTTATTTTCAACACCATGGTTACCCAGTGGTATGCCAGTGCTTGATTTTTTGTACCACTGGCGATTTCTGATTGGGTAAACACATAAATAAGTGATAATCGCTGGACAACTACTGGCTTTGCGAAAAAGCTAGCACTGGCAAACAGTTTTTTGTAACTAATATGCCAGCGTTGGGAGAGCAAAAAAAGTTGGTCTTAAAGCAGCTTTTCCACAAACAAAAAAATTTATTTTATAGAACAAAAAATTATTAAATTAAAAAAATGCAAAAAAATTTTTTTGCTTGAAACCGAATTTGAACTCGGAACCTCCTGACTACAAACCTTTTTTAATGCAGCGCCAGCATTTTTATAAAATCATTGCTCTACCAGTGAATTGGTTTTTGTACCACTGGTAGCATTGGCTAGGTAGCACTGGATAACCACTGGTTGCAAACCTTGGCATATCACTCTTAGACCATTATTTGCCAGTGGTTTTTTTTATAAACCACCGAAATTTTTGTAAAACAAAGTGTCCCAAATGAGTGCTCTCCCAGTCATATATTTTCAACACCATGGTTACCCAGTGGTATGCCAGTGCTTGATTTTTTGTATCACTGGCGATTTCTGATTGGGTAGTTAAAAATTACCTTGCAGAGAAAACTGCTGAAATTAGGAGATTATTTTTGCTAAATATTTGTAAGATAGGAATAGCAAAAATAAATCTGTTAAGCATACAGAATTTTAGTTATATTTAATAACAACTTAACCTGCTAAAATCACAATAAAAATTTAAAAGTTTTTTAATACAGTTTATTGATTTTAGGAAAATAGGCTGCTATTTGCATTCAACTAAATTTAACAAAAAAACAACCCTATAAACATTTTCACTGGAATTCAAGTTGAAATCAAGTTCAATTCCAGCCCTGTTTTCCAGTTTCAAGGCTTGAATTCAACTTTTATTACATTTTATTTCAATAGCATACTCCAGCAAAAGGGAAACAAAAATTCAAGTTTGAAATATTTTTGTTAAAAAAACAAGTGCTAGAATTTGAAATATACTTTACTTCAAACAAAATTTAAAGCACTTGAATTTTTAAAACCTATGTGCTTATTGGGAAAACAAAAAAAATTATACACTGCTGTTCTGAGTTTAGAGGGTTTTGATTTAGAATGGATTTCTAAAAGCACATGGAATTAAAGTATTCGGAAATTTGCTGTTTTGGTATTCACATATTAAGTGCGTTTCCCTACGTACCCAAAGTTAACGAAATTTACCCAAAGTTACCGAAATTTACCGAAAAGCGTTCCCGTACTCGAAAATTGGGTAAATGAGAGCGCTAATGAGAGTGTATTAGTGTTTCTCTTTTTACCAAGACTTTTTCTTCGGGTAAACTTTGATAACACAGCTGATGTAAATATAAACAAAAACCAATTGTGAAAATAAATTTGAAATTTTTATTAAATCATTTTTTCTTCTTCCTCTTTTTTTTGATTCCGAAAGAAGATGTTAAAATTTATAGACAGGTTTTAAAATAATCTTTTTATGTATTAAATGTTCTACAAATTTCTATATTTTAGTGAAAATACAAAGAAAACATTTCAAAATATTGTTCAAAAATGTTTTTTTTAATAATTTAATAAATATTTCATAGAAAAAAGTGCATTCGGTTTTACTTCCACCCAGATTTTTATACACGGAATATTTCACAAAAATGTTTGTGGATGTGAATCACAAAACAGCAAAAATGTTCGGAATGTTCCACTTTAGAATTTCTTTATCTGGATTCGGAACTAAGAACAGCGCCGATAATTTCAGTAGTTTTTTCTGCAAGGTTTTTTTAAACTAATTTTTGGTAGCTTTTTCTGCCATGGATTGTTTCTATGAGTGTAGTTTGCTACCCGCGTTTGAAGTTGTCTTTTGTAGTGTATTTTTCTCGAATTTTTGTACAAAATAGAGCGCAAACGTTTGGTAGTCCTGAGTATATTATGGGAAAAATATTTAAAAAAATTCTGTAGAGTAATTTTGTTAAACCACAGCATCATCTGGTTTTCATTATTTTTATGCAACGATAAAAGAAAAAGAAATATTGCTTATTTCAAACCAAATGATGCGTTGGTCGGCCGGAATTACTTTATGGAATTTGTAAAAATATTTTTTTCCCACTACCAAACGTTTGAGCTTGATTTTAAAAACTTGGTAATATCGAACAAATTATACACAGATTTGTTTAAAACGGGTTCTGATAAGATCTTTTGCCGGATCGAAATACTTGTATCAATCTAGCCAAAAACAATAGAATATATTTTATTTCTGCAAATGTACGGAGGTTGAAAAATAACAAAAAATTATCTCGATGTATTGAAAACAAAAACGAAAAAACTGTAAAAAAAATATTACTTGAGCCATAGTAAAACTGAACATATTTTATATACGCATATGGTCAAAATAATAAGTACAGACTAAATTTTTTTTAATGGCTTTATTTAAATTAAAAGAAAAAAAACCTAGCTAAATATAACAATTTGGCTTTTTTTTTGCTAATTTAAGGAGTTTCAAAGCTCGTTACAAATAAACAAAAATTTGGATTCAGTTATTTGTTTAACAAAATTTTTAATTGATATTTTTAAAATTTTAATTGAAACTGAATCAATCAATTAAATAAATTGCAAAACTTCTTGCTAAATTACGGACACATCATATTGTTATAACTGTAATTATTTAATACGATTTTCGATCTTAGCAAGCCGAAATATACAATAATAACAACTAATGTTGGGTTTAAATTTGGAAAATTAAAAAAAAATATTTATACAAAATCATAAGATATGCGTGACTGATATATAAGCTTTTAAGAAATAAAGACAATAGAATTATTTAAAAAATAATACATATGTAAAGGGTATTCATAACAGAAATTTAGGTCTTGCAAAATTGCGAAAGTCTAAAATTTTCCTCAAACAACACCACAAGCACATGGGAATAATTTTCCATAAGACAATTTCGCAATACTAGATAATTCAAATCAAAAACCGGTTAACCGGGTTTTTCATTCATAAGAATACGGGCGATTTTCGGGGTTTTATCTAAATTTGAATAAACCGAAAATGGTTGTTTTTTGTCATAGTTAACCGGTTATTACAAAGGATCGCTCACATGCCATTTTTCAATCTGTGTATAATTTTTTCGAAATTACTATGCGATTTTCCAATTTCTCGTTTTTGCAAAAGTAAAAATTCTGACGTGAATACCCTTAAAAACTAAATATAGGTAAATTTCCACAACGGTAAAACAAAAAATCTTGCAAATTAACGCCCACAAAATGAAAGAAAAAGAAAACGAAAAAATGTCGATGAAGTTTATGACAGGGCTAGGAAGTTAATGCATGTATAGTAGAGCTTACCACCTTACAGGCAAAAAAAAAAACAAAGTGAAGTATTTTTGCAAGGAGGTTTCAAAAAAATTTTGTTCATTTTTGCCGAACGTAGGGGTCGCCATTTTACATTTTTTGTTATATCTTTGGCATTTACAGTCGGATCTTAAAGTATGATACATCGATGTTTTTCTCTCGAGGAGACCAGTGTTTTGCTCTAAGGGCCATTGACCTCAAGTATCCCGTTATAGTATTTACCCACCAGATCTCAGTTGCTACAACCCTAATGTACCACCCTAATGTCAAAAAATTAAAGCTCGCAAAAAATCATTAAACTTTTGCTAAGGAAGTTTTTCGATAAACCCAGTAGAATTTTTTTTTTATATATTGGTTGCCGAAGGTAGGAGTCGCCTTTTAAAATTTTTTTTCATTGGATTTTTCCTTTATAGCAAAATACTTGTCTCCTCGAGGCTTTAAAATCACACTTTAAAATCCAACTTTAAATGCCGAAGCTATAACGAAAAATTGAAAAAGGCGACCCCTACGATCGGAAAAAATTTTTTTTTTTTTGAAATTCCCTTGAAAAAATACTTCATATTGGAGGGTGTACGGCGAACTTTTTTTTTGAGGTACGGTTTAATGTTTTATGTATATAAAATATATATTAAAAACAAAAAAAATATTCATTTAAAAGTTTTAAAATATGTATGTATTTGTTATTGCTTTCTTTTCAACTTTTTCAACATTATTAACTAAAATTTGTCGCATTATTCATACACTGGAAAAAAAATTTGACAGTTACTACATGACATTTGCTTGTGTAATAATTAATGAGTAGTTATTTTTAACTGTAATTACAGTTGTTTTTCTAGTGGAAAAATACAAAACAATGACTATGACAGTTGCTTAAGAAGACAACTAACGAAAAGTACTGTAATTTCGTAGCAGTTGTTTAAAGTAGTTATTTTTAATATCATAATAAACACCTACCAAAATAGTATTTTTGCAGTAAACAGTTATTTTTGTTATTAAAAAATAAAAAATTTCGTTAAACTTTTAAAATTCTTGTTTAATTTATATTTGTTACACTGAGCGCGAAAAGGAGACTTTTTTCCCGACAGGTGGGGGACCCAGTGGGTAAAACTAATTCGGGTACGCTGAATCTAGTGGTGCTAGCCGTTTTTCTAGGTTAGCTCTTAAAAAAGATATTTGAGTTTGAAAATTATGGTTTCAAGCACCCCTAAACACTCGATTTTTTTAATTTGTTTACGGTTAATTTTTAATTAAGTTGTTTGTTACACTACCAAGAAGCCTTGTGTTAAAAATAATCAAAATCGGTCTTGCGGTTCAAAAATTGTGATTGAAAATGTGAGGACACCATAAAAACCTTTATGCAAATTTTTCACTTCTATATAAATTTCAGTACATTTAACGAAGCAATAAAATGTACACTTTTGTATGGAAAATTTCGAAGTGTCCTCACATTTTCACTCAGAACTTTTGAACCGCTGCACCGATTCTTATCATTTTTAACCCAAAGCTGACTGGGGGAATAACAAATAACCTGGGCAAAAATAAATGGTCAAAAAGTTAGATAAATCGGTCCTTGGACCCAGAATTTTGGGGTCCTTGGACCCAGAATTTTCAAACACAAATATCTTTCTTTCAAGAGGACTGGATTTAGCGTACTCGAATTAGGCTTACCCACCTGGTCCCCCGCTTGTTGGATTTTTCAACTAGCACAGTGTTATTATTAATATATTCCTAGTTTGCAAATAAAAATCAGAAACTTGTATTGTATCTCCAATGCATAAAAGCATAATAACTGGAGAACCGTTTGGAATTTTTACTTCGAATTTTAAATAGACTGAAGTAATTATACATATTTTTGTAATCAAAATTAAAAAAAGTGCCTTTTTTTTGTTAAAATATAAATTTATATTTAATATCAAGAGAATTAACTGTAAAACAACAGTAGGGTTAAAGTTTTTTTTGTAAAAATTTGTAAGTTAACTGTCCGACATTGTTAGTTATTGTTACTGCTTTTCTTAGTTATTTTCCAACAGTTAAAAATAACAACGTTTTTGGTTATTTTAAAGGTACCCAGATAGAAATTGCCAGTGGTAAGAAGAATATTCATTTGGGACGCCTGGTCAGCGTTTGCAAAAAGCGTTTGGCCAGTATTTGTTTTGCAAAAATTTCCGTGGTTTATAAAAAACTACTGGCAAAGAATTTTCGTCAACAAGAACAAGGGAAAAGTTTTATTATTTATTATTTGTAGAAATAAATTAATTGTTGATAATATTCAGCGTTTTTCGAAGAAGAAACTATAATATTTCTTAGCCAAGAAATGATCAAGTGTTCTCCACTACAGTGCAATCGGTATCATTTTGACGTTTCTCTGCAATCGTTTGGACATTTCATATCATATAATTTATTATATGAAGACACTGGGTTAATAAAAAAAAAAATAAATAATACACTACACTACTAAACTACTAAAAAATTAGTTAAAAATGATTTTGCAGAAAAAACTGCTAAAATTAGCAGATCATTTTTGCTATATGTGACGCGCAAAATAGAAAGGGACCTAAGGTCAGGAGAGCATGGGATCGGTCTCATTCGATGCTCAGATGTTGTCCACAAAAAAAAATTTATTTTTTTACCCTTAGGTCCCTTTCTCTATGCGCTGTCACATATATTATTACGTTAGGAACAGCAAAAAATAAAGTGTTTTAAATATACAGGATTTTACTTAAAATTTTGTTAATAGAAATTAACAAATTAACCCCCAAAAATTGGCAAAAAAATTTTGTTAAATACTTAGTAGCCTAAAAAATCACAAACAAATTTAAAATTTTCAGTTTTTTCGATTTTTTTTTAAATGTAAATAAAAATCGAGCCTTTGGAAAACAGCAGTTTACAATTTTTCGCAAATATTTCTGCCGATTTTATTAGGATAGACTGCTAAATTTAGCTTAAAAATAACAAAAATTTTGTAGATGCAACAGTTTGTTTTTGCTTTTTATACCCTACACCACTATGTGATCAGGGTATTATAAGTTTGTGCTGATGTTTGTAACACCAAAAAATATTGGTCGTAGACCCACCTTATAGTATACCGATCGGTTGAGAATTTTTTTTTATTTCGATTTAACGATGTCCGTCTGTCCGTCCGTCCTTCTGTCTGTCTGTCCATGCAATCTTGTGCGCACTCTACAGGTCACAAATATTAAGATATTTTGATGAAAATTGGTACGCAGACCTATGTTGGCCCAAGGACGAACAAGTTTGATTTTTGTGAACATCGGTCCATGTTTAGACCTAGTGCCCATATAAGGGTCCTACCAAAATTATATTGTTTATACGCTGCAGGTCGTAAATATTAAGATATTTTGACGAAATTTCGTACACGGACCTATGTTAGCCCAATAACGCAGCCTATTGATTTTGGTGAACATCGGTCCATGTTTAGACCTAGTGCCCATATAAGGGTCCTACCAAAATTATACTCTTTATACGCTGCAGGTCGTAAATATTAAGATATTTTGATGAAATTTGGTACACAGACCTATATTGTCCCAATAACGCAGCCTATTGATTTTGGTGGACATCGGTCCATGTTTAGACCTAGTGCCCATATAAGGGTCCTACCAAAATTATACTGTTTATACGCTGCAGGTCGTAAATATTAAGATATTTTGATGAAATTTGGTACACAGACCTACATTGGCCCAATAACGCAGCCTATTGATTTTGGTGAACATCGGTCTATGTTTAGACCTAGTGCCCATATAAGGGTCCTACCAAAATTATACTGTTTATACGCTGCAGGTCGAAAATATTAAGATATTTTGATGAAATTTGGTACATAGACCTATGTTGGCCCAAGGACGAAGCCTATTGATTTTGGTGAACATCGGTCCATGTTTAGAACTAGTGCCCATATAAGGGTCCCCCCAAAATTGGCTTGGTTACAAACTGCAGGTCGCAAATATTAAGATATTTTTATGAAATTTGGTACATAGACCTATGTTGGCCCAAGGACGAAGCCTATTGATTTTGGTGAACATCGGTCCATGTTTAGAACTAGTGCCCATATAAGGGTCTCCCCAAAATTGGCTTGGTTACAAACTGCAGGTCGCAAATATAAAGATATTTTAATGAAATTTGGTGCGATGACTCACATTATAGAAAATTTTGACACAAGCCCCATTTTAACCCATTCGAATTTCGGATCCAAACAATACACCAGAGTGGTGTAGGGTATTGTATAGTCGGCATGCCCGACTTTAACCTTTTTACTCGTTTTAATCTACTTATATTTAGCAACATTTTCTGCATATTTTACAGTACAATTTGCTATTCTCAATTAACTAAAAGCTAATTATAACTAAAATTGTGTAAATTTAATAGTTTTATTTTTGCTGTTATTATTTTACTAGTATTTAGGAATAAAAAATTTTTTTTAGTTGCTTTTTCTGCTAATTTTGCAGATTTATTTCTATGAGTGTATATTACGGTCGTAGTCACGATATCAATCTATTTTATGGTTTTTAAATCACTGAATTATCTTTATCCAGTAAAATAAAACTGAGTTGTAAAAGCAATGGGACGAAAACGGAACAGAGTGTCCAAAATGAGTTAATAACATTTTTAAAGAACAATTACCGATCGTAAAAAGACTATATAGTATATATATATAAATTTTTATATAAATATAGAAAATGTTCGAAGGCAATAGGGGCTATCTGCTATAAAATCGCGGAAAATATGAAAATTTAACAAAAAATGTAACTATTAAAAATATTTTAGAAGACTAAGAAAAATATTCATAATACATGATTAAACGGTTTTATAGCTTTCCTGAACAATTATACATATATTTGTAGATGGCCCTTATTGAATATAATCTCTCGGTATATTTTATATTAATAATAAGTTAAATAAAAAATGTTGTCATTATGTCTGCAGTATTTACACACAAAAATAAAATTGAAATAAATAATTGAAATTAATTAAAATGAATTTAGAAACTAATCAAAACGTTGAAAAAAATAAAATGTCTAACTAGACATTATTTATTTACTATTAACTTTTTCAGACAATATCTAAAATAAATTGCAAAAATTTTAAATATTATTTAAAATTTTCTAGTTTAGTTATTGTTTGAGTTTTTAATTACTGTTGGTTTTTATTTATTATTTATTAAGTAATATTATTTATTTTATTTGTGTTTTTGATAAAATTATTTTATTTAGTTGTTTTTATATAATAACTTTTATGGACACTCAAGAATTTATCAATTTGTTATCTCAATATCGTTCTAAACATCTCGAAAATTCAAAACAAACTGAAAATAAATTGATATCTAACACAAACACTCATTTTTTGTATATATTTCTTCTTTTTTTTTTAAATAGTATCAACGACAAAAAAGAAAATTGAGCGTCCCGTGTATTTATTATGTTAGTTTTCATTATTTTTTTTTTGTTATTTACAAAAGCAATGATCAGTTAAGATTGAACCCATGAACACAAAAATTTAGATACATTTTTTGCAAAACTATGATAAACAATACAATAAATGTTCTCATATAAAAGTAAAAACATCATGTTTTTCCTTTGTTAAAAATTTTGAGATGAAAAGTTTCAATTGAAAATATAAAAATCTGATTTTCTCAACAACATTATTTAAGGAGAAAGCTTTTCAGCATTCAATCGTGTGTGGGTTGAAAAATGATGAGGAAATATACAAGCAAGCTGAAAAAACTAGAAAAAAGGTAAAAACTATATATTATGTACAACAAAAATGAGAAAATGACAGATATCAGAGAATTAAAATTAAATTTGAACCAATAAAAATAATCATTTTTTGTAGGATTCTAGGTATAAATAAAAATATCTAAAAGAGGTGTGTTGAATACAAAGAATTTAAAGAAACTTTGTAGTAAATACCTAATGGGTTTTAATATTTAAAAAGCAAATTTTATTTTTATTAGAAAATATTTTAGAATAATATAAAATCAATAAAATGAATTGCAAAGTTAACAAAATCGGCGGTCAATTTCTAGAAATTATATATTTTTTATTTTTCCCATAATGCTCCCTATACAGCAACTTATAGTGCATTTATACAGAGAATCTACTTGATTAAATTTAATAGAAATTTTTAATATTCATCCTTTACACCTGCCTTTTTGACAGTTAGAAGATTAACTTGACAGTTAAAAGTTTAACTCTGTCAGTTTAAAATACCAAGATGGCACCGATAGCCATCCGGCATTGATGAAGATTTAAAATGTGGCCGTTAGCAACATATCTGTCGACGACAACGATAAAATATTTGTCAGCAGCTTCTTAACGTTAATTTTGATCTGACTTGGTATGTTTTTAGTGTTACCAACCGTCACTATAACAAAAAACAGCGTTGCATACAATTAGTAGTATGAACACAGAGTCGATTAGAAATAGTAACCACATTAAAAGTTGGATTAACTGTTAATCAAAAAGACAAAAATAGGATTTAATCGACTGTTTAAGCACTAACAAAAACAAGCAGGTATATTTATAAGCACTGACAAATATCTATTGTTTGAAATTACGGGCTAATTCGACCTTTACGAGATTAACTTCTTTGTAAATTTAAAAGTTAAATTGAATGTTTGTCGTATCAGTAGTTAAAAAAAAATATGCAAAATTACAAAACTGATGAAATTTATTAGTGTTTTAATTTTTTTGAGTATCATTTATTTCTAAACAATAAGAAAAGAAAGATGAAGTCTGCAGGAAGTCGTTGAAATTTTCAAACTTTAGGCCCAAAAAAATATATAAATTTTTCATAATTCTTGCAACGCCATTTTAAAATTTTAGCATATTTTCTTTTCTGAAACGTAAAAACCAAAACTTTTTTCATAAATTTATTAAATTGTTGATATATTATCAAAATAAAATGGCGGTTAAGGTATATCTTTGGTTTTGAGAGCGTGAGTAGAGATTTACGAAAGACGGTTTTCCTTAAAAATCGGTAAACAATAATTTTACGGGGCAAGAAAAACCTTAAGTGATATTTTATTTTAATTATATATCATCCATTTAATAAATTTTTTAAAACAAAAAGTTTTGGTTTTTTTTATGTTTCAGAAAAAAAATATGTTAAAATTTCAAATTCACGATTCGAAAACTATGGAAAGTTTATATATTTTCTGGTCTAAAGTTTGAAAATGTCAGCGACTTCTTGCAGACTTCATCTTTTTCTTCTTATTATACAGGAATAAATGCTACAAAAAAAAAAAATTAAAACTAATCAATTTTGTCAGTTTTGTTTTTTTATTATTTGGTCCATTTAACCCATATGTCCAAACTTCAATGGCTGGTAGCACTATCGAGTTTGTCCCCAAAAATTCCAAAAAAAACTGAATTTTTTTTATTTTTTTATGAATCTTAATAAAATGGCGAATGTATTCAAAAATTATAAATTTTTGTATTAAGAATCACCCTACTGCACACATATGCACATTAAATTTTTTTTATTGTCAAGTATTTTTTTAAATCAAGTTATTTTTTGCGAAGTTTCAAGTTATTAGACTTTTGCGATATGGCAACCCTATTCCTGCAGGTCTCTACTGGTATTTCATACCAAGTTTTTTGAACAAAATTCCATACCTGATCCTTATTTTTAAAAACCTTCCTTCCAATTCTTTGTTTTAACTCTACCTAAAGATTTTCGATGGGGTTTAAGTCCGGAGATTGACTTGGCCAATGAAGAAAGGCCACATGATTGTCTTGGAACCAATCCTTTACCAACTTAGAAGTATGCTTTGGATCGTTATGCTGCTGGAATGTCCATCTAAGAGGCATACTTTACTCAGCATAGGTCAACATCGTATTTTTCAAGATATCTTTGTAGTGGAATCTGGTCATATTGTAGGTAATTCGATGTATCGGACCGACACCATACCACGAGCGACAACCCCAGACCATAATATTGCCGCCCGTGCATGACCGTCTTCTTTGTAAAGCGAACATGGAATTCCTTACCCATATGGAGTCGAACATTCCGGGCACAGTCGTTTCCAAATAAATAAATTTTTGTTTCATCGCTCCACAAAATGTTTCGCCATTTTTTTTCACCGTCTGCTCCGGACCAATTGGAATGACTTCTTGCAAACGCCAACCTAGCCTTTCAATTTTTTTGTGAAAGCAAAGGGACTCTTCTGGCTATCCGTCCTGGTAAATGAGCTTCTTGTAGTCTACGACGAACCGTTCACGATGAAATTACATTTCCAATATCTGCTGAAATCGCTCTTGACTACACAAATGGGTCCTTCCTCGCAAGAGTTACAATACGGATATCTATTGTTTTTGAAGTTTTTTTTTTGGTCTTCCGCGACGGTATTTCGACGGGATTTTTAGGCTTTAAAGCATTTTGTAAAAAAAATAGCGACCGAATAATAGTTTCTGCTATAGAATGAACACTTTGGCCACTTTCTCTTAGTCTTGAAACAATTTTTCTCTCCTCCGGAGAACAATGATTTTTTCGACCCATCGCTGATTTTTTTTACTATATATTTCGTTATGAATAAATATAAACAACATAAAAATAACTAGCCTTTCCAAAAAACTAAAGCAGACTGCGAAAATATTAAAGAATTCATTCACATCTGTACAAAACTAACACACAATGAAAACAACGGGGAAGCCCCAGTTTTGTTTTTACTTTTAAAGGCATTGCCATATTAAAGAAATAAAAAAGAATTGCCATGTTTATTTTCCGTTAATGTAACTAGAATTAAACATAAAGAAAAAATAAGCAAGTGTACTTATTATTTTGACCATATGTGAGGCTACCACAGTATCAAAAGGTATACAGCGTGATGTCAATTTTACCTAGTGTCTTCAAATGCAATAAAATATGCCATAAAATTTACGAATAACACACAAAGCAACAACAAAATTATTTTCGTTGTTGTTGCTTTGTGTGTTATTTTCAAATTTCTTTGCACATTTCATTGCATTTGTAGACACTAGGTTAATGACTGCCATGTATTTGACAGCACAGCGAGTGATGTCACATAGAAATGGCAAAAGAAACTCTGATTCAAGACTAATGGTGGACTATGCTGGTAACTGAAAACAGCTAAAAGTGTTGCCATACTGAAAATTGTGCGAAAAGTGTGTTTGTGCTGTTTCGGATTGTTTTGGGTAATAATCGGTAATCGGCCAAATTATAGCCGATGACCGATTATTCGCCGATTGTGAATTTTTGGCCGAAGCTAATGCCGAAGACGATTAATCGATCGGACACTACATTTGCATGGAATTCTTTAATCTAATTATTACACATCTTAGCCTCCCTAAAAATTTCCTGTTCATTCAGAAAAATTATTGCATTTGAACAATAACAAGTTGTTTATAATTTCTGGCAGATAATCTAACATATCCCAGATAACCATTCAGCCAACCACCACCCACACAAAATATTGAGAGATCATTAAAATCTTGTTAATAATTTTATTTTTTAAATACATTTAATGACTTGAAGATGTGTGAAGTAGAGTGTCCCGTAAAGTCAATATAAAAGTAAAAACATTTTGATTTATTTTCATAACACTGCCATATGATTCCGCTTAAAACTAAGATTTAAATTTGCATTATTTCTTTAACCTAAAAGAACTTTTAAATTTTGTTTGTACACTTAGAGAAATAAACCTGTAGAAATAACAGAAAAATCTACTAAAAATTAGTTAAATATAACCTTGCAGAAAAAACTGCTGAAATTAGCAGATTTTTTTTTCTAAATACTAGTAAAATAATAATAGCAAAAATAAAACTATTAAATTTAAAAAATTTTAGCTATACGCGACAAAGCTACAAAAACAAAAAATATTTCTTAGGCACCCAGGTAGAAAATTACAAAGGGGCCAGCACTGGCAAAGCACCGAAATGGGTGGTATGAGTGCTTGTTAACAGTGCTTTCCCAACAACCAAATGAGAACACCGTTCCACGGTGGTGCCAATGCTTTACAAAGCCCTGGGAAAGCACCCAGAAACATAAAAATTAGTGCTTTCGTGACACCCAAATGCTAACACCGATCCATTTAATGCTTTGCAAAGTATTGAGATAGCACCAAGAAACACATAAATCAAGTGTTCCCTACCACCAAATTATGAGCCCTCTTCACTGAATAATTTTAAATTACTCTAAAAATAGATAATTCTTAGAGTTATTGTATTGTGGAGTCAAAAATTATTTAAATATCCACTCTATTTTGGAGCTTCCTTTTTCAAAAACTAAATAATTTTTCAGGAAAACAAGCGCTGGGAAATCACCCTTTTCAAGCGTTGGTAAAGCGACCAAATTTAGTGCTTTGCCAGTACGTCTTTTTGTTAAATCGCGGTCTTCTTGTGATTTGCCAGTGCTTCTCTTTTATTACCACACATAATTTCTACCTGGGCATTCATGGGTTTATATTTCCACAAAGTTTGGTCAAAAAATATACAGCCAAACAAAGTCTGTAGCAAAAGGGTTAAAAGATATGGAAACTAAAATATTTTATTTTTTCGGGACACGCAAGTTTAAAAAAAAAATTATTTGTGAAAGAAAAAGAAAATATTTTTATGTTATTGGCGTGTGCCTTTTTTAAAGTCAAAACTATTTCGTGAAAATATTTATAGGTTGTTCTATATATTAGAACATCACTAATTGATCGGGGTGCCAAAAAACATTAAAAGATTTTTAAGTTATTTAAAAATTTCTATTTTGCTATTAAATTAATGACAATGTGCACGTAGTTTACATTAAGATTTCAAAGAACAATAAAAATGATTATTTTAAACTTACCAAAATCTGAGAGATTTACTTTCTCTAAGAACGGGTCAGCAACAGGCAGCTGAAAGTATAGAAAAAAATATATATAGTCAATATTTAAGTTCTGAATTTTGATATTTGGAGATGGCTAAGGAAATAAATATTAAAACAAAACCCAACCTATATTTTAACACATTTTTTACCAAGCATAGATTCCGTGCGATTTTTTTTCACAAAACTTAGTGCGATAGAATGGTAGTCGGTTTCGCAGTAAGTTTGGTGGTATAAATAATTAAAATTGAAAATTTGAAAATATGTACGCACTTGAAGGGTTACTATTTTTTTTTATAAAGTTTAATTTTATATTTTGATAATACAAACTTCTGTGAAAAATTTACAAACAATTTGAATTATTTCGTTTTTAGGAACTTTAAAAAACCTGATATTTTTAAATTTTTTTTTAGAAATTGTTCTTTGGCAACTCTAATTGTTCAGATTTGTATTCTACTTTGCTACACTAATAGAAAAAAGTCTGTAGAAATTTAGTTAAAACTACTAAAAATTTGTTAAAAATTACCTTGCAGAAAAATCTCCTGAAAGTAGCAGATTTTTTTTGCTAAATATTCGTAAGTTAGGAATAGCAAAAATAAAACTGTTAAATATACATAATTTTAGTTATATTTGAGTTAAATTTCAGTTAATAAAAAATAAAATCTGTCAAAAATTTTGCTAAATAATTAGTAGACAAAAAAATCAAAGCGAAAGCCGAAAATACGTATTCTGTCTTGCTGGCCTTATCGAATTCTTTCAAATTTTTTATTCTTTGTAATTTACTTGTGAAAATTGTATCATCTTTCTTTAATTTGAAAAATAATTTAAACAGAAAGTGATATTAATTTATGATCTAGTGTCAAACTTAAAAAAACATTCATTTGCCAAATAAAAGATCAACTATACATACCCCTCATTCAAAATCAAAAATTTTCACTGTTTTTCGATTTTTTTTAATGCAAATAAAAATCGAGCCTATTCACTATTTTTTACCAAAAATTTATGTAGATTTTAGCAGAATAGACTGTTATTTGCATTCAACTTAATTAAACTTAAAAAAAAAACGAGTAAAAAAGTTAAAGTCGAGCATGCCGACTACATAATACCCTACACCAGTCTGATTTAAAGCCAACTAATATTTGGATCCGAAATTTGAATGGGTTAAAACAGACTTGTGTCAAAATTTTCTATAAACTCACAAAAAAAGAGAAAATCGAAAATATAGCCCATATGGGCGATAGGTCCAAAAATGGACCGATCCTACCTAGAATCAATAGGCGTTTTCCTTGGGACCATGTGAGTCAACGAACCAAATTTCATTGAAATATCTTCGTATTTGCGACATGCAGCGTGTAAAAAAGTTAATTTTGGGGGGACCCTTATACGGGCACTAGGTCTAAACATGGACCGATTTTAACCAAAATCAATAGGATTCGTCCTTGCGCCGACATAGGTCTGTGTACAAAATTTCATTGAAATATCTTCGTATTTGCGACCTGCAGCATGTATACAAGCAAATTTTGGGGGTACCCATATATGGGCACTAGGTCTAAACATGGACAGATTGCAACCAATATTAATAAGCTCCGTTCTTGGGCCGACATAGGTGTGTGTACCAAATTTTATTGAAATATCTTCGTATTTGCGACCTGCAGCGTGTAAAAGAGAACATTTTGGGGGTACCCACTAGGTCTAAACATGGACCGATTTCAACCAAAATCAATAGGCGTCGTCCTTGGGCCGATGTAAGTCGGTGTACAAAATTTCATCAATTTCATCTTAATATTTGCGACCATTTTCATTTTCAATTAACTAAAAGTTAACTCAGATATAGCTAAAATTCTGTAAATTTAACAGTTTTATTTTTGCTGTTCTTATTTCACTAGTATTAAGAGAAAAAAAATCAGCAAATTTCAGAATTTTTTTCTGCAAGGTGTAGTTTTTAGTAGCTATTTCTACTATTCTTACATGTTTTTTCCCATGAGAGTAGTTGAAAGAAAATAGCCCACTTTTGATATTAAAAATAAAAGCTGATTAATTTTCTGCATATGTGACCTTCTCCGAGAAAAGGGACCTAGTGTGTGAAAATGAAGTTTTGAGAAGAACGCATTTAAAGTTTCATAACGCATTATCACTTTGATGGGGTAAATAAATTTTTATCAGAAATCTAACTCATTTCATCTTATTCTACACCCTTTTAGGTACCAGAATCCACTCTTAAGTCCAAACCCGTTTTTTGACACACTAGGTCCCTTTTCTCAGAGAAGGTCACATATGCGTTTGCTAATTGCAATTCTTCTAGACACCAGATCGTTGCAATTAAAGGAAGTTTTAGTTTTGCATAACAAACTAGACGAAGCCGAGAAGTAAAAATGATTAACTACATGTAATGAGATTTTTTCTGCCTCTTTTGTGGTAGGTTAGGTTCCTGAGGCAGCCGCCATAAAGGCCAGCTCACTTGGGTCCTTTCAAATCGTGTTCCCGTTGTGATACCCATAAAGCCGTTAGGCGACCACATCAGGGTCCGAACCAAACCAGTCAGACCTCCTGATGAACAGACTCATCCTGCCTACGTCGGCAGCAGACAGGTCCGTCAGGTCATCCAGAAACGGATGACCAAAGAGAACATCCCTCCTGTTCGCAAACGCCGGACACTCGCACAGCAGATGGAACGGCGTCTCCTCCTCTTCCTCATCGTGACAGCTCCTGCAGAAATCATTATATGGCAGTCCCAACCTGCGCGCATGCACGCCAAAAGCGCCATGTCCCGTTACCACCGCCAAAAGGTTGCCCAAGTGGGAACGGGGTAACCCAATGACCGTCCCAGTACGGCGGCGGTCATAGATAGGCCACACCTTCCTTGTACCCAAGCAGGTTGGCTCATATGCTCACCTGGGCGAGGCAAGCTCCAGGTAGTGACATTCAACCCGCCGCTTGCTCACCGTGAGCGGTATGCCGCACGTGTGATCGATCTCTCTATCGTGAAGCATCGTCCCGCACGTAGCTAGTTTATCCGCAACGTTGTTGCCATCGTTGTCCCCGTGTCCCGGCACCCAGATGAGTGTCAATCGCGAATGTCTCGCCATCTCGTTCAGACACACCCGGCATTCATGGACAATCCTCGATGTGGTAAACACACCTACTAGGGACTTTATGGCCGCTTGGCTGTCGGTGAACACAACAATATCCTCTGATGATATCCCTTGGCATCTTATCCATAGCCCGCTGTATGGCCGCTATCTCAGCCTGTATAATGCTGCACTGATCCGGCAGCCTAAAGGAGTCGATAATCATCACGACCCTCATACGCCTCCCCCCCCTACTCATCCCTTTTCTGGTATGTTAATTTTAAATCTTTTTTGTTTTTGTTCAGAATTTTTCATTTGTGTATATTGTTTCTTCATTTTTCTTTTAGAAACTTTCACATTTTAAAATGTCAAATGCCTATGTCAAGAATTCTACTAGTCCTATGGGCTAGTGAAATTTTATTCACCTCAAAACTGTCAAAAATTTACCATAAATAATACTTTGCTACCATATTGCACACACCCTTAGAATCAAACTAATTGCTTTAATTTTATCAAATCACTTTAACCAACAATTTTTGCGAATCAAACAATTTAACAAATAATTCAATCGTATCTCTTTTTATTCAATTTAAAATCATTGAGTAAAAGTGTTTATAAATTAATTACTGATTCATAAAAAGACTCACTTTTAATGCTAGTTTATTAAAAAAACAGGGTTTGCAATCGATTCATAAGGTTTGTGATAATAACGTTATTTCAACACTATTTGGTTACGGCATTTGCAGTTAAAAAAGTATACACTGCAACTGCATTTGAATTAACTACAATTGCAGTTATTTTTTATTGCAATTGTAGTTAAAATAACTGCAATATCAGTTACTTTTTTAGCTGTAATTGCAGTTAATTTTACCGACATAATTATCTTAGTGTTTCGTTACGGTATTTCATAGAAAGTTGTCCAAATTACAATAAATGAGAATTTACTAAAAATAGTGCGAACTGTGAATTCCATCATTGTATTATTACTAGGGTTTATGTCCCGGGAATTCCCGGGACGGGATTCCCGGGAATCCCGCCCCTTTTTCAATCCCGCAATCCCGGGAATTTTGTGCGGGATTTCCCGGGATTTTTTTTTATTTTTTTACAGAAGGTTTAGCTATTAAATATTGCAATTTTTGAAGCTAAATAAATTTAAATTTAAAGCATTGAATTGAAATTAATTAAACAGGAAATATTTGACATTAAAAAATTCGATTTAAAATTTAATAAAAAAACATATTATTTAGGCCAAATTGATTTTGGATGTGAGTTGAATTTGGTTAAGTTAAACCGAAAACAAATACTCGAACTCCAGAAAAATTTTGTTTCTTTAAAATGGTGATCTTTGTTCAAATAAAGCAATATATTCAACACTTCAACATCCGTATCTCAGTTCCAAATACTTCCAAAAACACTAGGCTTTTAAAAGTTAGGAATATTTTTGTATTTTCAATTGAGTATTTTGAGGTTTTTTCACTTCAAATAAGTTTATTTAAATTTCAACTGCTATTCCTTTATTTCAATTGTATTTTTTAAATATTATGCAGATGCATTTTCAAATTATTTTGGATTTCTTTATAAGTTAATTTAAAATACAACTATCCAAATTTAATAATTTCTTTTTAAATAGTTGCGGATAAAAATATTCTATTCAAAAGATAGCAATTAAAGTTAAGGAACTATTTAATGAATGTTTTTCGTTCACTTTGAGATCAAATATTATCACATTTTCCTTTAAATTATTTTGAAATTAAAAGAGAGATGATAAAATTTTTACAAATAAATTACATACATAGAATAAAAATTTAAAAAATTCGATAAGGCCAGCAGGATAGAATACGTATTTTCGGATCCTGCTACAAACCCATCCTCTATATTCTATGCTTTTATGGGTTAATAATTGATGATGAACTATTTATTAAATTGAAACAAATAAGCAAATTGAAACAACTCAATTAGACTAACATCAACGAAATTCTTACAATGTTATTCTTATCCAGCTGCTAGAAATTCAACTCTGATCGACAACTTATGAAGCACAGATTTATGAACGACAACGAACTGTAAATTTTAAATGCGTATTCTAAATATTTTTTAACCTACAACATAAATCCATGTTGATAGTAAATAATTAGGCATACGTATTAAATTATATTTTTCACTATATCTAGTGTGTTAAGATGAATAAAATATTATTTAATAATATTCTATGTAGTGTCGATTTTTATAAAAATCTTTAAGAGAATTTGCGTAATAATTTGTGTGAAGAATATTCAATTTTAAACTTTTTTATAAAATAATTCTATACGAATACTTCTGAAAATCTGCACAGAAATGAAATCTTTAGAAATACACATTTTTGGATTCCATATTTAAGAAATACTTAAGCAAAAAATTTATCTTAGCTCTGACTATAAAACTGGTCCGACACAAGTTGGCACCGATTAACAATTCCCATATACCCTAAAAGAAGGGAAGAAATTAAAATACCCGTGTCTTTCACTTTTTCTATATCAATTCGTTTAACCGTTCCAACCGCGATTTAATATTTAGCTAATATATTTCATTTTAAAATTAAGACCGCCTTCCATATAAATATATTACCTAAATAGTAATTCGCGATTAAATCTATTAAACGAATTGATCTAGAAAAAGTGGAAGTCATGCATAATTTATATTTAGCTCACCTTTTAGAATATATTAAGTAGATTTTATCATGGGTACAACCAAAAGACGAACTTTGTCGGACGTTGTTTTAATAGAAATCGAGTTTTTCAAGTACAACATATGTCGGATTTAATTACTTTGTAACGAGCGGGAATTCCCGGGATCCCGGGAAATTCAGAAAAAAATCCCGCTGTCCCGGGAAATGAAAAAGTCCGGGAAAAGAAAAACCCTAATTATTACTCAAAAATCGTCGTCATTTGCTAGTTTTTCACTAAAAAAAATCGTCGAAATGATATAAAAATCGACCGGTCTGGCGCCACTGTGTACTTTTTAAATAAAGGCTAGTCAATACAACCATATCAGATCATGATAATTATCAACAAATACTCAACTAATATACCATATCAGGGAATTTTAGTAAATAAACAAGAGATAAACACATTTAAGATTTAAAATAGAGAAATAACACATGCTGAGATCATTAATTAACAACTACAGAGAAAACTTACCTTTAATGAATTTTCAAGTGGTGGTAATTGTGCAAACGAGGGATCAGAAAAATCACTACGTCTACGCACTAACAAACAACTATGAACAGGGGAAAAGGAACGTCTCGGTGTTAATGTATTAAAAACTAACGGTTGTAATGGTTTCTCATTGGCAGTGTAATGATCATGGTAATGTGAATGACCACTCATGGCAGTAGAAGAAGTTGAAGTCGATAATTTATCGTCATCGGTATATTGCAAACGTTTGTGAGGGGTAAGACCAATGCTATTGCCAAATTTGTTTAAACTACGACGCGATGTTGTACTATCACGACTACGGCTTACGTGTTTCGAATTACGTATACCATCTGTGCTATCATTTTTTAAATAATCCCGATTATCGTCATTACCAACATCATCATTAATTTTTTTATTTGTTAAATTTCTCTGTAAATTTTGTTTTTGTTGATCAATTTGTTGAAGATTATTTAAATCTTCATCGGTATATTCATAATAATGATCAACTAGAGTGGGTAAATTACTGTATTTCTTTTTACGGTAAACCGGAGAATTACTTAACGATCTCGCCTTACGTTGCTGTAATGCGGTTATTTGTTTTGATGTTGGTGGACCGACAGGAGTAATACGTATTTCAGGTACCTGGCCTAGAGAATTTTTGCGTTGTTCCGTGATATTGGGTAAAACAGAAATACGTGGTGGTGTACTATCAAATAATGAGTAACGTCGAAACATGATAAAACAAAGAACTTTTTTCGTTTCTTCTTGTAATCACTTCTTTTATAGCTTTTTTATATTTCGTTGAATTACACAAAACTTTTTATTTTTTATTAAATTATTTGAGCTCACTTTAACACGCTATCTCAATGCTTTTTACGCAAAAAAAAAGCAACGCTCAACATCCGACCACTAGTAGTATTAAATTGAAACTGGTTTTTTTTTTAGCTAACCAAATCGTAAATGAGTAAAGTATGTAGTATTTGAAAAAATATAAACGGAACACCAGATAAACATACAAAAATGATAATCGAAAACGGTGTAGTAAGTTGTCGGAGATGGGGAATTGGAATTTTAAATTGGTACTGTAACTTAATTAAAATAGTGTTTTTTTTTTAGAAGCGCCAGTCCTAAAGACTATTCAACATCCTATAATTTTTTCGCATTAAAAATCCAAAGATTGTATGCTAGCAAAAATTCCAATAAATAATTCACAAAAGCTATAAAGTTCACAGATTCAAAAGTATTTCTTCTATTAAAACCCAAATTAAGGCTCCATTAGTCTGGTAGTAACGGTAATGCCTCGTTTAGATTATCACACAAGTGTGTTATACATGTCAGAAATGTGTTGTATAACGAAAATGTATAATAGTGTGAACACTGTTCGTTACACACATGTCAAAATGGGTGCACACATTTTAAAATACGTTCACACTTTTTTGACAAGATTTATTTTTTGAAATATTTCATAAAGTTACCACTTGTCTCAACACAAGTGTTGTGTTATTCACAAATAAATGTTAAACAAAGATTAAAAACAACTAGTGGTGAAAAAAAGTAATAATAAAAAATAACTGTTTTAATTTATTTGTTGTGTGTCGATAACAGTCTGAACACTGAAAAGATTTTCTTTTATACTTTTTTGACAACCAGTCAATTTCAGTATAAGCACTTGTGTGATAATGTGAACCAAATTGATCGCGGTAGTATCATGGTACCAACGAAGGTCAAAAAGTACAAAAAGAAATAAAATTGTACCATGTTTTCCATCCCTGCGACACAATAATAGTACTATAACTACAAGAGTGAATAACTGAATAAGAGAAAAAGTACAACTGAAAGACAAAAAAAGAACTGAAAGATAACAGAAAACAAATACACAAAGAACAAACTAAAAAATTTACAATGAAAAAGTTCGCTTAAGTTCTTCTACATATATTTATAAGGCCAAAGTAAGTAAAATTAAGTGGGTTATTTTGTAAAACGTTGACTTGCGTTGCTTTGATTTGTGTGTAAATAGTTGCTGTTGTAATAACAATTTGTATGGCAAATATGCGTTTTACAAAATTACCCTGTAAAACTTTAATGTGCAAGCCTCGAACAGTGGGATAGATTAAGATTATCGAGAGTTAAAATAAACAACAAAACTTTGATCAGCCTCGAAAAAAAATTTGCAGAATTGCTGTAATCAGAGCTTCTAAAGAATATTTGAATTATTTGCAACCAATCGCTTTAAGTTCAATCATATGAAATTAACCACTGATGATTTCATCGGATTTGTGTCAATTGATTTAACCAAGAACGGAATTCAATGACCACAAATTTAATGATTTCGAATTCATTCAACTCCTTATTCAATGCTTAAAATTTTATTCATCTGATTGCACTTGATGGTGTAAACAAATATAATAGATTTTTTTTGGCAATCACATAACTTCGTAGGATTTTTAATTTGATATGTCAGACGTAAAAAACGGTTTAATTTTTAATGTATCCTGAACATTTAAGTTTGAAAAATAGGGCACGGATACACTTTGTAAAGGGTTTTCTTTCTGGAGCTATAGTTACTAAATTATAAATTTTTATTGAAAAAATCGGTTGAAAAATGGAAAAAGTAAAATCGAGAATTGTGCAAAAATTTTAACAAACTGGTTGCAGATTCGAAATCAATACCCTCCAATTATTCTAAATCCACTGCAATATCATCCACCTTTTTTTGTAGAGCAGTGTAATTAATTTATAAGATATTACTTTCAAATATTTTAAAACTTCATTGCTATTAAAATTTCTTAGTTTGAATCCTTTATCAAACCTACCACCCAAATGCAAAGCTGTAACTGCAGTGCTTTACAATATTTTACTACTATTGTTTTAATTATGGATTAATTCACAAAACTTTCAAATTAATTTTGTTACTAAACAACAATTTCAATATTTTTTTGGATTTTAAATCTGCAAAAAAATTATTTTTCTGTTCTTTTTTCTTGCAAATCCTTTAACATTATTAAGTATATTATTTATAGAATTATAATAGCCGCATATTCTAATCACTTGGATTTAATAAGTCCCAAAACTAGTTCATAAAGTGCTCACCAGATGGGGTTTAATTCTCCCTATTTTAAAAAGAAGTTTCTGTCCGACACTTTTTTCACCCTAATTTTTAATACCGAATTCGATGTTGAAGGATTTTACTTTAATTTTTAATTATATTTTATACAAAACGGCGATAAATAGTCTGCCTTTTCAGTTTTATCACTTCAATTTATATTTTTACACAATTCAAATATTCCACTGCAATATTTAATATTCACTAATTGGATTTAATTAAATTACTTACAGTAGAGTGAAGAATTGCCATTTCTATTTCAGTTATTTCTCCATGGCCAAGATGGAAAATATGTATTTGGTGAGGTGTAGTTACTCTTTTAATTTTCATTCGTACTTTTTTCTGACATTAAATTAACAGAGTGTTTCACATATTTGTGCTTTAATTGTTATACTTGCTTTTATTGTTATATGTAAACCCAGAGAAATAAATCCAGCTTTTTTTTAATTTAATAAATCCACTTTTTGTATGAAAAATTCTAAATCCAGGTAATTAAAAAAACGCTTAATGCTAACTTTTCTAAAAAAATTAGCTAGACAATCATAAAGATTAGAAATTATACCATAACGATATTTATTTTACACACATACCTTCACTTTTCCTTCCATTTATGAAAATCAATTGTGGTATAAATTCTTAAAGGTTGCCACTGTTTTGTCATGCCATAAAATTAGCGGTAATTTTGTAATTTTTTAGTTTGATTTTTGTTTAAAATTTATTGTGCATTATGTAACAAATTTATATTATTATGGAAATTATGCCAAGGAGTGATTTTATAAAAAAATTTACATAATTTTTGAACTTAACTCAAAGTCAGTAAACTCTTAAATCAGAAAAATAAAAATGTTGTAAAAGCTTCCAATGTATTATCACCCATTGTATATCTACAAATTTTTAGTTGCAGTTAACTAAGATTTTTTGTTGATTTCAGCAGGTTAAATTTATATAGTTGCAATTTCGTTAATTTAGCAGATTTTTTCTTGCTGTTTTTATCGTACTAAAAGCAAACTAATTCTGCTAAATTAGCAGTATTTTCCCTTTGAACTAATTTTTATTAACTTAAAATATAAAATCGCGAGGTTTTGCAACTTTTAGGAAATAAAAATTGATTTCTACAAATTCGTGCGCTGAAGTTGATGAAAATCAGAAGACAATAAGTAAAAAAATCTATTTTTTATTACACGCAAAAAATAAAAAGTGTATAATTGACGAAGTACTTCGGTAAAATACAACTACAAAAGTTTTTTACAAAGTTACGCAATTCAAAAAACTTAGGTAACTTCACATATTTTGAAGTGCGTGAAAATTGAATAGGTCAAAAACAAAGGCAAATTGACAAAAATTAAAAATTGACAAATCTACATGTATTTTTTTTTTATTAATTTACACAAAATCAGAGCTTCAAAGAATTAATTCCCTTTTTTTGAACTGAATTTATATTTTGGGAATGAATTCCCTCACCAAATTTAAGGAATTGAATGAATTCCTTTTCTTTCATTCGATTTATCAAAAAAAAAAGGAACTCATTAATTTTTTCATATTTCCTTCATAAAATTAAATGCATTCCTTCACCAAGGAGTTTATTCATTTCTAGTTAATTCAACTTTTGGTCAAGGAATTAATTCCCTAGGGAATGAATTCCCTGGTAATTCATTCACTTATACATTTAATTCCCTGAAGGAATTAACTTTTTCATTTAATTCCCTAAGGAATTAAATTTTTCTTCTAATTCCCTAAGGAATTAAGTTTTTCGTCAATTCCCTAAGGAATTAACTTTTTCGTTTAAATTCCTGAATTTAAGTTTTTCATTAAATGCCCAAAAGGACATGTCTTTTCACCCAAGAATATAAAATGAAAAAATAAATATTATTTATAAAATTGTAATATATTTAGTTTAACTAATACAGTAAAACTCGCTTAATACGAATTCTCGGTTAATACGAAACAATTTGAAAGTCGCGACGTTTTGCAATCATTTTTCATATAAAAAACATCTGTTAATACGAACTCGGTTAAGACGAACCCTCGTTTTAACCGAACTGTTTGTAACAGTCCCACATACTATATTTCATATTATTCTCCATGTTTAATACGAACTCTTAAAACACAGGGAATATTGTGTATAAATATTTTTCAATTTGACAAATTTCAAACTTTTCACACAGCTATTTTCCTTAAAAGCGATTTATTAAAGCAAATGCAATGAAAGGATTATACAATTTTTTATTCAAATTTTTAATTATATAAAAAATCTTAATTATTTTGCGAATAAGAAAAGTATTTTAGACAAATTTGACCTTGTTTAATACGAACTTCGCTTAAGACGAACTAATTTCTTTGCTCCCCCGGAGTTCGTCTTAACCGAGTTTTACTGTATATCGCTGTTGCTATTAAAGGCTCAATTAGACGTGCCATAACCATAACCATATAAAACAGCTGTTCAAACCAATCTTATGGGCTATAATGTATTCGATTATAGGTGACATGCCATAACGCCATAACCGTAACCGTATATACCAATTGAATTTTGGTTGTCTGCTATGGCGTTATGGTTACGGCTATAGCGTTATGGCACGTCTAATTGAACCTTAAAGGAGGTATACATAGACTTTATTAAAATTCGTTTTAGTTAAACCAATTATACAAATTATCGGAACAGCTGAAAAATAAAGAAATCATTTTAACAATTTAAGGCCTTAAGTGGGCATTAAGTGAAAACTTAACGCAGGAAATTAAACGAAAAACTTAATTCTTTAGGAAATTGAACGAAAAAGTTTATTCCTTAGGGAAACAAAAAATTAATTCCTTAGGAATTAAAGAAAAATTTAATTCCCTAGGGAATGAAACGAAAAAGTTAATTCCTTCAGGGAATTAAATGTACAACCCAGTGTAGAAAATCATTACCAGATATGTTGTTATGTAACTACATACTTGGTAATGGTAACTAGTTACTTTTGTTATTACATTTCTTATTACATTTATATGGCGATGTCGCGAAAAATAATGAGTTGTCGTTACACACCAGCATACGAAAAATCAAAAAATATATCGTTATCTATGTGCTTACCAGTATTGACAAAAATAATAAGTCTAAAAATAGATTTTCAAAAAAATAATTTTAAAAAAAAAAAATTTTTTATTGTATTTTTTTTTAAATAAAATTTGTTGGTGCGGGAATCGAACCTGGGTCTACAGATTGCCAGTTAACAGCTCTACCATCTAAGCTATGACGACATGTAATATTTAATAGATAAAAACATAATTGACCTGCACACAAGTAAGCTTACTCTCCAACATACAAAAAATCAAAAAATATGTGGTTACTATATCCTTACCAGTGTTTAAAAAATATTGAGTCTAAAAATAGATTTCAAAAAATTTTCAAAAAAATCTAGAAAATTATTTTCTATTTGAAATAATGATAAAAGTAAGTCATTATCAATAATTCATTATTATATGTTTTAAAATAATGCAGAAGGTAAGTGGGTGTCATTACTGGTAGTCCAAAAAATAATGATATGTCATTACCGTTTCTACACTGGGAATGGAATTAATTCCTTGACCAAAAGTTGAATTAACTAGAATTGAATGAATTCCTTGACTTAAAATCGAATTAACTCGTGTTGAGTGAATTCTTTAGTGAATGAATTCTTTAATTTTAATGCTTAGGTCAGGGAATTCATTCTCTAAATTTGAATTCTTTGAATTCATTCACAGGAATTAATTCCTGTTTATGTCTTATTAATGGATTCATTCCTTGAATTAAAAAATTGAACTAAATTTTTGGGAATTCATTCCAAAAAGGAATTAATTCTTTAAATCTCTGCGCAAAATACTTTTTGAAGTTTTATTTTACCTAAGTACTTCGATAATTATACGGTTTTTTCTTCCATATAGGATGAAATATTTAATATATATGCCAAAACATTTTCAATTTAGTCCCACTGTTCAAGGTAAGCCGGTTTTTTGTAGTGCTTAAAAATACAAAGGTCCCCCCCCCACGATGAACACATTTCTTAAACGCAAGATCTTAAGAACTTTGTTAATGTGCACCCACATCTTATTGTTTATTTATCTTTATTTATATACATACTTAAATATGTAGTTCTTTATAAAAAATTTTTAAAATTATGACTCAAAAATTAATCAATGACGTAAATCTTTTTGTATAAAATTTACCAACAATATATATCGATTGCCATGCAAACAGTATACGGTATACGTGCAAATAATCTTGTCAAATATGTTAAAAAATTTGTGAAATTAGGTAAATTAGAGAGACACACAGACAGACATTAGCGTGAAATTAATCACAATTGATGAAGTGCAAATAAATAAATACAAGCGTAATTAGAAAAATAAATTGTTTCAATTCAAGAACAAATGTGTTGAAAAAGAGAGAAAATATAAAAAGCTTATCTTTTGCTCTCAACCTAAAGGATACTAGTGCCATCTATATTATAATTTCAAAACAAAACATCTTTGTTTACAGTTATGTCTTTATCATTTCTATGTTCTGTTATTTAAGAAGCTTTTATTTACAGAAAGCTTTAATTTGTTCAAGTGCAAAAAGTTAAAAAAAATTGTGTTTTAAATGTTTGGGGTGTTAGGAAACATCATTCATTTGTTGAGAAAAAAAAAAAATTGAACAAAAATACCTACTACGTACATTGATGAGGATAATTTTAAATATCCAGTTATTCAAGGATTTTATAATGAACTTTTTAATTTCAATAAGCAACGGTTCGAGGTTATTCATAAAATACGTATTAGACATAACAAGACTAGGGGAATTTTAAAAAGAAATATCTTCTAACAAAGCAAGTGGTTAATGCAAAAGTAATTGTGATTTTAGTTGTTCGACCTTTGCCGTTGAACGGTTAATGTATTATTCGAATAATCGTTAAAATGGATAAACCCGAATTGCCGAATTATTTTTAGGGGTTTTAAGTAGAAAAACTAAAAAGTCTCCAGGATGTGGATGGGGTTTCCTCAAAGAAAAATTTCCGACTTAACTTTACTACCACCTACCGGATCAAGATCATTTTTAAGTTTTGAAATTTTACGTGGTTATATTGAATGCAACTTCTTTATTTAATTACCTTTATATATATTGTCTGTTCGTCTGTCCGTCTGTATAAGTATTTTTGTGCGCCCGCTACAGGTCGTAACTATTAAGATATTTTTATGAAAGTTGAATTTTTGAATGAATCGTACCAATTCGCAAGAACAACTCAAGGCCTAATTGATAAACCAACTTTTGGGCGTCTGACCCAGCTACACTGAGAGAATTATCTGCATGATATTAATAATTTTTGCATAAAACCAATGAAGTTTCAGTGGAACTAGTCCATTGAAACTTTTCATTGCATTAATGCAATTTTTCATAAAATGTGAAAAATTTCATTTTATTCATTAAAGTTCCATACACAAATTTTTCATTTACTTTGTGAAGAAAACTTCATTAGTTTACTGAAAAATTTCATTAAAACGCGTCCCCAAGTAAAAAAAATTGATATGGAGCCATATGAAGTTATATTTAATTATATATAATCTTTTATGTAATTAGATATAATTATATCCGAAAAATGAGAACGTCTTATTGTATCATATTGTATCGAATTGTATACAATTGTATACAATTTGGTACAATTTGATACAATTTTATGCAATTCGATACAATTGTATCCGAATTTTGTCCTCATCCAATTACATCAAATTATATCTTTTTGTATAAAATTATATAAAATGTTATAAAAGTGGACATAGTTTGATACAATTATATCTAAATATTAACCTTATACTTTTTATCATATTATATAGGACCATATCTAACAATATACATACAAAAATAATTTTTTTAAATAAAAAAAAATTTTCAATTACTTGTAATTGTAATTGTTCTTTTTTGAATTGCAATTACAAATAATCGGCCTGATTACGAGTGTCGAATTTGTAGTCGAAATTTTCGACTCCATATAAAATGATTTTGTATATAATGGAAATTATAAAGAAATGAAACTCTGATTGTGGATTTTTCTTAAATCTGAGTGATATATATGATAAATCCAATTGAAAAATTGTTCAAAAGTTGCGTTTTTAGTGAATTTTCAGCAAATTCGACTTAGTTTTGACTACGACTACGACACTCGTAATAAGGCCGAATATGTAATTATAGATGAGTTTTTTTTCAATTACAATTACATGTAATTGTGTAATTGCATGTGTAATTAATTACAAAATGTAATGATTAACCCCAGGCCTGCTGGAGATCTTATAATTTCGATAAATCTTCCTTTACTTTTATCCAGATTTATCATGACAGTGCAATAAACATGAAAAAAAATTTCTTTTAATTTAGTAATTTTAAAATAAAGTTAACAACACTGAAATTTTAAAGTTAATAGGATTATGATATACAACCAAGATATAAGAAATCAGTCAAGTGTACGTTAAGCTGCCTACACACTAGGGAACATGGTTGAGGGAACAAAAAATATCAAAAAATTTTGTAAACACGAAATGCACGCTCTCAACACGCACACCACACAAACGCAGTCACACATTCACAAAAAATGCTCTCTTTTTTTAAGTATGTTCCCTAGTGTGTAGGCAGCTTTATAGTATAGAGAATTTCGTATTAAAGCTTCAGTGTTGTTAATGTTATGGGTGCGGTGCGTAAGCCATTTTTTAATCATGCTCAAAAAAAAAACCAAAAAAAAAAACAAATTACTCACGCACGAGCATTTCGTTTTTTAAGGTTCAATTAGACGTGCCATAACCATATAAAACAGCTGTTCAAACCAATCTTATGGGCTACAATGTATTCGGTTATTGGTGACATGCCATAACGCCATAACCGTAACCGTAAATACCAATTGAATTTTGGTTTTCTGCTATGGCTTTATGGTTACGGCTATGGCGATATGGCACGTCTAATTGAGCCTTTACTCAGCACACATGATTATATTAACTTACTTATTAAACTTACAATCAGAAAATTCTCACGCAAAACAGTAAAAATTACTAAAAGCATATGATGTAAAAAATAAACTCACACACGAATCAATCACGGGTTATTCTTACTCACGCTCACGCACGAATCACTTAAGTATAGTAATTATTACTCACGATCACGTGTGAATAACGTGACTCACAAACATTTCGTGTCACGCGCCAACCCCTAGTAATTACTAAATCTAAAACTAGTTCAAAATCATTAATAACATGAAACCAAATATAATACAATACGGTTTTATATGGACCTTATATATTTTTATATAAAATCAATTTAAAAAAATTGCCTATGTGGGATGATATATAATTATAGATGATTTTATAAAGAACGTTATAAGTTATATATGGGTTCATATTCGTCAATATATAATCATAACTAACACAAATTATAAAAGATTTCTTATATGGATCCACATAGTTTTATATTGTTATGTATAGTGTCATACTAAATTATATATAAACGTACATGTAATTATGTCTTTTATATGTTACTTTATGTACTTATATATAGCACATACATATATATGTAGGCCAATGTGTAATAATATAAAATCACATATGTATCCATATTAAAACCTTTGAGGAAAAAATATCTAACATATGACTATATAAAAGTATATCTGCTTGAATTTAAAAGCATATGTGGCCATATGTAACTATAAGTTACCATATGCAATTACATAAAATAATATATGATTATATCAAAACTTTTTTACTCGGGTCCAGAAAAATTTTCTCTCTGTAAAAAGAAAAAATTACGGTTCGTCACACACAAAAAAAATTAAAAACGAGTGAGTTACGAAATTGATAATATTAATTATATTTTTGATTGGTTTTGCTCCTATCCACAATTCAGAAAATATTAATTGAAATTCAGAAAATATCAATTGGAATTAAGAAAATATATACACTAAAATTCAGAATTTCCATTTGAAATTGAGAAAAACACCCAATTGAAATTAATATTTCTATTATAAATTCAGAAAATATACACTGAGAGAATTATCTGCATACTATTAATGAATTTTTACTTTAATTCATTTAAGTTTCGCTAGAATTCGTCCATTGAAGCTTTTCATTAATTAATAATTTCATAAAAATGAAGCTTTTTTATAAAATTTAAGAAATTTTTCATTCACTTTGTGAAGAAAACTTTATTAGTTTAATGAAAAATTTCAATTGAAAAAATCTTTGCGGAAATTATCAATTAGGAGGCTAATTACACTATGCGACAGTCAAAATCGGGATGGGATGAAACCAACGGGAAATGTTATATCGGTCAAAAACAAGTTATACGTGTCCCGGCGTTTCGCTGGGTAACCCCTAGGAATCGAGATATATCTTTTTTTTGACATAACTCGAGAACCACTAGTCCGATTTTGCTCAAACAATTTTAAGAAAATTAAAAATTATAATTCCTTTAATCTGTTCATATAACGTTTTTCTATATACTCAACAGTTTTGCCGGTAAAAATAAATGTTTGTTACCGCTACCATAAAAATCAATAACCTTTTGTTTATTACTTTTTTTTAATATTTTGGGCAAAAAATATTTTTTTCTTCATACATTTATTTTAACCGGCAAAACTGTTGAGTATATAGAAAAACGTTATATGAACAGATTAAAGGAATTGTAATTTTTAATTTTTTTAAAATTGTTTGAGCAAAATCGGACTAGTGGTTCTCGAGTTATGTCAAAAAGAAGACCACCAAAGCTCAAATCGATATATCTCGATTCCTAGGGGTGACCCAGCGAAACGCCGGGACACGTATAACTTCTTTTTTACCGATATAACTTTCCCCGGTAGTTTGAACCCTTCCCGATCACTGACCCCTACCATTTGTCTCACAGTGTTATGTATCTTGTTAACGACACACGATAGTGAAATGACAACTAAATAATTATCGTTTTAATGATTGAACTCTATTTATAAATCTCAGAAGTTATAATTGCAATATGACACCTGGAATAACTAAAAGTTTATCACTCACATTGCTGAAACGATAATGATTTAGTTGTCATTTCACTAACGTGTGTCGCTAAATGGATACATAATTAGGTAGGGTCCAGAAAAATATCATTTGCAAGTCAGGAAATATCAACTGAAATTCAGGAACACATCAATTGTAATTCAGAAAATATTAATTGAAATTCAGAAATCATCAATTCAAATTAAGAAAATATCAATTTAAATTCAGAAGCCAAGAATTGAAATTCAAAGACAAAAATGTCTACAAATTTTCAAGTTTTAAAATCGGATGAAGAAAATCGAATGTTATTCCCAATCTGGGGCCAGATCCCCGCAGTAGTAAGCGTTCTAAATTGTTAAAAAATCACGATTTTAAAGATCAAATAAGAGAACACGAACAACTATTGTTACAACTTTAACTCATATTTGTAATAAAGAAACTAAATGCTTCACCTCTAACCTGGTTTTAATCTTTGTAATGTTTTAAGTAACAATAATTGCTATCGAATAACACTCGTTCACGACTGCGGTAATTTGCCCCCTGATCAATAATGCGAATGATATATTGAATTCCCAAATTGTCAGTCGAATGAATAAGAAAGAAATCGAATAAATTCGTAATTCAATGATTGATAAAATCGAATGAGATAAATTGAATTCTCTAAAAGTGAATTTGATGGAACGAATTCGAAGTAAATAATTCCCTGCGATTGTTATGAAGGGAATTCAATTCTATTTAAAATAAAAACTGAATTCGATTTTTAGGGAATTCATTCAAAAGGGAATTCATTCTTTGAAGCTAAATTTTAATTTCACTGCTGCACAAATTTAAAAAAATTGTTCGCCCCAAAACAAAAATAGTTGATATTAATAAGAATTTCATTCGATAACTAGAGAAGACTAATAACAGCCAGTTTTATAGTTACAACTAAGATCGATTTTATGCTTAAATATTTCTTAAGTAAGAAATTTTCAAACAAAATTTCTAATTTAAGAAATATTTCAGAAAAAGATCGATGGTAGTCCTGACTGTAAATCTACCGCCAAAAATATATATATATATATATTAGGGTGGGTCGATTTAGCAATCGATATTGCGTACTCGATTTTTCGAAAGCTTTTAGCATGGGGAAAAAAAAGTTCCTCTACGACATATCAAAAAAATCATTTTCGAGGCTCCCAAATTTAAATTTTTTGCAATTTGCTAATAAATGCTAGATTAGCGCCATCTTGAGGTGGCGTTTTGAAACAACTAATAAAGTTGTAAACAATATAACATTACAACCTTTCCAGAAAGGTATTACTTATGAAAATCGGATGAAAAATGTGGCAACTAGAGGTAAAAGAATATAAGTAAAATTATTTTCTGCCTGATGATGAAATTATGATAATGATGAGAAATGATGATAATGATGTTGATGACAACAAGGAGAAAATAATTTTACTTATATACTTTTACCTCTAGTTGCCACATTTTTTATCCGATTTTCATAAGTAATACCTTTATGGAAAGGTTGTAATGTTATATTGTTTACAACTTTATTAGTTGTTTCAAAAAGCCACCTCAAGATGGCGCTAATCTAGATTTATTAGAAAATTGCAAAAAATTTAAATTTGGGAGCCTCGAAAATGATTTTTTTGATATGTCGTAGTGGAACTTTTTTTCCCCCATGCTAAAAGCTTTCGAAAAATCGAGTACGCAATATCAAAAAATTCTTATCCGTACAATTTGACCCGCCCTAATATATATATATATATTATATTATGTCCTATGGTTCCATTATGAACAAAGGACCATTATTTCGCTATAGTAGAAGAAAAAATTCCAAAAATTCCTAAAATAGTGGCTTTTTTTAAATTTTCAGTCACGAATTCCTCAAAAATGCATTTGTTATAAGAAGATTAAAATTTATTCAGTTCAACTACTTTTATTCCAAAGAGGATTGTGGTGTGCAGCGGAGTTATAGAAAATTCTGCTACGTATAGCATACATCGCCTTATATTTAGCAGATTGATCATTCTTATAGATCTATTTTTTGTAAATTACAAATTAACTTACCCCTCTTGAATCTCTAAATAATATTGCAGCATGATGTGGATCTAGTGTACCATCACCACGTAAGCCTCGACTAGCAGCACCACAAGAGGCACGACGTTTCTCTAAATCAGCAGAAGCACGTCGCATATGAGCACCTTAAAGAATTAATTAAATACAAACAAAATTAATACCTCGAAATATATCATACACTGTTTAAACATTTACACAGTAAGATAAAAAATATAAAATCATAAGCTAGCAAGTACCAAGTTTATAGTTTCATCTTACCCTTTAAATTACCTTCTTTCACAATTTTATCAAATATCTTATAGGTAGCACCACAATCTTCCAATATTTTATTGGGACGACTAAGTGTGTTGACATCTAAACTCTTTGACCGTATACGGAAATTTTCCTGGGGATCATTTTGTGGTGAAGTACAAACACTACTTGCGGTATTGTCATGGGATTTACGAGGCCAAATATGTACTTTTTTACCAAAATGTTTTAACATTTCCTGTATTGAATGATGGTTGTGCTGATGATGCTGATGATCCTTATCTTTATGTTTGTGTTTATGCTCTTTGGGCGAAGATGTCCGAGAAACGTTATCATCTTCATTAATACTTAGAGATTTAACAAAACTGCTAGCATCAAAACGACTGTGTATAAAGTTTGGACCACCGCTATCTAGGGAATGAAGCATGTGAGGTGGTGTTGAACTGTATTCGTCGAGTGAAGCTGGGGCCGCACCCACACGATGAAATATAGAATTAATGCTGGGACGTTCTTGGCGTTGTGTCGATGCCCCCGAATATGTGAAATACTGGTGATCATGTTTACCTTCGTAAATATCATCCAAGTCGTGTGGAAAGTAACCACCCTGAGTGGGCGGTGAGTTGTTATAGTCAACATGATTAGGTTTACGTAAGCTCTGTGAAAAATAAAATGAATGTTTTTAAAACTTTGCTTAAGTCAGTTACCCATGGAAACAATTACTGCATCTTTTCAAACTTTTTTAAGCTAAATTGTTTAAAAACGTACAGTTGCATTTCCTGTTTATTGAAAGATCATAAAAATATCTTACACCATATACTGCTGGACTGTGGGATCGTTCAAATATACTGCGTTTTGAGGATGGTGTACCTTTACAGCTACTACTGTAGCAGCTGTCATAGGAACTACGTGTACCATTGTTTGTTGGTGAATTTCGATAGTGATTTGTTATGGATTTTTGTGTGTCTGGAACCGGTTGTGGACTAGATGAGTTAACCAAACTTTCAATAACTTTGTCTGGAAGAGAATGTTTTAATTACAAAATGTAACTTTTTAAATAGTTGGGAAGCGTGTGACAAATGGAAGAAGTGGGATATTTTTCAAATACGGTATTCTTTTGTGTTTGGTTAGTGTTAGGATGTAAATTGCCGCTTCAAATTAAGCATAATTCGGGAGACAAGAATGGATAATTCAAGGATGTTATCCTAGTTGATATTAGCTTATCTGAGTGTGGAAATTACTGCAAATTTCAAACGAAATGACTTGGGGAGCAGAATTTAATTTCAAAGTAAAAATCCGTTGGTCAAACACTTCAGCCCTGCTGTTCGTAGCTCTCCACAAACAAGGGTGCTAAGCGGATATTACTTTTAAACTACATCGTATGAAGTGCTCCTAATTCAGAAACATGGGAGTAACAAAACCAGTTCTCAGCAAATTTTTCTAACCATTACGCTAACGGCTAACGGACTTTATTTTATAGAACATGGGCTTCCTTTGGTCGTTTTAGATTACAGTGTCGAATACAGTTTTCAAACACTGCAGAATGGGGACATAGCAGGTCAGGAGAATAGCACTTGGTGGAAGATCTTGACTTCCTTTAGGATATCTTACATCCAATAGTAGTTGCCTGGCAGGAGGAGTAAATAAAAGCGATCTTTTTGCTTGGGAGATTTATTGATGTCAATATAAAAACGCGATGTCAGTTTCTTCATCGACAGTCAGGGGAGATGAAGCTTCTCAGCAAGCAGCATAAGGTGAGACTGTGCTGGGTGCCTGAACACAAGGATATTCTGGGAAACGAAAGGCGAATGAGCTTGCTAAAAATGGCGCTAGCTTCCCAATCGAGACTGCGGATTTGGACGTTGATGCTCCACTCTCACTTCGCTATGAAAGTATAAGACAAGACAAATAATTGGATATGTAACTTAGATGAACAACTTCAGGAAGTAGCATGCAGACAAAACTACTATGGCATGAAACAAAGGTAAAGTAAAGTGAGCTTCTAGGTATGGCTAAAGGAAAACTCCGAATGGTGATAAACCTTATTACGGGTCACAATACTTTACATGTTAAGACTTGCAAGAATGAACGGCAATACATGAAAAGATGATGCAGGAAAGCTGTGGAGGACAGCTTTCACTTTTTATGTGAATACCCTGCACTATCGTCTAAAATATTTAATATTTTTGGTTCTTATGTCTTTTAGAAATTTCTAGACATTCGCGGAATGAATCCCTTAAATCAAGATGTTGAATTTGAATGTATAATTGGAAGCAGTGCTATGTAGAGGAAGAAAGAAAACAGCAATAATAATGGACCTTTCTGCGTCTCTAAGGGCGGTGGCCTATGTTATCATAACTGCCGCATCCCTAATAAGCTAACCTGACAATAGGATGGATTTCTAACCCGAGTTACAAAAGATTAAACGAAGATAAAGAGAAAATAATTAAACATATCCTGAGTTGTTTATCGGTTATTATTCCAATTTGCGGCTTTAAGATTATACCAGATTTTTTTCACACACAACCCTCACACTGGAAGTTGCGACTTTGGTCGAAACATTTTCGGTCATAATTCCCACAATATTTGAGAATTCTGTATTATATCAACGAGCATAGAATCTCAAGAGTACGCATGCATCTCGACCTCTGTTAACTGGCTCTGGCCGACATTATTAGAAGGGGATATGTTAAGTTTTATGGTTAAATTTTAATAAATATTAAAAACTGTTTCAATAAATATGCATAATATGAAAAAATATAATAAAAAACTAAACCCATTAACTGCAATTTAGCTTCTTGAAATCTTAGACAGAGCCAGTGAGAGAGCGCGTAACAGTATATAAGCGACTTGCATAGAGTCTGATTATATTCACCGAATACTTTGCTAAATAAAGATATATTGGGGGCCGAGCTTCGGCAAAACTTAGAAATTTTCCTCTCCGTGTCATGTCCAATACAGGCGTCGCTGATAAAATGTTTTGGGCATAATCTTAATAGAAACGGTCAGAATACTTATTGATAGTTTGTCCGTTTTGGAAACGGTTATTACGCCCATCATCAAAAGTTTCCCGGATATAATCCCTAAACCGGATTATGTCTGTTTGGATTATGTCGCAGCAACAACATTGATTAGCACAAGGAGCCGCAACACCACCATTAGTCCAATTCGCGGCCGTAAAATTTTCCTGCCCAAGAATATTTGCAGTCAATGTGCAGTAAGGTTAAAACTTTTGATGTTTTATAGCCTACCCTAGCGGTAAACTCCATAAAAAAATATTAGGAAACATGATATAACTTTTTCGCAGTTTCCAAACAAGTTTCCGCATAAACCTTCTTAAAATTCGCAATGTATTTTTCTTATTTCATCAAACTAAACACCAATATATCGCCAACATTTTAATGTCATTAAAGCCAAACGATAGTTATCGATATTTAAGGAAACTTTAAAAAAAATACAGACTTTTAAATTTGACAGTTTCCGCGTATTTTGGTAAAAATATATTAAAACATGATTTCGCGATATGCACATAACAACGACGAATACATCACGAAAACACTTTTACTTTTTAGAAATCCTTCCGATTTTTTCACAAAATGATCCGAAATAATGGTTTTTATTATTAATATACTATTGCCCATTACGTGGTGATAGGTAAAACATTTTACAAAAAAAAAAAGTTATAACCCTAATGTACAGTTACTTAACGTACGCATCTCAGAGAAAAACAGTCCTTGATAATCGCTGTGAATAAATCGTTTCGTGTGGAATTTTCTTTCTTGTTAGGGACTTACAGCAACTTAACTTTATAAGAATTGCCTACGTTTTTAAACCTATACCAAATATCTGCTCTAAGAGGAAATTCGTAGCCGCTTTGGAATTATCTAGTTTCATTAACATTTGAAGGCTCTTTCTCAAATCCCATATTTATCCATTGTCACACAGTTTATCTCCACAATCTCTTTACTGTTTTACTTACCCTGCGACCAATTAGGCGATTTAGAATTGGTTGAAGAACTTGAACTCGAACTTGAATCAACGCTACTCAAGCGCCTGGTGCCTTTTGCCGAACCATATTCCGTTGATGATGAATTAATGCTGACACTATCACCTCCATAACCACGAGCGTAGGAGCTTTGCGCGCCGCCACTATTTTGCCAACAATCTGTGCTCAGCTGCTTTTCAATAGCATGCTGGCGGTATAAATGGGTTATGCCATGCATAGTTGAAAATTATATTATAATTAATTAATATCTATGTAATTATTTTTATTTAATTAACACTATTAGTGGTTTATTGAATTTAAAAATAATTTTTTTTTTAATTAGTTCCGAAGTGTTTTCAAAAAAGTCACATTGTTTTTCACTTATCTAAAAATACTTTAAGAGTAAGTATTAATTATGCACTAAAGTTGTTTCAATACTAAATTTTTTACAAAATATTTATTTATTTATTGTTTATAAAAGTTGCTTTTTTTGTTACAATTCTCTCACACATTCACTTTTACTCTCTCATTTTGATGTGTTGTTTTTTCAATCTCTATGTAAGAGCTTTTTTCGGTGTAGATTTTTGGCATATAACTGCTATTTTTCTTGGCAAATGGGAATGTTGTTTTTTCAAATTCTCTTGTTGTTTTTCTTCTTTTGACACTATCGCTACTACTTATGTAGAAAGTACAAGTGTAGGAGGCAGAGGGTGTAAAATAATTACTATAATAATATTGCAACAATAAAAAAAGCTCCTCAGTAGAGTAAAAATTGCATGCCTGTTGCAATGAATATGATAGTTGAACGGCCTGTAAATAAGTCAAAGTCGTTTGTTGTGTTTATGTTACAATTTTCTTTAAATTTTTGTTTTCAATATTTAACATACATGTATGTTGTTTATCAAATTTATATATTTTGTACCGGTTGTTTTTATTTATTTTTTTCTAAACTTTATTAATAAATTAAGGCATTGTCTAGTCGTAAACTGAAACGTCAATGCTAAAATTTTTATATAAAAAATTTTTTTGAGCTTAATGTGAATATCAATTGAAATGTGTGATGTTTTTGTTAGAAAGATAACTAAAGAATTTTTTTCTAAATAAACAACAAGTAACTTTACTTGAAAGAGAGCAAAATGTCAGGAGACATAATTATGACCAAACACATACATACTTGGGATTAAATCATTGAGGCATTACTTTTTTATATAAATGCCAATGCTCTGGCATTACCATTTAGATGAAAAAACAATGCCTCAATTGTTTTTACCCAAGTATGAGAGAGACAACACACTCAGAGAATCATCTGCATGATATTAATGAATTTTTCCATAAAACCAATGAAGTTCCTCGACCATTGAAACTTTTCATTGAATTAATGGAACTTTTCATAAAATGTTGTGAATATTTTCATTTTATTTTACCGTAGATTTTAGTTGATCTGAAGATTGTTACAATGGCTCATATGAATAAAAAATAGATATTACTAATAGGGGGAAATACAGGGTTTTTTAAGCAATTACTTCACAAATCTAGTCTGCTTGGGAGTAGACTAGAAATTTAATTTTTTAATTTTCGTTTACATTTCATGCTATTCTACCAACCGATTGGTAAATTTGGAGTTAAAAGCCATTCCTAAGCCCAAAGTAATTACTTCGAAGTAATTGCTAAGTTTTATTCATATGAGCCAATGAGTGTTATTTTTGTTCGGTTTTAAGATCAAATATGACAAATTCTCAAATATAATTCACAATTTCTTTTACAACAAATAGAGAAACACTTATGAAAAAACCAATGTTTAATGCAATTCCAAGTGCTACCAAGCACTATCATAATATTGTCTTTATGGTGTTCTCTTTATTCATTTTATTTGAAGTTTCATAAACTCAACGAAAAAGTTTCATTAAAACTAGATTCATAAAATATATAAAGGTTTTCATCAACTTTAAAAAAAATTTTCATTTACTTATTAGTTTAACGGAAAATTTTACTAAAACACGTCCAGCAGAATTCTCTCTGTGCAAGAATTTACTGAAAAACTGTTTAGAAAAGTAGTTTCTTATACAAGATGTAGCAGAATCTTTTCATAAGGACACTAAAATACATTGTAGTTTTTTTTTATTTAACCTTTAGAAGTATGCAATATTTCTAATTTAGAAATTTTCCTTTAATAAAAACTCCTAAAACTATGTAACACATTTTAAGCCTACTAAAGTATACTTATATACTTTAAGTGTTGTGTCTACACCTACTTAGCCGGGTATGCCTTTTATGTATTGCTTTCTTGTGGATTTTTATGTACAATTTTCTGGCTGTAGACACAAAGCTTAAAAAACTAATCCCTTACAAGTAAATATTATTTATAGACTACACTCAAATAAAAACAAAAAAAGTCAGTAAAGTGAGCTAAATGTTGCTGTGTCGGCAAATTTTTAGTTAGGAGCGTGCTTACAAAAAAGTTGTTAATTTCAGCAAAAGGGGTTTGCTGAATATCAGCGAGCTTATTTTTACCAAAAAATAGCAATTTCAGCAAAAGTTTTGCTAACACTTAGTCGATTGCAAATGCAAAAAGTTCTTGCTAAAATCAATAAAACTTTTTACTACTACGAGGGATGCTATTTATATTTCGGGAACTGGCAACACTAATGTCAATAGATAAAATCTGGCCACACCACATTTTTTAGCATACACGTACTCACAAGGTTTTGATGTACAAGTGATATTTGTTTTGTTTACAGTGAGTTAAGAAAATCAATTTGGCCCAAAAATGGAAATTTCAAGAGAAGGTTTTCGTTAGATTATTTTTCACAACTTTTGACGAGGATTATCTCAACAAGAATCTGTCGATGAACTCAGTTCTTTGTATGGCGATAAAGCAGCATCAAAAACCACAATATATCGCCGGTATAGTGAATTCAATCGTGTGGTCGTAGTTCGGTTGCCGACGAATTCCGTGAAGGTTGTCCAAAATCGGTTGTTGTGCCACAAAACATTGATGCAGTGCGTGAACTGATAATGCAAGATCGTCATGTGACATATCGTGAGATAGAGGCATCCTTGCACATTAGTTCCACTTCAATACATTCGATTTTGCATGAACACTTTGTTGTAAAAAAAAATTTGCTCTCGTTGGATACCCCAATCGCTCAAAAAAGGCTAACAAAAAGGCTCGAAAAACTACTATGACAAATGGTTTGAACGAATGCAAAAGTGTATTGATTATCAAGGGGAATATTTTGAAAAACAATAAAGCCATTTTCATTTAAAAAATCTTTGTTATTATTTGCTATTCCCGAAATATAAATAGTACCCCTCATACTAATAGACTGAGAAAAAAATAAAAAAAAATTGTAGAAAAATTATACTTTAGTCAATTTATTTGCTAAAAATTTAAATCTAGAAATTGTGTAGTTGTTTTTTTCTTAATTATAATTTCTGTTGCCTGTACTACAACCGCACAAGCCGCGACATCTTGTCTACATCATCTACATCTTGTGTATCTGGTAGTCATCCACGCTATAAATTACACTGTGCTAGTTGAAAAATTCAACAAGCGGGGACCCGGTGGGTAAACTTAATTCGAGTACGCTGAATCCAGTAGTGCTAGCCGTTTTTTTAGATTAGCTCTTGAAAAAAAGATATTTGTGTTTGAAAATTCTGGGTACAAGGACTCCAAAAAGCGCGAATTATCTAACTTTTTGACCATTCATTTTTACCCAGGTTATTTGTTATTCCCCCAGTCACACTTCGAAATTTTCCATACAAAATTGGACATTTTTAAATTTATTGTTTGTAGTAAAAAAAATTTTTTTTTTGCAAAAGTACCATGATAAAAGACAATATCATAACCCCTTAAGAAATGATTTTTTAAATTTCGTGGAGAAAATTTTCTTCGGATTAATAGTACTTCAATCAATAATCCTAGGAATTTTTTATAAATTTACCGAATAATTCACACTATAAAAACATTTTATCCACTCTTGAGATAAAAACAACTTTGTTTGCACAAAATTTGTTAATAAACCAACATTCCTAATAATTTAATAAAATATGGCGTCTTATCCCTAGAGCATAACAATTTTCTTATAAATTAATGTTAATCTAACAATATTTTTTTTATTATTGATCTTAATTGTTAACCATCAATTTTAGTTGTCTTTTTTGTACATTTTTTTTCACAGTAATACAAATATTAAAGGTCATATGAGGTTGCCACAAAAAATTAAGACCCGAACAGAGCTAAAAAGCTTTGAACACTCACTTATACAACTGTAAAAGAAATTTAAAAAAAAAGAAAGAAAGAAAAAACTTCACTAACTGACGGCACGTGGTCCTACATACACACACCCAGACACAATTTTCAAACACCCTAAAAATAGGCTACATAACATGTAACAGTAGTGTGTATGTCTACTAAAAACCATCCTCAATGAATGAGTTTTTTTTGGGAGTAACATTTCGTAGTAAAATGAAAGTAAAAGTTTGTTGTTTTTTTGGCGATAGTAGTAGCAAGAGTAAGAGTAGTGAGTAAGAGAGTAGTAGTAGTAAGAGCTGTGAATTTATATGTATATATGTATGACGCAAATGTTTGTGAATAATGTATAAAAATCCAGCTTATTTTGCAATCTGAGTGTTAATGTTCTATTTCATGGTTATTTTGCAGAATTTTTAATACGCAAATTGTTTTTATTGCGACTGCATTTTTATGAAATTTTTTTAGCATAAACTACATTTTATGGTGAAATTATGACAATCCCCTAAAATCATATAAACGTTTCTTTATAGTTTTTGAAATCCTTAAAATATGCAATTAAGACCTCTAACATATACTATTTTATGTGTGAAACATGCTGCGGTATGAGTTTAAGCTGATCAGAGTGAATCGCGGCGTATGTTACCTACGCATGAATCTAAATATAATTTTCTTACAACGAAGGTATACCAATGGGTTCTCTTCGATCTTAATTGAGATTAATGATAGTGTATGATTAATTTTTTTCTTCATAAGCATGAGTCAAAAATTACTCACGCCCCCACCTCTACCTTTTTCCAAATAGTGTAGGGTTATAATTATACACAAATGTGTTTAAAAAGTTATTATCCCGATTTTTCCGATATTGGAACGGATGGATCGGGGTTCCAAAATGGCGATCGGGTTTTAATTTCCGAATTGAAACGATTTATTGAACCACTATATAACGAAGATTGAAACAACTACGAGGGAGCAATAAAATTTTTGTAATTTTTTGACCTTCAAAACGCTGTAAAAAACGGAAGAAACTGAGCCAAAGTTGGCTTTTTTCCGGGAATGAACAATATACAGATTGAGGGAAAAATTATATAGGTACAGTGCAAGACTAATATATCAAAATATGGACCGATTTTAACAATTTTCAATAGAATTCATCTTTGGGTCAATACAAACTTTCCAGCAAACAAGAGATGCAAACGCAATAGAAAAATCGCTACAATTAATGATGCAGATATACTTCTCTTTTAACAGAAACACTAATGATTTTAACATTGAGCTGCCGTAGAAGGAGAGTACACCCACCTTAACATTTTTTAAGTACTTTTGAAACCAGTGCCAAAAAAAAACTCGATTGATATTGCGGCCTCAAGATAACAATCTTCTAGACCTCTACCGCTGATCTATTTTTTATATGAATGTTGACTGGCATAAAAACACCAATTTGCCATTGCGAGATATTGTGTGTTATTCTCTTTAATAAGAGTTCTTATTAAACAAGTGCAAAAGGTGCACTGCAATTCAATATTTTTTCAGTACTTTTTTTTACAAGTGCGTAAAAAAGCAACTTTTCATTATTTTTATTTTATTTAATTTTAAAAATTAAAAAAATATTGAATTTAAACAAATTAATCATATTAAAAGATGTATATATATTGGTTCCGCCAGGACGCGAACCCGCGATCACCTGTTTGAAAATAAACTATATCCAAATTACTTCTTAGGATCACTTTTAGAGAAGCCATGCTTTGGAAGCAATGATTTTTTGGATGTTGTTCAGAATTGATTCTAAAAAAGCTGTAAAAATATACTTATTGCCTGGGAGGCAATAAAACAAGTAGTTTGTAGAGCATGACTTCCATTTTTTTGCTGGGTTACGGCAAACTTCGTTCAATTATCTGCAGAATTGCAAACTATAGTTTAACTAAAAAAATGTATACATGGACAGACGGACGAAAAGTAATACTGTGTAGATTGGTATACTATATCGGTATACTATCGTTCCAAATACCAGCAAAAATTTTATATACCCTGTTCCGCAGACTGGTGTAGGGTAAAAAACTATTGTATTTTATAGTATATAAATCCGTTTCACAATTTCAAACTATATTTATATACTGAAATAACCACAATCTATTTTGTAAAAATAATATTTAGTTTTCTTATCAGAAAAATAAGAATAAAGTAAAAAAAAAAACTGCAGTAAATATTTTTTTTTTTATAGAAGAGTAAATTAATGTTCCCACTTTAGCAAACATATACAGTGGAAGACCTAATAATTGAACGCAATGGATTTGATTTGATTACAGTTGAACCCCGATGTCTGCTTCTGCTGGGTGTATCCAAAAAAAAATTCAAAGCAAAAAACTTAAAAAAAAATTTACTAAATTTTTTTTAAATTGTTTTTTTTTGTTCGCAAAAACCTCTTAAGTTAAATTTCTTTTATTCAATGTAAATGTATTCCTGATGATGCTGGAAAATCCGCAGCGAAACGTCGGATTGGAATAAAAATGAAAATAAATAGTCTTTTTATTTAAATTTCAATTTTAATGACCTTAGAAGCCTGTATTTAGGAAGATCTAAATAAAACGTAGAAAAAATTTCTTTTTTTCAAAAAACATTTTTCCCGTTTTTTCGTAAAATGAAAAAATTTTTTTTTCGAAAGTTTTTTAAATCAAAGAAAATGAGTAAAGAAAAACCAAGACCATTAAAATTCATTTTACCTCCCCACCTGATTTGCGCTGTCCCAAAAACGGGCGCAAATCGGGGTCTGTCTGTATTTCATATAATAGATAAATAGATAATTTTAAAAATTCATTTAGAGCCTGTTGAAATATGTATCATTGTTTAAAATAAGAAATGACAAAATTGTGACAAAGAAAATTGTTGATTAACGTGCCTATTCCTACGAAAAGTCTGTATTCCCCTTGTCTTTGTTGTTGGAAAAACACAACAAATTATATTTATTAAAATTTTTGTTTGAAAACTTCAAAAAAATTAAGATCTGGTATCGACACAATCATAACATCCCTATCAAAAATGGTTATAATATAATATTATATAATTTGATCGAATCATATCTAATGGAGTGTGGTTAATGTACTATCATATAAAATTGTATGTTATTTCATCAATATAAACAAAATTATACAACTTAGATCTAATAACATTGGGTCATTTTCCCTATTAAATTATATACAATTTTATATGGTTATATATGGTTTAACAATTTATATATACTTGCAGACAATTTAATAGGGAAATTGACCCAATGTTATTAGATCTAAGTTGTCTAAATTTATTTATGTTGATTCAATTATATACAATTATATATGATATCACATTAACCACACCTGTTTAGATATAATTGCATCAAATTACACAATATTTTATTAAAACCATTTTTACTAGGGATTGATAAATAAAATTTTAATTTTTTGAATTTTATTGTTGTTTTGTATGGAAAAGTTGTGACTCTCACTTGTGACAGCCACAATGAGTCACAAGTAGGAATAGGCACCTAAATTTATACTCGTACGAATTAAATATTGTGATGAAAGCTTTTTAATTACTTCGAAACTATCCAGCAAAAAAAAATCAAAGAGTAATTTTAAAAGCATGACTATTTTATCTACAGTTATAAAAAAAAGTTAGTACAAAAGTCTGCTAAAAGCGTTCTGATTTAATTGAACTAATTTTGCTGTTATTTGTCTTAAAATTTGGGATTGAATTAATATTTCTTGTACTTCAAATTTAGCATAAAAATAATAATTTCATCCGTATTTGAACTAACTTTGCATGCTAATTTTTAGTAATTTGTGTTCCTTAATTTTACAAAATTTTCAGCTCACAAGGATATTACAAATTTTTCTCCTCTATAATATATCCGAAGGTGACATGAAGGTCTGCGTTAGCAGTCTATCCTTGTAACTCAAAATAGCGTAACTAACATAATTTAAAAAATAAAAAAAAAAATTAATAAATAAATTTATTAATTTAAAATGTTACTGATGGCCTTTTTGGATTGTAGCTAACGTTATAAATTATAATTAACTTGTGAGATAGAGGATAATCCAGATTATATTATAATTTATTTTCCCCACATCTCAATTACAATATTAATAATTTATTTATACATAGTAATATTATCACTTTAATTAATAATTAACTTCAATATTAGTACGAGTATACATAAAAGTACAATTACATCGATTACTTTCTTTACGGCTTCTCGTTTAACAGCGATTTTCTACTAAGCGTTTTGAAATTATAGCACAAAATATTAACAAAGATCAGAGAAACAAAGATTAGATAGTTAAAGTGAAATTTTCCTGTTTCCAAACAAAGTTTTTGTAAGGAACCTAAGGGAACCTAAAAGGTTTAGGGCCAGTATTATAGTTAGCATTTAGTAGGATTTTTGATTTAAGTAAGAAATTAAAAAAATTCCTACTTAAGTAAAATTTAAGTCCAAAGACCTACTAAGTGCTGACTATAATGCTGGGCCTTAAACTTTTACATTGACCAAGTTTTAATAAACAACACTAAAAAAATTGTCAGTAGAATCAAAGGACAAAGGCAGTTAAAACAAAGGTGTATGCAGTTAAAATCATCACAAAATTATTCATCTGACGCCTTCGACAGATTATTTCTCATAAACTTCATTTAATATACTCAAATTTCCATACACTCAATAAAATAAATGTCATCAAAAACTATTTTCAAATAGATTATGAATCATTTTATTAAGTTTAAAAAACTTTTTATTTAAATTACAATATGAAGAAAACTTTATAAATTCACTGTAAAATGTCGTTAAAGCTCATGCAATAAAATTCTTCTCTTTGGAGTGTGGAAAATCTGTTGATTAAAACTGAATTTAGTTAAAAGTATTTTATCCATTTTAAACGAGACTTTGGTGTATTTATACTCTAATAGAAGAAATGGGATATGTGTACTCGTACACATTATAATTAATTTATATATAAAAAAAAAAAAAATTAAATTAAAAACATATTAAATAAAAATAAAAAGTTCAACAAGGCAAACAACATGACTGATAAAAGCCTTGGCAGGGGTACGAAAACATATGACGATAGTAGTACAATATGATTGTTAAAATAGTACTCGTTTAATAAAAAAATTAAAAAAAAAAGTTTAAGTAGCAAAAATGTTTAATTCGAATTTTTTATACCCAACACAGTAATATTTTTATCCTCTACCAGATGCGAAATGTTGAAATACACGTCTTAGACCCCATAAACCGATCTGGAGATGTCTGCTGTAAGTCTGTTCAAACTGCCAGGAAACGCCAGCGGGGTTTGTAATTTTTTTCAAGATTAATGAACATCTCCCGAGCAAATTGGTAACACATATAAACAAATTTGTCAGTTACCACATGACAGTTGTTTATATATTATTCAGTAGCTGTTGTTTTTAACGGTAACTACAGTTGTTTCTCTATGTCAAAATAAAAAAACAACTAGAAAAAAAAACCAACGGATAGTACTGCATTTCGTAACCGTTGTTTAAAGCAGTTATTTTGAATAAACAACTATCGAAAAAGTAAATAAAATCAAAAAAGTAAGTGCGGACACAGTAATTTCCAAGCATGAATGTACAAATTCGAAGTTGATATAGCTACTTCTGTAAGCAGAAACTGGCATTATCCTTCAATTCGCGGATATAAGCTGTAGATTGAAAGACATTTATTATTGTATTGTATTAATGAAGGATTTAGGTACATATATCGAATTTTAAAACATTTTAAAATTAAATTCTATGTAACTTAGCAAATTGTTAAAAACAACTATTGGAAAAATTATTTATAATTTTAAATTACTATGATAAATTTAAAAACCGTCGATTCTAAAGTAGAAGGTATTTTAACACTCTAACCGGCAAGCCTGTCTCAAGGCGGTGTTTATAAAATCGCCCACAAATGCGTTAAATGAGTATTTCATAATTTGAAATTAAGTTATTCCGATAGAAAACAAAATTTACTAACTTTTTGTAAACTCAAAATAATTTGACAGCTATAACATGACAGTTGTTTGTGTAGTATCACTAGTTGTTGTTTTTAACTATTATTACAGTTGTTTTTCTCCTAAAAAATAACTAAGAAAAAGTACTGTATTTCGTAACATTTGTTTAAAGCAATTATTTTATATATTACAAAAAACTATTTAAATTTTTGCATTAAAAAATACAAAAAATTGATTTTTCGGTCTTTCTACATCGAATCAGATAGTTAATTTGATTGTCTGATGTAATGTTTCGGTTTGTGTTTCTTATTGCACACAACTGATGAATGGAGTGATGCCCAGGAAACAATTGTATTGTCCATAATGAACATGGTCAAAGCAACAAAAAATAAAATCTATTGTGAAAATATAATTAGATTTTGGACTTGAGATAGAACAATATTCTAACTATTATAATAAATAACTACCACAAAACAGTATTTTGGAGTAAACAGTTATTTTTGTTAGTTATTTAAAAAATAAACAAATTTTATTTGTTATTATTGATATATTCTTAGTTTGCAAATATTTTGTATTTCTGTTTGGTTGTCAGATCTAATAAAAATTCATCCCTGATGATGCTGGAAATTCCGCAGCGAAACATCGGATTGCAACTAAAGTTGAAAATATATAGTATTTTTATTTAAATTTCAACATTAATGACCTGGGAAGCCTTTATTTAGGAATATCTAAATAAAACGTAGAAGAAAAAAAAGAATAAAATTTTATTGTTCCTCCACTTTTCTGTAATCGAAAGAAATAAATTGTGTTTTTATTAAAATATATTTTTATAATACAAAAAAAAAAATAAATTGCTGAAAAAACAGTAGTTTTTCTTTTTTTTAACAATTTTGTCAGTTGTTTTAAATTGTTTGTAGTAAAAATGAATCATTTATTTTTTTTCGACTGGATTAGTTATTTTTAAATAATTTGTTAATTATTTTTCAACATTTAAAAATAACTACATTTTTAGTTATCGCCTTTATAACTGCATATGTGACGCGCAAAATAGAAAGGGACCTAAGGATAGAAAGGGACCTAAGGTCAGGAGAGCATGGGATCGGTCTCATTCGAGCTCAGATGTTGTACACAAAAAAAAAAAATTGATTTTTTACCCTTAGGTCCCTTTCTTTATGCGCTGTCACATATACCTTTGTTTTAAATGTTATTTTCAGTAGATTCTACCGATAAACTTTCTGAGTGTAAAGAAATTTTAAATTAAAATTCTGGTAAAATTTTAAAAATTAATATTTTCAAACAAAATTTTCATAAATCTTAAAAACATATTGGTTGACTAAAAACTGTTGATAATGAACATAAAGTGCGCCACGAACATACAGAATTCCATTAAAATTAAAGGACATCGCCTTAACTTGAAAAGGAATAGACGAATTTTTATGAAATTTATCAGAAAAATTAATGTTTTTCGTTCGATGTTAGATCATATATATTAATATCTCTTTCTGTTTAAATTATTTTTCAAATTAAAGAAAGATGATACAATTTTTGCAAGTAAATTACAAAGAATAAAAAATTTGAAAGAATTCGATAAGGCCAGCAGGACAGAATACGTATTTTCGGCTTTCGCTACAAAGCCAATGTCAGAAAGAATATATTTACTTGTAGTAGCAAAGCCATCAAGTTGAATAGCCATCAAGAATAATATAACATATAATACTCAACTAAAGATGCTGCTTTGCTAAATTTTAAAAGTTCGGAAAATCGTAATTCGTCTAATATTCTTAAGTAAATTTAATTTTTTAGTGTTAATTATATTGGTAAGAAGATTAATTTATGCTTAACCCAACTCTTTTTATGCATTAGTATTCGAAATTTAATCTAAGCCTATTTTGGCAGGCAACAAAATTTTTATTTTTTTCGTGCTGAACACATGGTATGTATAAATTTCATTGTAAAAAAAGCATAGACCAGTTAGGGGGTTAAATCTGTATATACCCCCTATTCTAAAATAGACTTTGTCTGCTGATAAAAATATGTTTAAATACATAATCATTTATTTTTTAATAATTGCAACAACAAGAAAATTTTAAAACAAAAACATGATAACAGAACAGAGAAAAACAAAATATCATGGAAGGTGGGTTTCTATGGGGACTATTGAGGTGCAAATGTGATGTGGAGGCATGATTTATGGCTTTATATAACATTCAAAATCCAAATAACAACTAGCCCTCCAGGGCTTTGGAAGTCTAAATACAATTTAAGCCCAATTTAGATGAGATCTATCCCTGCAAACATTTGGAAGATATCTTTCAAGAAGATACTAAAGCGATAACTTATATTTTTCATTTGAATGAAAATAATCAAGTAGTATTTCGAAATTGTCTTCTTTTTATCATTTGGAATATATTTTAAAGATATTTTTTTTTGTCATAATTTTTTTATGCTGATATTGCGGCAATATCCCCTTTTTATCATATGGAAGATAAACACAATTCGTTTAGAATTTTTGAAAATGTTGGAAAAAATAATATAAAATTTTTACAAAAAACCATTATAAGAAATATTGGAAATAAATTCTTTGAAAAATAAAGATTTGGTGTGCGGAAAAACCCGGGTATGATGGTAAAAAAATAATTAATGTTTTTGTGAATAGATTATGCATGCAGATATTCTTTTTCAGAGTTAATAATGAAAATTATAAAACGTTTAGTTTGTTTCAAGGAATTAATTTAGCGATATCACCTTTTTATCTTCCAGGCTATAAATTAGCGATATACGATTATCTAGCGATTTCGCCGATTTATAATTCAGAAGTATCACTTTCGTATTGCTTGGGAGGAGTATCGCTATAGAGAGGACATTTACTACCGAAAGGGGGATCTTCCGCAATAAGAATATGATTATTACAGCAATTAGGTTTTTCTTCCAGGCAATAAGATTGCGAAACATTTTCGTATTGTAATGTTTGCAGGGATGGGATGTAGGCCCTCATGTAGCAATGAAATATATTTTTATTTGCGACCTGGAGTTTGATTACGGGACATCGTCTAATCGAATCAAAATGTGATACTGAGTCGATCGGTACACCCCATGAAATTTTTTTACAAATCAATGCTGCAGCAATGCACCATTGGAACTAGTTCCGGAACCCGTTAAAAGGTGGGTCCAGTATTTTTGGTAGCTACAAACCTCAACACAAATTTATTATTTTCTATCCACGCAGTGGTGTAGGGTATAAATACCCTCTATTTTGAAATAGGAGGTATGTATATGAAATTTGTATATACCCCCTATTGTAAAATACTCGTACATAGATAGACTATGTCTACAGATAAAATATTTTTAAATATATAGCATATTTTTTTAATTATAATTGCAACAACAACAAAATTTTAAAGCAAATACATGATAACAGAACAGAGAAAAAAAATTGTTTTGTTTTAAATCGATGACAGGTCTAATGATAAACACTTTTGTTTTTATTAAATTTTTTATTAATTTCTTTTTTAATTTTTGGTCTACAAAAACAAACAATACCTACACTGAAAGAATAATCTGCATGCCATCAATGAATTTTTGCATAAAATCAATGAAGTTTCACTGAAACTCGTCCACTGAAACTTTTCATTGAATTAATGAAATTTTTCATAAAATGTTGTGAAAAATTTAATTTTATTTATTAAAAGTTTCATACACTCAATGAAAAAGTTTCATTAAAACTCGATTCATAAAATGTATGAATTTTTTTCATAAAATTTGAGAAATTTTTCATTTACTTTGTGAAGGACACTTCATTAGTTTATTGAAAATTTTCATTAAAACAAAATTCTCTATGTGTAGATTTTATTATTTTGTGAGATACAGTGCCCGAAATGCTTCATTACGCCAAAAAAAATAAAAAAAAAATAATTAAACAATTCCATCCACATGATAAATTGATATTCGAAAGATTAAATTGTAATTTTCTTAACAAAAATCGCGTAAAAATAGCAATAACCTTTGTTTAGTCAGTTTCTGATTGGACATAAGTACCTACGTACACTTATAGAAATAAATCTGTAAAGATAGCAGAAAATGCAAACAAAAATTGGCTAAAAATTACCCTGCAGAAAAAACTGCTGAAATTAGCTGATATATGTTTTGCAAAATACTAGTAAGATAAAAACAGCAAAAATAAAACTGTTAAATTTACAGAATTTTAGTTAAGTTAACTTTTAATTAATTGATAATGACAAATTATTTTGTTAAAATCTTCAGAAAATTTTGCTAAATAAATATTAGTGGACTAAGAACAGAAAAATAAACTGTATTTGCTAAAAAAACAGTAAACTGTTGATTTCAGAAGGTTAGAATTTTATTCGTATTAAAAAAAAACTTTGAAAATTTTAATTTTGTATGTGATTTTTTAGTATACTAATTATTTAGCTAAAATTTTTTCGCTTATTTTAGCCGGGTAAATTTTTATTCTCTATTAACTAAAATTAAATTCAAATATAACTAACATTTCCCGGGTAAAAATCTTAATATGGTGTCATACATAAGTATATCTTTTTTGATAAATCCCCATATACAACGACATACAACTTGATCCGAAAAATGGGTCATCTACATGTGTCTAATTATATCAAATTAAATATAATTTGATACAGTTTGATCCGAGATTTGTCCATATCCAGGACATCAAATTATATCTAATTTGATATAAAAATATCTGATTTTATAAAATTTTTTCTGATATTAGGCATACTTTTTATGCATACCAGCTATTAAATTAACGTTGAAATGTCTATGGTTTTAACACCCAAAGAAGACCCAAATTTTAAAACATAAAATAAAAATTTATTTGAATACTTTGGCTTCTAAATCGTACGCATCATTTTTTAATATGATTTTACATGCAAAAACATCACGTGAAAATTATTTGGCTAGGAAGTAATTAACTCTGAATTTGCAGATAACTAATTTTGATGTTATATTAAATTAAATTATATTTTTAGTACGACGACACATACAGTGTTATAAAACTTAGTATCAAATCATATATAATCATATCGATCACTACATATAATTTGATTAGTTTTATAAGGCTTATGTAGTTATATATGGAGTCAGATTTGGGGATATGTAATAATATAAATTACCTTACAAAAAATTCGTTGAAAAAATAATATCAGATGTAGTTGTATATAATGAAATGTGTCTTAATGTGACTCCATTCATTGTTTTTTACTCGGGTTTGTATATTTTTTCTATTTTTCAAAAAGCAAATAAAGTTTTCTCCACGAAATGTTAAACTTCAAACGATTGTGTGGAGGTCTATAAAATTACACTTATAGAAATATATAAATTATATAAATTACACTTATAGAAATAAACATGACAAAATAGCAGAAAAAGCTACTATTTTACCGAAGTACTTCGTCAATTATGCACTTTTTATTCTTTGCGTGTATGTATTAAAAATTCTATAAATAAAATAATACGTTCCACAAAATTTATTTAAAAACTTAAAATTTTTTATGTCGTGAACTGGGATCGAACCGGCGACCTTCCGCTTGTCTGCTCATGTCTTTTCCTATCGGCTAAACTCAATTTAAATTTTTTTAGTGAAATTTAAAATTTCAGTTTTTTCAGGGTGGAACTTTGAATATTTTTTTTATCAATAAAATTATATAAAATCAATTGTGTCTTTTAATTTGCATCAATAAAAAATTAGAAAAAAAATTATAAATGTCTTTGCTGAGATTTAAACTCCGTCTGCTAAGACAATCAGGCTGTGTCTCTCGCCCCTGCACGACAAACCTTTTCAAATAAAGCAACACGTTGGAGAAGAGATACAACCTTGCGGCTGGGGATTCCACTGCGGGGAGAAAAAAACAAATTACATGACTGCGGCTGCGGTGACGGTTCTGGTGAGGATTGTTTTATACATACATTCATACATTTACTTTATGTGCATGCACTCAGGCGGTTTTCATCGCCTCTTTCGAACATTGACAATTTTTATGGAAAATGTTAGCCTTTGTAGACGTGTGTAATTCTTATGGCTGAATTTTCGATAGAAATTAAGAAGAGAGTGACTTAACAGGGGTCGAGAGAGTTGGTACCTCTTTTAAATTATATGCTCGTTGATGCAGTGTAGGTGTGGAGAGCACCAGGGATGGGAAATGAGGTTTTTGATTCGGTATAGAACAATTTTTAATTTTTTAAAGATCATTAAATTCAAACGATAGGCTTATTGAGTTCGAAACTAATAATAAATATGAAAAACAAGGATTTTTCAAAATAAAAGTTCAATCGTTTCAACTTTTCCATCTCTGAACATCACCAAATAATGGGATTATTTATTGAAAATATGGCAAGATTGAAGAGAGTGTGCGAATTAAAATATTCGTGTATGAGCAGCGCTGCCCACTTTGACGATTTGTCTCCATTTCGACGATTTTTTAAGCAAAATTTGATGACGATTGGCGATTTTCGTTTTTGGTTAAAAAATGTGTTGTTTTATTAAAAACCACATAAATAAATATATTCAAAATAAATTTTTTACGCAATTCCAGAAATATACATATAATTTTTTTTTAACTATTAAACGTTGAATCCTATAAAATTTGTGTTTTTCATAAATGCAATAAATACAATTTTTATTAAACTTCGTAAAACGAAATGAATTAAAATTTTTTAAACAGAACCTGTTTCTTTTGAAACAGATTTCAAATAATTTTTCATGAAATTAGTTCGACAAATTGTAAAATATGAAATTACTATTTTAATTCCGATTAACCCTCTAACCGGCCTAAGCTTTTTTGCAATGAAATTTGTACCATGTGTTCCTCACGAAAAATAAACAATAAGTTCCTCTACAAAATTTTTTTTCGTTGCCTACTTTAGGCGATATGGGCCAAGATAGTTTAAGGGTGAATCTCGAAAACTAGCGCATAAAAATTACTAGGTTTAGGCACAAATTACTTCTCTTACCAAGATGTAATTGCAATAAAAAAATTACATTTTTTGTGCTGTTACTTAAGAGGATGTAGCGATTTTCGTTTTTCGAAAAACGCGAAATTGAGCGAAAACGCACCAAAACTTCAATATATATTATTCAAATTTATAAACTTAGCTACCTATACCAAATATATTCTTTTTGCCAAATTTCAGAAAAATCCCTCCATTCGTTTTGAAGTTAAGGCGATGTCCTTTAAAGGTATCCTTATGGGATCCTGTGCGTCGTTGAACCAAAGTAAGGAACTTTTTGAATAGCTTAAGCTCCAATCTTACTTCATGGTCACTATCAATTGTTTTAGTCAATTTAAATATATTTTTCAGATTTTTGAAAATTTTGGTTGTTTTAAAATATTTAATTTTTGAAATTTTACGAAATTTTATCTTTGACACTTTCTCGCTTCCAAACCGTTTAATGTATACAAACAAATTATTCACAAAAAATTTAATAAATTTTGTTTTCTGTTGAAAAAGCATAATTTCTTATTACAAAATACTCCTTTGGCGAATTTCTGGTCAATTTAATATAACCCGCCTGGAGGCGGGCTTGCCGGTTAGAGGGTTAATAAGTTCTTAAGGATATACAGTGGTGGCAAATTTAATAGGAACGATTCAAGTTTTTTCTAATTTTATTTTCGTTGCCTTTATTTTTAAAGATCAAAATAGTGGCTAAATTCGCCCCGAAAGCAAATATGTGGTCTAGAATATTGTGCAGAATTTTAACGTAATGTCTGTTTTTTTATTTTGTCACTTGTTTTAAGTACGCGTGGCTTTCAATGAAAGATTAGCGATATCGAAATGTTATCAAATTACATAGTAAAATTTAGCGAGTGCTGATCGGATCTATACAAGCTGTTAATTTTTGGAAATTCTGCAAAATTTCCTTAAGTCTTGCATTATTTTTATCCAGAAATGGTTACGATAGTGTTTTCAGAAATGGGGAAAAATTATCTGAACTTTAGCGAATATATTATGGAGTTGGCGTTAATTGTAATTTTTGACATTTCAGCATGAAATTACTGCAATTTTAATTCGAATTCAGCGTCAGATACTCTATTAGACTGACAAATTTTCCTTCTGGAACATTACCCAAGTTCTTTGTAATTCTACAACTTCATATGTTACTTTTCAATTTAGTTTCACAATTTACTACTTAGTAAAATATATAATAATTTTTTATTGTCTAGTAAAAAAATTCTAATAAAATATATACTAGAAAATTGTAAAACTTACTTGAAATTTAAAACTTACGTAAAAATTTCGTAAATTTCAGACATGTTTTCATAGAAAAATAGGTTTGTTGTTGATCCCACTTTAAATAACATTTTAAAAGCCATTTTAAATTTGTTTAGAGTTTGTTTTTGTTTCTTTTTTTTAAATATCGAAGCAATACCCTTAAATATCAATCATCCTTCTTAAACATAAAAATCACGTTCAAGGTAAATTGATGACCGAGCTTTTTTAATTTCTTTTTAATTTGTTTTTTTTTTAACTGTTTTTGTTTGCCATTGCTTAAATATACTTTACAAAGAAATTAAAAAAAAAAACTTTTTAAGCTCAAATTACTAAAATAAATATGACATGGCCATATAGTTAAAAACAAAAATTAACAATTTTTTTTATTATTTAAAAGAATTTAACACATCAGCACTAAATAACTGGGTATTATAAACAACAAAATACATAAATATATCAAATTACTTTTACGTCTTTTATATTACAAATGAAAGTAATAATAAACAAAGACATTTTTTTGTATGTTTAAGTCGGTGGATTTGGTAATTTTTGAAGTGCTTAAGCATCCTTGACGTAGGCTATATGACAGATATATTTTTTTTTTGGCTTTCGTAGGTTAGTGACTAACATATTTGTCATCCTGAGGACAAAAAGTCTGTTTGCATAGATATTAACAGTTAAGGATTTATGAATACAGGAGTATTCCCCATTGCGCAGGAGTTTTTCATGCTTCAAATATTAATACGCATTAACTTTTGTTTTAAGAAGGAGAATTATATTAAAGCCTATTCAAGGGCTTATACATAAGCTATATTAAAATCTATATAATTTTTAATATTCTATAGATTTTTTCTTCCCACTTTTTTTTTAATTACTGTTTTAACAGTACCTACTTATTTCAATGTTCTTAAGATTTCCTGTTATGACAGTGAATACACTATGATTTTCATAGCATACTTTTAGGCTTAATGATAAATGTTGTTTTATTTGTCACAAATCTGTCTTTATTTTTTTTTATAATTTATTATAACGTGACATTTTTTTTTATATTTTCAATCCTTTCTCTTTTGCATACATATTTATAGTTAGTCCTTTAAAAGCTATAAGTATTAGCCTTAAGCATTTGCTATTTTTGATGTGACAGTATTTTGCAACATATTGTTTCAATGACAAATTGTGATGTTTGAGTTAAAATTAATATTTTTTTATTTAATGTCTTATTATATTTTTACACAGAAGTTAAGAGGTAAAAGCAGTAAGGCACAACATAAAATTGGAAGTTTAGAAAGAAGTTAATGGGGGCCAACAGTGAAAGACGAAATTATGTCGTTGTCGTCATACTTAATCAAACACATTTAGTTGGTTTCTGACAAATTTTTTATCAATAAAATGTTGTTTAAAAATCCCAAAACTTGTTTAACGAATTATGAAAAATTGATTGATGTAGGATTGTTCCTATTCGGATTTTATTCTTTCGTAAGGAAATCGTCAGAGAACGACGGTTTTACAATTTTTAGAAATATTTGTTATGTTAAATTACAAACTCAATGAGAATTTCTTGTTCGGGTCTAGCGGCATTATTTATGATTTCAAATATTAAAGAAAAAACAAAAACACTAAAAAATTACCACAATTTGCTCTGTCATCTTCCAGATCTAGCAATGTAGTGACGTTTATTTACAACCAATTATAAACTCACAATATTTTTTCCTTAAAATCTACCCAATAAGTACATTAAAACAACTGAATATAAGTTAAAAAAGGACTACCTAATTTTAGTTTAAAACAATTGAATTTTGTCGTTTATTTTTAATTGTTAATTAACTGGCAAAAACGGTAAAAATAAAAGATTTCTCGTTTATTTCAAAATAAATTATACTCATTTTTTTTAAACAGAAAATTTTGACAAAATATTTTAACTCATAACCAAGGTCCGTATTTTACGTATTTTGTTTATTAATTGACTAATAGAAAAATATAAAAAATATATGTACGAGTATTTGCAATTTAATTACTTATTCAATTGAAACAACTTTACTGATTTACTTATTAAATTCATACCTTTTAAACTTTAACGGTAAAGTTAATGTGAGTGTAGAAAATCATATATTTTCTATAAGTGCCAGTTAAAACTTGAGAAAAAATATCTCTCAAATACTAAAAATTCTTCATAACTAATTCCATGGAATCGGTTCTAGTATGGAGTTGGCAACTGATTCTTAAAAAAAAAAATTCCTGCAGAACAGTGGAATGAAAAGTATTTCAGAAGGTTTTCATTACCAAAATTTAGAAATTTAGAAATTAGAAAATTTGTAAAAATCATTTTAGAATCTTTCTAAGCCTATAAAAATTGTATTTATAAATTTGCAGTAAAATTCTTATGATATCAATCTTAAACGTATTAATCTATTTACTTCTTTTATAATATTTGATGGCTTTTAAATTGTTTTTTTTTTTTTTTTTTACAAATTGTACCACAAAAAAGTTTAAAATAAGTAAATAACCCCTAAAATAATATTTATTATTTACTTACTTAAAACTTTTAAAGTTGATCAATCTAAGAAAACACACAATCAATATAAATATTTGCTAAAGAAATATATCTATAGGGGAAAATAATGTATTGTGCCTTATGAAGTCAATAAGGCACAATATATTTTTTTTCTTCTGTCTTATGCCCTTCAAATTTGTTTTGGAAGAAGGTTAGAAAGTTTGATTGATCAGGTTTAAAATAGGAAAGGAAAACATGTATAACATTGAAATAAAATAAAATATAGCATATTTTCGGGAGCACGTACTTATTGCTTTTTTAAGGATAGACTAACCCCCTGTTTTTATAAAGCGAAAGGAAATATTCCTTCAGGGAAATTATTCCGCTCGCTTTATAAAAACAGGGGGTAAAACTCCGGGGAGGCCTCCTACTGTGCATTGTGTTAGAATTTGCAAAAAAGGTTATGGGAGGGAGGAAAGAGGGAGTAGTGTTTGTGGATTTTTGACTTGAATTTCTCTATATTGTAAGTAACAGGGAAGACCTTTGCGGGGAGTTTATTCCTTATATGGCTTGTACGACTAATAAATGAATTTTCCCTATAAAGCACAAATTAATTTTCAAAATTATTATCCACGATAATGAGTTCCACGTGAAAAGTGCACAGACTTTGTTTTCATAAAAAATTTAACGTGAAAAACAACTTAGAGTAGAGATACAACCTTGCAACATTGTAAAGAGTGTGAGAATGAAAATATGCGAGAAAACGCAGAGAAATTAAATTAAGTTTTAATTTAATATGTGATAGCGCATAGAGAAAGGGACCTAAGGGTAAAAAAATAATTTTTTTTTTTTTTTGATGTGGACAACATCTGAGCATTGAATGAGACCGATCCCATGCCCCAAAAGTGTTCCCTCCCAGAGATATGCGCGTTTTATGAAAGTGAAGTCGACGATTCTAAGGTTATGTGAATGTTCGTACTAACAGAGTGATATTCACGATTTAAAAGAATTATAAATGAGTATTTATTATAATTCACAATTAATAATTTCAGAAAATAAAAGCTTCGAAAACCGCGAACAAAATTGATATCAAACTCATGGAAACAGCGCGCTAGGTAGAAAACAGTAAAAACCAACTACACAAAAAAAGAGGTAGGGACGACCTTCGCACGTTTTCAAGGTTGACCAACACGTTCCTGACGTCATGAGATGTGTCGCTTTCAAATGAGACCAATACCAACACGCTCAGTAATGGTACACCAAAGATCAGTGTTGCCAACTCTTGAAGGCAGGAAAGCACCGTGAGCATTGTGAAAACGGGTAAAAAGGGTAAAAATTTACCAAAAATGGAGTAAAAAAGCACGATAATAATTTTTTGAAAAATTTAAGTCAAGATTTGAAAAACACATTTTAGCTTTGTAAAATCGTGTAAAAAAGGTTCAAAAAATAACCAAAAAAAGGGTAAAAACGCACCAAACTAATATTTCAAAATTTTCAAGTTTAAATATAACGAAGTTGCTATTTAAAATTGTACTACAAACATTGTGAAAAAATGTATTTTTTGTATATTTCGTATTATTTTTTCAGCTTTGACAGAAAATTCAAGAAAAATTGAAAAAAGGAGAACAAATACCAAAAATATAAACTGTACAAAAAGCACTAAAAGCACTGCCAGAAATCTGAAAAAGCACTGTAAATACCCGCTTTTTATAAACGGGTATTTGTAAAAAATCACCGGGTACGGGAAGGAAAAAAGCACCAAAAAATACCCGAAAAGCACTGAAATGGCAACACTGCCAAAGATACACGTATTTAAATCTTTAAAATGGCTCTCCTGAACAAAACCGGTTTTTACCCTTAGGTCCCTTTTCTATTTTGCGCGTCTCATATATAAAAATAAACGTAGAACATGTCGCAAGGTTGTATCTCTACATTTACTATGCTTGAGAGTAGAAATGCAATCTTATGGCTGCTTTTTTTATGTGAAGATTTGGCATTTAAAAACTCACTGCGGAACCGCAATAAATTAGGAGTAGAGATACAACCTTGCGGCTTGTTCTGCGTTTATTATACCCTACACCACTACATGGTCAGGGTATTATAAGTTTGTGCTGGACCAAAAAATATTGGTCCTAGACCCACCTTATAGTAACCGATCGGATCAGCATTTTTTTTTTATTTCGATTTAACGATGTGCGTCTGTACGGCCCTCCGTCCGTCTGTCTGTCTGTCCATGCATTCTTGTGCGCACTCTACAGGTCGCAAATATTAAGATATATTGATGAAATTTGGTACACAGACCTATCTTGGCCCAATAACGCAGCCTATTGATTTTGGTGAACATCGGTCCATGTTTAGACCTAGTGCCCATATAAGGGTCCCCCCAAAATTATATTGTTTATACGCTGCAGGTGGCAAATATTAAGATATTTTGATGAAATTTGGGTACACCGATCTATATCAGCCCAAGGACGAAGCCTATTGATTTTGGTTAACACCGGTCCATGTTTAGACCTAGTGCCCATATAAGGGTCCCCCCAAAAGTGGCTTGGTTACAAACTGCAGGTCGCAAATATTAAGTTATTTTAATGAAATTTGGTTCGCTGACTCACATTACAGAAAATTGTGACACAAGTCCCATTTTAACCCATTCGAATTTCAGATCCAAACATTAGTTGGCTTTTAACCAGACTGGTGTAGGGTATTGTATAGTCGGCATGCCCAACTTTAGCCTTTTTACTCGTTTTTGTATATGGAGTTTTGACAATTAAAAACGCACTGCGGATTCTCTCTAAATTAAAACTTAATTTAATTGCTCTGCGTTTTCTCTCATACTCACGTATTTTCATTCTCACACTTTCTACAATGTTGCCATATTTTCGAAAAATAATACCGATATTTGATGATGTTCAGAGATGGAAAAGTTGAAACGATTAAACTTTTATTTTGAAAAATCATTGTTTTTCATGTTTATTACTAGTTTCGAACTCATTTAGCCTATCCCCAGCAAAATCTTTCATTACCAAATAAGTGGTTATATAATAGAAATTCATAGCTCCGCACAACTTATTTTTTGGCGTCTAAACTCATTATTTTTGTTTGGCGTGGTCGTTTTTATAAGTAGTCACGCTTACCCGCTCGCTTACGAAAAAATGAGAAATAAGTAGTTATGAAATTTTGAATAATAAGTGGTTACACACATGCTTACAAAAAATTGAATTATAAGTTGTTATCCGATTGCTTACTTGATTCTTAAAAATAAGGAGTTAAGCAAATACTATTAGCTTAAGGAAATACATTCAGAAAAATTATCTAATTTTAGGACTCGTCATAAAAATTTAAACATAAAGGATATTAACATAAAATAAATAAAAATGTATAAAATTTAACTGTGTAAAAAGTACTTATTTAAACTATTACGAGTAAGTAATTATTTTATATTTAGAAACAATGAATACAATAGGCCGTTATTAGGAATTCATTATTTTGTATTATAAAATAATGCAAAAGGTAATGATATATCATTTTTGGTAATGCAGATAGTAATGAGGTGTCATTACCAATATTTTGCTGGGTCATTTTAATTTAATGATCTTTGCCGAAATTAAAATGAAAAAAAATAAAAAACTAAAAATTTTCCTATATTGAAACAAAAACCTCATTTCCCATCCCTGATGCTCTCCACACATACACTAAATGTACACACACATACATGTTAAAAAAATGTGAATGTATGTATAAAAACAACCGTCACCGCATCCGCAGTCATTTAATTTGTTTTTTCTCACCGTAGCGGAATCCGCATCCGCAGGGTTGTATCTCTACTCTAAAATTTAAGTGATTCAGTTCTGATAACCGCATTTGTAGCCAATCGAATGGTTTGGTTGTGGTAGACGAATTTTTCAGACAGGACTAATTTGACTGTGACAACGGCATTTCAGCTGTATCAAGAATAATTCGGTAGTGGCAACCGTAAAATTCATTTGATGCAACTGAACCATTCGATTGGCAACAAATGGGGTTGTCAACACCGAATCTGTTTTCTGGGTGTGCGTTTTTTCTCATACTAAATTTTTTTCATTTCCATACTCTCTTCAATGTTGCAAGATTTTGAAAAAGTAATCCCATTATTTGATGGTGTTCAGAGATGGAAAAGTTAACTAAATAAATCGTACTTTTTTAGGAAAATCCCTTTTTTTCTTCAAGTTCATAATTGGTTTCGGAACTATTGAACCTATACTTTTAGTTTAATGATCTTTACTAAAGTTGAAAAAAAACAAAAAAAAAAATCAAAATTTCTGTGCATCGAAATAAAAACCTAATTTTCCGTCCCTTATGGTGTTTCTGTATACATATACAGTGGGGAGCATTATGGGATATATGTCAGTACTTGAGGAAGGAAACTTATAAGTTCAGGCATAAAAATATCAGACACGGGGACTAAAGTATACTTTTCTGAAAGCAAAAGGTTCGCTTAATATAAATCTGGCTCCAGAAATGTCCTACCGTATCAGACTTTCGAGCTATATAAACGGGAAAAACTTACCTTTTCTTCAAAATATTTCAAATCGTATGTTTCTTCGAAAAATATTTTTAAATCGCTAAAATAGCGTTTCAAATTGAATACCGTTACCGCTACCAATACCTCTAAAAAAACAGTTGCAATTGCCGTTATCGTAACAATACCGTTATTTTTATAGGTGGTTACCGGTATTTATTAATTCGTATAAAAAATTATAATTTTTTGACTTTTTTATTTTATAGTCTTGAGTTTTCTTTACAAAAAAAATTGATAGATAATTTTAATTATTTAAACTACCAGCATTAAATTTATAGCTCATAATCTGTATTTTTAACACTTAAAAATATACTACATACAAACTTGTATTCTACTCGTAAACGGTATGTTTATGAGTTTAATATCAAACTCCATACATAAAAAATATGGTTTATACAAGGTTTACAAGGCATTTACGAGTTTATATGAAAACCCCTACTGTTTTTATGTTTTTATCGTAATTTTTAATACCGGTACTGCTGTTAAGGTAACGGTATACCGTTACCGAAACAGTCTTAAATACCATTACCTTCACCGTTACCGAAAGAAACAAAATTCGATACTGTTACCTTTACCGTTATTCGTTTTGGTAACCAACCTTGTTACAAAAACAAGGTTTGCAATTTCCGACTGTTTAGTACTGGAAAACCACTTTTTGAAAAAATTAACGTCTTTTGCAAACGCTGGCAAAGCGCCCCAAATGAGTGTTCTGCCAGTCATTTGTTTTTAACACCATGGTTCTGCAAGTGCTTGATTTGTTGTACCACTGTCAATTTCTGACTGAGAGTTTATCAAAAAATGGGCCTCGTCGTACAAGATGATTTTTTTGTTGAAATAGGAGTCCGCTTCCAACTACTCCAGAACCCAGTCAGCGAACTTACAGCGTTGTCTTTAAAGCATAACTGCCAAGAACTGCCAAAATCTACCCATTCCAATTGGAAAACCCATTATATTATTCTACAAACTCATGACATTGAAATAATTTTTTTTTTTTGCGAAATAAATGCGTGTCCGCAGGGGGTTTATACGATACATGAGTAAAAATAAAAACAATTTTATAATAAAATAAAGTAAAATAAATACAATAACACATGTACAAATAAGTCGAATTAGAATAAATTTTTCGTATTTTATGAAATTCTCTTGTCAACGCAACATTTTGTCATCAGTTTTTTTTTTACATTTCAACGAACTTTGATTTCAGTTTTCTGTTGTCGTTTTTTTAAATAATGTTTTTCAACTAGTCATGGTTTGAAAGTGACTCAAAAAACGTGAATTACAATTTTTGTCTTTTGTATAGTAATAATTTTAAATTATAGTTTATTTTTTCAATTCAAAGTCTTTCTTTAGTGAAAAAAAAAAATAAATAAAAAAATGCAAAATAACGTCATATTGAAATTTATTTGTGTTTTATATATTCGAAAAAATGGCACGTTTTTACGGTTCTTTTTTCATGGCTGATTTCGATTATGTCGAAAAAAAAAAAATGTCTTAATGGATTCTTACACATTATTCAGTGTAGAATATGCACTTTTTTACACATATAGCAGGCTGTTTACTAAATGAACAAAAAATCTTTCAAATCTAGCCTTGTTAGTGAATGTTTCAGAATATTTATGTGAGTCTTTTTTTTTTGGCTATTATGTGGGCGACAATTTAATATAAAATAAAATATTAAATTCTTTCTTAAATTTATGTGTTTTTAAGACAAGGAAAATAAGATGTCTATTAATCAAACGAATATAAATATATTTACTTTACGAACTCCTAAAAGTATGCCATATTTTAACAAAGTGCAATATAAGCTACACTAATAGAAATAAATCTGTAAAAATAGCAGAAAAAGTTACTAAAAATTAGTTAAAAATGATGCTGCAGAAAAAACTGCTGAAATTAGCAGATTTGTTTGCTAAATACTAGTAAAATAAGAACAGCAAAATTAAAACTGTTAAATATACAGAATTTTAGTTATATTTGAGTTAAGTTTTTGGTAATGGAATCAGCAAAAAATTTTCAAAAACAATTTGTAGCCTAAAAAATCACAAAAAAAATTTAAAATTTTCGAAGTTTTTTTTTGATTTGAGCATTTCGAAAACAGCAGTTTACAATTTTTTTCGCAAATACTTCTGTTGATTTCAGCAGGAAAGACTGCTATTTGCATTCAACTAAATTTTGCTTAAAAATAGCAAAAATTTTGTAAATATAACAGTTTATTTTTGCTATTTTTAGTCTCTAACATTTAGCAAAATTCTCTGCAGATTATACAATACAATTTGTTATTTTCAATTGACTAAAAGTTAACTTAAATATAACTAAAATTCAATTCTGTAATTTTCACAGTTTTAATTTTGCTGTTATTATTTTACTACTATTTAGCAAACAAATCTGCTAATTTTAGCAATTTTTGCTGCAGCATCATTTTTAACTATTTTTTTCTGCTATTCTGCAGATTTATTTCTATGAGTGTAGTTCAAAATCTAGCAAATCAAAAGAAATTTAAAATAGCTTTAGTGGAAAATGTATGGTCAGCAAAGGGTTAAATATTTCATTATATAAAGTGCTGAATTAAGAAAAAAAATATGTAACAGAAATATTACTTTTTACAAAAGTTTCTCGTAAAGTTTACTTTAGTACGAGTAAACCAAGTTTAAACAGCATTTTTGTAACTTTTGTTGTTGACAGTAAGCAACAAATATTTACCAATCTGTTTGTTTTATCATAACATACTTCCTGTTTTTAAACCCATATACTCGTATGTTACATGTTATAAATAAAGTATTAAATTACCAAACATTTTATTTCAATATTATAATTTTTTTGTACAACAAATCTTGTACGAGTATGAGATTTTTAATTCTCTTCTGTGTAACAGTAAATTTCCTCAATTTGAATTAAATATTTAGCGAAACATTACGACAAGAGAAATAAATAAGTACAATAATAAGAATTAGCATTTAGCAAATTTTATTTGTAATGAAATGTATGCCATGTGTTTGAAATTAACCCTCTAATGCCCAAGGCTGCCTTTTGGCGGTCTTCACATTTTAAATAGTTTTTGAATAAATAAAAATATTTTTTTTAAACAAGTTGCATTATATCCACAGAAAACTTAACTACCCATCCTATGAAATTTCCTTAAGTCTTGCATTATTTTTATCTACAAATAGTCGCCAGACTTAAAATGGCAGTATCTTAAACATGACCAAATTTTTCTTTGTTTTTAGCGATTTTAAAATAAAGTTAACAACATTGAAATTTTAAAGTGAATAGTTTTATGCTTTTCTTACCACAATATAACAAAGCAGTGAAGCCTTTTTTTACGTTATAGTAAAAACGATTTCATGTTAAAATTTCAGTGGTGTTAACTTTATTTCAAAATCGCTAAAAACAAAGAAAAATTTGGTCATGTTTAAGATACTGCCATTTTAAGTATGGCAACTATTTATAGATAAAAATAATGCAAGACTTAAAGGAAATTTTATAGGATTTCAGAACCGATCAGTACTCTCTAAATTTTACTATGTAATTTGATAAAAGGTCGATATCTCTAACAAGTGACAAAAAAAAAATCATTACGCTAAAATTCTGCACATTTTTCTGAACCATCTCCTCTCATTTCGGGGCGAATTTGGCCACTATTTTCATCTTTAAAAATGAAGGCTACTAGAATAAAATTAGAAAAAACTGGAATCGCTTCTGTTATATTTTCCACCACTGTATGTGATTATCACCCCTGTTCTGAGTTCCGAAACTTTTTAATTAGAGTGGATTTGTAAAATTACACGGAATTAAAAATTTCGAAAATTTGCTGTTTCTACCAAATTTTAATATTCATAGACTAATTTTAAAATAAATTATTATATAAAAATTGTTGTTAAAAAATATATATTCGCTTCACTTTCATCAAGCTTTTTCTACACGAAATAAAACGAAAAAAATAATTCGGATGTGGATCACGAAACAGCAAAAAAGTTCGGAATGTTTCACTTTAGAATTTTTTTTTGTGGATTCGGAACTTATAACAGCGCGGTATATTATAATTTGAGGTCTATTGTGGTAATTTTTGTAAACCCCGTGTTAGAGTATAAGCACAATGCAAAGTTCCCCGTTTTTTCCATACAATTTGACAATTAATTCCCGTAAATTTGCGAGATTTCTAAGAAATCTCATGAAAATCTCACAAATGTGGAGACTTTTACAGAATACAACACTGCGTTTCGTTTAATTTTTAGAGAAGTTTTTGCATGAAAAAGTGGCAACGATGGTCAACAGCTGACTAAAAAAATAACCTAAAAATAACATAAAATAATGAAATAAAAAAATTATTATAAATATAATAAATATAACTTTAGACCCAATGGAAATGTACCTACACTCATAGAAATAAATCCGTAAAAATAGCAGAAAAAGTTACTAAAAATTAGTTAAAAATGATGCTGCAGAAAAAACTGCTAAAATTAGCAGAATTTTTTACTAAATACTAGTAAAATGAGAACAGCAAAATTAAAACTGCTAAATTTACAGAATTTTAGTTATATTTAGGCTAACTTTTAGTTAATTGAAAATAGCAAATTGTACTGTAAAATCTGCAGAAAATTTTGCTAAATATTTGTAGACTAAAAATAGCAAAAATAAACTGTTAAATCTACAAAATTTTTGCTATTTTTAAGCTAAATTTAGTTGAATGCAAATAGCAGTCTATTCTGCTAAAATCAGCAGAAATATTTGCTAAAAAATTGTAAACTGCTGTTTTCAAAAGGCTCGATTTTTATTTGCATTTAAAAAAAAAATCGAAAAAAAAAACTTCGAAAATTTTAAATTTTTTGGTGATTTTTTAGGCTACTAATTATTTAGCAAAATTTTTTGCTGATTTTAGCAGGTTAATTTGCTAATCTCCATTTACAAAAATTTAGCTCATATGTAACTAAAATTCTGTATATTTAACAGTTTTAGTTTTGCTGTTCCTATATTACTAATATATAGCAAAAATAATCTCCTAATTTAGCAGTTTTTTTCTGCAGCATCATTTTTAACTAATTTTTAGTAGTTTTTACTAAATTTTTTACGGACTTTTTTCTATTAGTGTACTAATGATTATAAGAAGTGTTGCATGGTTCTAATTTTTGCTTCCCGAGAAGCATAACTATGAAGAAAGCATTAGGAAGCGAATGTCTTCCTTCCACCAAAATATTTCAAAATGAGGCTTTTAGCTTGTCGTCCTTACAAAAAAAAAAAAAATATACTAACATATTTAGCTTTAGATCTTTACATAAAATAATATAAATTGTACTCCACCAATGAATAAAATGGTTTTTAGAAATATTTTTAATTTGAGGTTATTTTTTATGGTACTTTGTTTACAAAAAAAATTAAGTTGTCAAATCGAAATCTCGCTACTGTCATAAAGTGCAGATGTAAACGGTCAAGATTTCGGGTCGAGATTTCCATTGAAATCTCGGGATTTGAATACAGATGTAAACGCAACTTAAGACAATAACACGTTCGCAGCATTTCATTCTAACTAATGTCAAACAACAACAATACGTTGGAATATGGCAAGAAGAAAAATGTAAAATATAAGAGGATTTCACTTTCTATGTGTTCTCTGCTGTAGACGTCTTGTGAAATGATAATGACAGATTCGTTGCTATTTTGTTAATTTTTTTCCGTCACCATTTAAGATTCCTTTTCCATTTGTATTATGCTTATTCTCTTAAGAGTAGATATACTGATATTGCTTGATCGATTCCACTTATTATAAGGATCTATATTTCGATCCATATTTTGAGGAGTTGCAGACGATGTTACTAAATTATACATCTACTCTATCACATTACGGTGGATGGTAATTTTAAATTAACAAACAAAATTAAAATACGTATTTGATAAGCACTTGTCAATAGAAATTACGTATTATCAAGTACCTTGAAGTAATGTCTTTTGTAATATTCTATATAAGATTTTTTCTTTTGTCAATGCAATCCATATATTCACCCACACATATGAAACGAGTAAGAAAATCAATGTCATATAGTCGTTATACCCTACATTAAGTATAATTTGTTTCAAATGCCAGGTACGGTCCTAATTCCGGGAATAGTTCTGATTTTATGGTAGCGGCAGATAATATGAGGAAAAATCTGAATAAAATGAAGAACAAGTGTTTTTAAGCAGATATCGGTAAGGTGGTTTATATGGAGACTAGGTCCAAAAGTACTCCGTTTCTTTTTTTTTAATTTGATATCTATGGTTTTGTGTGTTTTAATGTTATTTAATCCCTATTCAGACAGGACTCATCTACATATAAGAGGAAAGTCTAAACGTGGAGCGATAGGCTTCCTCCTTGGGCCCATATTTTTTTTATTTTCACATTTACGACCTGTAGCTTAATATGAATACATCGACGAACGGACAGACATCGACTAAAATCGACTGTGAAATCGATTCTGAGTCAATCTATATAATATACATTAGCACATACTCAATATACTATGTACCACAGGTGGTGTAGGGTATAATTATCCACATAGCCACAGTAACAATAATAATAATGAAATTGTCTTAGTAAGAAGAGAAAATTGTAAAAGCTGTTACTAATAAGTAATAATTTAAACCCATAATTTATGAAACACATTTTAAACTCATCAAAAAAAAAAAAATTTTTTTTTAATTTAATTACAAAATATGTAGTATAACTCAAGGATAACGACTTAATATATAATTAGAAATTGTTGAACTTATAATGAATAGAAATAAAGTAGCTAGTGAGACATATGTATTAGACCTCTCAACGGCAAGGGTCATAAAATTGAACACAACAAGAACAAATTTCAAAACAATAACACATTTTATTAAACCTACCTGAAAAATATTCTTTATAAAAACCAAAGAGTAAGATTGTATTCTAATCTCTTAAACTAAATCCCTACTTTGGCCTAAGGACTCACTGAATTCTGTTAGGGCATTGACATAACTTGGCAATTACCCAGTAAAAACATGGTAATGGTCATTACCATATATATTACCAAGTAATGATAGGGCAATACTTTAAAATACAAAATTATGACGTGATGATAATATGTTAAAGAACAACTAATATATTCCATAAAATAATCACTTAGTGGTAATTGATTAAGTACCGATTTAGTATTTTTTATATTTTAATATTATATTTATTAATTTATTTTGCAAATTTTTACTATTAAATAGAGCATATTTCCCCAGGTAAACAGTTATTTTGCAAAAATCTAAAGAGTTTACATCCCAAAAAACCTTCAAGTTTTTTTTTTAATTTTCTTAATTATTTAACTGAATTAATCCCCAAATTCGGTTGTCACAACCAAATTGCTATCGAGTTCGGTTGAGGCTATCGATAATTCCCTCAGTGTAGCGTACATGAAAAAGTCGCATCTGACCTTGAATGTGTTTTTTAAATGGTATAATCAATTTAAGCGATTTTTGCCACGGGATCTATTATTAGTTATTGAGATAATGTTGAATTCGCACAAAAAAAAAATTCCGGGTTTTCAATTACTTAAAAGTTACATAACTTAACTATAATTCTATAAATTTAACAGTTTTAGTTTTTCTGTTCTTAGTTTACTAGTATTTAGCAAAAAAAAAATCTACTAATTTAACAGTTTTTTCTGCAACAACATTTTTAATTAATTTTTAGTTGCTTTTTCTGCTATTTTTTCAGATTTATTTCTATGAGTGTAGAAAACTGTCAAGCCCATATTTATGCAATGTAGCAATTTGGAAACTAAAGTACTTGTTCTAACAAAAAGCATACATCGCAAAACCCGTATCTGTTCCAATGTAAGCAATAGGGATTTGAACTTTTTAAATGCGTTTTTATAGAATTGTACCCTACACTATGTGTTATAGAATAAATACCGTTGTGCTGATGTTAGCAACTACCAAAAATACTTGACCGAGACCCCATTTTTATTACACCTTATTGTAAATTTCATATTTACTGTACCCTTGCACTGGGGTGTAGGGTGCCACGTTTACAAAAAATTATTTAAAAATTTGTTCTATTTTTAAAATCTACATGATAAATATATTTTTTTATTTCTGCCCTTAATTTCGGCATATATTTTAAACAAAAGTATAAATTTTCATAAATTTATATACCTACAATAAATCAAAAGTTTTTAAGTTTTCAAAAAAATAAATTTTCTTGTTTTGTGCTGCATATCAAGTTTATTTTTCAATTTGACGGTTTTTGCTGCATATCCATACTTTTATACGCGCTTAAAAGCAGTTCTCTTTTTTATTTTTATTTACTAGAGCCGTAAATTCTTGATAACTTTGAGTACTCGATACTACCCAATACTTTTTCAATTGAGTACTCGAGACTGCTAAATAGTATTGAGTACTTAGTACCCAAATATTCAATACTTTTACAACTCTTTCGTTGTTATGGTAATGCAGCACAACAATAATGAAGTAATTTTATTTTATTTTTGTATGCAAAATTTGCTGTATATCCCAGAAAATCATTACCAGATATGTGGTTATGTAACTCATACTTGGTAATGGGAACTAGTTACTTTTGTTATTACATTTTGTATTACCTTTATATGGCAATGTCGGGGAAAATAATGAGTTATGCTTACACACCAGCATACGAAAAATCTAAAAATATGTCATTACCTATATGCTTACCAGTACTGACAAAAATAATGAGTCTAAAAATAGATTTTCAAAAAAATAAATTATATAAAAAAAATACTTTTCATTGTATTTTTTGTTTTAAATAAAATTTTCTGGTGCGGGAATCGAACATGGGTCTACAGATTGCCAGTCAATAGCTCTACCATCTGAGCTATATTGACATGTAATATTTAATAGATAAAAATATAATTGACCTGCTGCACACAAGTAAGCTTACTCGCCAACATACAAAAAATCAAAAAATATATGGTTACATATATCCTTACCAATATTTAAAAAATATTGAGTCTAAAAATAGATTTCAAAAAATTTTCAAAAAAAATCTAGAAAATTATTTTCTATTTTAAATAATGATAAAAATAAGTCATTATCAGTAACTCATTATTATATGTTTTAAAATAATGTAGAAGGTAATTAGGTGTCATTACTGGTAGTCCAAAAAATAATGATATGTCATTACCGTTTCTACACTGGGATGCCAAAGAGTGGTGTATACAGCAAAGCAGTACTTATGAATGAGGAGTCAATTGCCCTCCAAGGACATATCCCGTGACCGGTCAACCGAAGGCATATTACTAAATTAGTACAAATATGAACCAAAGAGAATGAATTAATTTTCTAAGTATTTTCTGATTCGTTACTTTCACTGTTGCTTTTAAAAAACTTGACCAATACCGAAATAAAAAATTAAATTCGCGGCATATTTTTTAAAATATTTTTTTATTTATTTTACGCTTTTATTTATTTTGGACTTTATTTTTTTACGATTTGCTTTTTTAGCTCTTATTTTAAATTTTTATAATTTTTTGCTAAAAAATTTTAAGTTTTGTATTTTTAACGTTTTTTAATGTTAAAGCTGTTTTAGTTTTAACAATTGGTATTTCATTTAATTTTCTTTTGAACTTAAGGGCAATTTTTTAAATTTTTATTTATATTATCAGAGTTTTTGAGGTAATTTTCTAATTTTGAATTGATTTTTTAATTTAATTATGGCCAACGCAAAAAAAACGAGTCAACTGCCATTAAAGAATCTATCCCGTGACTGGTCAATCGGGGGCATACTGAAGGCACTTCCACTATATTTGTGTGTGTGTGTGTGTGGCTTAGTGTTGTTTTCTTTTCTATTTTTTTCTTTTCCATTTTTTTTTTTATTTGCTTGTAGTGTTTGTTTTTTCTTTTTCTTTTTTATTTGAACAGAAACGAAAAATATATAACTTTACCATCAGCCAGCCATCACACGCATAAACAACATTAGCTCAAACGGTAGAGCGTTTGCCTTACAAGCAGGAGGTTGTTATCGAGCCCTACTTCGACGCCAAGTAGATTATTTTTAATTCTGAATTCTTTATTAGTTTATTTAAAAAGCTATTTTTAGACACACCACCTTACTGTCACAAGGTGTCTAAACTGTGGCAATTAGTCATTTCCAATGACAACGCCATGTTAAAGTGATATGACTCTTTCAAACAAAAAGACCGATCAATGACCGGTCTCCGCCCCCTTGGGACCTATACTGCGTGTCATCTGGGACCGGTCCCTTTCCCCGTAGGGTATTATTAGTTAAAATTGCAGATATAAGGCAAAGTCGATACTGGATATCTCAGATACGAAACAAGATATCGCAAAATGGGTTTCGGAATCAGAAAGCGGGTGTTTACAGTATATATGATCCATTCCTAACTCAATTTTTTTTTCAAATTTGGCCAGTGGGTCAAACCAATAAAAATGTTGCATACTTTTCGGAGTAAAATAATTTTGCTAATTTTATTAAACTTTTTTGTTCATTACATAAAATATGTTATGTTCAAAAAATGTGTATAGGAAATTTTCCAAACAAATCCTTAATCATAAAATATCTAAAATTACAAAGTAGAGTGTACAAAAAATGTTGCTTTGTAAATATTTCAAGGTTTAATGAACGAAATTACATTTTTTTTTTTAAATTTATAAACAATAAATATTAAAAAGCTTTTTATTTTAAAAGCGAAAAAATGTATTAAATTTCGCTTCTCATTATAGCGGAAGGAAGTAAAAGAATTTTTCATCTCTCTTGTTGTCAGCTCTTTTCGAAACAATTAAAATATTTCGTAATTAGTGTTACAGATAAAATAAATATAAATAATTTCTTTGTATTTTCTATTTTGTTGCTATTTTGTTTCAGAAAAATTAATGAGGCGGAAATTAAAAAAAAAAAAAATCGACAAGGTGATATTAGATGCAAAGTACACCTACATACCACTGACTGTCATCGCACACATCCACACCAGGGCTGCCAGATGATTTTTATGAAAAATCGGCACTTTGATTTTAAAAAATCGGCACTTTCAAAAATACTCATTTATGTAATATTTAGGTTACTTTACATAAAAAATATGTGAAAAATACATTTCGTGTAAAATAATATGTTTTAAGTTTAACAATTAAATAAAAATAAAGGTTAGAGATAAATGAAATGATAATAAAAAAATTTTAGTTGTAATTTTATTAATATTTTTATGATACATATTCAGATATTATCTCACCAATACTATGTACGTAAATTAATTTTACAGATTTTAAAAATAGTTCTTCTCCGAACTTAAGGTACCCGTACACCTTGAAATATTATGAAAATATCGGATCTTTTTTAATCACTGGATTTATTTTATTTCGTTTAAGTATTCACATTTTGTTTTTCAACTTTCAAAATTTAATATATTTCTCAAAATCTAATACTTATTCGCTAATATAATGTGAAAGAAAATCATTAAATTTTGTAAAAATGTCAACACCGGGATTGAATTAAACTAAATCCAAAATAGATTTAGAAATAAAATAAATCCGTTTTGGATTTAGCTTAATTTAATTCCAGAAATTGCGTTTTCGAAAAATTATAATTTTTTCATTCACATTATGTTAGCGAATAAGTGTAGAATTTGGATAAAAATATTAAATTTTGAAAATTAAAAAACAAAATAAAATACATCTAAAACTAACAGAGTGATTAAAAAAAGGCCTATTATTACTAGGGCTCGTATATTCATGCATTTATAATCGTGTTTTATGTACATATGTATGTATGTATGATTAAAATATAAAAATATACACTTAAAATTTTAAAAATATGCATTTAAAATTTTAAATGTATGCATTTATTATTGATTTTTCCAACGTTTTTGATATTATCAATTCAGTTTTATTATTACATATTTGTCTTTAAAAGTAGTTTAAAACATAGAAAATTGCCATTAATCATCGTCAGAAATTGATTTATGTTTGATATTTTTGTATTCAGGATCAAAAAAATTTTGAAAAATATTTAGAAATCAGAAGAGAATATTGTTCTACCTAAAGTGCAAATCCTAACATGATTTGTAAATCACCAAAAATTTAAATTTCGTGCTTTTGAGTTTTAACAAAAAATTGGCATTTTTCGACCAAAAATCGGCAAATCGGCATTTTGCATATTTTTTAATAAAAAATCGGCAAAATGGCGAAAAATCGTCAATTATGGCAGCCCTGATCCACACATACATTAAAATACACTTACTGCAATTTTGCAAGTAAAGTGATAATGTTTATGGGAAAGAAAATATTTATTGTATTTCTATATGACAGACAGGCAACAGTTGGTTAAAGGGGATTTTAAAAAGAAATTCTATATAAGAATCCCAGCTGAAAAAAATTAAGTGAACGACTCTTAATTTGTTGTATAAACTGTGCTCAAAAGAGCAACGGCCCAATATCAATTAAAAACTTGTGATTGTACCCATTTGAGGCTATATATTTGTTTACATTAGATTTATTTATTTTTTGTTTGTATCAGCTAAATCAACTCAATAAGCCCCCTGTTTAAACTTGCCGTAGCGGAATTAAGAAAAACATAATAGCGGTATTCAGTGTTTGGTGCATTTTAGGTTGCAACTGTTTGCTATTGCAATAATTTTAACAGCTGATATACAGAGTTATTCGTCATGAAAATCAACAAAAAGGTGTTTGATTATTTTGTGAAATTGTTTTAAAATGCCTATAAAAAATTACAGACTTCTCTTAGAAACTCATTTCTATATTTTCTGCCCCCTCCTGCTACAATATTTTGCATTTGCACTTTCGCAAGACCATATGCATCAATCACTGAACGCCCTTAATATATTTTAACATAAGGCTATTGCGTAAGATACACTTTAAAATCTAACCCCTCAATTCATAAATGCTTTGTAAAGTTATAGCAGGTTTACCAAACGTCATTTTCATACAAAATTTGTTCAATAAACCTCCTATAATTTTACAAAGCGTTTATGAATTTAGGGGTAACTATATACTATAAGACATGCCAGAAATAATAAATATGTAGCATACTTCTGGGCGTTCATAATGTAATTTTAAAATTGTATGTTATTTTAGGGAACATAAGACTTTAACATAAAAAAAAAGAACAATCTCAAATTTTTTACTACTTTTATATTTAGATCCTTAAGAAATTTTTAATACTAAAACACTTTAAATTCTGATTCATTTTACTTATAAAAATAAACAGCAATTTCTGTGTATAGTTTTTTTTTATTTAACAAAAAGTTTGGAATTCATTAGGCACCTCAAATATTAGAATAACAATTTATTTTTAATTGTTTTTCTGCCATTTAATTTATTTAAATAAAATTTAATTATGAATTTAAATTTGCATTTTAATTGACTTTTCTTGGCCTCATATTTTCTTTATGTAAATTGGTGTTTTTTTTCAAATAGTTCTTAATATAAATAATTAATATTAATTATTTGTTTTAATTATTACAAATTTAGCAAAATATTACAAAAAAAAAAGTAATTTATTCAAATACTTTATTGACATGAAACTTATTTATACAATAACGCAAAGTTCATTTAATATTCTAGTCAATTTGCATCAATCAAAAAAGAAAAAAAATTATGAGTAAATACTTGGACTTGTGCAAAGGGATGCCGGATGTTTTAGTAGAAATCCGGCAAAATTTAACGAAAAAACCTTTACAATGAAAATAACACCCAAAGTCTTAATCCTCAAATATTTATTGGTACATGCTTTTAGCAGTGAAATTTATATAAAATATTGTCACGAAAAGTAAACAATATGTGTGTTTTTAAAATTTAATTTTGTTGCCACGAAAACTAATGCTAAATAAGGAGTGGATTTTGGCATAGAATTTCTTACTAAAATGTAATTTAAAATAAAAGACTTGCTTCTTTTGCCACAACTGCAAATTTCTTTCCACATGATGACTTTTTCCTGAAAAAGAACCCTATAAGCCTGAGGACTTCTTTCTATAAAAAATTATTATATTCTAAGGAATTCTTCCTAAATAAAAATCTTTGATTCTTAAAACATTTCAACAAAAAGTGTTTAGATTCTGAGAACTTTTCTCCAGAGATTTTGATTTTAAAGACATTTTGCTAATTAACAGCCCTCAGATTCTGAGAACATTTTCTTGTAAAAACAATTTTAACAATAACATTGGTCATAACTAGGCCAACCAAAAAGTAGTCAGGGCATGTTTTTTATTTGAAGAGATAGAACAGTTTAGATTAAATACAAGTTCTGATCTTAAAAATATAAGAATTTTAAGCTATATTTGTTAGAGCTTTTTTATGCTTATTTTATCTAATTTTGCTTGTTTTTGCTTATTTTGTAAATATTGGCTTATTTTTGCTATTTTCTTTGAAAAATAAGCTTATTTTAGCTTTTTTATGCGAAAATGGAGCATATTTTTGCTTTTTTTCATAATATCAGTCATTTTTAAAATTATTTTAAGTCGACATAAATTTTTTTATTTAAAATTTGTTTTTTTAAATTTATTTTAAATTAAAAAATCTCTTGTTAAAATAAACTTTTTATTTTTCCAACCTGAATTCTAATAGTAAAAATATGACAATGACGATTTCCTTAGGCAAGAATGATTTTAGCACATTTAATTCTTTAATGCATTTCGCGATGAAAATAAATTTAAGAATGTCACAACTTTGTCTGATTCCTGAAGTTCCACGGAATGTAGCATTGTATTAAATAAAACATTTAAATTTTATGAGGATTTTAATGAAGAAGTGATGAAGTTTAAGGGCTTATTTTTGCATTTTAACTGCTTATTTTGCTGTTTTTTCCAGCTTTTTTTAAGAGATTAAAACATTGCTTTTGGAGCTTTTTTTGGTTGCCCTAGTCATAACAAAAAACTTGTAAATCTGATTCTGTTGACGTTTTAAAATAGAAATCTCTCCGATTCCTGTGACTTTTGCTATGGAAAATATATTTGAATACGGGACTTCCCCCACGGGAAACCCCTCTAACTTTCTAGATATTTTGCTATAGAAAAATCCTCAAATTCTGAGTACTTTTCCCAATAGAAAATCCCTTTAATTCTAAGAACTTCCCATAGAGAAAATCCCAGTTTTCTAAAACTTTTTCCTATAGAAACCCTCCGATACCGAGGACTTCTTCGCATAGAAAATTCATCAGATTTGAAGGAATTTTTACTTCAGAAAAAAGTTTGCCGATTCTGAGATATTTCTATAGTAAAAGGTGCTTAAAATCTAAGGTTTTTTCCAGAGGAAAACCCTTCAGAATCTGATGTGCTTTCCATAGAAAAAAATACACAGAATTTAAGCCATTTTCTATAGAAATGGGTTTTTTCTATAGGAAAAAGTTACACGAAAAAGTACTAAGGCTTTTTCAATAAGAAAAAACGCTCAGAATATCTGGGTTTTCCATGGAGAAAATTCTTCAGAATCTGAGGCTTAAATATGTTGTTAATAAAATATTCTTAAATTATTTTACTCTTTTATTTTTGGGCGGTAATTTACGCTTAAAAATGTTAAAATTGTAAATCATGTGTGTAACTTTTTCTTAACACTGTGAGTAAATTTACCGTATTTAAAGCGGGAATTCAGTTTCCTCTTATAAGTTGGGTAAATCTAAACAATAATTAATTAGGAAACAGTATTATAGTGTACTTTATGCTGTTTTGCTATTTTTCTGTAAGACCAAAATGTATTTTGTTCAAACATTTTGATTATTTTCTGTTTAAATTAACGAACAGAAATTAATATAAAAATTAATTTAATATCGATATAATTTTTGGAAGGAAACGTGATTAAAAAAAAAAAATTATTGAATATACATAAATAAAGCTATTGACGAAAATTATCTCACTCCTTTAAACATTCGTTCTTTCGAATTTCATTAAAATGTGTCTTTATTCTTACAAATTTCTTAACAAAATTTTTTTTAAAAATCTATCATAAATGTTTAATTTTTAATTGTATTAATAAAAACTCAACGCACTTGTGGGCTTCTATACCTCCCTACCTCTCTCAACCTTCCCACTTTTTATTTATCCGTGAATTCGGACAAAGCAAACGAAAACATGTTGCTAAACTTTCCAACTTTAAATTCATTTTTTTTTTCATGTCCTTTAATAATACTTTATATTGTATATTCCATATTTTAACCATCAAATCATTAAAATGAAGTTAAAAATATTAAATTTCAATAGAAAATAACACAATAAAAGCAAAATAAAAATCGTATTGATAACAACAATTTTTAAGTAACATGATGCAATGACATTTTGTCTATGTAAAAAATGTTCCCTTGCAATTCCCAAGTCAAAAAAAAAAAAAAAAAAAAAAAACAAACGTGAGAAGTGTAGTCTGACCATTAACGAACTTTAGCTGAAGGCGTTCTTGCCGATTAGAGGATTAACTTTTAGGGTATAAATATGGCAACCCTTCTTGTAGGTATATAGAAAAAATTATATGAACACTAAGAATAAGTTCTGTAAATAAATAAATAAATTTGTACTTAAGTTGTATGTTGTTTATGGTATTGTCTGTTATTGTATGGTGCCCTAAACACTGTGTTCAAAAAGTAAAACAAATTTTGCATATTTAATAATAATAAAAATGTAAAATATGTTTTCTATACTTTTCTTGACAAACATCGAAAGTTGTGTTTATATGTGCACGCAAATCCCGAGATTTCCAACACAATTGATAATGAAAATCTCATGTGAAATCCCAAGATTCCCCATACAAATGAAATCCCACAAAATTTCTAAGAAATCTCACGAAAATCTCACATATGTGAAGACTTATAGAATACAACACTGCGTTTCGCTTAATTTGTAGTGTTTTTGCATGAAAAAGTTGCAACGCTGGTCAACATCTGACTAGAAAAATAACACAAAATAATGAAATAAAAGAATTATTAAACATATAATGAAGATAAATTTAGACTCAATGGAAATGTACTAATGATTGTAAGAATTGTTTCGTGGTTCTAATTTTTGCTTCCCGCGAAGCATAACTACGAAAAAAGCATTGAAAAGTGCATGTTTTCCATCAAAATATTGAAAATTCTTGCTTCAATCTCATCGTCTTTACAAAAAACAAATTTACTAACACAATTAGCGTTAGATCTTTGCATAAAACAGTGTAAATTGTAGTCCGCCAATGAATAAAATAGTTTTTAGAAATATTTTTGATTTGAGGTTATTTTTTATGGTACTTAGTTTGGAAAAAAAATGCAGTTGTCAAATCGAAATCTTGCTACTGTCATAAAGTGGTAATGTAAACGGTTAAGATTTCTGGCGAGATTTCCATTGAAGTCTCGGGATTTAAAAACAGATATGAACGCAGCATAAGAGCCCTACGGGGAAAGGGACAGGACCAATGTGACACGCAGGCTAGGTCCCAAGGGGGCAGCGACCGGTCCTTGATCGGCCTTTTTGCTTGAAAGAGACACGTCACTTTAACATGGCGTTGTCATTGGAAATGACTAATTGCCACATATAAGACACCTTGTGACAGTAAGGGGGTGTGTCTAAAAATAGCTTTTCAAATAAACTAATAAAAAATTAAGAATTAAAAATAATCTACTTGGCGCCGAAGTAGGGCTCGGTAACACAACCCTACGGGGAAAGGGACCGGTCCCAGACGACACGCAGGATAGGTCCCGGTCGTTGATCGGTCTTTTTGTTTGAAAGAGACATATCACTTTAACATGGCGTTGTCATTGGAAATGACCAATTGCCACAGTTTCGACACTTTGTGGCAGTAAGGTGGTATGTCTAAAAATAGCGTTTCAAATAAACTAATAAAAAATTAAGAATTAAAAATAATCTACTTGACGTCGAAGTAGGGCTCGATAACACAACCTCCTGCTTGTAAGGCAAACGCTCTACTGTCTGAGCTAATGTTGCTTATGCGTGATGGCTGGCTGATGGTAAAGTTATATATTTTTCGTTTCTATAAATAAACGTTCAAATAAAAAAGAAAAAAACACTACAAGCAAATAAAAAAAATTTAAAAGAAAAAAATGGAAAAGAAAACAACATTAACACACACACAAATATAGTGGAAGTGCCTTGAATGTGCCCCCGATTGACCGGTCATGGGATAGGTCCTTTAATGACAGTTGATTAATTTTTTGCGTTGGCCATAATTAAATTAAAAAATCAATTAAAAATTAGAAAATTACCTCAAAAACTCTGATAATGTAAATAAAAATTTAAAAAATTGCCCTTAAGTTAAAAAGAAAATTAAATGAAATACCAATTGTTAAAACTAAAACAGCTTTAACATTAAAAAACGTTAAAAATACAAAACTTAAAATTTTTTAGCAAAAAATTATAAAAATTTAAAATAAGAGCTAAAACAAGCAAATCGTAAAAAAATAAAGTTCAAAATAAATAAAAGCGTAAAATAAATAAACAAATATTTTAAAAAAATATGCCACGAATTTTATTTTTTATTTCGGTATCGGTCAAGTTTTTTAAAAGCAACAGTGAAAGTAACGAAATAGAAAATACTTACAAAATTATTTTTATTCATTCTATTTTGTTCATATTTGTACTAATTTAGTAATATGCCTTCGGTTGAACGGTCACGGGATAGGTCCTTGGAGGGCAATTGACTCCTCATTCCCCGTAGGGAGCTTTAACATTAAAACAACGTTAAAAATATAAAACTTAAAATTTCTTTGCAAAAAATTATAGAATGTTAAAAGAAGCAAATCGTAAAAAAATAAAGTTAAAAATAAATAAAAGTGTAAAATAAATAAAAATAATATTTTTAAAAATATGCCGCGAATTTTGTTTTTTCTTTCGTTATCGGTCAAGATTTTTAAAAGTAAAAGTGAAAGTAACGGATCGGAAAATACTTAGAAAATTATTTTTATTCATTCTATTTTGTTCATATTTGTACTAATTTAGTAATATGCCTTCGGTTGATCGGTCACGGGATAGGTCCCTGGAGGGCAATTTACCCCACATTCCCCGTAGGAAGGTTAATCACAATGTTCATGTTTGCAGGCAAACATATATATTTTTATCATTATTATGCTTGCATATTCCACAAATATAATAATGATAAAATAAAATTGCGTATATATCTTTAAGCACCGTAAGTTGTTTGAGTTTCACGTGAAAAAACTGTTATACTCCATATAAAAAAAAACAATTTTTCACGACAATGAGTTTCACGTGAAAATTGTGTAGACTTTGTTTTCACGCAAATTTATTTTTCTTGTGAAAAAGTGTAATTTTGTGTTTATTGTGATTGTGTCTTTCTAATTACACAAACAAAATTTTCATTTACAGAATTTAAATTACTATTTAAGGCCTTTAAAGTTTGAGTGAAATTTTCCACGTGAAAAACAACTTACGGAGCTTTAGATGGGAAAATATGACTCCCATACAAATAATTCAGTGTTTGCCTCGAAACATATGTATAGTAACGATAAAAATATAATAATTGGAAGCACACATCAAAAATATAGTAGATTTGTAAAAGTATATATAATCGCCTGTAATCATATTCAATAATGTATTTTTTCTCCGTGTAGGGCCAGTTTTATAGTCCAAAAACTAAGAACGATTTTGATCTTAAATATTTCTTAAGTTACATATTTAGTTTGACAATTTCTGAATTAGGTAAAATTTTAGAAAAAATATCATTCTTAGTTCTAATATAACAATGGCCCTTGCGGTTAGTTTTATAATAAGAAATAAAATTATCTAAATCACTTACAGATTCTGTAATATTTTTCCTTTAATCTTCAGACATTCCAAGATTTTTTTAAATTTAAAGATCGTTCTTAGATGCCGTATACTTTTCAAACATACTGTAGTTAATGTCCAATTGAGTATTAATAATTTATTTTAGTTTACATTAAGAATAAAAAGAAGGCTTGGCATGTTGTTTATTTGTTGTTTATATTTTAACAAAGAAAAAAAAAAATATATATGCAAAAAAAAATTAAAAATAACACAAATCCTACCAATGATAAATAATACAATTAATTTGACACGTAATGAGTTGGATCGTTACACAGTTCAACAAGAAATGTAGGCATCAAAAGTTTCAATATGTTGTTTTGTAATATTTATTCGGATTTTTATTTTATGTTTTGAAAAATCTGCTTTGCTGACGACAACGTCGCGAGAGGAGCTCATTTTTAGCAAAATTGTTATTCCCTTTTGAATTTAGATAAAGCGACAATCAAGAAAGCGACAATCAAGCAAAATAAGAATTTGGTTGTATTTATTTTTTTTTTTTTTTAAATATTTTTTTACCAATTCACTTAGTTTTTCATTAATTTTTGTTGTTTTTAATTTTACTGCAATTAATTTTGATTTTCGGCGGTAAATTTAGTATTTTTATTTTCAATTATTTTTTGTTTTCTAGCTAAAATATATATTTTTTGTAAACAAAGTACGATTTTTTGCAACTCTGATCTGAATTTTTGCCTCTCTATTCTGATTGGCAACCCTCATTCAGGGGAAAAATATGGCAATAATTTGACAAAGATTTTGACTGTGTGTTAGTTTATTACGAGATTAATCACAACTGGGTCGACTAACGACAACAAAAGTTGTCGCGTTGAATTTAAACTAAGCGACAATCGATCGTGGATATTTTTTGACGTTTAGAAAACAGGAAAGCAAAACAAAAATTTGGTTGTATTTGTTTTGCCATAATATTTCACCAATTTAATTGGTTTTGCACTAATTCTTGTTGTTTTTCATTTTACTGCATTTGATTTTGCTTTTTTGCGGAAAATTCCGTATTTTTATTTTCAATTATCTTTCTCCTCTCAAAACACTAAATTTCTTGTAAGCAAAGTACGGTTTTTTGCAACTCTGTGCTGATTGAAATAAAAATATGGCAACAATTTCACAAATATTTTGAGTGAGTGTTGGTGTGTCACCGTGAAAATAGAATAGAAGCTATTACGACTACAAATCGACGGACGACATGGCATCATTGGCTTCCTATACAAAATGTATGAAAACGAAATTGTTGCGGTCGTTGTCGACCCAGTTGTGATTAACCTCTAAGACGACAAATCGACGGACGACATGTCGAATATTTTGCTTCCATACAGTGTTGCCAACAAATTTTCAACACAAATGCCTAGATCAGACCCAAAAATCGCAAAAAAAAAATGACGAATTTATAAACAGTGTAAAAATTTAGCGATTTTATCGCTAGATTGTTGAAAAAGGGTACTTAAATTGTTTTTTTTTTTCTCAAAAATTTATTTAATATGTTCATAAGAACTGTTATAAATCCCAATCTAATAAAAAGCAATTGTCGTTGTCGACCCAGTTGTGATTAATCTTTCAAGTGATCAAAATTATGACTCTAAATTCGTTGCACAGTTTCTTCTTTGTTGTTGTTTTGTTTTAAAATTCATTTGTCACTTTAATTCAATTATTAAGAACGGCTTCTGCAATATTGCAAAAATATTAAATTGTAAATTACCCTATATGGTGTGGTATGAGTCTTATTTATCAATCAATTAATTATACAATAACAAATTTCTAATGTACGAGTATACAACAGGTATACTAATTAAGAGTTAAACCATGTGTAAGTTGTTTATAAACAACTTGTGATAAAACAAAAACAACAATATTGCGGCTCACGTTTTTATGCAACGCGGAAGGTCAAAAATATTTAGAATTTAATGACTTAACGTTTTAGAAAGGGTTTCATTTCTTTCAAAACAAAGAAAAATACTTATTTACAAAATTAATGTAAAATTTAGCCTGTGGTGTGCTTTTTATATCCTAGAACCCATTACATTGACGGGGAGTAATAAGTTTGTGCTGACCCTTTAAGTATACTGATCGACTCAGAAACACTTTGATTTAGCGATGTCTGTCTGTCTGTCCGTCCGTCTGTATATGTATTCTTATCGCAAATATTATTTTGATAAAATGTGGTACACTGACTTACTATATCGGCCCAAGGACCAAGCCTATTGCGTTTGCTTAAGATCGGTCCATGTTTAGACCTAACACTCATATAAAGGCCCCTACAACTACATATTATCAAATGTAATTCAGAAAAGGTCTATTGAAAATAAGAAAATATCAACTGAAATTCGGAAAACCCCAAATTACATTTCCCTTAATCTCAATTCATATTTTCTGTAATTCAAATGATGTATTATAAATTTTGGTAGACGTTTTCTGAATTACAATTGCTATATTTTCAATTTCAATTAATGTTTTTGTAATTTCAATTAATATTTTACGTGTAAACATTTTTCTTTGATTTTCAATTCATGATTTCTGAATTTCAGTTGATATTTTCTTAATTTTAATTGATGGTTTTTGAATATCAATTGATATTTTATTAATTAGAAATGATGCTTTTCTGATTTTGGTTGCTATATTCTGAATTTCAAGTCATATTAATTGATATTTTCGGCATTTAAAAGGGAAAATTTAAATCTCTAATGACCTTTTCTAAATTTCAAATAGCAATTGATGTTTTGTGAATTACAATTGCAAAAGGTGTAGAATTAAATTTTTTCACACAGAAATTAATGCTTCTCCACAAGCTTTTCCTTATAGGAAACCCCACAAAATTCTCCCGAATATTTTTCGCTGCTAAATCTCTCAAATATTGATTTTTCCAGAATGAAAACAAATTTCTTTTTTTATATTCTTACAAATTTTTCTAAAAATGATCATCTTGGAATTATTTTCTGTTTTTACATAAAACATTAACCCCCTGTTTCCACATGCAAGTTAAGAATACGTATTATCAGCGAAAATTTCGAAAATGACCGAAAAAACATGAAAATTTTACATGTGTCCACACTACTTGCTGCAAGTTCATTTTTAAAATGTCGTCGAAGGCATAGGTTGTCACTAAATAGCACTCCAGTATTGCCAAGTATTCAATATTCTAACAAAGCTGGGAAAAAATTTGTTCTTAACAATTTTTTTTTCAAAAATTTTTAAAAATGTTATTTTAAATTACCAGTAAGATATGCCGTTGTGTTCTTTTTTAATTTTTTTTTTACAAATAAATACAAAATCAGTTGCATTACAACTCTTATTTTACCAAATACTAGTAAATTAATAGAAAACAATACTAGGCAACACTGTTTTCTTTATTCTGTCATTTCACTTGCCGCAAGTATCAAAAATCCACTGTCTTCAAAATTTACTTGCAAGTTGAGCCGCAAGTCGTATAAGTGTGATAGTATTAGTGAAAAAGTGTGAGTGTATTGAGTTTTTCGAACTTGCACTTGCATGTAGAAACGGGGGTTTAGGGTCCGTGAGCCCGTAAAAATGTCTCAAGGGGTCCGTAGAGTAGATTTTTCCAGATTGAAAACAAATTTCTTACAACATTTTGTAGATCGCCTTGAAATTATTAATATTGTTTTATTAAATTAATGTTTTCTGTTTGATTTGAGATCATACTAGTACGAGGGCGACCGCAAAAGTAACTGGCCTGGCACATTTTTTGTTTTACTAGCAACTTTTTTTTTTTTTTTTAAAGCAATCTTTTATAAGCCATCTGTCAAAATTTCCGAAATATTTAACGATTATTTTCTTTGTTACAGGTGATTGAAGTAAACAAGTTTTGTAATTTTTGAAAAATGGAAAATAAAGAGTTTCGTGCGGTAATTAAACACTTTTATATGAAAGGTTATACGCCACAATTAATCAAAGATGAATTGGATTCTGTTCATGGTGATAATGCACCATCATACTCCACCGTGAAATCCTGGGTTCAACAATTTAAAATGGGTCGTTCAAGTACGGAAGATGAACAACGCTCTGGAAGACCGAAAACTGCTACTACTATTGAAAACATTAGAAAAATATTTAATGAAGTGACTAAAGATAGACGAATAAAGCTCAGAGAACTTGCTGATATTGTTAAAATACACGAAAAACAAGTTTGGAGTATTTTACATGATGAACTCCACATGAAAAAGCTATCTGCAAAATGGGTGCCGCGTTTGTTGACTTTGCCCCAAAAAATCACATTTTTAACTCAACAAAAACTGGCCGAATTACGATTTGAAATTGCTCCGCATCCACCATATAGTCCAGATTTAGCTCCTTCTGATTATTTCTTGTTTCCAAATTTAAAAAAATTTCTCGTTGGCAAAAAATTTTCGTCCAATAGCGATGTTATTCCTGAAACTGAGGCATATTTTGAAGGTCTTGAAAAATCTTATTTTTCGGATGGAATTAAAAAACTTGAAAAACGTTTGATGAAGTGTATTGAGTTGGAAGGAGATTATGTTGAAAAATAAATAATAATAATTCCAAAAAAACGGTTCTTTTTATGTTAGGCCAGTTACTTTTGCGGTCGCCCTCGTAAACTACAGAGAAGAAAATATTGAAATTGAATCAAATCAAAGAGAAAACATTGAAAAATCAACTATACATACTAGAGTGGGCCGATTTGTATGGATAACAATTTTTTGATATTGTGCCATTGATTTTTCGATAGCTTTTGGCATGAGGAAAAAAAGTTCCACTACGACTTATCAAAAACATCATTTTCGAGGCGTCCAATTTTCAATTTTTTACAATTTTCTAATAAATGCGAGAACAAGAAATTCTCATTGAGTTTGTAATTTAACTTAACAAATATTTCCAGAAATTCTAAAAACGTCGTCCCCTGACGATTTCCTTAGGCAAGAATGAAATCCGGATAGGGACATGCCTACAACGGATTATTTTTCACAATTTGTTAAATACGTTTGGGATTTTAGCATATTTAATTCCTTTAATGCAATTAATGTATATCCCGATAAAATGAAATTAATAAAAATTAATAGATTTCTCATTTATTTTAAAATTAATTATAAGAACTGATTGTTTTTAACAGAAAATTTAGACTGAATATTTTATTTAACTTATACCGACTTAATACAAAATACAGACTTTGTGTATTTTGTTTACTGGATCACAGAAAAAGTTAAAATACTTTTTAAATATGTAACTGATGAACTTTTTCGGCAAAGTTATTGTTAGTGTAGTATTTAAGTGTTGTTGTTTCAAGTGAAAATAACATTCATTTGTAGAAGAAATTTAAATTTTAACTACATTCGTAAAGGCTTCATTAGTCTAATCGTAAGGTAAAAAAAACGTAGCTGTAATCAATTCAATGTGTTAATAAAGGAAAGTTTTTTTTTGTATTTTTTCTGTTGTCAAGTAAAATCGTAAAAAGTTCTATTAATTCTATGCACAAGAAAAAGATAAAATACAATATTTTTATTTTTTATACACTTTTTATTCATTACACTATGCGACAGTCAAAATTGGGATGGGATGAAACCAACGGGAAATGTTATATCGGTCAAAAACAAGTTATACGTGTCCCGGCGTTTCGCTGGGCCACCCCTATTAGTCGAGATATATCTTTTTTTTGACATAACTCGAGAACCACTAGTCCGATTTTGCTCAAACAATTTTAAAAAAATTAAAAATTACAATTCCTTTAATCTGTTCATATAACGTTTTTCTATATACTCAACAGTTTTGCCGGTAAAAATAAATGTTTGTTACCGCTACCATAAAAATCAATAACCTTTTGTTTATTACTTTTTTTTTAATATTTTAGGCAAAAAATATTTTTTTCATCATACATTTATTTTTACCGGCAAAACTGTTGAGTACATATATAGAAAAACGTTATATGAACAGATTAAAGGAATTGTAATTTTTAATTTTTTTAAAATTGTTTGAGCAAAATCGGACCAGTGGTTCTCGAGTTATGTCAAAAAAAAGACCACCAAAGGTCAAAACGATATATCTCGATTCCTAGGGGTGACCCAGCGAAACGCCGGGACACGTATAACTTCTTTTTTTACCGATATAACTTTCCCCGGTAGTTTGAACCCTTCCCAATCACTGACCCCTCCTACCGTTTGTCTCACAGTGTTATAAGAGTGCTACGTTACTTTTTTTACGATACTTCCAAACTAATTTGGGCTTAAAGACCAATCCACATAGTGAAAGTAGCAGTACTGTCAAACTTTGTTCTTGAATTTCGCGAAAACGATTTAATATTTTTAAAAAATTCTTATTGCGTTTTGTTTATAAACAGCTCTTGTTTATTTACAAACTTTTCTAATTTTTCGGCAGAACAAATAAAGGAAATACAAAAAACTGTTTTATCGACAAAACATCGCACTGCTGTCGACACTGCGTTTATCTGATTTTGGCTTAAGTCTTTATTTTAAACAAGCTACATAAAATACTAAGTAGTTTTTGTTAGTTGTTTTGACTAATTTGTGGTTCATTTTAATAACAGTCAAAAATAAAATAAATTCTAAGTTAAATTTAATGAAATGTTAGTGCTCCTGTTTTCAAGTGAAATGTTATTTGATTTTAAACCTATTTACAGCGGTCTTTACATACAAAATATTTTAAGTTTATTCGTATTATTTATCAACGTTGTAAATTTCGTGAAATTTTCTTTCATTCTAAAACAATTTTATTTATTAAATGTTTTCAAATTTCGACTTGATTCTTTTTCACTTCGACTTGATTCTTTTACACGAACAAATTGTAAGCAGAAAATGTAGTTAATTATGTTCTACCTCTCTAATTAAAAATTTTAAAAATATAGTCAAAAAATAGCCTCGTGCATTAGAGGATTAATTTTTCTCTTATCTCATATCCAAATTTCATCAATAGGACAAGGAATTCCATGCAAATGCATGTTTTTCTCGATAGACCAAAACTAATATGGACTAAATATTTATCCGAATCATCAAATTTATAACAAAATGGCATCGATTTGTAGTTGCATATTTTGTCAAAAGTTCATGTTTTTGCATATTTTGGCTTTTTAATGCATATTTGGTGCCTTTTTAATGTATATTTGTGCTTTTTAATGCATTTTTGTGCATATTTTTCATTTTTAGGAGCATTTTTTATCTTGTAAAAAAATATAAAAAATTAATACGCTTTCATATTTTGATTTAATCAAAATAAACATTCTTAAAAACCTTATTGACCTATGGAAAATCTTCGAGTTCTGTGTCCGTTTGCAAACTAACTAACTTAAATATATTTTAAGTTTTAAAGTGCATTATTTTTGCAAAAATAATAGTTTTTAGTGCATATTTCTTAACGCTAGAAGTGCATAGCTTTTTTTTCACGCTATTTGTAAAGCACAGTTGATGTTAGTCGAATTGACTAACAATGCACTTCTAGGATTAATGCATATTTTTCTTTTTTAGCCGCATATTTCAGGGGCATATTTTCCATTTTTAAGAACATGAAATTCCTTGCCCTATTCATCAATAACAAGGAATTAAACTTTGCGTTTTTTTTTTGTCGGTATATTTTATATAGTTTCGTAATAAATTATTCACGTTTAAGATAATTGAATTCATTTCGCGATTTTATAAATATATTAGCAAAATCCCAGGATGTTATATTAACATTTTATATAATTTCTTCAGTCAAATTCTTGAAAAACAATGTGAAATTTAACAACAACAAAACTTGTAGAGTATTTAAATTGGGTACGATTTCAAAATGTATTAATTAAATTACAAAAGTATGCATTTTTTTGTAAAAGTTTTGTCTCCAATTTGTAAATTAATAAAATGGAAATCAATAATAAATAATTAAAGAGCTCAAAATAGAACAACTGCTTGTTCTTCAAACTTGTTCTACAACCAAAAAAATTTATCTGTTATTTAACGCTGTAATGCCTGATGCTGCCTTTAGACACTGCTACGCTTTTTGGATAAGTTCTTAAAATTTATAATAAAAAAAAAAAAAAATAAAAAAAAAATAGTGGAATCAATTTGATGCACTGAGACAATTATTATTAGTGAATTTTTGCATAAAAGCAATGAAATTAAATTACATTAAAACTTTGCATTAATTTAATTTAAGATTTCTTAACATTTTATGAAAAATATACATTTATTAAAAGTTTCATACACTGCATGAAAACAGTCACATAAAAAACGAATTTCATAAAAAGTACGAAGCTTTTCCCTAATTTTAAGAAATTTTTCATTCACTTTGTGAAGAAAAATTTAATTATTTACTGAAAATTTTCATAATTTTTTGACCAGTAAAATTCTTTAAGTGGAGAAAATATAATTTACATGTTTTTATACCAGTAGGATGGATTAAGATCGGTGCTTGGAGGAATTTCGCTTAGGGCAAGGATAGACAAATTGTGGATAGATGTAAAAAATATTTTTGGAAAGTTTCCGTCAAGTCAGAATTGATCTTCGAACAAAGTGAAAATAATTTCTTTTAAACTAAAATTAAACATAAAGAAATAACTAAAATTGGACATAAAGAAATAATTAGCAAGTGTACTTATTTTTTTTACCATATGTGTATACACTGAAAATATTATTACAGTAACTGACTGTAGTTTATTTAAAAAGTTATCCATACATTTATTTTTAAATGATTATACAGTTAAAGTGGAAAAACAAGCAAATGAAGATGACAAAGCAAATTGTGGTAAACAATTTTTTGTTGTTGATTTCGTTTTTTCTTTTATATTTTAAATGTTTAATAACGCTCCTAGACAAGAACAAGAAATTCTCATTGAGTTTGTAATTTAACTTAACGCATATTTCCAGAAATTCTAAAAACGTCGTTCCCCTGACGATTTCCTTAGGCAAGAATGAAATCCGGATAAGGACATGCCTACAACGAATTATTTTTCACAATTTGTAAAATACGTTTGGGATTTTAGCATATTTAATTCCTTTAATGAAAAGAAATATATTTTTTAACTTTTTTTGTCTTTTATTTAAAAACTAAATTACATATAAATACGGATTTTCTGTCACAGTTAATATTTGCATTTAAAATGTTTTGTTAAAAAAAGAAACCCTTTCAGATTTCTAAGTCAGTTAAAAAAACGAAATAAACTAAATATCATTTATTCTTACGGATTTTGTAGTTCATTTTTTGAAAGTTAAAAAAAGGAAATAAATGAAAAATCAGAATTTTTTTAAGGATTTTGTGGTTAATTTATTAATATTTAAAAAAAAATTAAAAATTCTTTTGATTTAAAGTGAAAAAAGTTTTCAAGTGCTTTTTCATTTATTTTAAATTACATTTTCAGTTAATTTAAACTAACCCGTGAAAAAAAGTTTAGATCTGACCAAATCTTTTTGGTTCTCAATAGATATGATTCAATCTAATTAGATCCTGTACCAGATCACATCAAATATGATCAGATATGGCATATGTGATAATACCTTATGGCAAGATCTGATAAGATCTAGTGCCAAATTTGTTCAAATCTAAAGTGATCTGGACAAATGCGCAAGATATGCCTAGATCTGATCAGATCTAACTAGATCTCAAATTTGTCCCCAATTTTGAGATCTGATTAGATCTGGTAAGATCTACGAGGATCTGGCCAGATATGCCTAGATCTGATCAGATCTAGTTAGATCTCAAATTTGTCCCCAATTTTGAGATCTAATTAGATCTGGTAAGATGTGCTGAGATCTGGCCAGATCTGATCTTTTTTACACGGGAACTTATCTCAAATCAAACGAAAATCTTTCATTTACCAAGTAAAAGATCAACTATACGTAAACTTCATTAAACAACTGATATAACCTGGATTTACAATGCTGGAGTGATCCAAGTTACAGAGTGGATTGTACCTCAATAGAGATAGTATGATTAGGGTAACCATTTTTTTCTGACTTGAATTCAGTACAAATTTTTTTAAATATAATCACCAAAAAAAGAACGATATTGCTAACCGAATTTGTGCCAATCGAATGGTTTGTTGATGCAACAAAAAGTTAAGACTATTAATTATAATAATTATTTAGGACAGCGAAATTTAGTTCTCGGAAACAAATTACTTTGCATAAACAAATTTTCTGTAGACACAAACTATTAGCGCAACAAACCAATTGATTGGCTACAAATTCAGCCGTCATAACAAATCTGTTATCGCTTTCATAATTTCTGATTGATTTCTGCCATAGAAAAAGTTCACCTTCTGGCTTCTTTTTCTAACTAAACTTTTTCTATCGAAAAATCCTCTGATTCTAGGCAGTTTTTCTTTTCCAAATAAATGTGTATCAATTGATTTTCCATTGTCGCAACTGAATTTTTGTTTGTTTTATTAACAAAACGGTGAAAAAATTTATTTTCAATCATTGAACGATAAAAAATCGATTCAACAAATCAGCATACGATTTCATTAGTACACGTGACCAAAAAACAGTACATGTACTGATCAAATCGTTACAAAAGGCCACCCTAAGCATAATACAAATAATATGTAAGTGAGAAAGAGAAAGGAACAAAATCCACTCTGCAGAGTGAAGTACTCCATCATTTTGAGTCGGGCTATAATTTCTGAAATTCATTTATGTTTTGGAAAATACAATTGGTAGCTGCACCGGAAAAAGTTGTAGTTCTTTCTAGATACAACCAGAGACATAATATAGAGATGCAACATAGATAATTTTGTAAACTGAAGATGTCGCTAGCATGTTTGAAATTTTGTCAAAGGAGGATTTTATTTTGGGAAATTTTCTCAAGGGAGGATTTTTTTATATCAAATGAGGTTTTACAGAGTTGTAAGGGGATTTTGGCCCAAATTAGGGATTTCGAATTCGTTTTGGGGACAGATTAAAAAATTTGTAAATTTTAAAAGATTTAGTTTTAAGCCCAAAATAAGAAGAATTTTCGTATAAATTATATGCGTATTATTTCAAATTAAAGTCGATCAAATTAGGTCTGTTAAAGAATTTCAAAATTTCTAAAAAATATTTGAATTATTGAAGAAATGTTCTCCAAATATTTATAAATCTTGAAATAACGAAAAGCAACCTATTGAGCTTGGTTGCTTTTCGTTATTTCAAGATTTATAAATATTTGGAGAACATTTCATTTAATCAAAAAATTTTCTATTTTCCAAATACTGAAATTGTTACATGCAAAGGACTCAGAAAAAATTAATTTTGTGTAGGCTCAAAAAGTACCAGGGGTTTTCATATAACCTCCCAGTCAGAAATCGCCAGTGGTACAAAAAATCAAGCACTGGCATACCACTGGGTAACCACGGTATTAAAAATAAATGACTGGCAGAACACTCATTTGGGACGCTTTGCCAGCGTTTGCAAAAAGCGTTTTACCAGTATTTTTTTTACAAAAATTTCGGTGGTTTATAAAAAAAACCACTGGCAAAGAATTGGCTTAGAGTGATATGCCAAGGTTTGCAACCAGTGGTTATCCAGTGCTACCTAGCAAATGCTACCAGGCGTACTCAATTCACTGGTAGACCAATGATTTTATAAAAATGCTGACGCTTCGTTAAAAAATGTTTGTAGTCGGAAGGTTCCGAGTTCAAATCCGGTTGCAAGCAAAATTTTTTTTTTGGATTTTTTTTAATTTAAATTTTTTTTTGTTTTATAAAATCTATTTTTTTGTTTGTGAGAAAGCTCCTTCAAGACCAACTTTTTTTTTTGCCCTCCCAACACTGGCATACTAGTTACAAAAAATTGTTTGCCAGTATTAGCATTTTGGCACAGCCAGTTGTTTTCCAGCTATTATCACTCATTTATGTGTTTAGCCATTAAATATTATATGTCTCGTTAGCTCAGTGGGTAGAGCAATCATGTGCCAATCTGACGGCCTGGGTTCAAATCACGGCAGGACCAAAAAAAATACATATGAACTTCTTTTAAATTTTATTTTGGAAAATATATTTCCAGACCACCTATTTATTGGTTTTGCCAGCGTTTTGCCAACGTTTAAAAATTTTGTTCCTCCAGTGCTTTTCCGGCGCTTTTTAAACAGCCGGTCCTTTTGTCTAATGATGTTATCATTTTGGGAATGGGAAAGCACTTTTTGCCAGTACTTGTACCACCTGTTAAAGTGCTTTGCCACCGCTTTCCCGTTTGTATTTTTCTGACTGGGCTCTTATGTACCTTCTGAATCGTGTAAACTCGACTTATGCAAACTTAATGTTCAAAAGAGTTTACGAGCCCTAGAGTTTACACCTTACGAGATTTACAAATTTTAGAAAAAAAGACTTCACCATAATGAAGTTCGTGTGAAAATTGTGTAGAATTTTTTCTCCAGAAAATTTAATACACGACTTTTATTTTGAAACGGTGACATTTCAGCTTTATTGTGATTTGTCTTTCGTATAATAAAATTTTTTTAGTTTCACAATTTTAACAAAGATTTGAGGTCTTTAAAGTTCGCGTGAAAACATAAATATTTCTTCTAAAGATATTCAATTTTATTTAATTTGCTCACATATTTCTTAATAATTTTTTGAACTTAAGAGCGATGCTAACTTAGCTTAGGGTATAACATTGGGGATTTAAACATTTAAAATGGGAATAAGCTAAAAGTTTTTGGGCAACACTGCTCCCCAATAAAATGAAACAGTATTGCCAGAAAAAACAAAACAGCAGTCAGCGCCATCTGTTGCTTTAAAAACCGGTGTTGCCATTCATCAGGACCATGGGAGACTCCTGGATTAAACATTACAATCTGTTTTGCGGATAACAGGTTATGGAGCCAGTTTTATGGTATCGGTTCTAACTTTTAAAGTATTTTCATTTAAAGAACTTGTTTATTTAATCCAGTTATTTAATTTGTTTTTAATTGCGAAACAAACATAATTTTTATTTTCTTGACCCATTTGAAAAAACAAATACACAAAATGAATGCATAAAGGAAATTGGCAATTAAAAAAAAAAAACGAAAACCTTAAATAAAAGTTGTAAATATAAAAGACCCTGAAAATTGTAATAAAGCAATAAACCATTTTCTTGTTTAGGTATATAGATTTTTGATTTCATTTGAAGGGTTTCTAAACTATTATTTACAAATTTTTCCATAAAAACTTAGATGATAATGTTTATCTTGTAAAAAATAAATTAATTACACAAAATGGCAATTGATAAAAGTTTAAAAACAAATATTTTACTATAGTTTCCAAGATAAGATATTCTGGTTAAGTAAAATTATGCAATAAGTAATTGGGAATGAAATTAATTAAATTTCTTTTCAATTAAATCAAAATATTCGAGCACGAGGCCACATTTGTTGTTATTGTAAAAATTATGTAAGTTATATCCTAATATTTCAACATTCATCGACTGTCATCCTCAGGATAATTACATATGAAAAAGATTAAAATTTATCTTGAGGATAACATTCAAAGAATGTGGAAATATTGAGAAATAAATACAGTAACAATAACTGTCTTAGAGCTCAGTTAACCGGTTTAACCGGTACAGAAAATGTTATACAATTTATTGTTTTCGTGGTATTTTCGTTCCCTTAATTGAAAAACAATACGCAAGTTCCTGTTCAACACTATAATTTCGAATATATTTGAGTTTATTATTGTATACTTAATGTGATATTTGGCCACAATTCGCATTATGCAATATGATAATTTTAGATTTCTTTATTAGAATAGACCTGCTGAAATCAAAACAAGCAAAATTTGATTAGATTTTTTTTTTATCATAAATTAAATATGAAAAGAAAACAGAAAAATATACATATGTGTAAATATACTCTTGCTAACTATTGCGTCTTAGATGAAATAATTCCCAGAGGAACAAAAATGTTATAACATTTTACCAAGGTTGGTTACCGAAACGAATAACGGTAAGGGTAACGGTAACGGTATCAGATTTCGTTTGTTTAGGTAACGGTAAAGGTAACGGTATTTAAGACTGTTTCGGTAACGGTATACCGTTATCGAAACAGCAATACCGGTACGTACCGGTATTAAAAATTATGTTAAAAACGTATAAAAACAATTAAAAACATGGCATATTTTTAATTTTAAGAACTGAAAATACAGATTTTAAGCAATAAATTCAATACTGGTAGTTTTAATAAGTAAAATTATTATCTATAGATTTTTTGTAAAAAAAAAACACTCAAGATTATAAAATAAAAAAATTGTAATTTTTATATAAAATAATAAATACCGGTAAAATACCGGTAACTACCCATAAAAATAACGGTATCGGTAACGATAACGGTATTTAGAATTTTTTTTAGAGGTATCGATAACGGTAACGGTATTCAATTTGAAACGGTATTTTAGCGATAACGGTATTATAACGATAACGGTAACCAACCTTGCATTTTACAATTGTTTTTGTGGTAAATTTGCCGGCTACTCAAAACTATATACCCTTTCTAAAAAAATTAAAGAAAAAAACAAAAAATAAAAACAAAACAAAATCCAGAAAAAAATTAAAAAAAAACTAATGAACATTATTTTGAAAACTGCGCAGTTTAAAATAATTTTACAAACAATTTTTTTCCCTTAGTTTTTTGGTTCTTAACCAAAAAGTATTGAAGGCAGTATTTTTACGTAGGAGTGATGTTCGTAACAAAAAAAAAAAAAACAATTAAAAATGATTTGAAAGTACGGTAATACTAAACGGTTATGAGAATACTCTACACTTTTTCGAAATCTACTAATATCAGAAGTTTACAAAATATATTAAAAACCTGATAGCAGAGTATATGTACTTTCTTGTTTTAAATTTACCTTGCAACAACAACAGTTTTAAAGAAATTCGTTGGAATTTATTCCGCAGCGAATTACTTATGCTAAAGTTGCATTTACATCTGCACCCAAATCTCAATATTTCCACTGAAATTGAGACTGCATTGAAATTCTCATGTGAAGTCCCGAGATTACCCATACAAATAAAATCCCGTAAATTCGCGAGATTTCTAAGAAATCTCATGAAAATCTTACAAATGTGGAGACTTTTACAGAATACAACACTGCGTTTTGCTTAATTTGTAGAATTTTTGCATGAAAAATTGGCAACGCTGGCCAACAGCTGACTACATAGAAGAATAACCTAAAAATAACAAAAAATAATGAAATAAAAGCGTTATTAAAAATATAACAAAGATAAATTTAGACTCGACGAAAATGTACAAATGATTATAAGAAGTGTTTCGTGGTTCTAATTTTTGCTTACCGCGAAGCATAACTATGAAGAAAGCATTGGAAAGTGCATTTTTTCTATCAAAACATTGAAATTTCTTGCTTCAATCTTGTCGTCTTTACAAAAAAAAACAAATTTACTAACATAATTAGAGTTAGATCTCTACATAAAAACAATGTAAACTGCACTCCGCCAATGAATAAAATAGTTTTTAGAAATATTTTAAATTTGAGGTTATTTTTTTAGGGTCCTTTACAAAAAAAAAAAAATGCAGTTGTCAAATAGAAATCTCGCTACTGTCATAAAGTGCTAATGTAAACGGCCAAGATTTTTGCCGATATTTCCATTGAAATTAATAGTGAAAATTATAGTCTCACCCTTTTTTGTTATTATAATATAACACTTAAATTATCACATTATGATTTCAAAATTATCCGAATATTATCATATTATAGTCCTACATATCATATTATGATCCCTATAATTTTCTCCCAGTATTCTGCTGAATATTTTTATATTCAAAATAGTACATCACGACTTTCCAACAACGTGAGTCTTAAAGAAATTCGCTGGAATTTATATATGGGTGATATCAAAAAATGTGATAAAAACCGTGTAACCACATGTATTACATATTTCGATACATATCAGCGCATTGTCACCTGTTTTACAAAATTTATAACAATCTGACCAATTTTTGGTTAATACATAAAATTTGTGACCAATTTTATAGGCCAAATGTAAACTCCGTAACCAGTAACTCATAAGGTTTTTTAACTTTAATAGCTTATATTTTAATAACCAATAAAGCTAAACACTAACTGTAAGAATATATAATGTATAATGTTATTTATACTCAAATGATGGTTGGACCGTAAGTAATCATCCAGTATAACAGACTTGAAGCTTTTCTGCAGCATGTAACATTCTCGAGATGAAAAAGGATGTCTTTATTAAGATTTGAAAAAATGTTGTAAACTCCGTTCCTAATTTTTACACCAAACTATATAACGAGTAAGAAAAACAATATCATATTTGGATTCACCTTGTAGGCATCATGCGATTTTGTTTCGGAAAAAAAATTATGACAAAGCGTTTCTGAAAGAAAACGAAAAAAGTAATCAAATGTAAACTCCGTAACCACAATTGTTTGAATCAGATTTCATTCAAATAAATGCAGATAAATGTTTAAAATATTTTAAAATAACCATAAACAGAGGTGATTCAACTAATATTTATGTGTCAAAAGACGATGCAACTAATAATTTTGCGTCAAATCAAAAAAAGTTATCAGTTTTTTACGCTAAACTGCTGGAGCGAAAAACGATTGATTTTGCATTTCATTGGTTTTGAATCGATATTTCGAGTCATTACTGACATTAGTTTGACAAATTAAATTTGTTTCACACAATTTAAGAATTTTTTGATCGCGAAATGTTATGTTTTTAATATATTATTTTGTAACTGCGCAACCGCTGTTTGGATTTTAAAAAATTTTATTTTTTTGAAAAGCATTTAAAAGGACCAAAAATACAAAATTTAAAAAAAAAATTTTTTTGTTTCGCGGAATGAATTGTATTTTTATTCGCGAAACCGTCAATTTGATAAACACAAATTATATATCATTAGAAAGCAAGTTGAAAACCCATATACGAAAAACTAATAATTTGAAGAATATTCGTACGCAATTTTTTTTGTTATATCTTTTGCTTGCAGAAATGTAAACTCCGTTACAACAAAAAATATTAAAATTGTGCAAAAAAAGTTATTGCGACAACTTGTAGAAGAGATTTTTTGCAATTAGGTTTATAATGACTAAACTTACTGATTCCATTAAGAAAAAACCGAAATATTAACACTCTCACAAATTTGGCCCAAAAATTTATCACATTTTTTGATTTCACCCATATATATTGTTGACAAGCAATTTTTGAATATTCTCATAAACTCTGAAGCTCAGCCTAAGAAATTTAGCAAGCGGGCATTTCATATATTGTTTCCTAATTAAAAAACAAAAATTGCAAGAAAAAAATGTTTTTTTTTTTTCAGAAGGAAATATGGCAACCACGTCCCAATAATTTTTTTAAAATTTGTATTGGAAATTATGGGAGAGATCATAAATAAACATTATCAGTTGAAATCCAAATCGTTTCTCTGATGTGTATCCATAAGGATACACTATCTTTGGGTGCATCTGAATGGCACAGGATATGGCTCGCAGCGTCTATATATTTGATTCAATGACATAATTCACACATTTAAATGAACTCACCATTAAATTAATTTTAGTTATTATTTCAATATTTCCAAATTTACAATATATCAAAAAATGATCATAATATATTCCCAATGATCAAAATATTTTCCCAATTATCATACTATGGTAATGTAGAAAGTTTTGTGATCACTTACGATAATGTTATGATCACTACAAACACATTATGAAGATTTAGTGGCACAGATTACAAAATTTTTACATTTTTTTAATTTTACTTTCGTACAAAATTAAAATATGTCACAAACCTGATTTTATATTTAACAATATTTCTTAATTATTTACTTTTCCTTTCAAATACATAGCTTAAGTGTTATTGGAAAACAGAATTTGTGTTTTAGAGGGTTATGAAAACAACTTTTTTTTATAATTTTTTAAAAGAAACTAAAAATTTTGTAACATTAAAATTTTGTAAAAATGAGTAAAAAAACAATCATACAGATTATCTTTTACTGATTTATTATTTTGAGTGTAGTTACGGTTTAAAAAAATATGAATTTTGCGTACCAAATTAAAGTAAATTTTTTCAATTGTAGTGGTCAGTTTATATTTTCTACTAGCTGGTCTTAGGAAATGCTTGTACTACCAAGTATATCCTCAGTAGTGAATGTAGGGCACCATGAAAAAAAATATTTACAAAATTTTGTGTGTGGTTAAGCCGGTTGGTTATATGTAAATGAATTTATTTGTTAATTATACTATAGAAAAACAAATTGTTTTTTTTCTAAATGTTTAAATGCCGGCCGGTTGTTGTCTGTGTTTGAGTTTCAATTTTAACCCTCCAAAATGCACAAATTTTTGTTTGGAATGAAATTCGTATTAAAGCCCGGTTTTTTTTAATTTAATTTTATTGCTTAATTTAGGCCAAAACGTCCTCAGAAGTTGAATATAATTCTAGGAAATCAATGTTGAAATATATGAATGCTTCACTTGCCAAATCATTAACTCTACTTTTTGAATTTTTTAAAATGTTAATGTCATAGCACTCTATTAACTCCCAACTGCATAATATTCAAAACAAATTTCTCTGATAATAAGTATTAACACTACTAAATCACAAATTTTTTTAGCCATTGAATAAGAGTCGACCAAAGAAAAATATACGTGTATCGGCCTTTTAAAAGTTCAAATCTGTCCCTATGTTTTTTGGGGGGTTAAAGTTTCCCCCTTTTTGCAAATGTTTATTGTGAATCGCCATAGGAAACCATGTGAAGCTTCCACTTTAAGTATAGGATGTGTTCAGCATGTAAAACATTACAAGGAACATTTTTGTGGAACATTTTAACCCTCTATTTCTTCAATGTAAAGGGACAAAAAAGACTCGTAGGTTGAAGAGTTAGAGGGTTAAAATGTTTCACGGTATCTTGTTAGTGAAATATTATATTTTCAAAGAAGTCATTTCAGTCTAAATTTGTTTACATTAGTAAACTCATAGAAATAAATCTGTAAAAATAGCAGAACTAAAAATTAGTTAAAAATTATGTTGCAAAAAAAAAAAAATGCGGGTATTAGGAGATTTTTATTTTTTAATATTAGTAAGATAAGAATAGCAAAACTAAAACTGTTAACTTTACAAAATATTAGTTATATTTCAGTTAACTTTTAGGTAATTGAAAATGATTAATTACCCTGTTAAAATTTGTAGAAAGAAGTTGTCTACTGAAAATTAGTGGACAAATATAGCAAGAAATGTTAAAAATAGCAACAAAATAGTTGAATGCAAATAAAAGTCTAAAATCAACGGAAATATTTGCCAAAAAATATTAGAATATTGATTTAAGAAGGCAGATTTTAATTCCCATTAAAAAAATCTAAAAAACGTTGAAAACTTTAAACGGTTTATGATATTTTTAGTCTACTAATATTCAGATTTTTTTTTTGCTGAATTCAGCAGGGTAAACTCAAACATTACTAGAATTTTGTATATTTAATAGTTTTGTTTTTGCTGTTCTTATCTTACTAATATTTGGGAGAAAAAAAAATTATGCTAATTTTAGCAGTTTATTCTGCAAGGTAATTTTTAACTAATATTCAGCAAAAAATTGTACATATTTTTTCCTATTATAAAAAGTTAACAGTACCAAAAGGCCACCACGCGCATTACAGTGTTAAAATATTACAAACTATTGTCCTAATATTTTGTTTTTGGTTCTATTTTGAAACAAATGTTTATGGAAAATTTACATAAGTAATAAAATTTTATTAGTTTTTTTTTTTTGTATGGCTTTTAGAAGTTTGTTGGTGTTCATGTTTTTATTATTTCAATCTTTTGTAATCTCAAATAATTTTTAAATTAGTTTTTGTTTGTTTATAATCCAACTATTGCGTTTCTGTTTAGATTATGCATAAAAAAATAAATTAAAATAAATAAAAAAGAACTGACCATGTATAAGAAAAATTATAGTGAGCTTTAAATTCTAAATTAGAAAAAGATTATAAAACACATATAGGAGGCAGACTTAAATTAAATTGTTAATTAAATATCAATTTACAGTTTTTATTTAACTTACAATTTAGTACCATTAAATTTTTATAAACTTAAGAATTTGAACAAAATCTGTAAACATTTTAAATAATTTGATTTACTGTCTATGTTCCCAGTAAAGAATAAAGTTGAAATAGAATAAAATTCCAAATAGAAAACATTTTCAAAAAAGCTTTTCCCAAAAAGAATAGTTTTGCTTTGATTGTGAATAAATTTCTATTTTCATTCACAATTAGCTTTATAAGCTGGCAAAAGTGCCACCTTTTTAATACTTGGGTCTGTTTGTTTTTGTTTTCATCACTGTTTTCTTCGAAAATACTAAAAAAAAAAATCAAAGAATTTATTTTAAACCAATCAATTTTATAAAAAATTTTAATATTGAGTTTGCGTATTTAATTATTAAGCAAATAAAGTTGATCCCGTTTTATTGGTTCGGAATGGCAGCACTGTCATCCAGGAGAAAAAATAAAAAAAAAAGAGTTGCCTACTTTTAGCAAAGTTTCCATTTTTGAGATTCTTTAATGGGTGATAAAAGTGAATGAAGATCACTTCACAATATGTGTTAACAAGTTTAACTTTATGTTTATTAAAAACAAATAAAAAAAGTATAATAATCTTCCGTAACCTAACTGGGTATTTTTTGAGAAAAATAGTGATATTACTGACACTTAGCACTTAGTTAAGAAAAATTTTGAAAACTTAATAACTACAAGAAGAGTGATCTTAAATATTTAGAATAATTCGAATATTTTATGGTTTTTTAGTGTTTTTTGTGAGATCTAAAATAATAAAGCTAATAAAGCTGATCGTATAATATTCTAAAAATTAAATACAATTTTTTCTGGCAATGTGAAGTGTGTTTTTTTTCCTTAAGAATTTTTTATTCTAAAGTTAAAATGGGAAAAGGGGGGTATATCCGAAAATTTTAAGCAATTTCTGTTAAATAACAGACATGTATTGAATATAACACCCCTCCCTGGAATATTAACACTTTATGAGCAAAAATTAAATCATTTGATGTTGTTTATACGATATACACACAAAACCAAATATCATAAAATCCAGCATTCTTTTTATATTTTTCAACAATAAATGTTTGAATTACTTGATGAAAACCACCACCTGTCACTCTAAATATTTGAATTTAAACAATATTTATTTTAATAAATCGCCTAAAAATAATTTCGTATAAAATTTCAAATATTCAACTGGTTAATAGATACAGAAAACAATTCAAATCACATGATTTGGGATTTTTATAATAATATCATTTTAAAAACAAACAAGTGTGGGGTAGTTGGTTGAATATTTTGTTTTCTATCGAAAATAAAAAAATTTTCTCATTGAAAAATCTAATTTGAAAAAAAAAAAACACAACAACTTACTGATTTATACACAGCCTATGAATAAATTTCTAAAAACAAGAAAAGAAAAATGTATAAGAAGAAATAAAAAGATACTCGTACAAAAAGAAAAAGATACAAAAAATGTATTTGAAAACGTGTCAACTTTAAATTAAAAAAAAAATGTAAATTGTGTGTGAGAAATATATAAAGTAGCCGGTAAATAATTGTACAAAAATACAGGGTGGTACATGAAGAGATACGCATCAAAATATGCAAAGATTTTTTTGATTTTTCCTTATTGAAAGATGTTGATAACGCGTATAGAATAAGGTTGTTATAATCGAATTGAAAACATTTTAAACAAAGAAAATAAATTAAAAATAACAATAAGACAATTAAAACATAACAAAATAAATTTGCAAATCTGGCGAAATTTTCCAAATCTAATAAGTCAAATATAGGCACTCCTTAATTTGGTGAAAAATAAAGCAAATTTTCGAACTTGAAAAGCGTTAAAGCGAATTTGAAGTTAGGGAATGAGCGATAACATGAAAATACATTGAAGCACCCATTTAAAGCTTAAGTCAACTTTCGTAAAGTTCCATCTACATTAATTTGGTTAATTTTCCAGCGCAACTCATGGCACCCAAATTAATCAAATTAAAAATATTTCCAAATAAACAAAAGAAATTAAAAAATACAATAAAAAACAAAAAAAAATAAATAAAACACAAAAATAAATAAGCAAATAAATTCGCAAATTTAGTGAAAATTTAAAAATTTGAGTAAATCAAATATGCAAGCTCTTTTATTTGAAAAAAAAATTCAACCAAATTTCCAGCAAATATAATAGTGTGGTAACAGCTTAAGTTAATTGAAATATTATTAAAAAATTAGAATTTTTTGTGTAATTTCATACAGTTTTGGATAATTTTTGACCCACATATGTGTATTTCTTTTGTGATACTGGTGGCAACACTGTTGGGAAGTCTTTCAGTGTTGCCAATTCCTGAAGGCAGAAAAGCACCGTGAACAATGTAAAAACGGGTAAAAGGGCTAAAAGTTTTTCAAAATTAAGTTAAAAATGCAGCAAAAATAGAACGTGTACAAAAAGCAACGACAATATAGACTAAAGATGTAGCTCTTTAATTTTATATGCCAACTGGTTTTAAAAGAAACGGTTTTTAGTGTTTTTTAATGTGTACTTTTTTACATTAACAAATAAAATTCTGCGCTAATTATACAAAACTAATGCTGAGAATATATCAAACAATACAAGGGCACTTTGCAATTTAATAAAAATTGCTTAAAAACAATAATAATAATAATAATCAGGGCAGGGAATTTCATGCACTTAAAAATCGAAAATATACGCTTAAAATACGCAGTAAAAAATTCAAAATATGCACTTAAATGAAAATGTGCACTAAAAACCCAAAAATATGCACTAATAATCCAAAAATAAACGCTTCAAACCAAAAAAAATGCACTTTATATTTATCGATTTTTAAATTTCATATTTATTACTCGGGAGCGTTTAATTAAAAATTAAATCAAATATAAATGTCTAAGTACCTAGATGACAATCTGATGTTTTCCTTCTAGTTAAGTGTTGCGTTAAGGTTTTGCAAATTCTTCTTTTTTTATTTTTCATTAAATCTGACTTTTAATTTTTAAGAAAATATGCATTTTAATGAAAAACATGCAAAAATATGCACTAAAAATCACAAAATATGGAAAAAATATGCACTTAAAAGCAAACTATGCAAAAATATGTATTTATAATAAAATATGCAATAAGAAATCGATGCCAAACATGCATTTGCATGAAAGTCGCTGCCATGATAATAATTAATTAAAACCATCACATTTTTCATGTTTGTTGTTATTTTTCACCACCACTCTTATAAAATCAGTTCAGTTTTTTATATGAGAGTCATGGATAGTGGTTGCAAAAAGCAGAGTCCGTTTTTTGAAAACGAGTATGTGTAAAAAATCCGAGAGATAAAAAGAACCAAAAAATAAACTAAAATCATCAAAATTGACAACACTGCTTTTAAATGTTTATGCTCTTTTGATATACGAGGGCATTTCGGAATAATAATCGCATCGTATATACTTACATTCAGAAAAGTATGCCGGTAGAATCTACTGAAAATGTCATTTACCTTTAAAATAACAAATGATGCGTTTCAATTAAAAACATACGCATTAAAATAACTGACAAATTGGCAAACACTAATGTTTTTATAGTTACACAGAAAAAAAGTTAGGCACCAACAATAGAATTTGTAAAATTGAAATTTTATTTCCAAAAATTTTTTTATTTGGAATTTTTTTAAATTATTGTTTTTCATATAAAAATTGTTTAAAAATAAATATTAAGTCACAAAAAAAAAACATTTTTTTTGGATTTACAAATTCTATTGTTGGTGGCTTTTTAAAAAGTTTTTTTGTTTTTTGTTTTTGTATTTACAAAAATGGTATGAGCAAGATGTTTAATAATTTAATCACAATTTTGTGAATTCTTTCTTTGTAATTTTTTTTATTTTTGGTTTCAAAAGCATTTCAACTTTTACAACTGCAACTGAGAAAATATCAATAAAAATTCAGAAATTCCATTTGAAATTCAAAAAAATAAAACATATTCCTTTTTTGGTTAACTCATTTACAAAATGATTAATTATTATTTAAAAAAAAAAAAATAATACATCTCCATTTCGAGTCACCCTGTACTTTTTTAAAACAATTTAGTTCTCTTACAAATAAGTGATCTTTAAGGGGAATGAAAAAAAAATGTCTATAAAAATATTCACATTAAGCACGTTCTGTTCTTTTAAAAATGGCAATATATAAATTTGAATTAAATAAAATTATAAAATAAATTAAATAGAACTTACGTAATTTATCCAAATGACACTTAGAAACTTTTAAGGGTTTTTAAAAGTTTTTGTATTATCAATATTCATTAATATAAAAATATTTATTAATTAATTCTTTTTTTTTTTTAATTGTTAAACACTAGTTTTTCGAGATAATATTTTAAAATTTCTAATAGGTATTAAGTTGTTTTGAATTTCACAAAAACCAGTTTTAAGTTTAGCTATTAATTTAAAACAAAAACCTTAAACTTGACTTTTTTAATTTAAATCAGATGGTCTGGTTTTAATTATAATTTCCATACTATTTAATAATAATAAATTAAAATTTGGATTTTTTTATAATAAATTAAAAATAATTTTAATTCACTGTTTTGCTTTTTTTTTGTTTGTTTGTTTGTATTAAAAAATTATTAAATTTTTTTAATTTAGTTATTGTTCAATTCATATTTTGTTCTTATTTAAAATTTTCTCTTTTTTTTTCATAATTTAAATTATTTTATTTTCTTTTAATTTTTTTTAATCTTTTTTTATCAAATTTCTTGCACATTTTCTCATAAAATCTTTCATTCACACCTCTTTTTTTGTAATTGTTTACAAAAATGTTTTTTCTATAGACAATTTTTGTAACACTTGTTTGTATTTTTGATTTTAGTCAAGTTTGTAATATATTTTTCTATATATTTTTCTTTAACATCACTTTAAATTAACGTCTATCTCATGCGGTTGTTTAAAATCAACTGACAAATTCGTAAAATGCGTTTTATGATATCAAAACAGAAGTTGAAAAACCTTATCAAACAAATATCGCATGCTTGGCATGCTGTCCTAAAGAAAATAAGTGAAAGAGTGAGTAAAATTTTTTTATTGTTAAACAGTTAAAACCACAACACAAGGTATATACTTTTTGCCACAACTTGCTAAATTGAGTAGAAAGAATTTTCATTTAGAGAATAACAGAAATGAGAGAAGTAAATAACAAAATGTTAAATTTAACAGTGCGAATATTTGAGTATGAGACATACGAGGGTCATTTTATAAGGCAATTATTTAAAAATACGAAAAAGATGAAAAACTGAAATGTTTTAACTTGATGAAATATTCTCAACGCTCAGTTTGGATTTCTAGTCTATTAGTGTGGGAGTTTTTTTTTACAAAAAATAAATAAAATTACACAAAAATAATGCAAATTTTATTTGATTTTAGTCTATTCAACATTCTTATTAACTAAAAAAATTAAAAATCGTTTTCTTAACATTTCTTAAAACTGTTGAAAAATGTATTTATTTTTAGTTAAAAATCTTAAGACTTTAAGTAAACTAAAAATCCAAAATTTCAATTTAAATTGAAATAGTGAACTTTCTTAGATTTAGTTTAAACATTTTAACTTCTTTAAACCAAGTACATACAGTGGTGGCAAATTTAATAGGAACGATTCAAGTTTTTTCTAATTTTATTCTCGTTGCATTTATTTTTAAAGATCAAAATAGTGGCTAAATTCGCTCCGAAAGGCGAATTGGTAGTCTAGAATATTGTGCAGAACTTTAACGTGATTCTGTTTTTTTTTAATTTTTTTACATACTTGTTTCAAGTGGGCGTGGCTTTCAGTGAAAAATTAACGATATCGACCTTTTATTAAATTACATAGTAAAATTTAGCGAGTACTGATCAGATCTATACAAACTGTATATTTTTTGGAAATCCTACAAAATTCGCTAAGTCTTGCATTATTTTTATCCAAATCATCCCCAAATTTCTTAAAATTTTGTTCAAATGACCATATATTTGGTAAATAATTTTTTGAGTGTAGCTTATATGATCATAAAAGGGTGGCTAAACTGCTCTTTAGCGGGCATAAGAAAAAGCAGAATTTGTCAACTTCTGTTTAATAGCCAAAAAGAATATAAAGATTTTACTATGTACACAATTTAGCTCAGCGGACCTTAAAGCACCGAAGGTTGAACTGACAGGTAGCCGAAACATCATAATTGCTTCTGTTACATGGCACCCAACAGGGAAGCCCACCAGAGGAAGTGATTCTACTGTAATTCTCCATAGGTACAGATGACGTTTTGATCCTGGGATGTGATGCCAATGCTAGGCACACCATCTGGGGCAGCACGGATATCAATGATAGAGGTGAGTCCTTTCTGGATTTCATTAACATTACCTTACTATATGTAATTCTGGTACTAACCGTACTTTTATTTTTCCGGGAGGAGGTTCTGGATGTTACACTGATTTCAGGTAACTCTTATGTGCTGGTTGAAAAGTGGAGTGTACGATAAGAGATCCTTCTCGGATCATAATTGGATATTCTTCGATGTCAACTTGTGCGTTCCGGAGGAGACATGCTTCAGAAATCCTAGGAGAACCGTATGGCCTCGGTTCAACAGTATTGCTCAAAAGAAGCTCGGTAATGGATCGAGTGTCGATAAGATAGTATACAGTCTAAAACGCTCGGTGAGCACCCTTGCGAGGTCCATGGATTTGGCTTTCAGGGTTTCTTGCCCTCAGACACGGACAAAGAAATATTTCCCTCCCTGGTAGAGTTCGGAGCTTTCAGTGCTGCGGAAGGAAACGTGTAGAGTTTTCAACGCTAGCTACACACAAAAAAATAATTTTCATATTTGAATACGAAAATCGCAGATTCAATAAAAAAATTTTTTGAATTTCCTGTGATGACGATTTTTGCAGAATTGATAATGAAAATTGTAAGCACGTTGTTGAAATTATTTTGTTTTTCTGTCAATAAAGAAAGTTGTTCATTTGATAAAACACTATTATTGAATTTTTGTGATTTTTTAATGAAAGAATGTGTTGATTTAACACAAAGTCTTAATTATTGTTTTAATAAAAAAACATGTTAAATGTAATTTAAATTTATTTATTGAAAAATAAAAAAACAACAAAAATTATAAAAGGTACAATAAAGTTCTAAATCTTTCATATTACTAAATAACTTTATAATTTCATTAAACTTTTCCGGTTCACACATAATATGTGCAACCGCATCAAAGTCCAAAGAGCAACTAAAATATGAAACTTTAAAAGTAATAGACAAATTTACAAAAAGAAAAACAAAACATAGCATGCCTTGAAAAAAATAAAATAACGGCCAAAATTTAAAAAAATTGATTTTTACTTTGATTCAAGTATTATGTTTATTGAAAATGAAAAACTATTCAATTATTTGTTTATTAAATAGATTTTGTTGAGTGTTATTTTTAAAAGTTGCAATAGTGATAAACATAATGTTTGAATCAAATTCAAAGGGTGATTGGATTTAACTTTTATATCAACCAAACGAGTTTGTTAAATTTTTTTCTGGTATATTTTTTTGTGTGTATGTCAGCAAACAGTGGACGACATAAGGTAAGGTTCTGGAAATGGGTCGCTGAAACCCTGCTTACGTAAAGAGGGATGATGGATCCTGGTCGGAATCGTCGGTAGAGTCATTGGAGATCCTACTTAACACTCACTTTCCTGGTTGCAGGGATGCGATAACTTTGCGAATTGAATGGCTCTGCCTCTCACGGGGGGCTTACAGTGAGCTTTGGAACAATATAATTATCCCGGAAGAATAACCTGGGCAATTGGAAGTTTCTCTCTTTACAAATCGAAGGGTTTGGATGACATTCTTCCGGCAATGCTATATAGTGCTCAAAAGGTAATTACTCCCAGGCTACTCGAGATATACAAACTTTGTCTGTCTCTCAACTACGTGCCTGTTAGCTGGAGGAGAGTTAGGGTAGTATTTATACCTAAGATTGGCAAGAGGGGCTATGAAGCTGCAAAGGACTTCAGGGGCCGAATTACAGCATTCGTGAACGAGTGAAATTGTTCGAAAACCATTTTTTTTAGTAAGTAAATACCAAAAATATAAGAGTGAAACCATGTTTTACTTTTATTTACAATCTAGTGCCGAACTATAAAATCCCCGGCCCTAAAAATTTTATCCACTTTCATCATTTTCCGAAATAAAAAACTAATTTCGAACGAAAAATTTCGATCATGAATGCCGTAATTCGACCCCAGGCCGATCAGTTTCCCCTCAACGGACACTGCCCTTCATGAGGTTATGAGCGTAGTGGAGAAATCCCTTGGAAAAAATTCTTGGATATAGAAGGTGCTTTCAACAATGTCAGAACGAATGCGATACAGAGCGCCCTTTTGGATCTGGGCGTGGAGACTTATGTCAGCGACTGGTTGGTAACCATGTTGGACTCCCAACTCTCGTCTGGGCAATAGCGAGAAGTCATAGGAAGTCAGGAGAGCAAATCCCCAAGTTCGGGTGATCTCACCACTGTTATGGCTTCTGGTTATTAACTCAATTCTTAATAAGTTGGATAATCAGGGTGTTAAGCTGCTTATGCGAACGATGTGGTGACATTAGTTTCAGGGATGTTTCTGGATGTGATAAGTGATTGTATGACCAGCGCTCGGGAGACTCTAAGTAACTTGGCCACAAGCTGTGGCCTAGGAGTGAATCCAAATAAAACGGAACTGGTGCTTTTCAACACAAAGACCTAACACAGCTCCAGACTACCGCGGCTTCAGGGCTGCAAACTCAACCTCTCTGAACATGCTAAGTATCTGGACTCGAAAGTATCTTGGAAGCTCAATACCGAGCACAGGGATAGGATGGCAGCGGTTGCTTTCTACTCCTGTAGGAGGATGTTTGGTTCGAGAAGGGGTTTGAGTACGAAAATGGTGTTGTGGATGTACACGTCAATCGTACGCCCAATACTTATTTATGGCTCTATTGTGTGGTGGACGGCGAATACCAAGAGGATAGTTACGGACCAACTGTACAGGGTGCAGCGTTCGTCTGTATTGGGGTTACGTGGGCGATAAGGACTTGCCCTCTGAGGCTCTCAACACGATGCTTCATGTCATTCCTATAGATTTATATGTGGTGGCAGCTCCTGCTAGTAGTGCGGTGAGACTCGCCGCTACGGGTTTTTGGAAGGGAAGAACCTACGGATATGCTAGACTTCTTGATCAGCTGCCCGGGCAGATTGGACTAGAGTCGGACTGCTATACTACTATGATCGACTTCTGTAGGCCCTTTCGGGTCAGTTTCCCTTCTAGGAAGGAATGGGACAGAAGGGACTCGACATCAGAGTGTACACCGACAACTCAAAGATTAGTTGTGGGGTGGGCTCTAATGTCTTCTGTGGTGATTTCGTACGGCGCTCCTTCAGGCTACATGATCATGCTAGTGTCTTTTAGGCAGAGATTCTGGCTATCAAGGAAGCCTGTAGGCTCTTGTGTGCGGTCGGGGCTCAGGGATCCGTGGGAATTTTCGTTGATAACTAACTAGGCGGCGCTTAGGTCTTTGAGCTCCTAAATTACATCCTCTATCCTCGTCAGGCAGTGCAGGGAAGAACTGTCTGACGAGAACTGTCTATGTAAGTCGTCAGTCCCTGATTATGTTGGTATGGGTCCCTGGACATAAGGACTTTTTCCCCACAGCGATGCCAGTAGCTACACCGCTGAGGCATCTTCGGGCTCTACTTTCAAAAGGCGAGGAGGAGATGGACCGGACTGAGGGCATCCGACATAGAACTTTAGGCGACCATATTCTAGACGACCTGTCGGTAACATCGGGGGTAAAATTAAGTGATATTATCCGGTATCTTAATCTTACGGGTTGGGTCTAGTTCTCCAGATATTAGTTTCTTACGGGTAGTGTGGTCTTTTCAAAACAGAGTCGCTCTTGACTCTACTCTTAAACCCACCACCCTAACCAACACTAAAATAGCTCTACCTCAGACCACGTTTTATTTATCTGAAAAAATACTTCATTTTTGAAATTCTGAGAAAATTTCCATTCGTTTGAGTACCCACCCACACTTGCATGTAAATACGTCTCCAGGTTTTTGGACCCAGTGAGCTTATGGGGTGCCGCCGCTACTAATTTTTATTTTATTTTTTTTTATTCCAGAGGGGGCACAAAAGAAAAAAAATTAAAAAAGACGAAAACAAGAATTTTCCATTAAGTTTATAATTTAACCTAACAAATATTCCTAGATATGCTAAAAACATCGTCTTCTGACGACTTCCTTGGGGGAGAATGAAATCAGGATGAGGACATGCCTTCAAAAGATTATTATTCACAATTTGTTAAATAAGTTTTGGGTTTTTTTATTCTACTTTAAGAGTTGCAAAAAAAAAATCGTTTTGGTGAAACGCCCTAGTATTCAGTGACGAACAAACAATAAAATCAAATAGAATTAGAATAGTTAAATTCGGCCCAAAAACCTAGGAGATGCTACAAAAAATTTTACAGGTTTTTGTAAAGTTTGTTTTTAATTATGTCATTTGTTTTATTGTAAGTGGGCGCGGCGTTAAATGTAAAACTAAAATTCTGCATATTTAACAGTTTTAATTTTGCTGTTGTTATCTTACTAATATTTACAAAAAATAATCTCCGAATTTCAACAGTTTTTTCTGCAAGGTAATTTTTAACTAATTTTTAGTAGCTTCAACTAAATTTTTTACAGAGTTTTTTTCTATTAGAGTAGTATACAACCTACTCAGAATCACTTTTAGGGTCGATTTAGCGATGTCTAAAGATAATGAACGAAATTTGGTGTATAAAATTGGATCGAGCGAAGGCCGAACCATATTGAAAATGGTTAAAATCGGTTAATTTTTTGAACTCATCGCCCAAGCAAGACCCCACCTGAGCTTAAATGTATTGAGCAATTTCGCTCAACGAGTTTTAATGAAATTTTTCAGTAAACTAATTCGCAAAGTATATAAAAAATTTCTTAAATTTGATGAAAGAACTTCATTATTTTATGAATCTAGTTTTATTGAAACTATAATATTTCATTGAGTCAATGTTTTAATAAATAAAATTAAATTGTTCACATCGTTTTATGAAAAATTCCTTTTATTCAAAAATAGCAGAAAAAGCAACTAAAAATTAGTTAAAGATGATGCTGCAGAAAAACTGTTAAATTAGCAGATTTTTTTCTAAATACTAGTAAAATAAGAAGAGCAAAAATAAAACTGTTAAATTTATAGAATTTTAGTTATATTTAAGTTAACTTTTAGTTAATTCAAAATGACAAATTGTACTGTAAAATCTGCAGAAAATTTTGCTAAATACTAGTAGACTAAAAATAGCAAAAACAAACGGTTATACATATATACAAAATTTTTGTTATTTTTAAGCTAAATGTAACTGAATGCAAATAGCAGTCTATCCTATTAAATTAACAGAAAGAAATATTTGCTAAAAACAATTGTAAATCAATTGTTTTCAAAATTTATCTCAAATATAACTTAAATTCTGTATATTCAATAGTTTTTTTTTTCTGTTCCTATCTTACTAATATATAGTAAAAATAATCTACTAATTAAGCAGTGTTTTTCTGAAGCATGATTTTTAACTAATCTTTTACAGATTTTTTTCTATTAGTGTACCAAAAACACTTGACATACATCCACTTGTTATTAAAACTCATATTATATAATTCACTATATTTATCTGTTGCACCGTTAATTAAAATTCCCTTCCCGGAATTTGATGCGCCTTCCAGAATTTGATTTAAATTTTACTGTGGGGTATCATATAGTCGGTATCCCCGACTTTATTATTTTTTTTTAACTTGTTTTTAATTACAATAAGTCTTTCGAGGTCTGGTATTCATCGACTGTAATTTCCTTATTTGCTTTTAAATGATTTTTATAAAATCTCAGTTCTTTGTGCTTGTTTGTTTAAAGAATTTAGTAACCCCCTACATACAATAACAACAAAACAAAATAGTACAATAAAAAATCATGTAAAATAAAAGCCAGTGATTAACTAGGCTACTTAAAAACATATGAGCTTTTCCGAAAAATTTTTAACAGCAATTATTTTAACAAGATTTATTCAAATTGCACAATACAATATATTTAAAAATAGGTAGTACTGATTTTGCTAGATAATCACAAAGTCAGTAAATATTATTATAACCTCTTGTCGTTTATTTAACCTTCTTTTTCTATTTTTAACTTCACAATTTCTTTGAGCTTATATATATATAAAAAGTTTTTTATTTTCGATATTTCGCTACTCCATTGTGTAGCATCTTCAGGAAATAAAAATTAGTAATTATATAACCTTTATACTGATAGAAACAAACCTGTAAAAATTGCGAAAAAGCTAATAAAAATTTGTTTAAAACAAGTATAAAAAAAAAAACTCATTACTGGTAGTACAAAAAATAATGATATGTCATTGCCGTTTCTACCTTGGGCTCTGGAATCAAAAATTTCTAAATCAAAGTGGATCATTTAAAATGGCTTTGCTAAGATATTTATCTTTAACATAGACTGGGAGTAATAGCAAAGACTTGGAATTTATATAACCTTAAAACATGAATTTTTTGGAATAATTTTGGTAAATTATGAATACTCTAATCTTGTTTTAGAATACGATAATTATGTTAAATGTAAGTATGTACATTAGGGTGCTCCTAAAATTTGACGTCTGACCTTACATAGGGGCAATTTAATGTACATATTTCTATTTGGCCCCAATTTTCAGGATTGAAGTATTTAATCTTGTGTTGTTATATGCAGGCCAAAATTATTTGGAATTAAAAGAAAAAAAAGAAAAACTGGGATAAAAGCTAAATAAATGCCAAAAATCTAAATCGAAATTGTAATAACTCGGCTGTTTTTTAACCGATTTAAGTTTTTGTTGCTTTATTACAAACAGAATTCACTCCAAATTACCATTTTATAATGCTTTTAATTCGAATTAGTTTTAAAATATCAATGTTTTCGAGAAAATGCACAAAGTCATATTTTCCCCTTGTAATCCGTGTTCCAAACTTTAAGGCCGATGCGGCACGCCTTCCCGATGTTGGATTGTACTAATTTTTTGAGGGACGTAGTTTTACACCCAAATAAATTTTTACATAGGGCAGCATGGTCAAAAACTCAAAATTTATTTTCCTTCATACAAGCTTGGTTCCCCTAATATACATATGTATGTAGTAAACATACCCAATAAACATCGATTCAAGCCTTAAAGAAATTTTAAATTCTCTATTTGATATCAAACGTTTACTTCAAGTCATTACCTATGAAACTATATTAGAATTATTTTTAAAAACTTCAAATTTGTGTATTAATCTCAACTCTAAACTCAAATGTGTTTCTAGCAGAGCTTTAAAGAATTAATTCCTTTTTGGAATGAATTCCCAAAAATTTAATTCAATTCTTTAATTCAAGGAATGAATTCATCAATAAGACATAAGCAGGAATTAATTCCTGTGATTGAATTCAAAGAATTCAAATTTATAGAATGAATTCCCTGACCAAAGCGTAAAGAATTAAAATTAAATAATTCATTCACTAAAGAATTCATTCAACACTAGTTAATTCAATTTAAAGTCAAGGAATTCATTCCATTCTAGTTAATTCAACTTTTGGCTAAGGAATTCATTCAACTGTGCACTTAATTCAACTTTTGGTCAAGGAATTCATTCAATTCTAGTTAATTCATCTTTTAGTCAAGGAATTCATTCAATTCCAGTTAATTCAACTTTTAGTCAAGGAATTAAATTTATTTCGTTTAATTCCCTAAGGAATTAAATTTTTTTGTTTAATTCCCTGAATTTAAGTTTTCAATTCCTAGGGAATTAAACAAAAAAAATTAAATTCCTAGGGAATTAAACGAAAAAAATTTAATTCCTAAGGGAATTAAACGAAATAAATTTAATTCCATGACCAAAAGTTGAATTAACTAGAATTGAATGAATTCCTTGACCAAAAGTTGAATTAACAAGAATTAAATGAATTCCTTGACCAAAAGTTGAATTAACTAGAATTGAATGAATTCCTTGACCAAAAGTTGAATTAACTAGAATTGAATGAATTCCTTGACCAAAAGTTGAATTAACTCGAATTGAATGAATTCCTTGACCAAAAGTTGAATTAACTAGAATTGAATGAATTCCTTGACCAAAAGTTGAATTAACTAGAATTGAATGAATTCCTTTACCAAAAGTTGAATTAACTAGAATTGAATGAATTCCTTGTTGAATGAATTCATTAAATTTTATGAAGGCATTAGAAAAAATGAATGAATTCCTTTAATATAAATCGAATAAAAAAAAAAAAAAGGAATTCATTCAATTCCTTAAGTTTGGTCAGGGAATTCATTCCCAAAATATAAATTCAGTTCAAAAAAAGGGAATTAGGGAATTAATTCTTCGAAGCTCTGGTTTCTAGTTAAAAATATGCTTTGAAATTTATTACTGATATTGAATCATTATCAAAGTGTTTAATATAATATTTTCTATCAACAATATTCCTCGATTTAAATTTTCTGTTTGAGAAAAATAAAATTCTCAAATCATTATCAACAATATTATAAAGTTAAATTATGTAGTAATATCGAGTCTAATAATTGATTTGAAAAATATTTACAGAAAAAGCTTGATATCAACAAGTCGTTTTTATTGAGAATCCTATAGTTCTCAGTTCGAGAACTACAATTTCTCAACAGTATTCTCTAAGGCTAATATTTGAAAAAAAATATTTGTTATAAAATCGAATTCAATTTAGTTTTAAGGGTAAATGTTTATTGGGATAACGTGACTCATTCGCATCACAAATTAACCATTTAAATATTTATTTTCATAAGCTACCGGAATATTTATTTACTTACATAAAAATGTATAAACATTATAGAAATAAAAACAACTATAATAACAGATAAATAGTTTGATAAATGATCATAAGTTGAGATCTCATAACTGACGATATTTTTACAACTTGATAAATTTATGTGTCAGATAAATTCTGTGTAGAAAGTCATTACCAAAAACATTCTAGATACATAATCCATTATCTGGTAATTTTTATTACTTTTATACTAAGGATGTCGCGCAAAATGGTGAGTTATGCTTATGCATATGTTTTCATGGGTTATTTGAGCCCTTTTCTTAACCCTAGAAGTACATTGTTAGTCGATTTGACTAACACCAACCGTGCTTTACAGCATGAAAATAGCGAAGCACTTCTAGGGTTAAGAAAGAGTGGACTATATGTCTATAATATACCAAATATAGCGTTTGTTGGTTTCTGATTGCAAAACTAAAGTCATAATTTAAAATAAAATCTAAAATGATGAATCCAATATGGCGGACATACATTTTTTTAAAGCTGATTAAATTTTTTATATAAGCTGCGGGAAGATTTGGGTCTCTAATACCAAATATTTAAAATAAATATTTTGCTATACATTTAACCATTAATAAACCGTTTTCATGGGTCATTTGAGGCCTTTTTTAAAAAGAGTGGAATACGTGACTATATGTGACGAAAGTCACAACTGAAAATTTTTTAATATCCAATATGGCGTACATAGTTTTTTTAGTGCATCTAATTACATTCACTATATTACCTGGGGATGATTTGGGGTCGCTGTAATCGAATATAATTTAGATTTTAAAAAATGCAAAATTTATTAAATTATGCCCGCCATATTTGAAGCGTCATAAAAACTTTTCAATTAAGAAATTAGATTCGAAACGAGGATCCCTAAAAGGCTGAAATTGATATTTTATGGTCTTTTATTTCACTGAAGGACTTAAATAGCCCAAGAAATTGTACCATTAAGGGTTAAAAATTATATAAAAGTTTTGTTGTAAATTTTAAATTTTTTCAATTCACTGACCGTAATTTTTTTTTTTTTTTTAGTTCACTGAACAAAAATAAAATTTAATGAATACAGTGGTGAATTAATTAATGTAATTAATTCACTTTTTATCCGTTCGATTTATAAAATTGAACGCGTTCACCAGTGAATTAATTAATTTGCAATTGAATTAATTCGTAAAAAAAGAAATCGAGTGAAAACAAATATGAATTGATTCCATTAAATATTTGTTCTTTTGTGAATTAATTCATTGAATTTTTAATTCAGAATTCAAAACCTGAAATAAGGAATTAATTATTCAAAGCTCTGACTATATCAAACATAGGGTTTTGAAGTGTCCTGATAACGAATAAAAATTCAAAATTGAAAAATTTTAATTGGTGGATCCAATATGGCGGACATACATAGTTCTTTTTAATGCATCTAATTAATTTTCTTTATATTGGCTGGGGATGATTTGGGGTTGCTGTAATCAAATATGAATTAGATTTAAAAAATACAAAATAATTTATCCATCATTGCCAAAAGTTCTTTGAAAATATTTTGTAATAATATATTGAAAGCAATTCTGACCATACTGGATCCGACATTTTGAATTCTATTAAAACGTATTTACATTTGATATCAGCAATCCGAAATCATCCCCTCTAAAATACAGGATCAATTAAGAAATCAGATTCGCAACGAGGGCCCTTTCAAATAACAAAATTGATATTTTATAGTCTACTATTGCACTGTTATAAAAAGATGTACACAAATGACCCATGGTATATTAAGGGTTAAAAATGATATAAAAGTTTTTTTTGTAAATTTTCGATTTGAGCCACCCCAAATATAACTTCAACATAATATATTCAATCAAATGATAAAAACAATATGTCCGCCATATTGGATCTGCCATTTAAATTTTTTTCAATTATGACTTCAGATTCAAAATAATGTATATTTAAAATTCTTTATGTGATATGTTATAGTCACCTTTTCAAATTCCTACGACAACACTATAAAGTAACCCGTCCCTTTATATTAAAGTGTTAAACCTATAACCGGTCACTGTCACAATGGACTATGAATGGTTTATTTCCACTTACAAGGCAGCATCGTTGATAACTGCTCTCTGATTGCGAAATTTGGGTATATGATAGAGAAGACAAAATAAATAAGCATGGGTAGCTTTTAGCGGCACGTTCTTACGTTTAAAGGTTAAATGTAGGGTCAACAATTACCCCACTTTTCGTTTTTTATGTTTTATGTTTATAATGGAATGCTGGGCCGCTATTCTTCATACCAAGATTTTAGGACTTTCTTCTCCTGTATTTTATATCCAAATTTCAACGAAATCTGGAGGAACCACCCAAAGAGTTCCGCTGTTAAAAACGCTTAATTGCAACTGTAGAGAAATTACTAGTTATGAGTTCTCAACTTATGACCATCGATATGTTTTTGTTTACAAAAGCATATTTGTAAATAAAAAAAAAAAAAATGAAAAACGGTGTTGCCATATAGAGTGAATTCTAAATAAAAAACACAACGTGGTTAGGATTAAGTATTGAGTAAATTTCTAATTAGTTTTTCTAATAGGCATGCCAAAAAAAGATTGTTTAAAATAAATTATTTATAATAACACTATAAAATTTCCTCAATAAAAATGTATAAAATGTTAAAGATTAATTGAAAGATGAGTAGGCAAAATGTAAATTATGTAAACAATAGAAGTTAACATTAAGGTGACCATTTCTAGTTATTTAAACAGTAGGTACATTAACGGATTTATAGTTAACTTTATGGTATAGAAACTGATCAAATGATTAAGGAATTTGTTCAAAAACTTTGCGAGCAGCTTAAATACTTTTTCTATTGTTTGAATCTGAAGCGGCCCATACATTAAGGAACATTCGTGAAAAAATGACAATTTTTTGTGAATGTGTGTGTGTGTTTGTGTGTGTTGACATCGTGCAATTCGTGTTTACAAAATATTTTGATATTTTTTCTTCCATACTCAATGTTCCTTAATGTAAGGGCAGCATGAAAACTTTTTTTTTAAAGAAATTATCCTGAGAAGGGAACTGTTTCCAATTGCGCATTGGGTATCAAATTAAAACTATTTCAAAACCCTATTTTCGAATTTTTGAATAAGTAATATATTTACAATTACGTTAAAGTATAAATGTTGTTTATTTATTAAAATGTTAAAATTTTAGCGGGTTTTATATGGAGATGTATGTATATGAGTTTAGCTAGCAAATTAATATATATTTTTGTTCTTTCAATTTGAGGCGAGGGCTTGTTTTAGCTTTTTTCTTTTTTTAATTCGTGATGATTCAGATTTTATTGGACTTTTTCGGTAGCCCCCCTTTTTCAATTATTTTATCAAATGTTTCCAATAGGTGGCAACGTCGGGTTTAAAATATAGACAATCAAAACTTTGTTGTTCTCAAGTTCTTTACCATAGCAGTAAGACTAATTTAAATTTATCATATTCCAGATATGCATAAAAACCAAAACAAATTTTTTTACCCCTCCGTTTTGCCCCCCAAATATGAAATGCAGCCGATAAGAAATAAATGTTTTAGTTTTGTCTTCTCTATAACGTCCAAATTTCAGATCAATCGGAGTTCTCAGCTGCGGAGTTCTCTAATATACTATTTTTTCGTCAAAAATTACAAATTTTAAAATTGTTTAAAAAAAGTGGTCACCTCTTGATACGATTCAAATTAAATTTTATAATAATGTTGATAAGTAGGGCTCGGAAGTTCATGTAAATACATGTTAGTTGTCGGTAACTAAACCCAAAAAGAATCTTAGTTGTTTATAATGAATATTTCAACTATCTTATAGGTGAAATACCCCTAACTAATATATAGTTGAATTGGTTTAGTTGGTGTCAACTAAGTTTTTTTTAATATCAATAATAACTATGAGTTTGGTTAATAGCAACGATTTACTAGGTGGAATTAAACAAACTTTAATTATAGTAGCTATCAACTACTTCCATTTTATAAATGGTTAATAGTAACTCCATAATTTGTTGTGTACATTCATTGTAAGCTAAAAATAAAAACAATATTTTGCATTAATATTTTTATTAATAAAAACAAAAAATACATTTAATTTATATAAAATTAAAAATTCATGCATTTGCCACGTAATTCGCAAATTCTGCAAGCTGTTCTAATGCATAACATTTTTTTTTTATCTGTAGACTGCCGTTGGACTAGCTTAAGGGTTTTGTATTTCAAAGGTCAGCATCTCTGAATATTAATTTAGCTTGATTTGTCATTTGTTGCATTTCTTAATTATTTAACTTTCCTTATTGAAAATGAAGAAAATCATTCCATTATTTTCAAAGAAGGTTGAAACAAATACAATACTATTAACTTACCGCATCCAAATACATTTCAAAAAGTTTTTAATTTACATTTATTTGAAATTTAATACATTTTTTGGAAATAAAAAATGTTGACTTGTTTTTCTTCATGAATAATAAAAAAAATATTTGTCAATTTCAAATAATTTTAAATGTTATTCACAGGATAACTTGACAGTTATTTTTTTCAACTAAACATAGTGTTGGTTATAATTATAATAGTTATTTTAAGTTTTGTCCAACTCAACGACTGATTTCGTTAACTATTTAACTAAGGAATTTTATCGGTGTAGAGAACAAAGTTAACCAAATATATTTGCGAATCAGCAATTTCAGAGCAAAATGGCATCGATTTGGCAGTGTAGAAAATCATTATCAGATATGTGGTTCCATAACCACATATCTGGTAATGGTAACTAGTTGTTTTTCTTAATAATGAGTTATGCTTACACACCAGCATACGAAAAATAAAAAAATATGTCGATATATATATGCTTGCCAGTATTGACAAAAATAAATGGCCAAAAAATAAATTTTCAAAAAAACAAGTTTAAAAAAAAAAATATTATTGTAAAATTTTTTCAAATAAAATTTGCTGATGCCGGGAATTGAACCCAAAACTTCAGATTGCAAGACGATAGCTCTAAAATCTGAGCTATCTTGATATTTTATATTTAACAGATAAAAACATAATCGACCTGCTGCGTACAAGTATGATTACACGCCAACATACAAAAAATCAAAAAATATGTGGTTACATATATCCTTACCAGTGTTTAAAAAATATTGATTCTAAAAATAGATTTCAAAAAATTTTCAAAAAAATCTAGAAAATTATTTTCTATTTGAATTTATAAATATGTAGATGTTTACGCCTCATCCTCGGAATATGGTGCCCTATGTCGTATACAAACAAAAAAAAAAAAACCATTCAAAAGGAGATACTGAGACGTAAATACGGGTGGATTCTGAAATCGCCCACACTGCTCTCGAATGGAACCCACAAGGAGCACAAAACACAGGCCGTCCTAAAACCACATGGAGGAGAACGGTTCTTAGAGAATTGAGAACACTAGAGAGAAGTAGAGATGCATGGAAAAACTTTGTTAAAATAATTTGTAAATACAATTATATTTGACCTTCTCCGAGAAAAGGGACCTAGTGTGTCAAAAAACGGATTTGGATAAAAATGAGAAAAACATTAAAATTTTATTTTTAATTTAACTTTAAATGCGTTCTTCTCAAAACTTAATTTTCACTCACTAGGTCCCTTTTCTCGGAGAAGGTCACATATATAGAAAAGAGATAGAATTATTTGTTTACCCGAGTAAAATATTTAAAAAATACCCATTAATGTATCGTTGCCTTTTCAGGAGATTTATATTATCCTTTTAAGATATTTTATTTAATCTTATTATTATATACCCAATAAACCAAAGAATGATACGATAGCAAAATCGCTATTACCTTAAATATCTGAAAACGATATCATATTCCAATAATAATATCGTTTTCGATAAAGTTTAATGATAAAGTATACTTCAAAATATTCATTATTTATTGTACAAAACTTCAAACAATTTTCAGAAAAAAATAAAATTTATAAAAACTTGCAATTTTTTCCTCGTTTGGCTATTTATACTTTTTTCTTACTAAGCAATTAGTTGCAAAATCTATAACAAATTCATTATCAATTTTTCATCACTGACTTCATTTCAGATCATTTTAAAAGGATTCCGATTTTGCTATCATATATGATATCATTTTCGATATCGAAATTGTCGGAAATAACAATAGTGTTATCATAATCTGTATCATAATTCTTTGCAAAAACGATATCGTTAGGAAAGTTACATTTCAGAACAAAAAATCTATCGTTTTCGTATCATAAGTGGTGATATCGTTTGGTTTATTGGGTAGTCACATATATCCAAATATATAAATATATATAATTATGCCGAGGTATATCAACTTTTATCGGGAACTCATTATATGTTTCAAAATAATGTAGAAAGTCGTTATCATTACTGGTAGACCGAAAAATAATATGTTATTACCGTTTCTACACTGGGTTGTTAATGAAATACAACAGAAATTCAATTACTATTTTTCTGACGACGATGACAGGCAATTTTCAGTGTGTAAGCTGCTTTTAAAAATATATAATACGAAAATTTAATTGATGGTGTCCGACCGAACAGTTCGGCCAAAAATGTATTTGGTCGGCATATTTGGACGGATTTGAATCTTTTTGGAGAGCCGAAATTTAGGAAAAGTCCGAAGTCATGCAACGAAATCATTGTTCGGCCAACGAAAGTTCGTCCAAATTGGAAAATGTTCGGCGATTGAACTTTACAGCTAAGTTACGGGGTTTTCCTTAAATTTGATACACAAAATTTCATTAAATCGGCTTAAAAAGCATGTCAGTATCAAAAATAATACCTCAAAATTTATTGATAATAATATTGAAAACGTTGAAAAAATAATAATAAATGCATATTTTTTAAATTTCAAATGCATATTTTTTCGATTTTTAATACATATTTTATGTACATAAAACCCGTTTATAAATGCATGAATTTCCGAACACTATTCATAAGTTTCACTTTCAATCCCAGTGTAGAAAATCATTACCAGATATATTTTTTTTTGGTAATGGTAACTAGTTACTTTTGTTATTACATTTCTAATTACCTTTATATGGCGATGTCGCGAAAAATAATGTGTTATGGTTACACACCAGCATAAGATAAATCAAAAAATATATCGTTACCTATGTGCTTACCAGTACTGACAAAAATAATGAGTCTAAAAATAGATTTTCAAAAAAATAAATTATATAAAAAAAATATTTTTCATTGTATATAAAAAAAAATATTTTTATTGTATTTTTTTTTATAATAAAATCTGCTGGTGCGGGAGTCGAACCTGGGTCTACAGATTGCCAGTCAATAGCTCTACCATCTGAGCTATATCGACATGTAATATTTAATAGATAAAAACATAATTGACCTGCTGCACACAAGTAAGCTTACTCGCCAACATACAAAAAATCAAAAAATATGTGGTTTTAAAAAATATTGATTCTTAAAATAGATTTCAAAAAATTTTCAAAAAAATCTAGAAAATTAAAATACATAATGATAAAAATAAATCATTATCAGTGACTCATTATTTTATGTTTTAAAATAATGAAGAAGGTAAGTGGGTGTCATTACTGGTAGTCCAAAAAATAATATGTCATTACCGTTTCTACACTGGGATTGAAAGAGATCATAGAGATCTCTTTTTCCTTAATATCAAAAAAAAAACGACCAAATGACACATTTTGGCCGAACTGTTCAGTCGCACAGTAGGTACTGATAATATTGAAAACGTTGAAAAAACAATAATAAACGCATATTTTTTCAATTTTAAATTCATATTTTTCCGGTTTTTAATACATATTTTATGTACATAACAAACTTGGTTATAAATGCATGAATTTCCGAATCCTATTAATAAGTTTCACTTTCAATTGAAAGAGATATCTAACATTTGTATATACTTCTGTAAAAGAACATAGATAGCTCTTTTAAACAGAATTACTGAAAAAATAATTCTGTTTAACATATTCTAAGAACATTCTATGAGGGTTGGATTTTTCGCTATTCGAGAGAGGGAGAGAGAGAGGAGCATTACGAACAAATTTTGCTTATAGAAATGTTTGCTGGGCTAATTTGAATACATTTGGATGGCCAAAATTAAGGAAAATTCCGAAGTCAAGCTAATTGGAAAATGTTCGGCGGCCGAACTTTACAGCTAAGCTAATAAGTTTTCCTTAAATTTGACACACAAAATCGTATTAAATCGGCTTAAAAAGCATTTTGTCAGTATCAAAATTTCTCCATAACACCTCTAAATACCAAAAAACCGACCAAATGTCACTTTTCAGCGGTCGAACTGATCGGTAGGACACTATTGATAATATTAAAAACGTTGAAAAAAAAAAACAATAATAAATGCATATTTCCGATTTTTAATACATGCTTACATGCCTATGTTTTTTGTTTTGTACATACATAAAACCTGATTATAAATGCATGAACTTCCGAACCCTATTAATAAGTTTCACTTTCAATTGAAAGAGATATCTTGTATGTACCTCTGTAAAAATGAAAAACTGGGGCTTCTGAGAACTGAAAAATAATTCTGTTTAAAATATTCTAAGAACATTCTATGAGGGTTGTATTTTTCGCTATTCGAGTGAAAGAGAGAGAGAGAGAGAGAGTTGATGATTATGTTTATACTCTAGTTTTTCCATGTTGGCAGTGTTGCCAGAACTCTTAGATGGCAATGTGCTAGATTCCTAAAAAATTTCTGCTAAAATCTGCTAAATCCTAAAATAAAAAATATATGCTTAGAATATGCTAAATTAAAAAGTCGCAATTTTTTTATTATATTCATTATGCTAAAGATCTGCTAAATTTAATACAAAAAATCTGCTGAAAATCTGCTATATAATTTTTTTAGTATTATTTAATAAAATCTTATTAATGAAAAAATACATTTTTTAAACCATGTTTATAAAAAATTATATTTTCATACTTTTTTGAACTATCTTAGTATAAATATAAAAGTTTACCCCTTAATTCATAAATGCTTTCAAAAGTTATAGGAGGTTTATCGAACAAATTTTATGTGAAGAATTTGTTTTGTAAACCTCCTAGAACTTTGCAAAGTGTTTATGAATTGAGAGGTAAACTTTTATATTTATTCTAAGATACTTTAAAAACGTATGAAAAGATAATTTTTTGTAAATACTTTAATATTTTTTTGAGACTAAAAAAATAAACTTTCTCATTTAATTTTTTCACAATAAACATAAAGTTGCGTTTACATCTGTTTTCAAATCCCGAGATTTCAATGGAAATCTCGAACCGAAATCTTGACCGTTTACATTTGCACTTTGTGACAGTAGCGAGATTTCGATTTGACAGCTGCACTTTTTTTGTAAACAAAGTACCATAAAAAAATAACCTCAAATTAAAAATATTTCTAAAAACCATTTTATTCATTGGCGGAGTACAATTTACATTATTTTATGTAAAGATCTAACTCTAAATATGTTAGTAAATTTGTTTTTTTTATAAGGACGACAAGCTAGAACCCAGATTTTGCAATATTTTGGCGGAAGGAAGACATGCACTTCCCAATACTTTCTTCATAGTTATGCTTCGCGGGAAGCAAAAATTAGAACCACGCAACACTTCTTATAATCATTAATACATTTCCATTGGGTCTAAAGTCATATTTATTAAATTAATAATAATTTTTTTATTTCATTATTTTGTGTTATTTTTAGGTTATTTTTTTAGTCAGCTGTTGACCATCGTTGCCACTTTTTCAAGAAAAAACTCTACAAATTAAGTTAAACACGGTGTTGTATTCTGCAAAAGTCTCCAGATTTGTGAAATTTTCATGAGATTTCTTCGAAATCTCGCAAATTTACGGGATTTCCTTTGTATGGGGAATCTCGAGATTTCACATGAGATTTTCACTGAAATCTCAATTTTAGTCGAAATCTCGGGATTTGAGTGCAGATGTAAATGCAACATAACTGATTTTAAATTTTTTCAAGATGTTTTTTATGGTTTTTGTAGCATTTTCAAATTATAGTACTTTATAGTACTATACCTATCAATACTACTAAAAAAGTTTACACTGAAAAAAGAATTAAATAATTACGCTTGAAATAAAAAGTTATGAAAACATAGTTATTAGCTGTGTTTTCTACTTAACTATATCCGTTAACTTTTAAAAAATCTGAAAGGGCATAAAAACGTTTTTTAGACGAAAACTAACATATTACTTTTCGTATGCACGTTAACTTACAACGTGGATAATTCTCAACGTTGAAAACTCAACGTTTATAAATTTTCACACCTAGCTTAAATTTTTATACTACAATAATTTAACGTAGATTTACTATAAATACTTATCGTTGATAGGCATGAGCGAAAATACAGCTATTGTTATAAATATTGTTACAGAAAAAATTATTTTGTTAAAAAAGATGCTAAAAATATGCTTTTATTAAATAAAACAAAATATGCTAAAAAATCTGCTTTGTCCAACAGAATATGCTAAAAAGCAGTTAGCATATTTTTACAAAAAAAATATGCAATTGCCCAACTCAATCTGCTAAATCTAGCAGAAAATATGCTAAAATGGCAACACTGCATGTTGGCGCTTTCTTGTATGTACATACATACATCAAAAATGATACTACGTTACCCAGAGCACGTACTCCAGAATGGTTTAATATTGTATATCTATGTATGTTTTTGCCGGCTAGAATTGTTTGTTTATGTTCTACTGGCGGTTTGTGCTTCTTCATTTTGTATTTATGTAAAAATTTTGGTAACAGTCATGCAAAGATTCCATTGTATGTACATTTGTATGTACTATATGTATATAAAAGGGCGTATTTTTGTTGGCCATGGTAAGTAACAGTGTGTTTCCCCTATAGGTGTTTTGGGCAAAACATGTCGATTGTGGGAGAGGAAAATGTAGTACATATGTATATGCGGAAACGTAGTAAAAGTATACAGACTTAATAGCAAAACAAAAAGAGTAAAAAAGGACATTGACTTATATCGTCCTTGGGTCGATATATGTAAGCAGTGTTGCCAACTTTTGGAGTGTAAAAAGCGCAAATGTTTTGTAAAAAAAAATCTTGTTTTTTCACTTAAAAAGGTGTAAAAAAGCACTATGCCTTTTAAATAAAAAAAAAAAATCAAATAAATTTATGCAAAGTAAAAAAGTAATGCACATGTATATTTTAATTTAAAAACTAAAAACACAAATAAACAGTTCACATACAAAGGTTTCTATATTTTCTTTAACCCTTAAATGCATGATCTCTTCGATTTTAACCATTTTTTTATATGTATGTATATGATTTCTAAAAGCGTGTACAGTTCAAGAAAAATACTAAAAAAAAATTATTTTTAAAAAAATGTGATTTTATTTGAAAAATAGCTAAATTGTGATTATTTTAACGTGTATAAAAAAAAAAACAAAAAAAATCTCTAAACTATAATTTATACATATATTGTCGCCAAAATTAATTTTATTGCGAGAATACCACTTTAAATGTTTAAACAAATATTTTTGAATATCACACTTTTTGTAAAAAAACGCGTGTTTTAGATTTTTCACAAATATACAGAGCAAAACCAAGATTTTTACTCTAATTGTTTAAAAATTCTGCGCTAAACTATAGAAACACTATGTTCAGAAGGCGCCCCTAATGTCCAAAAATGCAGTTTTGTGCATCAAGTGGGTGTTTTTTTTTATTAAAAAACCGGTATGTTGCCAAATGGCTACACCATGCATTTAAGGGTTAATTATAAATACCATCCAATTCACAAAACTATAAAAAAACCGCAAATTGTTCTTTCCGAATCGCGGTTTTGTGATTCGCAGTACCATGCGCGGTTCCAGCAATTAATATAAGGGGAAAAATCATACGCCACAGTAGACAAATACATTGAGTTGTCCACTGAGGCGTATGATTTTTCCCCTTATATTAATTGTTGGAACCGCGCATGCGCAGTACTGAGGTCTGAGTGGAAAAATATGTTCATGGTTGAAAACAATTAACAAACGAAAGTTAGAACTAGGTTAATTTTTAATTTACACAGCGTTACAAAATGAATTTTTTGCAGGGATTTAAACTTTGGTATAAAATTTTTATAGATCTAGACAAGCTGATTCTAAATATGTTTTTAAAATGTCTCAATCACGTCGCAGTTTTTAGAAAATCGCGGTTAAAAATGCCGAAATACGCTGTGTTTGGCTTATTTGTAAATTATAGAACAATTATGACGTGACTAAAGGTTTTAAAAACAGAGTTCGGAATCACGAACTTAAAGTCTATGTAAATTATTTATGAGAACTTAAACCGCATAACGCATGATGCGGTGTTTTATCTGTAACTAATCGTAGCATAAATACCACCTTTTTACAGGTGAAGTAAAAATTAACGTTCAGTTATATATAATTCGAATTTATGAAAGCTGTGAATTATCTTAAGAGCAGCGATATAGTCAAGCAGTTAAAATGAATTAAATTTCGAATAAAAAAATATATAAAACTAGTGTTTTTATGATATTTAATTGATGACGATTTCCTGACGATTTCTCATAAAATGGCTGACGATTTTGATGATTCATTTTTATATTTGGTCTGGTACAACTGCCTACAGTGACCTCAAAACCTAAAAAAAAGTTGCCATATAAAATGTTCCACTTAAGAAAATTAGTGACCTTTTCTAGAACGATTTAAATGCAAAAACACGAATATGAAAAATTGTTAAAAAAAAGCACTAAAAACACTAACAAATAAATAAAAAAGCACTACTTTAGTGCTTCCTTTTGTTTTGGCACCATGAGCAAAATTTAGGCATTTTGGGTCATCAAAAAGCACCATAAATAGTGCTTAAAGCACCAAGTTGGCATCACTGTATGTAAGTTCAATATTCTAAATTTCATCAAAATATGTATCTTAACGTTCGCAATTTGTAGCATGCGCACAAGAATACATGTACAGACAGACGAACGGATATTGCTAAATCAAGAAGTGTTTCTGAGTCGGTATACTAAAAGGTGGGTCTAGGTCCAATATTTTTTGGTGTTACAAACATTATTATACCCTGTCCATGTAGGGTATAATAAAAATTTTGTGGATGGAATTGGTAAAGGATTTTTATGTTTTTCAACGAAAACTCTTTATTTAATTGTAGTTTATTTACCCGAGTAAAAAAAATAATATGATGTCATATGTAATGATATTTAATATAATTGGAGATATACTACACGCAGAAAAAAAAAGGTTGAACTTTATATAAGTGCTATGTAATTATACAACTACATAAGTTCGAAGTAAATTTTACAATTTTCTAGCAAAATATATGTAATTTTTCGGATATTTTCCGCTACACATGTATATATATACCCACTGTAGAAAATCATTACCAGATATGTGGTTATGTAACTACATACTTGGAATGGTAACTAGTTACTTTTGTTATTACATTTCTTATTACATTTATATGGCGATGTCGCAAAAAATAATGAGTTATGGTTACACACCAGCATACGAAAAATCTAAAAATATATCGTTACCTATGTGCTTACCAGTACTGACAAAAATAATGAGTCTAAAAATAGATTTTCAAAAATATAAATTATATAAAAGAAATATTTTTTATTGTATTTTTTTTTAAAATAAAATTTGCTGGTGCGGGAATCGAACCTGGGTCTACAGATTGCCAGTCAATAGCTCTACCATCTGAGCTATATCGACATGTAATATTTAATAGATAAAAACCAGGGACGTAACAGTTATAACTTTTATTCAAAAAAGTGATTGTTTTACAATTATTTCTTGTTTGAGAATTTTTAGTTTTCAGTTTATTTGCTCTGTTTGATTTATATTTTTAATTCAAACAAAAACAATCCAAACACGATTTTTATTTTTTCAAAAATAATAAAAGTTATTTTGTAATTTTTTTTCTTTATCAAAAAATAACAATTAAGAATATAAATCAAAAGCCGTAGAACCAATGACTTCACCAATTATAACATCCTGATGATGTCAACTAGTGTTAATAAAAGATTGAACAGTGATTTAAAGTGAGTAAATATGTATATTCCAGCAACTTCCGGCATTCAATTTAGGTCAATTTTTAATTTTTATTTTATTATCAAATAAAAAAGTTACTGCTTAATTTTTTCAAAAAAATCATTCTGTAACTTTTATAAAAAGTTTTAAAATAAAAATCAAATAACAACAGAAATTTATAGAGCGAAATATAAAAATTAAAAAAATTAAAATCTTTGCCAAACTTTACGATTTTTTTGTGCAATATTATTTATAAAATATAGTGCATTATTAAAATATTATAATTAAATAAATTTGGGTGGTGACTTTTTTTTAGAAATATAACAGTTATTTTGGGTATCTGATAAAAACATAATTGACCTGCTGCACACAAGTAAGCTTACTCGCCAACATACAAAAAATCAAAAAATATGTGGTTACATATATCCCTAGCAGTGTTTAAAAAATATTGAGTCTAAAAATAGATCTCAAAAAATTTTCAAAAAAATCTGGAAAATTATTTTTTATTTGAAATAATAATAAAAATAAGTCATTATCAGTAACTCATTATTATATGTTTTAAAATAATGCAGAAGGTAAGTGGGTGTCATTACTGGTAGTCCGAAAAATAATGATATGTCATTACCGTTTCTACACTGGGTACATATATATTTTTTTTTATATATAAGGTGGATAAAATTATATCGCATAAGATCTGAATACACTAAAACATATGGAATCATCCGGATTTTGACCTGATATAATCATATCTAATTTGATGTAGAAATACATAATTATATAACGCTTCATATTTGAGGTTCAAAACAAAAACTTTCAAAAAGTACTAAAAAATAACACCCTTAAGAATTCAAAATTTAAATACAAATTAAAGTCTTTAGAAGAAGTTGTAAATATGCATTTTATATTTTCAAATCATACATAAATGTATCTCAAAAAAACTTAGAATTTTTTTACATTGGGCTATACTTAAACATATCTAAAACAACTTCCAAAAAAAAAAATAACATTGAGCTATAAAAAACTTTATATGTTTTCCGAGAAAACAATTTTTATGTATCACGCTGTATTAAAATTGTCATATGTAACTAGATATGGTCCATATAAATATATATGGGGACATATATATTCATACTGATCTATATATGACATCATATATGAAATTTTCGAAAAACTAAAAGCTATATATAATTATATCCGCAAAGATATAGTGTCACACTTGACAATATATAAACATATTAGTCCATGTTAAGTTATATAATTTTCTATATAACTTTTTTTACTCGGGTACATAACCTTTTAGCTTTTTAAGTGGAGCATACACGAAGGAACATTCGTGAAAAAAACCCATTTTTTACGAATGTTCATTGGTGTATGTGAATGTGTCGTGTTGACATTTGTGCAATTCGTGTTATCAAATATTTTTGATATTTTTTGTTTCCAAACTCAATGTACCTCTGCTTCCTCTGACCGACAAAACTTCACATGGTACATATTTACATAGTCCATATTTTATTTGTGGATTTGGGAAATCAAGGGGACCTTGGTAATCCGCTTTAGCTAGATTGTTTTTGCTAAATTTTTGGGTATTTTCCTAAGCATCCGACGGAAATACTGTAATATGTATGTAATTTCACATGCTGCATGAGTATATGTATGTGTAATGGAGACAACATAAAATAAACACTCCCTTAAAAATATTACGTCATATTTCAAACACAACAGCTTTTTAAGTAGCAGACCTACAGTAGGTCGAGTTGGCATTATTATTAAGTCTCAGAAATCAACAAATTGAGGAATTTTAAAAATTGTTATCTTTACAAAGTTATATTTATTAAACGAAATACTAAACTCAGCAAAAACGAAAAAAAGAAGGAAAAGCAGTAGAAAGAGCACTATAAATAATGATCTAGATCAGGGAAGATAAAGTTGGTACTATAGTACTTTTTATGGTACTATTTCAACCTCCAAAGTACTATGGTAATCCTCTGACTCATTTAGTACTATTTACACGTTTTCCTTTTTTACATTTTTTTGGCTTTTTTAATTTTCATAAAAATTATTGTGTTTATAGCGAGCACATCGAATATCGGAGTTTTAAATACAAAAAAATAGATATTTCTTTTGAAAATTCTAAAGATATAAAAAATGCGAAAGAAGTTATTAAAATACGTATATAAAAAATATTAAAAAATAAAAATTTTGTGTTTTTTATAGCGAACCAGAGCTCCTAAGGAATTCACTTACTTATTTAATTTCCAATTCTGAATGATTAAATTTCTAAACCATATTTCGAAGAATCGAATGAATTCCTAAATTCCTAATTTAATTTACCCAATTCTTTTGATTTAATTGTCAATCAATTTGTTCATTTGAAAATATTCTTATGACATTAAGAAAGTGGAATAGACCCCTAAAAATCCCTTTAGAATGATATTCGCTTTAAAACAAAGTTGAATACGATTTTCAGGGATTTTAAATTCTGAAGCCTACACTCACAGAAATAAAGCTATAAAAATAGCAGAAAAAGCTATTAAAAATTAGTAAAAAACGGTCTTACAAAAGAAACTGTTGAGATTAGCGAATTTTTGTGCTATATACTAGTAAGATATGAATAGCAAATATAAAATTGCTAAATTTATGAAATTTTAGTATTATTTGAAAATAACAAATTAAATTTCCTTTAATGCAACAAATTTTGTCATTGAAAATAACAACTATAAATACTGTAAAATCTGTAGAAAATATAAATATTGGGAGAAAATTTTTGCTATTTTTAAGTTAAATTTAGTTGAATGCAGATAGTAATCTATCCTGCTAAAATGAACAGAAATGGTTGCTAAAAAATATAAAACTTCTGATTTCAAAGACTAAATTTTTATTCGCATTGAAGAAGTCGAAGAAAGCTTCAAAATTTTACATCTTTTGTGATTTTTTTGCCTACGAATTATTCAACTCAATTTGTTGCTGATTTTAGCAGGTTGTTTTCTTGTTGTTTTCTGTTAACTAAAATTTAACTCAAATATAACTAAAATTTTGTATATTTAACAGATTAGTATTTGCTACATTACTAATGCTTTACAAAAATAATCTAAAAGCAGTTTTTCTAGATCCCTTATCTAGATGTATTTCTTTTTTAACAGAAGCACTAACGATTTTAACATTGAGTTGACATAAAAGGAGAGTTCTCCTACTTCAACATTTTTTCCAGTGGTTTTTGAACTAGTGATGAAAACTTTCATTTATCACTTGAAAGCAGAGCTGTAAATGAATCATTCTTTTTTGAATTAATTCGTGAATCATTCATGCACTGAATTAGCGAAATTTTGAATTGATTCTTTTCACCAAAAAACGAATTGAATGAAATTTGAGTCCCTTCATATGAATTTGGCGAAATGAATTGCAATTAATTTTCAATTCACATGAATTTGGCAAAATGAATTGCAATTCATTTCCAATTCATTTGAATTGAATTGATTTGATTTGAAATTCATTCAAATGAATTAGAAAAATGAAAAATGAATTGTAATGAAATTATTAATTGCTTCTTGAATATTAAATGTGTTTTTGTCGTTCAGCGTAATTTTTAAATAATTTGAATTAATTCAAAATCAATTCAATTCATTTTGGCAAATTCATTTGAATTCGAAATGAATTTAAAAATATTTAAAAATTATTTTCAATATTTTTGGATTTAAAAAAATTGCATTAAATTTTTTGCATTTATTTATTTTTAACTTTTATATTATTTTGTTATTAAAAATAATCAAAATCTTGCTTTATATTAAAATATGAAAGTGTTCGGTTTCGGCCGAACTTTGTAACTTTTACCCAAGTTCGGTTAAGACTTCGGTTCGGCGTTAAAAAAGGGAGTTCAGTCGTACACTACTCTTTATTTTAGCCCTTGTTGGTGGGGAAATGTGGGATAGAGTGGAAAATTAAGCCGGAGTCCCCCACAGAATTTGCGGGAGAAATTTAATAAAACACGTCTTTTTTGGCGCCCAACATTCATATTAATTTTTATGCCAGCCGGTACATTCATGTAAAAAATAAAAAAAACTACTTAAAAATAGTTAAAAATGCTAAGTATGAAAGTTACACCCATTACATATATATATTCTTGTTGTTACTCGATTTTTATGATCGATATACATATGAAATTCAGCAAAAAAACCGCACTGAAATAGGATAAGTACTTCAAAAGTTATAGAGATTTTTGACCGCCTTCTGTAAAAATGTACCACTGTGTGGCGTGCATATAAGCGGTAAATACTAAAGGCCTGCATGAATGCATTTAAAACATTCTGTGAAACATTCACTACACTTTTTGCTATTGAGAAGTCTTTGATTGAAATTCAGAGAATATCAATTGAAATATAGAAATCATGAATTAAGATAGATATTATGTTTTCTGAATTTTAATTGATATTTTTTGAATTTCAATTGATGATTTCTGAATTCCAAAAAGTATAGTGAATGTTTCACAACCTGTTTTAAATGCATTCATGCAGGCCTTTAGTAAATACTGTATAAGAATTTAAGTGTACGAGTAAATAAAGTAGAATTTTAGACAGATTCTTAAGTCAAGACTTAAAATATAAGTACTTGAGTTACACCTACATTTATTTGATTACTCATCTTAGTTTTATAGTCAGAACTAAAAACAATTTTTGTCTTAAATATTTCTTAAATTAGGAATTTTGCTTGAAAAATTTTGATTTAAGTAAAATTTTAGAAAAAATTCAATCTTTCAATAATATAAAACTGACCCTTAATTTGCAAATTTCCAGAATTCGATAACCCGATTACCGATTTGGGACAGAAACTGATTCTATTTGATCGGAAGGTAACCCGAATACCGACATGGGACAGAAAGTGATTCTATCAGATCGGTCTGCGTTCCATTTTAGTGTAGGGTGTAACGACAGCATTACAATACCTCCTGCTAAAAGTTATGTACGAGTACAGTGTATTTTAAATTTAAAAAATTCAAAAAAATAAAATCATAATACATCAGACAGTAGGAAACCTTTATACATATAAACATAATCGTAAAATACCATACAAAGAAATGCATTCTTTTTATAATTGTATGTATGTACGTGTCGTTGTTGCTTTTGTTGTATGTTCCGCCAGTAGGTTTCTTTACCTTTATTTTGTAAATGCGCAATTTTTTATTTTTCAAGGTTAAAGTAAGGTTAGTATTTGCAACAGGAGGAGGACATCAGAAGAAAGGAGTAAAGAAACGGAAAGAATTTGCGTGAAAAAGTAAAACATAAATAAAAAATAATAATAATAATGAAAACAAAACACACAACGAATGAAGAAATAAAACAAAATGCTATAAAAAAACATGATACAACAACATACATAGAACACACAACAATCCACCATAATTTTTGAATGGGGATTGAAATCATTTATTCTTTGGTTTGTTGTGGCTGCTATTAACGATAATGGGGAGCTAGCAGGAGGCATGTCATCACCAGTGTTGCCACTTCTTGTGTAATTACACAAATTATGTGTAATTTTTACTTGCTTAAGTAGTCCATATGCAATTTAAAATTTGCAAATATTATGGTAAATTTTAGAGCCTAAAAACTTTTTTTGAAAACTAAGATTCAGATTTTTTCTTCTTGCTGAATATGCACATAAGAACAATTGAACATACATATGTATAAAGTAAGTTAGAAACGGGACTACACAGAGAGAATTTACCTGGACAAGATTCAATGTAATTTTTCAGTAAACTAATGAAGTGTTTTTCACAAAGTAAATGAAAAATTTCTTAAATTTGATGGAAAAGCGTCATATATTTTATAAATTTAGTTTTAAAGACACTTTTTCATTTAGTGTATGAAGCTTATAAGAAATGAAATAAGATATTTCACAACATTTTATGAAAAATTCCATTAATTCAATGAACATTTTAAATTTTCAAATTTTCCAGTGAAACTTCATTGCTTTTATGCAAAAATTCATTAATATCACGCAGATAATGCTCTCAGTACTTTTCATTTAAAACAATTTTATTTTGTAGTTTAATTTAAATTGCTTATAAATTAACTGACAAAATCGGTAAAAACAATAGGTTTTTCGTTTATTTTAATACTCAATATCCCATAAGAACTGTTTGTTTTTAAATAAAATGGTGACTGTACACTAGGGCTAACTTTCAAACATTTTTTTTCCAATATCAAAATTGGCATAGTATAGTCGAAAAGGCCATAAAAAACTATGAAGAAATACATTTTTATTTTTTCGCTGGCGTTAGAAAAGTTCACCCATTCATTAATATTACGCAGATAAATTTTAATAAAAATATCATATTTTCATTTTGTTTTATATATGTCCAAAAAAATAGAATAATTAGAATTAACGCCAACCGCGAAAATTTTTGTACTTCTTTTTTTTTTTTAATTTCAATAAAAAAAATACAAATTTTTTATATTTTCTAATTGATTTAAAACTAAATTTGAGTCATAAATATTAAAATTTTAATATGAAATTAAATCACTTGTTAAAAAAATAGTTTTTTCTACATATTTTTCGTTAATAATACAACATTGCCCACCTAGTGGTACTATGCGAAAAATTTGGTTATAATGTACTGTACACGCAGATAAAAAAAGTTAGTAAAAAAATTTGTAAACTGTTTTCAACCGCACTATTTTATTGGTATTCTTTTATTACAAATTACGGATTTTTTACTAATTTTCGTTGCTGTTTTCAGCAAAACATTTTACTAATTTTTCAAATCCAAGTGCTAAACTTAGCAAAAAAAATATGCTAATTTAACAAGTGGATATTTTAAGAAGAAATCGTTGATTTTTTAAATTTCCCCAAAGGAAAACATCAGATTCTGAGATCCTAAAATTATTAATTATTTTTGACTGCATGTGTAATTTGGAAATTTTTGTGTAATTTTTACACTTATCATGAATTTCTCCTCTGGCAACACTGGTCATTACAGATATTTATTTGTACATGTTATTATGGCTAGACTTGAATTTTATGAAAATATTTAGGAAATGTGGAAAATTTTATTGGACAATTTAGGTATAATTTATTTTACAAAATTTAGTAATGGAAATTTTGTTTGCCAATTTGACACAATATTGTTGGTGTCTGCGCAATATATACTTATTGTATACATATATGTATCAATGCTTCAGAGATTAATCACAACTGGGTCGACAACGACAATGAGAATTACTTTTTCATATATTATGGGAAGCAAAATGTCGTCATGTCGTCCGGCGATTTGTCGTCGTAATACAATAGATTCTATTCTAATTTACCGCAAAAAAGCAAAACTAAATACAATAAAATGTAGAATAACAGGAGTTAATGCAAAACCAATTGAATTCGTGAAGAATTATGTCAAAACAAATGCACATATTCTTGTTTTGCTTTTATTTTTTTCTAAACGTCAAAAAATGTCGACGGTCGTTTGTCGCTGAATTTAAATTAATCGTGACGACTTTTGCTGTCGTCGGCCGCCAATCGACCCAGTGATTAATAATCCCTTAGTTGCCAAATCGATTAACTCCATAAAGAATGAAATGAATGAGTCGCAATGAGAAATATGGGAAAATAACATCCCAGCAAAAAAAAAAAGAGATGCAGAAGCAGTAGAAAAAGCACTACAATTGATGTTCTAGATGTATGTACTTCTTTTTTAACATAAACACTAATGATTTTAACATTGAGTTGTCATAGGAGAGGAGTACTCCCACTTCAACATTTTTTCGGTACTTTTTTAACGAGTGCAGAGGAAGCTCTTTTTCGCCAATTAAAAGTTTATAAAAAATTCTTCATAAAAAAAAAATTATATTTTTTTATTTTACAAAAGTTTTTTTATTGCCGCCACCGGATATCGAACTTGCGACCTCACGATTGCTAGTCTAGCGCTCTACCGCTGGCATAAAAACACCTCTTTTTGTTACTGCGAGATATTGTTCCTTATTCTCTTCAATTAAAGTACTTATTAAACAAGTGCAAAAGTGCAAAAATACAATATTGTTTTTAGTACTATTTTTACAGGTGCATAAAAAGCAATTTCTCACCATTTTTTTATATATACATATTTTTAAAAATTTAAAAATTAAAAAAATATTGAATTTAAACAAATTAATTATAAATATTAAAAAAATAATTAAAAGAAATAAAAAAATATTGGTCCGCCGGGAATCGAACCCGGGACTTATACTTAAATGATTTTTTGGATGTTGTTCAGAAGTTATTCTAAAAAAGCTGTAAAAATATACAAACGGATACTTTGGAAGCAATGAAAAAAGTGATTTTTTTAAGTTGTTCAGAATAACTCCTAAAAAAGCAGTAAAAATACACTAACGTATACTTGTGAAGCAGTGAAAGAAGTAGTTTGTAAAGCATTACTTCCATTTTTGTTGCTGGAATATATTGTTTTTTTTTTAATTCCTGTTTAACTATAAATTCGACATTTAATAGTGTTAATATTTATTATCAGATTTTTTTTTTTAATATTATACAGTCAGGAGTTAATAAAATGTTTTGAAATTAAAGTTTTATAAAATTCACAAAGTGGAGATGATCATTCATATAGAATGAGCTTAATTTGGCTAATTAACATTTAAACCTGCTTAATTTTATTTGAAGGACATTTTTTCACAATCGGTTACCAACCACACAAATTCCGCAACTGGTCCCACTAAAACCGATTACATGGGAATAGTTCAAAAACCTATTCCATGGATCTTATATGTAACGGGGAATCAGTTCTAGAACTAATTTCAGAACTTGCTTTTGCGACAATTTCAAACAAAAATCATTAGATGTTTTTGAAAGCAAAAACTGTGAAGTATTTGTCAGGAGCATGTCAGGAGAAGAAAAATAGCAATTTTTGAAAAAAGTACTTATTATGTTAATTCATACCCAGCAAAATATTGGTAATGACACCTCATTGCTGTCTGCATTACCAATAATGATATATCATTACCTTTTGCATTATTTTGTAATATAAAATAATGACTTCCTAAGAACGGCCTATTGTAGTCATTGCTTTTAAATAAAGGGTTTTTCAACAGGGACGCTACAAAAGTAGAAAGACAGGGACAGCAAACGACGCCATATTTCTTGCCGCTCTTTTGACATTTCTCTTCAGTAAGGTTTGCCATTTCATGATGGAAAGATATACGAGCCAACAACGAGTCGAAATTATTAAAATTTACTACCGAAATTCGGAGTCAGTGGCCTCAACGTTAAGAGCGTTACGTCCAATTTATGGTCGTCATAATCGTCCTAGCAGATCAACAATTGAGCGTCTAGTGGAAAAATTTGAATCCACAGGCACAGTACAAAATGTTCCCGTGCCAGTGAGACAAAGAAGTGCCCGTAGTGTCGAGAATATTGCTGCCGCTGAGGCTTCAGTTGAAGAAAGCCCAAATGTGTCTCTCTCACGTCGTTCTCAAGCGTTGGGCATCTCTGTGACGTCGTTGTGGCGAATTTTGCGAAAAGATCTTGGCCTACATCCTTACAAGATCAAATTGACGCAAGAACTGAAGCCGCTTGACCACCAGAAGCGTCGTATGTTCGTGAATTGGGCTGAGCAACAACTTGAAAATGATTCGGATTTTCATCGAAAAATCATCTTCAGCGATGAGGCTCATTTCTGGCTGAATGGCTTCGTCAATAAACAAAATATGCGTTATTGGTCAGACAGCAATACACACGTACTCCATGAGTCATCATTGCATCCCGAAAAAATTACGGTTTGGTGCGGTTTATGGGCCGGAAGCGTCATTGGGCCGTACTTCTTCCGTGATGATCAAGACCGGCACGTTACTGTGAATGGGAATCGCTACCGTTCAATAATAACTAGGGTTTTTCTTTTCCCGGACTTTTTCATTTCCCGGGACAGCGGGATTTTTTTCAGAATTTCCCGGGATCCCGGGAATAATATATTCTGAAAGGATGGCTAAATATAAAATATCCATGTCTTCCACTTTTTCTGGATCAATTCGATTAATATTTAGGTAATATATTTATATGGAAGGCCGTCTTAATTTTAAAAAACTCTTAAGGCACATATACACGGGGTAGAAAACTCGCTAGACTTTATGAAAATGCAGCTCTGTATAAGTCTACGAAATGTAATCTCTAGGCCGTTGATAATTCCTGTCATACATAATTTCTTTAATTAGTAACAATTTTTAAAATGTGTTGCAACATTATTGAACATTTCAGTTTAATATATGCACCTTTTGGTATTTGGAGAAAAAATTATTCTTTAAAATGCAACAATTTTAATAAAAACAAATACTTGACAACTAGAGATGATACTTTACGATAAAAATTGGTGCCAACTATATTAGAGATGACAAATTTAGAGCAAACTCTACGAGATTTCTATTCCATGTATATGTGCCTTTAAAAATATATTAATTAAATATTAATTCGCGGTTTAAACGGTTAAACCAATTGATATAGAAAAAGTGAAAGATTGCAAAATTGAGTCGGACCAGTTTTATAGTCAGAATAAGATCGATTTGTTGCTAAAATATTTCTTAAATATGAAATCCAAAAATTTCTATTTCCAGATATTTTGTATCTTTCTATGCAGATTTTTAAAAGTATCCGTCTAGAATTATTTTTATAAAAATTTTAAAAGTGAGTATTTTCACACAAATTTTTAGGCAAATTCGCCTAAATCGTTTTATAAAAAGACACTACAACATTATTAAATAGTTCTTCAATTTTAATTGATTTTCTTGAATAGACATTTTTTATGCCACAGCTACTTAAAAATAAATTATTTAATTTTCGTATTTAGTGGCATTTTAAATTAACATATAAAAAAATCAAAAATAATTTTAAAAAGCATCTGATGGATTATTTTGAAAAAAAATAATATTTAAAAAATACAATTGAAATAAATAAATATTGAACTTAAAATTAAATTATTTTAAATAAAAGAAACTCAAAATACTTGTCAATTGAAAATATGAAAATATTACAAATTTTTAAATTTTAATGTCTAGTTTTTGAGGTATTTGGAACTGAAATAATGATGTTGGAATGTTGAATAAGGCTGGTTTACACTGTAAGATTTTCGGTACGATTCTACTTTAGTACATATGCAAAAGATATAGGCAAGGTTTCAGAATTTTTCCGAAAATATAGTGTAAACCAACCTATACAAATATTGCTTTATTTGAACAAAGATCATTTTAAAGAAAAAAAATTTTTCCGAAGTACATACAAGAATTTTTGTTGGTAAACTTGGTAATGGCTGATAAAATTTTTTCGGTTTAACTAAACCAAATTCAACTGGCATCTAAAAACAATTTGGCCTAATTCAGTTTATTAAATTTTAAGTCGTATTTTTTTAATTTTAAATATTTTTTGATCAAATTGATTTCAAAAAAACAGTGGTTTAAATTTAAATAAAGCTTCCAAAATTGCAATAATAATAAATAAAGAATAAAAAAAATCCCGGGAAATCCCGCACAAAATTCCCTGGATTGCGGGATCCGAAAAAGGGCGGGATTCCCGGGAATTCCATAAACCCTAATGATAACCGAATATTTTTGGCTCCAATTGGATGATATGGACTTGGAGGATATGCGGTTCCAACAGGACGGCGCCACAAGCCACACAGCGAATGTCACAATCAATTTATTGCAAACCAAGTTTGGAGAACGTGTTATCTCACGAAATGGTCCAGTCGATTGGCCGCCTCGGTCGTGCGATTTGAAGCCGTTGGACTATTTCATGTGGGGCTACGTCAAATCTATCTACGTCTGTCTATGCCAACAAGCCAGCGACGATTGATGAACTTCGTACGAATATCGAACGTGAAATTGCAGCAGTATCGGGCGATTTATGCTTGAAAACCGTCGAAAATTGGGTTCAGCGTGCAAGCAAGCGTGCCCGTGTTGGCTATGCAAAAGAGATCGATTTCCATACATAATGGCATCGAACGTACTTTCACAGGAAAACTTTTGTAGCGCTCTTATTGAAAAACCCTTTATAAAATAATGACTTACTCGCAGGGACGTAACAGTTATAACTTTTATTCAAAAAAGTGATTGTTTTACAATTATTTCCTGTTTGAGTATTTTTAATTTTCTGTTTATTTGCTCTGTTTGATTTATATTTTTAATTCAAACAAAAACAATCCAAACACGATTTTTATTTTTTCAAAAATAATAAAAGTTATTTTGTGATTTTTTTTCTTTATCAAAAAATAACAATTAAGAATATAAATCAAAAGCCATGGAACCAATGACTTCACCAATTATAATATCCTGATGATGTCAACTAGTGTTAATAAAAGATTGAACAGTGATTTAAAGTGAGTAAATATGTATATTCCAACAACTTCCGGCATTCAATTTAGGTCAATTTTTAATTTTTATTTTATTATCAAATAAAAAAGTTAGTGCTTAATTTTTTCAAAAAAATCATTCTGTAACTTTTATAAAAAGTTTTAAAATAAAAATCAAAAAAAAAAAACAGAAATTTATAGAGTAAAATATAAAAATTGAAAAAATTAAAATCTTTGCCAAACTTTGTGATTTTTTTGTGCAATATGATTTATAAAATATAGTGCATTATTGAAATATTATAATTAAATAAATTTGGGTGGTGACTTTTTTAGAAATATAACAGTTATTTTGGGTCTCTGCTTACTCGCAATAGTTTAAATAAGTACTTTTAACAAAGTTAAATTTTATACATTTATATTTATTACATGTAAATATGTTTTGTGTTAAAATTTTTATGACGAGTACTAAAATTACACACTAGCAAAAACTTTAATTTCTCTGATTGTATTTCCTGAAGCTAATAGTATTTGTGTACCTCCTTATTTTTAAAAATCAAGTAGCAGTCGGATAACCACTTATAATTCAACTTTTTGTAAGCATATTTGTAACCACTTATTATTCAGAATCTCATAACTACTTACTTCTCACTTTTTCGTAAGCGAGCGGGTAAGCGTGACTACTTATAAAAACGACCACGCCAAACAAAAATAATGAGTTTAGACGCCAAAAAATAAGTTGTGCGGAGCTATGAATTTCTATTATGTAACCACTTATTTGGTAATGAAAGATTTTGCTGGGTAATAAGGAAATTGGCCTCGAACTGAATTAATAAATTTCTAATTAAAAATCATTAGTGTTAGAATTAACAGTAGCAGTTGGCTTACTAAGGCCCGATCAACGACTATATAACTAAAAGACTTCACAACTCTCCCTACCCCTGTTAAATCACTCTCTTCTTAATTTGTATCGAAAAATGTTGCCATAAGAATTACACATGTCTGCAAAGGCTAACATTTTTCGATACAAACTGTTAATGTGCAAAAGACGCGATGAACACCGCCTGGCCCGATTACTTAATGGCCAGTGAAAATTTAGCCGATAGCTAAATTCAAAATTTGTAAGGGAAACAAGAACAAATGTGTTAAAGTTTCAGTTGGTAGCTAACTGAACATTCGGCAATCGGGCATAAGTATTGTATTTTTTCTGATTTTTTTTTATATCTGTTAGTTATTGACTTGTTTTTCTTAAATTGACTGAATTTTAAAAACTCATAAAAACAGTAATACATATAATTTTAAGCACATATTGTATACTAGATGGCGCTTGAATTGTTTAATTTCAAACAAGAAAATAATAAAAAAAATAAAAATAAAAACAATTCAGAGACAATAATATTGTGATTTTAAGTGGTTTAGCAAGTTGTTAGTCGTAGAACAACATTATGCAACATTAAGGCCCGATTACTGAATGCCCAGTTAGGTCTCTAATTGACACATTTGTTGTTGTTTTCAATATAACATTTGAATTTAACTGCAGGTTAAATTTTAACTGGACATTCAGTAATCGAACCTAAAGAGAATAGAAGCGAAAACAGATGCATTTATCTTAAAATATATGTATTTTAATAAAAAGGGTAGTAAATTTGAAATTTAATTGCAAAAAAAAAAAAATAAAAAAATTAAAATTAGAATTGCACTTTGAAAACAAACAACGTGATCATTTATGTATGCAAATTTTGTTGTTTTAATAGTTGTAAACAAAAGAAAACAAAAAGTAATTAATTGTTATTTCAGTTTAAATTTTGTTTATTTTTCTACTTGATGAAAATAAATATAAGTTTAATACAACTAAAAATTCATAATTTAGTTAAATATGACAAATATGTGGGCGGTTTATAAGTGTTAGTTGTGGTTGGTGTTGTTAAAATATTACAGATAACCCTCGATATATGTAGTAGTTGTTTAGTGCGAGGTTTAAATTTTCATCAAGAAATTTGGGCAATTGTTTTTGCCTTATAGCGCCCTTTAGTGGAAATATTTGCAACTAAAGCTGAAATTTTGATAGGATACACTCAGAAAAAAATGTTAGTAGACAATTTTTTAAACGTTTTTCAATTTCACTTTACCATTTTCATACTAATTGTAACAACAACAAATACATTTATCTTAAAATATACATATTTTAAAACAAAAAAAAATATTTATTTATAAAATAAATACTTAAGTAATAATTTTTGCTATTCTCATTTTACAAATTACTAAATTTTTAACTCATTTTCGTTGCTGATTTCAAAAAACATTTTACAAATTTTTGAAACCCGTGTTGGAGAAATTAGCAAAATATTCTATTAATTTAAAGAAGCGATATTAAAGGATTTTTGTCTTTTTATAATAACTAAAACCTCTACTTACGCATTAAACAAATGCTCATCTGTTAGGAAACAATGGACATAGACAATAAGCGCATTTTTTAATCACCTGGATTTAGAATATTTCATACAAAAAGTGGATTTATTAAATCCAAAAAAAAGTTGGATTTATTTAACTGGGTTTACACATAGAAATAAAAATGCAATTATATGAAACCGCCTATTAATTTAATGTCAGAAATAAATGCGATTAAAAACTAAAAGTGAAACAAAAAAATTGTAAAACTACACTCATAAAAAAAGTCCGTACAAATAGGTCAAAATTGTGCTGGCGCAAATATATGTACTATTTTCTGTTATTGTAGCAGGACTCTTTTAGAGAAAATTCTGTTATTAAGTTCAATTTAATCAGAACGCATTTTGTACTAACTTTTTTTATGAGTGTAGCAAATAAAAGGTGCTTAAACCAACGTAAGTTGTTTGAGTTTCACGTGAAAAAACTGTTATACTCCATATAAAAAAAATTATTTTTTACGACAATCAGTTTCACGTGAAAATTGTGTAGAGTTTGTTTTCACGCAAATTTAATGTACAAGACTATTATTTTTCTTGGGAAAAAGTGACATTTTGTGTTTATTGTGATTGTGTCTTTGTTATAAAATTAAAAAATTGTTCATTTGTTTAAATTAAATTACAATTTGAGGCATTTAAAGTTCGAGTGAAATTTTTCCACGTGAAAAACTACTTACGGTGCTTAAGCAATGAATTGCCAGACTTATTTAAAAATAATTATCAAATTTAATGTGTAGATTTTCTCAGTGATATATTTTACCCCAGCAAAGCTCAAGCTATTTCAAAGAGGTTCTACTGTACGTTTATATGAAGAAAAGTAAACACAATAATAAATTTGTTGGAAATTTTTCTTTAATATCTTACGTAATTTAATTAAATATTTTACTTTGCAGTGTTAGAAGAGGACCACTTGATGTTTAGCACAGTGGAGCTTCAAGGTTTACAAATGAAGAATTGATAAACAAATGAAAATACTTTTGTTATTGATAAAGAAAACTGAAAATATTTTTATTATTGAAAAACTGAAAATATGTTTCTTTGTTTTAGTTGAGGGAGGGTCAGTTAGGAATTGCGCAGAACGCCAACAAAGGTTTAAAAATCAAATTTTATGTGGATTTTTTTCAAAGGCTTTATGATGTTGCTTTTTCTAAATAGTTTTTATTAGCATAACTTAAACAAGTAAAAAGGTCGATTTTATGAAACCGTATTTAAAAGGTTTCCTCGATATTGTAACTGATCGGGATTACGCATTGTATTCTGTTTGTTAGATTAGATTATATTAGATCAATAGCTTAAGAATTGGTACGTTGTGTAAAACGGCAATAGTGATTTCTTTCTTTTTTTTTGTGGGGGTTTTAAAACTCTTTACGGTAAAATTTAAGTTTCAACAATATATATTATTGAAGTTAACATGCGTTTTTCGCTCAATTTCGTATTTTCCGAAAAACGAAAATCATTATTAATCGGCTTTTTATTTTAATCGATTAATTGTGCAAAATATTATTCGGGTTTTTTCTTAACCGATTAATTAAATAAAATTTAAAAATTAATTGATTAATCAAAAAATAAATTACATAAAATAATATACATATTGGGGTATAATAGAGCACTCATGAAGAATACACTAATAAAAAAAAAATTAGTTCAAAAGTCTCTTAAACGCATTCTGATTAAATTTAACTAATTTTTCTATTATTTGCTCTAAAAAAACCCGTATAAATAGGTAAAAATTCAGCTAAAATAACAGGAACGGGATTTTTTTTATTAGTGTAGGGAATGTGTAAGTGTTATTTTTTCACTTCTTTACGTATATTCCGGTAGATTGGGCGTAAAAAATATTATGCCCGCAAAAATTATTCCTCTCGGATTAAAATCGGCCAGTCACCCGCGGCCTTTAGCCCTAACTAAAAATGGACTAAAATTAGTTCAAAGCTTCTTTGTACTATAACTCGTAAAGTAAAGGTTTTACAGAAAACTACTAAATGGGAATATCTACAGGCAATGAATGGCTAGCATTTTTCTCATACACACTTTTAATGTATCAATGACGTGTCATGGTGCTTTAAGTGGTTAAAATCAAAATTTGTGTTTAACCACTTTAATCACTTTGACTTTAACCACTTAAATCACAATGACGCGTCGTTGATACATCAAAAGTGTGTATGAGGAAAATGCTAGCCACATTATTGCCTGTAGATATGCCCGTTTAGTATTTTTCTGTAAAACCTTTACTTTAAGAGTTATAGCGCAAAAAAGTTTTGAACTAATTTTAATCAATTTTTAGGGCTAAAAGCCGCGGGTGACTGGCCTTTTTTATTCCGAGAAGATCAATTTTCACGGGGATATTATTTTTACGCCCAAAGAGGTTAAAACCCTAACCCGGCAAAAATGTATCTTAACTTGAAAATCCGTGTAAATGCTAAAAAAAATCAGCATATGTTTGAAAATTTTATACATTTTAGCCTTTTAAGTAAAATTTAGTTGAAATTACATTCTGATTTTCCATTAGGCTTCTCTGGTGTTAAAATATTATAATATTATATGAAAAATACGACAAAAAATAATACACAGGAAAAACGTATTATCTCAATATTAAAAATTATGAAAACTGTGGTAGGTTTTTCAAGTTCATAAAGTTTAAAAAACAAATTTTGTTTACGTTTCTTTTAAACTGTTTGGTTTCATGGATGGTAACCGAAACGAATGCGGTTATCGTTAGGGTAACGACATTTTAGGTTATTTCGGTAACGTATTTTAAGGGTAACGCTATTTCATTTGTTTCGGTATCGGTATTTTAAGAATAACGGTATTTGAGTTATTTCGGTAACGGTATTTTAAAGATAACGATATTTGGGTTATTTCGGTAACGGTATTTTAAGGTTAACGGTATTTCAGTTATATCGGCAACGGTATTTTAAGAGTAACGGTAGTCAGTTAAATTTGATGCATGCCGTAATTTTTTTTTACGAAAACCAAACGAGATTAAAAACAGAACCAATTTATCAACTTAATGTACAAAAAATACTCAATAACCACGTGAAATTACCAAAAGCAGAAAATTAAAAATAACGGTAACAGTATTTTAGGGATAACAATATTTCATTTGTTTCGGTAACGGTATTTTAAGGGTATTGATATTTCAGTTAGGATAACGGTATTTCAGTTATTTCGGTAACGGTATTTTAAGGATAACGGTATTCGGGGTATTTCGGTAACGATATTTTAGGGGTAACAGTAGTCAGTTGAAAGGGTTTTGAATCGATAACGGTATTTTAGCGGTATTGCCTGCCAACCCTGGTTTATTTTCTTTCAATATTTCAAAATAGCTTCGCTGTTCATCTTTAGAAAAAATTTTTAATTAGCTGACGCCAAAGCGCAGAGTTGAAAGCGTACTTTATTGTTTACATTACTTTATCATTATTATTTTTTTTTTTACTTTATGACCTTGAGCCGAATAAAAAAAAAATCCATCACACAACAACAATAAAGCTCAACCATAAATTTTTAATAATTATGCAAACTTTCATAATTTAAGAATCTGAAATGTCTTTAGCGGAAATCTGCAAGAAGGTACTAAAGTATATTTTTGTTGGAAGAAATCAAACATGTATAGAATCAATGATTATATATTTTATAGATTAACTATGCTACTCACGGTTCTCTCGATAATTAGCGAACTCGGGCCAAATTCGGGCAAAGAGAAAAATGCATAAGAAAACCTTTTTATAAAAAATGCGACCAAATATTTATTTTATATATTTGAGCGAGATGAGGATTAGTGATAGGATTTAGTGTTAAAAATGGAGTTTTATTCCATATAGCGTTTTCAATTTTTTTTTTTTTTAAATCATTTAATTTACAATTTCTTTTTTGAAATTAAGATGCCTATTTCTACTTGTGACTGTCTGTCATAAGACTATTTTTAAGACCGAAAGTTACAACTTCCTATACAAAAAACAACAATGAAATTCAAATAATTCAAATTTTATTTCACAATGTTAGGACTGTGTCGCAAAAATTAAATTTTTTCATACTAAAACTTTTTCATCCCACTGTGCTACGTAAGAGATAAAGGGTAGTAGCGAAAGTTATTTAATGGTTCAAATTCCAAGTCAAGGTTAGTATAAAATATTTATACTTAAGCCTTTCTTTGTTATTAAACAAATATGTATGTATGTATAATATAAATAAAATATTAAAATATTGTTATCAGTTACTAAAAATTAAGTGTCATCAAAAGTAATCGTAAAAATAAAAACTTGGTACTTGCAATTTTTATATAAAAAACCAACACAATAATGTACTCACTTTGTACTGCCAGCTGTTGTTGATGCGCCGCTGCACGCTGTAAGAAAAAAAAATAAAAAAAGAAATAAATAAGATATATTTAAATAAGTTGTCTTTTGAAAATATTTTTGTTTAAGGAAAACGTTATTTACAGTTTGCATTACTGCCCTTATACCACTACGCTCCAAAGCTTGTACATCTAAGGATTGACTGCGTCCACGTTGTGCTTTCGTTTGATTCGCTGAGGATGACGAATTATGAGAATGTGTATGTCTACAGATCCAACGTTTGACAGCAGACATTTTGTTAATACTTGTTTTGTATATATTTTACTATTATATATTTTTTTATTTATTTTATAATTAATAGGTATTTGTATTTTTTACACAGCCACAAATTTCATTTATATGGCATTTAAAAGTTGTATAGTTACATTTTGTTGACACTGTAGAAAGGGGGTATATTATTTTGTCAGAGAGTAAGCTTTTATTTTGTTAGTAGAGAAAGAATGAAAAGCTTAGAATTAGGGTGACCACATTTCGCATAAATATGACAATAATTTTAGTGATAAAATTAAGAGCTTTGTTAAAAAAAAAAAATATTAGTTGATATTCTACACAGAGAAAACAGATTCATTGGGACAGCCGATATACAGTCAGCTTATTATTGGTTTGACCCACACGCCAAAAAGTCGTTATGGAGAAAAACGATAAAGAATGTTTACATTCTTTAATTTTTGTATGTAAAATGGGCAAGTACACGAAATTTGGTACTGGATATCTCATATACAGTGTACAAAGAAAAAAGTTGGACACTTTCAAAGTGAAATTCAAATAACAACCATGTTATTTGAATTTGTTTTTAAAACAACATAAGCATATTATTCGTAAAATCAGAGACTATTAATTATAGAGATAGAAAATCAAAACTTACACTACTTACCGGTAGAGGGCGCTAAAATTAGTATCAGTTGAGTCTATATTTAAAATCTCAAAAACTGCTAAAAACTGTTCAAAATAAGGAAAAAAACAACGCGGAATACATTCAAATAATAAAATTTGAGATATCCGTTTGTTTCTTTGCTTTGTTGTTTGTTTTTATTTAAATTTAAATAAAAAAGAAAATTGTCAGTTTTTTTAATAAAGTGCCATCTAGTGAAAACGATGTTTTCATAACTTATTTTTTTGTGATGCCATACCCCTGGGTAAAATTAACAGTAATTTTATGCTTTTCAATACTTTTTTTCGTTTTTTGTCTTTTATATTGATTACAGCTCGTTTCATTTTAATATATAATGTGTCCAACTTTTTTCTTTGTGATACGATATATCGAGAAATGGTTGGCGAAATCAGAAAGAGGTTATTAACATTATATGTAATCCACTTCTAACTCATTTTTTTCAAAAATGGTCTGTAGGTCAAACCAATGATAAACTGACGATATGTTAGAGATTAATTTAAACCCAGTTCTAAAATATTTTGGTTCTATTTTAGTTCATAATTTTTCAATAAATTATAACTCTAGTACTTCGGTACCATATTTTAAGGCAGAAACATTACGATTTTTTTCTGAAATATAAATTATATTTTTCATATACGAATACTTAAGACGATCTGATATCAAATAAATTAAAAGTTGACGAAAATTTTCAACATATTTGATTTAACAAAGAACGAATTTTTCTACTGAAAATTAAGATAAATTTGATGTTTACTGAAAATCAAAACACAAACTTCTGAAATTGGTGAAATATTAATATAAATATTCTATTGAATTACTCTATAATTTTGAATTCCTCATTTGACGGTTAGGTAGACTTAGGCCCGGTGCGAGGTGGATAAATAAATTCTAAACTAAATATAAATTGACAAAAGGGTTTAAGACATTTTTGAAAAACTTTTTAAAATTTCACAGAAATTTGAAAACCTATAGAAACCTGAATTTAGTGTAGATAATTTGAACTTTTTCTTCATTATGAGCAGTGGGTATCTATCCACCTCATCTCGCTCAAACCTCGCTCTAAATATTTGGTCGCATTTTTTATAAATAGGTTTTCTTATGCATTTTTCTCTTTGCCCGAGTTCGCTAATTATCGAGAGAACCGTGAGTAACATAGTTAATCTATAAAATATATAATCTTTGATATGAGTTAGTTTTTGCATTTTCACTTGTAAATTGTTATTTTTCATTCAAATTGGCGTTTGCAAAATGAGTTTATGCACTAAAAAAAGTTTTTTTTTGGTAGAATCTACTGAAACTTACAGTAAAAACAAAGGTATAGACAGTTAAAACGGATTTTAACACAATTTACGAATTCATCTTTGAAATAACTAAAAATATTGCTATTTTAACTGTTGAAAAATAACCAACAAATGCATTTAAAATGAGTAAAAAAGTTCAAGTACCAGTCTGGTTGAAAACCATAATGTTTGGATACGAAATTCGAAAGGGTTGAAATGGACGTGTATCAAAATTTGATTTTACCTAATGTTAGGAGTATTTAAGAGAAAATCGGAAATATAGTCCGTTTGGGCGATAGGTCCAAATAAGCACCGCTCAGATCTATAATCAATAGGATTTGTGCTTGGGTCGATATGAGTCAGCGTACCAAATTTCATTAAAATATCTTCGCATTTGCGAGCTCTAGCGTGAAAAAGCGAAGTTTTTTCTATACCTCATACATATCGCAACGTCCTCCTTCGGTGTTCACATAGCACTTAACCCCACCGAAGAAAAATAATATAACAGGGCTATGAGCTAAAAAGCTTCAACAAAGTTCGCCAACTCTTCATCAGATGGCGTGCAACAAATGTTCTAAGATTCAGTATCTCGCGCAATTACAGTGTTGCCATATTTCAACACCTTTCACTTCTTCTCTATCCCCTTTCCAAAGGTAACAACACGTTAATTAATAGGAAGAATTTTTGAGTGTTGCTTTTCTTTTTTTTAAAAAAAGGGTTAATTTTCTAAAACTAAATTAAGAATATTATTTTTCGACCTAGAAAAATAATATCAAGAAGTTTCATTAATATCCGCTCAGGAATATATGTTATATTAATATATTAAAAAAAAATTAAAATCTCCTTAAATTTGACTTTTGACCTTGCACAGGGGCAATTTAATGTATTTCTATTTTGCCATAATTTTCAGGATTGAAGTATTTAATCTTGTGTTATTATATTTCGGCCAAAATCATGTGGAATTAAAAGAAGAAAAAGGAAAACTTGCCTAAAAATAAATAAATGCCAAAAATCGCTGTTTTCTCGAAATCCGCTGAAATTAAACCTCTGCCCAAGCTAAATGAAAAAAGGAATTCCAACAATTTTTGTAGTTTTTAATCTCTAATATGTTGAATCATTAATTTTTTAAAATTTGTTTGAAAATATTTAAAAAAATTTAAAACTGTTGATTTGAAAACAGTGTTTAAAAATTTTTACTTTTTTGGCACTAATTTAAAACGAGTTAACAAAACACAATATAAAAGAATACTTTTTATCTGAGTTTCTTGGAACTTACTAGATTATTTCAATAAAATGAAAAATTTGGATCCGAATTTCTTGATTAGGTGGTCCGCAACACATCAGTTGCCAGGGGAAATTGTAATATGTAACTCGGCTCTTCTTTAACCGATTTAAGTTTTTATTTTTTTTATTGCTCTATTAGAGGAGTTATCGCAGATCGGTCCAACAAATATTTTTCATAAGCAAAATTTGTCCATAGTGCTTCAATATACCGAATACAGACCAACACCATTTTTGGCCGAACTGTTCGGTCGGATACTAATATATAGCAATAATTTTAGCATTTTTTCTGTAACATCATTTTTGACTAATTTTTAGTAGTTTTAACTAAATTTTTTACACACTTTTTTCTATTAGTGTACTAGTTATTTACTTGTTATTTTTTATTTCGGTTGGCACTATCTTTTTCTATATGTACTAGTGTTTCCAATTCGGTTATTCGATTAACCGATTCCTCGATTAATCGCCTCCATTTCGGTTAATGTCGAAACAAATAATTTAGAACTGAAATAATTATTCGACCCGAATAATCGGTTAAAATAGGTCGATTAACCGGTTAAATTTTTAATATGTAATTTTTAGCTTTATTTTTGCCCAAAACTTCATAATTGTCTTAACTTTGGCTAAAAAATTATAAGAAACGCTTAAAAAAACAAATACTAAATAAAATACGATCAAATTCTTTTGAAATCGATTGAAGGAGAAACCTTTAGATACAATTTTTTGAGCAACTCCAAGCAAGTCGACATTGAACCAGCGAGACAAAAACACTGCGTATTAATTTTTAAAATTTTATTATTGCAAACATATAATTTTGAAAAGCTGAAAAACTGCTCCCACTTCCGAAAATCTGTGATAAAGTTCGAACAAACAAATCTGCTTAAGATTTGACTGCAGATTTGTGTGCAGATACTGAGGGAATTGTCTACATGCTTTTTATGAATTTTTATATTGATTCAATGAAATTTCGCTCAAATTCGTCCATTGAAACATGGAGGAGATTGGAAGATAAAAAAAAAATTATATTGATCACTTCTGAGTAAAAACAATAACCGAAAGCTGAATAGGAAAGAAAACATCGAATTAGTTACATTGCATTCAAGGCCTTACTTGGGTGACGGGTTGTTGAAAAAAATTATCATATAGAGACAATCTGAGAATAAAAACTGACGACACCTGTCCATACAAAAAAAATGCAGAAACTAGATCTAGTCTGATCTGAAAATTATAATGTGTCCATAATTTTTAGAGAAAAAGGTTTATTCTTTTTCTTAACCTCAAATCTATTAATTAAAATTGATAAAATTGCATATTAATTTAGGGTGACCATTCGTACTGATTTGATCAGTACATGTACTGATTTTTGGTCACGTGTAGTGATGAAAAAGTCGTGTACTGATTTGTACTGATTTTTTAAAATTTGTACTGATTGTACTGATTTTTGGCATTTAAAAAAATATTAAATTTTTTTAGCAAAAAAAGCCAAAATGCAAGTACAATGTAGTTTTTTTTATAGGATAAATTTTTATGAATGTGAGCGGTTTTCTCTACCAGAAAGCATTCAAAATGTTTTTCTATATGTAAATTTCTTAATCTAATATGTAGTTTCAAACATAGAGAAGATTCGTGGTGACAACCGAATCCATCAATTGGTTACATTGCGATAATAGAAAATCAGTTGATACAACAGTTATTTGATTGTGGTAAAAATATTTTAATTATCCGGTTGTCAGCTACTGTCAGAATGATTCTGTTTTCTGAGTGTGGGCAACGACCTCAAAAGCTGAAGATTTTTTCGTACAAAAATCCTTAAAATCTGAAGATATATATCGTATGTGGGTATTTCTATGGAAAAATTTTCGAATCATTTTTAAAAATTTTACGTGTTTTTGTAGAAAAACGTAGCCAAAACGTGAAGGTTTTCTATTTCAGAAATCATGCAGAAATTAGCAGAGAGAAAAAAGATTTGTTCTGGCAACTAAATTTGTAGCCAATCAATTGGTTAATTTGTATCTACAGAAAATTAGTTTAGACAATGCAATTTATTCGTGACGACAGAAATTCGTTGGCCTGAATAAAAATTCGGAAGAATTAACGTTCATACTATCCTAGTGTCATATTTGACTTCATTCGTAGCATAGCTATATTTCATCATTCTGTTACAAAAAACTAGAAAAGGAATGGTAACAGATCATTGAAATTTCTAAATAATGGGTCCGTTTCCTGTACTTAAAAACTGAATTTTTTCATGCAAAAAAAAATTGTTTTGTTTTGGGGTCTGTATAGGAAGAAATGTGTAAGGTTTTTTAGGATGGTTAACCGAAAAATATTGTTTTAACCAAACCATTCGGTTGACAACAAATTAGGTTGGCTGCATAATAATTTTTTTGATGATGATAATATTTTTTTAAAATTTGTACTGATTTGAAGTCAGAAAAAATGGTCACCCTATATTAATTACAATATTAAAAAAAATTTTTGCTGATTTTTACAGAGCAAATTGGTATTTTCAAATAAATCTTAACATTTTTTATATTGATGGCTCAATGCGAAAGGCTTTTCTAGTTTTTAATGTTAAAAAAGTCAGCCCTTTGTGTTTTTATTGATAAAATGTTAAGAAAATCCATTAATTTTTATTAAACGATTAATCGATTAATCGCCAATTTTCTCGATTAACCGACCCGAATAACCGGTTAATTAATTTTATTGATTTTTCGAATAATTCATTAACCGGTTAACCGCCTATGTCGAATAATTGGAAACACTAATATGTACTCATACTTTAAATGTTTGTTGGGTAACTTGCCATACGCTAAATTAAGAGCTTTTTCAAGAGAGACCGAAAGAGCTTAATAGTTTCTTAGGTATATATTTAAACACAAAAATATAGCAACAGAGGGCGTTAAACTAATGTATACTTAAAAATACTTCCGTCAGTTACAAAACTTTTTAAATGACTTAAAATAAATAGGGAATTATTTACTACTACAAACTTAAAAAAAAATAATAACTAAATAAATAATAAATTCTTTAACAGCTGATTATTATTGTTGCTATTGTTAAAGTTTAAACAAGTGTGGTCGTTTTGTTTTCCCATTATCTTTATTTAACTGGCAAATATTTGTTTTAAATATCAGATGTTTTATTAAGGAAAATAAAACAAAAATAATTTAAATATTAGTACATTAATGTTAATGAATTATTATAAAAAAATAATATTTATTTATAAAATAGCAAACGTTTTTACGTAGCCAAAAGGCAATGAAAATGTTTAGACACATGCTAACTAAATAATTATACTCGTAAATAAAACGCATGTGGCACGGGAAGTAATAATAAAATAGACTACAATGAACTTTACTTTTCATTTATTTTCATATTTTAATTTCAAAAATGTATGCAAATTTTCGACGTATTGAGGGATAATAATTAAAAGATCTTGTAATTTATGCGAGAACAATTTACAAGGTAAATTTAAGATCATTTAAAAAAAAAAAGAACATTTTAGTAGAATAAAATTATTTTTTGAAGAATAAATTTGAAGAATAAAATTAAGTCTTAATTACACTGACAGAAAAAATTTCAGCAAATTTATCCAAAGCATCATCAATTTTAGTATATTAATATAATTTATCTTATTAATGTTATATTTTCGAAAAATCCATGGATAAATTCCAAAGTTATAGCCAATTTTACAACGTTTTGAAAAATGTGAATTAGTTTTAAAGCGCGGATATTAAGGAAAGGTAAGAAAATATCACTCATACTTATTGGGTAAATAATAAGAAAAATATTTCAGCACACATCTTCCATCTTGATGAAATTAAAATATATGCGAAAAAGAAAAAAAATCTGAGGTAAGCACGATACAGACAGTTCAAGAAATACCGCTAAAGCATACCTCGCGTTTGGGGTTCGAGAGTTCCGAGATTTCTCGCGAAAAGTGTGACGGGAATTCCAGGGCAATTTTCACTTATTTGGCGGAAAAATGGAAAAGATATAAACAAATTGATTATAAATATTATAAAAATAAAAATAACAAAAAATTAAAATGATGTTGGTTCCGACAGGAATCGAACCCGCGAAATAAACTCCCGTGTAAAAAAGATCAGATCTGGCCAGATCTCAGCACATCTTACCAGATCTAATTAGATCTCAAAATTGGGGACAAATTTGAGATCTAATTAGATCTGATCAGATCTAGGCATATCTGGCCAGATCTTCATAGATCTTACCAGATCTAATCAGATCTCAAAATTGGGGACAAATTTGAGATCAAATTAGATCTGATCAGATCTAGGCATATCTTGCGCATTTGTCCAGATCACTTTAGATTTGAACAAATTTGGCACTAGATCTTATCAGATCTTGCCATAAGGTATTATCACATATGCCATATCTGATCATATTTGATGTGATCTGGTACAGGATCTAATTAGATTGAATCATATCTATTGAGAACCAAAAAGATCTGGTCAGATCCAAACTTTTTTACACGGGCTGTATCAAAAACACTTTTAGAGCAATAATGCTTCAGAAGCAATTTTTAGGTGATTTTTGAGATGTTGTTCCGAATTACTTCTAGAAAAGCTGTAAAGTTATATTAACGAATATTTTAGAAGTAATAAAAGAAGTGATTTTTTTTAAGTTGTGCAGAATTACTTCTAAGAAAGCAGTAAAAATACACTAACGGATATTTTTGATGTAGTTTGTAAAGCATGCCTTGCATTTTTTTTTTTTTTTGCTGAGGAAAATCGAAAATATTATTATATCTAGGTATTTTTTCTTAAAATCATCTGTATTTTCTCAATTTGTCTCAGTGTAGGTTTAAAGTTAAACTTTACTTATAAAGTTGTTGGTTATACAATTTACATTTGGAAAAAAGCAAAAATAATAATATAAATATAAACTTATTTGTTTATTTTATACAAATTAAAATTGATAATATTTAAACAAATTTATTTTAATAGATAACATTATCACAAATCAACAAAGTTAAACACTGAACTTAAGTCTTAATAAAAAAAGCAGTCTTACGTCAAAATTGAAAAATTTTTTTATAAACTTTTTTAAATTAAAAACACAGACACAAGAAAGAAAAAAACAATGGAAAAAAGAAATAAAAAGAAAAATCATATAATAAAAATTAAACCTTGGCCTCTATCCCAGTAATACTTGGGCATAAAAATAATTTAAGTATGCAAAAAAAAGTTGTGTAAAATTACAATTTTTTATAGGAAAAATGCAATATGCTAGGCTAAGTTATTATAACAAATTGTTTTTATTTTAAACAAAACTACACAAATTTTGTTTTTACAATATATTTTCCTTAAGAGAACATCATTAATGGCGCCGCTTACAAGTGTTTGAAAATTATTTTCATTTTGGTAAAATTTAAATGAATTATAAAAATAGCCAAATTTATGATTTTTTTTTTTTTTTTTTGAAAATTTCTTAAACGTGTGCATTAAAATTAATATTCTATAACATGAAAAATATTTTAAATAAATATTTTATTATTATTACAATAGAGAGTTCATAATTTAATGAGATCATTAACTGCAAAATATTTCAGTGGCAACGAAAAATTTGATTAAATTATGAAAGGTCAGTATTTGATAACAATGCATTAAACTTATAATTTTTTAAAATTTTTGTTTGCAGCAAATTCTGAAAAGTTATTTCAATAAAACAATTCTTATTTGTCTTTTATTACCTTAAGAGATTTGAATTTAATGAGACAACCCAACAAAAAAAAATTGGAAGTCATGCTTTACAACCACTTTTTCCATTGCTTTCAAAGTATCCGTTAGCATATTATTACAGTAGTGTTTCCAATTCGGTAAACCGATTCCTCGATTAATCGCCTCTATTTCGGTTAATAAAAAAAATTATCCGACCCGAATAATCGGTTAAAATAGGTCGATTAAGAGGTTAATCACAACTGGGTGATTGTCGACCGACGACATCAAAATTCGTCACGATTAATTTAAATTCAGCGACAATCGACCGTCGACATTTGTTGACGTTTAGAAAAAAAGGGGAAAAAAAAACAAGAATATGGTTGTATTTGTTTCACCACAATTCTTCACCAATTCAATTAGTCTTTCACTAATTCTTGTTTTATATTTTATTGTATTTAATTTTGCTTTTTTGTCGTAAATCATGTATTTTAAATTTCAATTATATTTCTTCTGTCAAAAAAATAAATTTTTTGTAAACAAAGTACGAATTTTTGCAGCTCTAATACGAATTTCTAACAACTCTGTTCTAATGGCAATCTTTAATTAGTTAAAAATATGGCAACAGTTTGACAAATATTTTAAATGTGTATTAGTGTGTCGTCACGAAAATAGAATAGATTCTATTCCGACGACAAATCGCCGGACGACATGGCGACATTTTGCTTCCCATACAAAATATATGAAAAAGCAACTCTCGTTGTCGTTGTCGACCCAGTTCTGATTAATCTCTAACGGGTTACATTTTTAGTATGTAATTTTTTTGCTTTATTTTTTCCAAAAATATCATAATTTTCTTAACTTTAGCTAAAAAATTGTAAGAAACAAGAAAAAAACAAAAACTAACTAAAATACGATCAAATTCGAAGCCTTTTTTGAGCAACTCCAAGCAAGTCGACATTGAACCAACGAGATACGTCATTGGTTTTAAGAGACTCGTAAAAACAAATCGTTTTACATTATCGCAATTAATTTTTAATAATATTTTTTTTGAATTTTTTTAAGAAAATAACAAAGTTTATATTTCTAAAAAAAAGTTTAACAAAAATCGAGAAAGACGAAAATAAAGGTGTTTTTTAAACTCAAATTCAAAACACACAATAGCCGTATTTTCTAATCACCTGGATTTAATAAATCCAAAAAGTAGTTTTAAAAGTGCTCAACAGATGGGGTTAGATTTTCCCTATTTTAAAAAGAATTTTCTGTCCGACACTTCTTTCACCCTAATTTTTAATACCGAATTCGATGATGAAGGATTTTATTTTAACTTTTAAGTTTTAATTATATTTTATATAAAACAGCGATAGACAGTCTGCCTTTTCAGTTTTATCGCTTCAATTTATATTTTTACACAATTGAAAAATTTCATTGCAATATTTAATATTCACTAATTGGATTTAATTAAATTACTTACAGTAGAGTGAAAAATTGCCATTTCTATTTGAGTTATTTCTCCATATCCAAGATGGAAAATATGTATTTGGTGAGGTATAGTTTTTTTTTTCTAAAGATATTTCATAAAAAAATTTAATAAAAACCTTTTATTTGCTAGTTTTTAATTTTTTTTGTTTCTCTTTTAATTTTCATTCGTATTTTTTTCTGACATTAAATTCATAGGTTGTTTTATATATTTGTGCTAGGGATACCGATCCCGAAAATCCCGGGATTTCCGATTTTATTATTTGGCATATTTTATCTCTTTTTTATTTGTTTTCATTGTTATATTCGACCTAAATCACATAAATCTAATATCTTATTAAATGTTATTAAAGAACTAATTTTTCCCATTCATAAATAATGGGAAAAATTAGGCAGATTGTTAGATTGAAAAATCTAACAATCTGCCTTTCGGAAATCATCAGAGGTATGTGCTTAATATTTTTTGTTAGTTGATTTAAAAAAACTAATAGTCACTAAATATTTCTGATGATTTCAGCAGAGTAGTTTGTATTTGCATTCAATTAATTTTAGCCAAATATAACTAAAAATTTGTAGATATAGCAGTGTTTTAGCTACTTTGGGTTAAAAAGTTTCTTCAGAGGTAAACTGCAATTTGCTTAAATTTAAGTCATTAGTATATTTCTTAAATTTCGGAAATTTAACAATTATTTAGTAAACAAGTTCCGTTGATTTCAGTAGTTTTAATCACGGAACCTTTTTTTTGCTAATTTTTGGTAGCTTTTTCAGCTATTTTTACATACTTATTTCTATAAGTGTAGTTTCTGTTTAAAGTCAGATTCACAATGCTGTAGTACTCCACTCTGAGTGGATTTTGTTCCTTTCTTTTTTGCACTTATATATTTTTTGTATCATGCTATCTCTATTTTACACCCTCAACTCTGCAGCGTGGAGTACTCCAGCATTGTGAATCCGGCTTAATTTGTTTATTTCTTCATACTACAAGAAATAATAAATAGATTTATAATGAATTATTTAAATTTTTAGGGTTTATTTCAGCTATTTATTTTTAAAATTAAAAATATGACGAAAGAAGAAAATCCCGAAACCCCGAAAAATCCCGGGATCCCGGGATTTAAATTTTCAAAATCCCGAATCCCGGGATTTGTAAAAACCAGTCCCGTTCGGCATCCCTAATTTGTGCTTTTATTGTGAATTTAATAAATCCAGCTTTTTTGGATTTAATAAATCCACTTTTTGTATGAAAAATTTTAAATCCACGTGATTAAAAAAAAAACGCTACATATATCTGGCTGACGCAGGATTTAAGAAATAAAATAGAGACTTTTTCGGTTCTGTTTTAATTCTTTTAAAATGTTAAATTCATTTTCAAAAGTGTGATCAGTTTTTCAGCCTCTAGTCGATGTTTTTATTTATATTTATTTAAAAAAAAAACAGTGCGTACACTTACAATATTTTATCGTTAAAAACAACATAAAATACATATTAAATTAATTGAAAACACAATTAAAAAAGGACTACTGATTTTTCATTATATTCAAACCATTTTGCTATCTATTTTCAAACATTGTTTAAACCATCCATAAAGAAAATAAAAATAATTGAAAAGTCTCTTAAAACAATCTTCAATTTTTAACTGACAAAAAGTTTGAAAAAACGATTTTGTGGTTTGTTTTTTCATATTTGAAAGTTTTTTTTTGTTTGAATTTTCAAAACACTACACACACGTTCATATTTTTATTGGCTATGTTTGTGTGTATGAGTAAAGAATTTCTTGTAATTTGAACTGAAATAATTTTGTATACAAACAAACTATTTTAACAAAAAAAAAAAAAAAAAACCGAAAATATTTGAATTTCTTGTTTTAAAACAGAAAACAACGAAATTATTTAAATTATTTTTTCTAAAAATAGAAAACTAAAAATAGAAAATTTGACTGAAAATATCAACTCCTACAGACGATACGTATTTGTTTGTAGTTTGTTTTTTATTGACTTATAAAAAAAGTTTAACAATATGTTTCCATGTACTTTAATTGATTCTTCAATTGAAAACAAACTTTACCTATTACTTTTCAAATAAACCTCAATCGGTTATGAAAAATATATTGTGTGTGTATTAACTTTTAAAATTTTTATTATTGCAAACATAAAATTTTGAAAGTCTGAAAAACTGCTCTCACTTTTGAAAATCTGTGATAAAGTTCGAACCAACAAATTTGTTTGAGATTTTACATCTGTTACTGAACACTGAGGGAATTTTCTATATGCTATTTATGAATTATAATATTTATTTAATGAAAATTTTCCGGAATTCGTCAATCGAAACACGGAGGAGATTGGAAGATAAACAAATAAAAAAATTGGAAGATAAACAAAAATCTAAAAATAGAATGTTTGTTGCGTCTGCCTTGATCACTTCCCACATAGCATTTGTCAAAAATCACCTAAAAGAGTCTTCTTCGAGTAATTTTGATGACCAAATACTGATTAATCACTTGCGCGCTTGAAAAAAGAATCGAAAATGATTCTCGCTTATGCTTAAAAGAGATTTATTGAAAATTATATTGCGCATTTAAAAAATGCTTGTTATGTTGTTTTTGTTTAAAAAGTGATTTATTAAAAATACAATAACAAAACCTACATCAATCACAAATTGATCATACAGATGCTGTTTTCAATGTTATTTTAGAATATTTTGCGCAGCTGAAAAAGTGCTTATTATGTTGTTGGTTTTGCTTATAACGGCACAATATTTTACTTGCTTTGAAGCAGACGTCCAATATTTGAATATTGTAAATTTTTGTTTATTTATCTCAGTGGATTCGTGGTATAAAGTTGTGTAATTTTATAAAAGTAAATATAAGTAATTTAATATTATAATATTTATATATTATAATTTTAGTGAAAAGTGATTTTTAAATTAAAAAAGATGATGGCAGCCAAACAATTAAAAAGCAAAAAAAACAAGAAGCCGAAAAATTAATAGAACCAAAAAATAAGTTCTCAGGAAATTTTTATTAACAAACATTTTGCTATTTTATTATAATTTTGTTTATATTATTGTATATAATTTTAATAAACTTAATTAAATAACAATTTACATCAAATAAATATTTTGTTTTTTGAATGTAAACAATTAGAAATACGGCTAAAAAATGACACGAAAAAGACTCCCAAACGATCATAATCACGACCAAAAATTACTCGAAAAAGATTCGCAAATGATTAGAAAACGACTAAAAAAGGACTCGAAGAAGACTTACAAATAAATATAAATACGAGTCAGAAATGAGTCGAAACTGATCAGAAAAGCGAGTCATAAAAGAATCATCAAGAAGAGTCGCGGGTAGGGTACCATTTTCTCCCGACAAAACAGTCATTTATGATCAGAAAATTAGCTCAAATATGATAATTTTAATCGTCCAGAGGAGTCATAAATGACTCGAATTGTGATAAAAAATTTCATAAAATGCTATGTGGGTTTTGAGTAAAAACAATAACAGAAAGCTGAATAGGAAAAAAAACAACGAATTAGTTACATTGCATTCAAGGCCTTACTTAGGTGAGATGGTTAAGCTGTCGGCTGAAAAGTCCGCTGGATGACACGTAGGTGACGCCACTAATGAAAAATCCATGTGATTTTTTGGAACTACCAACCTTCAGATAACACCTGTCAAAATTTAATGACAATTCGTTTAGTAGTGAACAACTTACAGCTGTTTTAGCGATGCTACTTTCGCGATTTTAAAAATAATGGATTCAAAGCAATTTCGTGTATTGATTTATCATTGCTTTTTAAAGGCAAAAAAACATCGTTCAAGCCCCATATGAAGAAGAAAGTGCTCTTTCACCAAGACAATGCACCGTGTCACAAGTCGTTGGCTACCATGGCCAAATTGCATGAATTACAATTTCAATTGCTTCCGCAACTACCGTATTCGCCAGATTTGGTTCCCAGCGATTTTTACATGTTTTTAGACTTTAAAAAAATGCTTGCTGGAAAGAGATTTGGTTCGAACGAAGAGATGATTGCCGAAACAGGGGCCTATTTTGAGGCCAAAGATAAATCATTCTATAAAAAAGGTATCAAAATGTTAGAAATGCATTGAAGTGATTGTATCGCTCTTGAAGGAGACTATGTTGATGAATAAAGTCGAATTTTGCCAAACAAATTGTTGTTTTATTGGTTATCCTACTGACTTTTCAGCCGATGTGTTATGGTATACAGGACTATTACATGATAATATTGGTATAATTTTGGAATCATAATATGATTATTTAAGGAATATATTATGATAAAAGAAGGTATTTAATAATATGATTGTCGCTCTCATAAACCCAAAAATATATGATGCTCTTCGGATATGGTCAATCCCGGACATGTTTTTTCTTTGCGTAAATGGATCGATTGTTACCAACATCAGTATCCTTGGGCCAAGAGAAACTCATGTCTCAAATTTCATCTAATCATATTTATATCTATTTGCGACCTGTAGTTTGATCAGCATGTTTACATGGACAGTCGGAATGACAGAGATCGCTAATTCATATTTATTTTCTAAGTAGATTGGTATACTATAAGGTGGTTAAGGAGTAAGGATCGATGGACATGCCGTGGTTAAAATAATAGGTAATAGAAGGTTTTGCTGGGATTTATCAGCCTAGCTAAATTTTATAAATTTGCTTTATTTTTGTAAATATACGGAGGTTGAAAGCTCGTTATAAATCAACATCAAAATCTTTTGTTTAATTTTCGTAATAAAATTATCAGTTTCTGATTTTTTATTTTTCAAAAATAAATACTACTAAATTATTAAGTTTTAAAAATTTCTACAGATGTTTTTTTTAACATTTAACGACCGGAAAAAATATAAACTAATACCTGTTAAAGACTAAAATTGGTATCATTTCAATAAACATTTTGAAAATTACAATTTGTCAGGTTTAATGCACTCTCAGCATGTCAAATTTACAGCTCATGATCTGCTGCACCTACTAAACAAGCACTATTAGGGAAGTACGCCCAATTGAAATAAATCAATGTGTTTAATTTCAAATTAAAAAAAAAATGATCTGTTCCAAACAAGTGGTTGTAGAACAAGGCATTTTGATACAGAACATATTCTGATTAATGTTTAAATTCGTTCCTAAAGTAATCGGTGCATTTCATTGCAACTAAAATTTTATTTCAACTAAAATTTGGTCAGTTAAGCCTTACTTTTCCCTATAAAAATGTAAGATTCTAGGTTTTAATTTGTGTTATACAATCGGTTGCTTCAGATCCAATTTTATACCGAGTTACAGAACTGGTTCTGGAACAGTGAAACCATATTTTTTAACTGCCAGGAATGAATTCTAGAACCTGTTTAATGAAACCGGTGGTAAAAGAACCTGTTCCAGAATAGATTTAGAGGTAACCGGTTCTTAAAAATTTTCTCTGCAATTATATTTTCTAAAGAACCGGTTGTAGTAGCTCTTCTTATTCTATGGAACCCATTCTACTTTCAGTTCTATTATCGGTGATTTTTTTTTGTCACATCAGCAAACGATACTGCGGATCACGTTTTAGAACTGATTGCGAATAACCGATTTTTCACTGCAGTTAATAATTAAAAGAAAATATATATTGTTACGAAATTTAATTAGTCAAGTATAGAAAATTTTGGAAGAAATATGTCACAAAAGGCGGGATTTACTAAACCGTTCAAACTGGCAGCACTACATTTAAGTATAATCAGTAGGACAAGGAATTTCACGCACTTAAAAATAGAAAATATGCTTAAAAAGACAAATATGCATTAAAAATATAAAAAATATGCAGTAAAAACTATTTTTTTTTTTCAAAAATAATGCACTTAAAAACTTAAAAGCATATTTAAGTTATTTATTTTGCAAACAGACACAGAACTCCCAGCTTTTCCATAGGTCAATAAGGTTTTTAAGAATGTTTATTTTTAAAAATAGTGAGAAAAAAATAAATATTTTGATTGAATCAATATATGAAAATGCATTAATTTTTTGTATTTTTCTACAAAATAAAAAATACACAAATATGAATTAAAAAGCACAAAATATGCATTAAAAGGCACCAAATATGCATTTGAAGTCAAAATAAGCAAAAACATGCATTTTTGTCAAAATATACAACTACAAATCGATGTCACTTTGTTCTAAATTTGATGATTCGTATAAATATTTAGTCAATATTAGTTTAGGACTATTGAGAAAAAACAGGCATTTGCATAGAATTCCTTTTATTATAGCCCAAAAAAGTTTGCCTGTAAGGTGGTACGGTCTAATGGCATATATGGTCATATACATATATACGTCCATGCATAGTTTAATGTATAACCATATATGATCTCATATATTTCCATATACAATCTTCGGATCCAAAATTTTAGGATCTGAAAAAATAAAAATCAAAAAATATTCTTTATTTTTGCCAAAAAAAAAGATTAAAAATTTTGCAAATTTAAATGTTACTGACACTTTAGAAAACATTGTTTTCTATAGTTGTTTATACATGAATATATAGATGTCACTACTTGCTAGATCTGTCAAAACAACAGAGTAGTACTTTGGAAGATGACAAAGCAAATTGTGGAAAAAAATTTTATTGTTGTTTTTGTTTTGTCTTTGATATTTTAAATGTTTAATACCGCTCCTAGACGCGAACAAGAAATTCTCATTGAGTTTGTAATTTAACAACAAATATTTCCAGAAATTCTAAAAACGTCATCCCCTGATGATTTCCTTAGGCAAGAATGAAATCCGGATACGGACATGCCTACAACGGATTACTTTTCACAATTTGTTAAATACGTTTGGGATTTTAGCATATTTAATTTCTTTAATGCAATTAATGTATATCCCGATAAAATAGAATTAAAAAAAAAAACTTTTATTTTTGCCAAAAAAAATTAAAAGTCAAAAATAACTTTATTTTTGCTCAAAGAAATAAAAGTCAAAAAATAACTTTTTGAATTTGACTTTTATGATAAAAGTCAACAGTTACGGTCCCTGCTCATTTCTGAGTCATTTATGATCATCTTTGTTTGGACAATATTTTAATTCAAATATTTCATATCAAAATATATGAAAACTCCAGCTTTCTTAAAAATATTAATAAATTTATCCCAGGGGTATGGCATCACCAAAAAAATAAGTTATAAAAAATCGTTATCACTAGATGGCACTTTGTTAAAAAAATTAACAATTTTTGTCTTTTATTTAAATTTAAATAATAATAAACAACAAAGCAAAAATACAAACGGATATCTCAAATTTTATTGTTTGAATATATTCCGGGTTTGTTTCTTCCTTATTTGAGCAGTATTCAGCAGTATTTGAGTTCTCAAATATAGCCTCAGCTGATACTAAACTGTTACTAAATAGTTGCTCAGGTAATACTAAATTTCAGCGCCCTCTACCGGTGAATAGTGTAAGTTTTGATTTCCTATCTCTATAATTAATAGTTTCTAATTTATCCAACCCAAGTCTGTCAAATAGTCAACTTCTCTTTTAAGTGGCTGACCTTAAGAACGTAGAAATAAACTTAAATAGTTAAACAAATGAAATGAAAAAAATAAATTAATTTCTATTAAACAAAAAATAAAAAAACAAACAATTCTATCTACAACTATCATTTGATGTCTGAGATTTTAAATGCAAAAAAAAAAAATAAAAAAAAAAATGACAAATTATAGAACTGAAAAATTTGAACAAAAGAAAGCTACAAAATATATACAGTAAAAGACGGTTAAGACGAATTACAATGGACTGGACAAATTATTTCGAAGAAAATTCAAAATTGTTCTTTCTAGGCTTGTGGAATCTATGTACATCCAGTGAATCAAGTCATATGAGCACCCAACAAAAAAGTCGTCAAAAGAAGAGAGAAAAAGCAGTGATTTGGATTTCGACTTTGTGAAAATTTGGATCGGAACCAATGAATATTACATAGGCAGAAGTTTTCTTTTATGATCCTTATTCATGGCTTCTAAAACAGTGCTTATGATTTAATGAAAGATGAGATCTTTGGATGTTCTTGTTAATTAGTGAAAAGGAATTTTTTTTTATTCATAGGACAATCGTAATTAATATTAGAACTAATTACTTAAGAATTTTTTCTTGAGTTGATTTATAGGAGGAAGAAGAAGAAAAAATTTTTATTGAAAAATTTAACAGACACAAGGGAATCACCAGACTGCCGCAGTTTCGTCTCACCCAAAGACTTGTCAGTGGTTAATTTGTCTCTATATGAAAAACTTTTTGTGTATTTCCATGACCGGGGATTAAACCAGCAGCCCTCTGCACAGGCTACGACTCGTAGCATCAATTTTTGTTCGTAAAAATTAAAGCAAATCACTTGGACCTGATAAATTGTCTTAAAATAACCAAAGTTAAGTGCGTAACCATAGTTATAAATTTCAAATTTATATGGAATTATCTGTAGTTAACATTTAAATCTGGTTGTTATACCCTACACCACTATGTGGTCAGGGTATTATAAGTTTGTGCTGATGTTTGTAACACCAAAAAATATTGGTCGTAGACCCACCTTATAGTATACCGATCGGTTCAGAATTTTTTTTTATTTCGATTTAACGATGTCCGTCTGTCCGTCCGTCTGTCTGTCTGTCTGTCCATGCAATCTTGTGCGCACTCTACAGGTCGCAAATATTAAGATATTTTGACGAAATTTGGTACACAGACCTATGTTAGCCCAATAACGTAGCCTATTGATTTTGGTGAATATCGGTCCATGTTTAGAACTAGTGCCCATATAAGGCTCCCCCCAAAATTGGCTTGGTTACAAACTGCAGGTCGCAAATATTAAGATATTTTAATGAAATTTGGTGCGCTGACTCACATTATAGAAAATTTTGACACAAGCCCCATTTTAAACCATTCGAATTTCGCATCCAAACAATACACCAGACTGGTGTAGGGTATTGTATAGTCGGCATGCCCGACTTTAACCTTTTTACTCGTTTTTAATATAAGTTACCGGACATACATAGATTTGAAAAGACTTAATTTCAGTCAAAAACATATTTTTGGAAGTTGTGAAAAAGAACTGCTTTAGAAACGAAAAATCAATCACTCCTAAAGAATCAATGATTCCTTAAGAATCACTTTCACCTTTTTTTTTGCTGGGCAATTTTGAATTTTTTTAATCCCATTTTTTTATTTATTCAATGACTAATTTCCACATTTAAATAATTTAAATGAATTTTAGTTATCACTTACATAAAGATAAAAGTAAATTATGGAGATATGTAACGTCAGCGCGTAGAAAAATACTGTTAAAAAATCCAATTTAGAAATGCATTTGAATTTATCATAATATATTTCTAATGATCACAATATATTCTTAAAGATCATAATATTTTTCCAGTGATCATATCATGGTAATATAGAAAATTTGATCATTTAGGATCATATTATGATCATTAGGAACATATTACGATCATTTCGTGGAAATTTAACATTTTTTTTAAAATTTTGTACTATAATTTTTTACAAGATTACCAAATTACTTTTTTTTATCACTTTTTACATAAATTAATAACACTTAATACTTTTATGCGTGATAAACAATAATTTAATTAAAAAGTTACTTGACAATCTACATTTTGGCCAGATTTTCGGGTTAAAACGGATTGCAGGTCTAGGTCGCTATAAAAATTAATATCAATACGTTGCTTTTCTGTTTTTTATGTCTTTTTGTTTATTATTATTTTATTTGACTCCTTGTCACTTCTTTAAATAAAATCTCAAACAAGAATGACGCTCGTAAAGGAATATACTTACCTTCGAAACTATACTGACTATACCAATGATTGTGAATATAATCTCTCTCAGTTCAGATAATAATATGATTGTTTTTCGATGAGAAGAATATGTCCAGATAATATATAATTGTAGACGAGAGAATAATATGATAATCGAAAAAAAGAGAGATTTTAACTATAAAATGGCTACAGGCGATCATATCATTTGTAAAGTATGATTAATACATGAATATGTTCATAGGGAATATATATTTAGTTGTAACCGAGTTCATATTGCAACCATATCTTTTCTCTACGTATATTAGCTGTGAATTCCTCTTATGAAAATTCATCTTAATCGAGTTTTACTGTACAAATAATGGATATATTTTAGAAAGTAATTAAAATATAACTACAATTGTTATATAAATATACTATTTAAGAAAAAAACTTCCGTTAAATGTTTAAAAAATATAACTATTTCATGTAAATACATTTTTGCTGTCAGTCGTTAGCTGCAGAACAACTGAAACTTAATAAATTGTGAATCAACAAATTTTAAATTAAATGCCATCGATTTGTTAGTACCCTATGGGAAAAGGCACCGGTCATTGATTGTTTTTTTTTTTATTTAAAAGGGACCTGTCATTTTAACAAAATGGCGTAGTCATAAGAAGAGGGGGTCAATTGCCACAGTTTTGACACTTTGTGACGTTGTTGTTCAAACAATACAATAAAAGACTTAGAATTTAAAAAACCTACTTATCGTCAGTAGGGCTCGATAACAAAATGATCTGTTTACTAGTCAACCGCTCTACTGACTTAGCTGACGTTGTTTCTTCATACTGGCTGGCTAATTGCAAACCCGTTTCTTTAGATCTAAATGTATGTAATTACATTCGGTGCCAAATCTGATCATAAGTGAGATTGGGTCGATAACGAATCGAGCATGTTTGATAGTTTAGATCCCTCTATCAAATACCCAAATTATATTAAAATCTGAAAGTTCGCCTAATAGAAGATATGCTATAAGTTTCCTAGTCACTGTTTGGGACTTTAGGCCACAAGTCGAAATATTAACCCTATGTGGATCAGGTTATATAAAATAATAATTTTTCTAAAATATTGAAGTGGAACACTTGTTCCAATTATATATTTTAAAAACCTGAAGTCACAATTTAAGTTTTTTTGTCCCCAGGCCACTAAGGATTAAACATTTTTTATATAAAAACGAGTAGAAAAGTAAAAGTCGGGCATGACGACTTTATGATACCCTGCAACAGTCTGATTGCAAGCCAGCTTATGTTTGGATCTGAATTCTAATAGGTTGAAATGGACTTACGTCAAAATTATTCTATAAAATGTTAAAAAATTAAAAAACGATAAGAAATTTTTATTTTAACTAATGTTAGGTATATTTGGACCGATCCTATCTAAAATCAATAGGCTTTGTCCTTGGCCTCATGTGAGTCAGCGTAACAAATTTCATTCAAATATCTCCGTTTTTGCCATCTGTAGCATGCGAACAAGACAATTTTGGGGGAAGGGGGACCTTCCTTTATATGTTATATGTAATCCCCACATGAAAAGGTTACCTCTATCCAAAAATGGACCATGGTGGGGCCTTGGATCCTCGGAAATTTTTAATAAAAATTTTCCACTTCATAAAATGTCCCATATCTCGAAAACTAAGCGAGATAGAGCAAAACGGGCTCTATTTATTTGAGTTGTGTTTACATTGATTTATTTCTTTCGCAGTCAATATAAGTAGATCATTATCAATTATTAACCCATAAATGCATGGATACTGAAGATGGGCCTGTTGAGGGAGCCGAAGATACTTATTGCTGGCCTTACCGAATTTTTTTCAATTTTTATTCTCTGTAATTTACTTGTATGATCTCAAATCTAACAAAAGGACATTAATTTACCAATTAAACGGTCAACTATACATACCTTCATACAACAGAATACAAATAATTTTCTAAGAGCCAAAAAAAAAAAAAAAAAATAGAATTTAAAAATAAAAGCTTTTTTCTGTTCCAAAGTTTTTAATATTTTTTTAAATTTACCTCATTGGAAATTTTGTAAAAATTTTTCATAAAGCAAAAATTTTAATTGTTGAAACTTTTAATAAAAGTGTTATGAAATGTAATATTAGTGCATGTTACTTATTCAGAGACTAATTAAATCTGCTGAATCAAGTTTTGCAATACCGAATTTCCAAAGGGTTCGTGCCGGGGATCTGTTTTTCGCTTTTTGCTCTTTGGCAATTTACAAGAATATTTTGCAACTTTTTTAAATTTGATTTCACTTTATACTACTTGATGTTTTTGCCTCTTATGTAAATATATTTTTATTGAATTATTTCCGTTAGATTTCATTTGACCGTTAATGCGTTAAAAAGAGTTTTAAATCGTTACTGATATTTTATGGTTAGTGTTTGCCAACCATATACAATTTTATCCGAAAAATGGGCCCGATCTAATTTGCAAAAAATTTATGTCTCTAAGGTTAGTCATTAAATCTAGTTTTTTTGTTTTATTTATGAGATTTTCTTTTTTAATATTAAGTATTTAATTGCTATTAAAAACTTTTCAAAATTTCCCATTTTAAATTTTATTTTATCTTATCAAGTCAATTGGTATTAATATTTTATACACTCTTTGTTGTGTTTGAATTGTTTGTTCTAATGCTTCAGAGTTTTTACACTAACAGAAAAAAGTCTGTAAAAATTGTAATAAAAACTACTGAAAAAAACTATTGAAATTAGCGGATTATATTTGCGAAAAATTTATAAGATAGGAATGGCAAAAATAAAACTGTTATTTTTGAGTTAAACTTAAGTTAATAGAAAATAACTTAACCTACAAAAATCAGCAAAGAAAAATGCTATGAAAAAAAAAGAAATTGCTAAAATATTAAATTAAATTAAATTTTTTTTTAATATAGTAATATTAAAAAATAAAAAAAAAATTTTTTAATTTTTTTATAATTTTTTTTTTGACTAGATTAAGGCAAATAAAAATCTAGTCTTTTCAAATTAAAAGATTACTATTTTATTTAGCAAATATTTTTGTTGATTTTAGCAGGACAGACTGCTATTTGTATTCAAGTAAATTTAGCTTAATAATAACACAAATTTTGTAGATATTACAGTTTGTTTTTGCTATTTTTAGTTTACCAATATTTAGCTAAGTTTTCTGTAGATTTTACAGTATAATTTGTCCTTTAACTAAAAGTTAAGTCAAATATAATATTTAGCAAAAAAATCTGCTAATTTCAGCAGTTTTCTGCAATGTCATTTTAACTAATTTTAAAAAATTAATGAAAAAATAAAAAAATTGTAAAATTTTGTTTTGATTTTTTATGATTCACTCCTCTGAGATCAGCCGTCAACTAATTGTTAGAAAATTTTCTGTTGATTTTAGCCGGATAGGCGGTCATTTGCATTCAACTAAATTTAACTAAAATTTTGTAGATAAAAAGTACTTTTTTGCTGTTTTCTTTTTGACTACTAATATTCAGAAAAATATTTTATTAAATTTGGCAAGGTAAATTGTCAATATTAATTAACTAAAATTTTACTGAAATATAACTAAAATTTAACTGCTCTTATCTCACTAAAATTTGGAAAAAAAAAATGTTTTAGCTTTAGTAGAAATTTTTAAATACTTTTTCTATTAGTGTAGCAGTTTACAAAAATCCTATGGTTTTCAAAATCGATTCATAAATAGAAATGGCAAGTTTTCAATTTGGAGTAAAGATCTCGGTAGGCATTGTCGGACTTTAAATTATATTGACTAGAGCTGTGTGAAGTTTCATGGCAATCTGATCAGTCAATAAGAAATGGCTGAAGTATTTCCAAAATATTTCGAATCTGTCCTACTGTGCAATATTTTAATGGAAATTTTCAATTACTAAGCAAAATAATATAATGCATATTTGCTATATATTTTTTAGTAAGAATTTTATTTGTTATCTTTTTTTTTTTTTAAAGAAATATACAACAAAAAAGTCGATATTGATTGAATTATTAACTAATCTAAATTGAGTTATTTTGAATGACTTTTCTTTCGCCGACTATTTACATAAATATAATAAAAATAATAAAAATTAAGTAGATTCGGATTGCGATGATATTTTAATAAAAAACTAACTAATACACTAATAGCAAAAGTCGGTAAAATTTTTTTCTAAAGCTACTAAAAATTTGTTACTAAAAATTGGTTACCTTGCACAAAAACTGCCTAATATAGAAGAGTTTTCTTTTTTTGCGAAATGTTAATAAAATAAGAACGGCAAATATGCTAAATACAGAAAATCTTATTATATTGGAATGAAATTCTAATGACTTGAAAGTGACAATTTACCCTGCTTAAAATCAGCAAAACATTTTGCTCAATATTAGTAGAGTAAAAAGTGAAATAAATTTTAAATAGAAAAATCCTTTCAAAAAGAATATAATTTTCCTCCCAATATATTTCGATATTTAAAGCTACCGGAGCAAGATTCTTTTATAGAAAAATCAAAAGAATTTGAGAAATTTAGCAGAAAAAATCAATCGCAACAACCTTAAAAATCAAAAAATATAAGATGGTTTCCTAACTAAAAGCTTGTAAAAATTATTGAGGTTTGTATATGAGAAGTTATTTCTACAACTTTTGCGATTGTAATTCAGAAAATATCAAATAAAATTCAGAATATCCATTTGAAACTGAGAAAACATCAATTGAAATTAAAAAAAAAAACAATTTGAAATTAAGAATTTCCGGGCGGATCAATAAGTACGTGACTTTTCGAACTTTCCTCGTAGTTACATGAAATGCAACTCTGCTCCGGTCAAGTACCATCTGGTAGTAAAATTTTTAGCAATATCCGTCACTAACTTTGCATTTAACAAGTGTGGAAAGCAAACAACCACGTGGATTTTTGAAAAAATGGAAAAACCCATTTTATAAGTAGGTACTATGGAGACTCTGCACCATCAACTTTAATGGTAAAACAGTGTTTTACTGAGTTTCGTTGACGCTGAACTTTCTGTACGGCCAATTGAAGTTAAAACACCTGAAAATGTCGAAAAAATTCACGATATGGTGTTGATATTCCTATCGGTCGGTGAAAGTGCGTGAAATTTTTTATGCCATAGGCATTTCATATGTCACTGTGGTTTCGATTTTAAATGATCAGTTGGTTTTCAAAAAGCTGTCCAAAAATGGGTACCTCGATTGCTCACAATTGAACATACACGCAATCATGTGACAACTTCAAAGAAGTGTTTGGCGTTGTTCATCCGCAGTGCGGATAAGAGGATTTAGTTCCCGGATATACTGATTTATCCCCCAGTGAATATTATATACTTCCAAACCTAAAGAAATAGCTTGGTGGAAAGAGATTTAGCTCTAACGATAAAATTATTGATCAAACAAATGCCTATTGTGAGGATCTCGAGAAATCGTATTTTTTGGAAGGAATAAAAAAAATTGAAGAAACGTTGGACTAAGTGAAGGAGACAATGTTGAAAAATAAAAACCTTTTTTGCTAAAAGAAACTGTGGTTCATTCAAAAAGTCAAGGATCAATAACCCTCCTCGTATATCATCTAAGGTTTAGAATCTAACAATTATTAGGTGTGTTTCTTTACTTTTTGTGTAAAGTTCGGTAAAATGAGAGTAAGCAAAAAATCCTCTCACAAAATGACAAAATTACGCAAAAAACCACTTTTCTAGCCCAAAAACTTATTTCAAAGAATAATGTTAAACAGTGATGGGACTTGAAAATTTTTGTTTTGTGCCAAGTGTGTGACTAAAATGTGCCAAATGGGCCTTTATTGTGCCAAAACTCAATTTTCACTTAGAACCCGTGTTTTCAACTTTCATTTTGTAAATGCATTCTTATGGAATTAATTCTATTTTGAATTCTTATGGACTTAATCATATTTGAATGAATTAAAATTTTCTTTCAATTAAAAGGTGAATGATAAATTAAATTCATCCGATTCTTATTAAAGATTTGGGAATGCAGCCAATGAATGAATTCTTTAGGAATGGTTGCACGGAATGGTATACATATAAACATTTTCTAAAACTGAATTAATTTTTTCATGTATTAAACTTAAATTAATTCTTTCGAAGCTCTGATATAAATTTATAGCATTTGAATTTTTAAAATTCTATGGATTAAGCACCGTAAGTTGTTCAGTTTTCACGTGAAAAAACTGTTATACTCCATATAAAAAAAATTATTTTTCACGACAATGAGTTTCACGTGAAAATTGTGCAAACTTAGTTTTCACGCAAATTTAATGTACAAGACCATTATTTTTTTGGTGAAAAAGTGACATTTTGTGTTAATTCTGATTGTGGCTTTGTTATAAAATTAAAATATTGTTAATTTTTTTAACTTAAATTGCAATTTAAAGCATTTAAAGTCTGAGAGAAATTTTTTCACATGAAAAACAACTTACGGTGCTTTAATTCGGTAATATCTTCGATGCCATTTTTTAGTTTTACTTTATTCGAAAAGGTATTTTAATACCAATAAATGCTTAGAAACTAAAAATTAAAGAATTGTTATTTTTTAAATTCATTTTCTATTAAATTTTGTAGATAACCAAAATGTGCCAAAATAATATCGGTTGTGCCATTGTACCAATCAATCTTAGATTGTGCCAAAAATCCCATCACTGATGTGAAAATACGTATAACTTCAGTTTGCAAATCGGCACAAATAGACATATTTATTCGCTTTTAAAAGTTGTTTTGGATTTTATTCAATTAATTTTAACAAAAAACCAAGTTTCTTTTGGTTATTTCTTTATTTAATTACAATTTTTAATTTAATTTTACAATTGTTTTTTGTTTATATTTGCATCAGCTGTTTTACCAAAGTTTACCCGAAGAAAAAGTCTGGGTAAATTTTGGTAAAAAGAGAAGCACTAATACACTCTCATTAGCGCTCTCATTTACCCAATTCTCGAGTACGGGAACGCTTTTGGGTAAATTTCGGTAACTTTGGGAAAGCACGGGAACACACTGATTGTAATTCAGAAAATATCAGCTGTAATTCAGAAATCACCAACTAACTAGTTATACCTCTAAAAAACACTATTTATTGAACTAAAAGTTTACATTTTTGTATGAAAGAGTCTTATTTTTTTCAAATAAAAAATTGCTCAAGAAAAAAGATTTAAAAAAATTCCATAGCCTCAAAATTTAATTCTTTTTTCTAGAGCTGATTTATAGGAAGAAAAAAACATTTTTATTGAAAAATTTAACAGACATAAGGGAATCACAAGACTGCCGCAGTTTCGTCTCACCCAAAGACTGGTCAGTGGTTAATTTAGGTGTCAACTGATCAAAGTAATTTTTTTAATTGTTAATTTGTCTCAATATGAAAAACTTTTTGTATATTGCCATGAACGGAGTTCGAACCGGCAGCCCTCTGCACAGGCTATAACTCGTAGTATCACCTCTTAACAAGATACACCACGGTCGGCATAGCGTTGAGTGTGGCTGCTCAGCAAAAAAAAAATTTTAAGTAATGCTTTACAAACTACTTTCTTACTGCTTCACAAGTATCCGTTAGTGTATTTTTACTGCTTTTTAGAAGTAATTCCGAACAACTTCAAAAAATCACTTCTTCCATTGCTTCCAAAGTATCCCTTAGTACATTTTTACAGCTTTTTTAGAATTATTTCTGAACAAAAAATCACTTAAGTATTGCTTCTAAAGCATAACTGCTCTAAAAGTAATCCTAAAAAGTGATTTTGGTATCATTTGACATTTGTAAGCAGGAGATCGCGGGTTCGATTCCTGGAGGGACCAATATATTTTTGGTTTTTTTATATTTTTTTTTTTATCATTTTTTTTTTAAATATACTTAATAATAATTAATTGTTCAAATTCAATATTTTTTAAATTTTTTAATTTTTAAAAATACTTAAAATAAAAATTATTGAAAAGAACTGAAAATTATACGGAATTTCAATGCACTTATTGCACTTCTTTTGAACAATATCTCGCAATGACAAAGTGGTGTTTTATGCCAATCAGGAGGTCGCAAGTTCTATACCTGGTGGCGGCAAATATAAAAAAATATAATTTTTGTGCCAAGAATTTTTTTTTAACTTTTAATTAGTGAAAAAGAGCTGTCTTTGCACTAGTTCAAAAAGTACTGAAAAAATGTTGTCCTCTCCTATGACAACTCAATGCTAAAATCATTAGTGTTTGTGTTTAAAAAGAAGAACATGTAGTTCATCAATTGTAGTGCTTTTTCTACTGCTTCGGCATCTCTTTTTTTGCTGAGTAATTGAAGTTTTTTCAATCACAGCCTATACAATGTATGATTTTGTAATCAGAAGAGCCAGAATTAACTAATACTTGATCAATTTATTTTTCAATTAGAATTCTTTTTTATTGTTCAGAAAATATTCAAATTTATGTGTGTGTTTTGAATTTCATAATTTCCCGAAAATTGTTGTGCCTTTTATGATAATTTTTAATACGATCAAAATTTCGCCCATAAAACGTAAGTAATTTTTGACAAAAAAAAATGTTTAATTTTTAAAATATTTATGTGTTTCATACTTGGGATTTTTTCATTGGCATTGAAATTTCATTTACATTAGTTGACTAATGCTAATGGCAAAAAACTTTCATTACCATTTAATGGTACTGAAATATTCTGGCATTAGAATTTGTAATACTAATGAAATCGCACTAATGCCTTAAAAACTATGAACAATTGAGTAAAAAAAAGCATTTGTTTACAAAAAAAGTGGATGGATGGATTGCTTTTTTTCAGCTAGCCAGCGAACTTTGTTCTATGAAATGGGTGTTATAGTCCCTAGATTATAAATTTTAAAAAACCGCACTTAAAAAATTGCAAAATAATCGCGGAACGCGAAAAAAGTCTTTATGATACAAAATTTTAATTAAAAAACTTAATCAGCGATTTTTATTTTGCAAACAAACATACTGATGTAAGAATTTTCCTTTTTGTAAATTTTTTTTCCGCCACTTTTTTTTCGCGATTTCTTTTTTCAATTAATCACAGAACTTTGTTCTATGAATTGGGTATTATAGTCCCTAGATTATAAATTTTAAAAAACCACACTTAACAAATTGCAAAATAATCGCGGAACGCGAAAAAAGAATTTATGATACAAAAGTTGAATTAAAAAACTTAATCAGCGATTTTCATTCTGCAAACAAACATACTGATGTAAAAATTTTCCTTTTTGTAATTTTTTTTCCGCGATTTCTTTTTTTAATTAATCACCGAAATTTGTTCTATGAATTGGGTATTATAGTCCCTAGATTATAAATTTTAAAAAACCACACTTAACAAATTGCAAAATAATCGCGGAACGCGAAAAAAAACTTTATAGTACAAAAGTTGAATTAAAAAACTTAATCAACGATTTTTATTCTGCAAACATACATACTGATGTAAGAATTTTCCTTTTTGGAAATTTTTTTTCCGCGACTTTTTTCGCGATTTCTTTTTTCAATTAATCACAGAACTTTGTTCTATGAATTGGGTATTAGTTTGAAAAAAAAAAGTTTGCAAAAAGTAAAATTCTTGCATCAATATATTCCTTTGCACAATGTAAATCGCTGATTAAGTATTTTAATTAATATTTTATAACACAAAACCCTTTTCGCATTCCGCATTTGCAAGCTCAGAAATGAATTTTAAATCTATAAAATGACGTTTAGAAATGCCAATTCTTTGTTATAATTGAGGCATTAGTAATCGCAATTAGTAATCGTAACTATACAATGGCATTAGTAATGAAATCGATGTATTTCAAAGCATTAGCATTAGTCCAAGTAATAATAATGCCAAAAATTTCATTAGCATTAGTTTCAACTTAATGGTAATGAAATCACCAATTAATTTTTCCAAATAATTAATTAGTCTCATGTATGATGTGTTTTATACATCATTCATATTGAGGTCTAAAACTCGTTTAATAGTTTTCGCCCCAAAACATTTAACAATTTAAGTTTTCGCACATGAAATTAGAACTGGGAAGCGTTTAAATTTTAGCAATAGCATTAGAGCTGATGCAACTGACTGTGACTACGCATTAAGAGCGATATTTTTAATGGGTAATTTAAAATTTGTCTTCTCGTAGAAACCCAAAAGTCAATAATAATGTATTTTCGGCGAAAACATTTCTGAAAATTCCTAAATTTAAAATTTAAATCTGAGTTGTACGCTTTTTACAACTCTTACTGAAAAGAATAAGAGAGAATGAAAGACTGTCAAGAGATAAAAAAAACATCAATTTTATTTTGTTTAAAATTTTATATAACATTTTTTTTATTTTATTAACAAATTAATGGCAAATAAATAATCTAATGGTTTTTTACATTCTTCACATGTTATACTGAGCTTTTACCGTATTTTATACTTGTCAGTAATTTTTTAAAACGCCATAACTGTCAACAATTATAGTGAGAACAGGGGATTAATTCCTTAATTTTGAAAATGATGATCGTCTAAACGAGTCGATTGATCGATATGGTTTTCTGATAACTTTCTACACACTCATCACCGTTAAAAAGCTGATGGGCAGTGTTACCATATTTTTTCATAAAAAATCGCTAATAGCTAAATAATGTTTTTCCGCTAAATGCGTTGAAATATCGCTAGATTTGACGAGAAAATAGCTAAATTGGCAACACTGTTCGCTTGTCATCAGTTGTGCAAAAAAGGTGTGTAAATAACAATGTTGAATTATATCTTTTAAATATTTTTTTTATATGAAATTATAACTTTGAGGATTAAAGCACCGTAAGTTGTTTCGATTTCACGTGAAAAAACTGTTATACTCCATATAAAAAAAAAATAATTTTTCACGACAATGAGATTCACGTGAAATTTGTGTAGACTTTGTTTTCACGCAAATTTAATATACAAGACTATTATTTTTGTTGTGAAAAAGTGACATTTTGTGTTTATTGTGATTGTGTCTTTTTAATTACAAAATTTAAATTTTTAGAATTTCAATTACTATTTAAGGCCTTTAAAGTTTAAGTGAAAATTTTCCATGTGAAAAACAACTTACGGTGCTTAAGAGTGGAAATCAAGCAAAATAAAAAAGTGCTTTTGCGTTTTAAAAGAGAAAATATGAAAACGATTGCTATTTTGCTATCGTGCACTTTCAATCATTTTGACGATATCGCTTGGATGATTTCGTGCTTATAAAAACCAAATTAGCTGTCAAAATAACAATTAAAAAAAAACGATCACAAAAATGTCCGCTACGTGAAGCTACACGTCCTTCGGAATTCGGGCACTGGTAAGTTTTTAAAATGTTTTTAATTGACGAAAACTCATAGGCCCTTACTATAAAAGAGTATTTTAAATTTAAAGTCGACATTTATTTTAATCATACGGTTTTTTTCATTTTGTGTATGAAAACCCTATAAAAATATTTTTATTTTCAAACATTTTGATTGGTTGAAAATAAATTAACCAATCAGAATGCTCCAAAAATAAACCAAGTCAAGGCATACTGCCACCCAATATTTAAACAAAAGTCCACTTTAACGAAAATATACATTTGAAAAATTTAGATAGTAAGGACGATAAGTTTCGGCAGGGAGAAGGTAGTATTAAGTAATTTTCGACTCAGTACAAGAATCCTCAAAAAAGTATCCACAAATTATGACATGCTGAAACAAGTGTTTCTACTATTGAAAGATCATAAAAAATAAATTTTTTTTTAAACATCACACATCATAAATATTAACACAAAGAGCATTTTATTGTATATTTGTGTTTCTTACACAGAAAAACTTTTACGCAAACAAACTTGTTAATTTTTCAAAACATCTCAAAATTTTAAAAATATCTAATATTTTCGGCATTTGTTGCTTCCGAATAAGAAAAACAGTATCAACATATTCATTAAAAAATATCAAAAATATAAATTAATTTAACCCATTAAGGTAAACATTATTTATAAAGTTTTAAAATAGAAATATTTAAGAAAATATAGCACAAAAGCTTTTCAAATAAAACTGTTTATATAGTTTAATAAAATTTTAAAAATATTAAAGCTTATTCTATAAAACTTTAAAAGATTTAAAAGCTCCCTTAAGGAAAAATAAAAAATTTCACAAAACTTAAAAATTTTTTCAAAGCATTTTGGTAATTTTTTCAGCTTGTTTTTTTAGTAACATTTCAGAAATATGAAAGCTTTTTGCCTAAAATTTTAATATATTTTAAATTTTAATTTTTTTCTGTATACTAAACTTATCTGATAATTTTTTGACAGCTTGTAAAATTTGAAAAATATGAAAGTTTTTATATTAAAGCTTTTTGTTTTTAACTTTAGCATATTTGAAAGCTTGAAAAGAAGCATTTATTTATATTAAGTTTATCAAATTTTTAGTTAAACTTAAGAATCACTAACGCTTTTTTATAAAGCCTGTTTTTTTTAATTTCACTTAAGTTTTAAAAAATTTAAAGCTTTTGTTTCCCTTAAATCGATTTAAGTGACATTTTTTCAAGCTATTGAAACTACAAGCTTCTTAAAGTTTTTATAACTGAAACGCTTTAAATAGTTACTTGCAATTTAAAGCTTTTCTAAATTCACTTCTATTTTAAGCTTTTCAAATAAAATATGAGATTTTCTTCCACAAAGGGTTAAAATACAATACAATTAAATAAACATTTTACACTTTTTGCATTTCAATGAACTTGAATTGTTTTGAAAAGAATTAACAAAATATTATTAAATACGAATATATATGTAATAGTTTTCTTTTATATTTTACATAATATTGTCGACGACTGTTTTTTTTTTGCCTGTTCCTTCCTCATTAACATATTGTTGTTAAATTATTTGTATTTTAAACTTAATTAGATTAGTTGCAAAAATGTAAAATTCATATTACATGAAATATTTTTAAAAGAAAAACAATTTTTGTAAAGAGAATAAAATAAGAAAATGTACAAACACATACAGAGTTTTAAAACAATTGGATCTATTATTCATATCAATACCAGCGGCTAGGTTGTTAGCGTACCGTGACCCATATCAACGAGCATATATGTATATAACACTGTACAACAATTTCGAACTTTTTCCAAAATTATGGGCTTCTGACAATAGATTCTGATAGGTGAGACCAAAAAAAAAAAATATACATGTGTCTGCGTTTTGAAAGATCACATCGGAATTTTAGGACTTATTATTTAACAATTAGTAACCACTTTTTTTTAACTGCTTATCAACATACCAATAGCTATTTATTTTGGTAATGCAGCGGATAAGTAGGTGCACATTTTTTGTGCGTTTGTTCATGCAGCGAATATGGACAACTACTTACAAAAACGACCTTATCGAATAAAAATAATGAGTTTTGAATGCGCAGTAGACCCTAATTATATTGCTTATAATTTAGATATTAGTAATGAGCACTCATTGCTGAGATTTTGCTGGGTAGTTTTCTACAAAAATTTCACAGAACCAAAGAGAGTATTTTATTGCATTTGCAACATCTTTAGCAGGAAAATAGTGCTACTTTTCTATACCTTTAATGGAATAATGTTGTTTTTAACAAATATTCCTTATATTCAAACGGTTTTCAAATCGATTTGACTAATTTTTAACAAACTTTTAGCTGAAACACTGAAGTAAACAAAGATTTTTGTTATCCTCATTTAATACACTATTAAAAATCCTCAGTACTTTATCTAATGTTGAGAGTTAATTTTCAAAATTATTTATAACTATTTTTCTAAAAGCCATTTGTTAAATTCTGCACAATTTATTTTTAAAATATAATATTTTCATGTTTCTGCTACTACCCGAAAGATAGCGCTACCAGTTTATTCGAAATTTTAAAGATGGCGCTATTTCTTTCCCTTCCGATTTTTTAAAATGGATCATATCTCAAAAAATGAGAGACTATAAACTATCCCACTGAAAAGGTTACCTCTATCCAAAAATTGAATCTTGTTGAGGCCTTGGATCCTCGGAAATCTATATAAATATGTTCGTTGGTAAGCGCATCCCTTGACAATGGCTGGACCGATGTGGCTAATTTTTTTTTTTTTATGTTCGTAATAGTCCGAATAAAGTTTTTATGGAAGGAAATTACGTCCACGCCCCCTTATATGCCCACTTTTTCCGATATATCTAAAACTCCTATTTACTCAAATTTGTTTTTTTTTTTTCAATATAGTAATAGTCCAAATAAGGTTTTTTAGGGGGAAAATTGACCTCACACACTTCTACGCCAGCTTTTTCCCAATATATCTAAATTTCCTATTTACCGCCCTAATTCGCTCTATAAAAAAAATTACAAAAAAATTCACTCATATTGTTTTTTTTTTTTAATGTAAGCAATGGTCCGAAAAGGTATTTAGGGAACAAAAAATGTGTTAAAATCAACAAATTTTATTTTAAGCCAAAAAATAGGAATATATTTTATTAAGGGGGGTATCGACTCTAGAAAAAATTTTGTTTTCGAATTTTTTTTATATTTTATTTGGATAGAGCATACTAAAAATTCGAAGAAATAAAATTTCCACATGTTTTTTTGTAAAATATATTTTAGTCACAAAGTAATATTCTATGCTTTAAATTTGTACACAAAATTTTTTGGGAGCGTTTTTTATTATTTAGCGTGTTTTTTAATCACCTGGATTTAGAATTTTTCATACAAAAAATGGATTTATTAAATCCAAAAAAAAGCTGGATTTAATAAATCCACAATAAAAGCACAAATATATGAAACAGCCTATTAATTTAATGTCAGAAAAAAATACGAATGAAATTTAAAAGAGAAACAAAAAAATTGAAAAACTAACAAATAAAAGGTTTTTCTTAAATTTTTTTATGAAATATGTTTAGAAAAAAAACTACACCTCACCAAATACATATTTTTCATCTTGGACATGGAGAAAAAGCTCAAATAGAAATGACAATTTTTCACTCTACAGTAATTTAATTAAATCCAATTAGTGAATATTAAATATTGCAATGGAATTTTTCAATTGTGTACAAATATAAATTGAAGTGATAAAACTGAAAAGGCAGACTGTTTATCGCTGTTTTATGTAAAATATAATTATAAATTAAAAGTTAAAGTAGAATCCTTCATCATCGAATTCGGTATTAAAAATTAGGGTGAAAGAAGTGTCGGACAGAAAATTTTTTTAAAATAGGAAAAATCTAACCCCATCTGTTGAGCACTTTTAGAAATACTTTTTGGATTTATTAAATCCAAGTGATTAGAAAAAACGGCTAATGTCTTTATTATAAATCTTATTTCGCATAATACAGCAGAACAAAGAGGAAAAAACTACATCAAAAGATGCAAAAATTGCACGCAGTCTTTAAAGAAAAGCCAATGACGATTCATCGGTGGTGGGCGAAGGCACGTTATGTGAGGCAGATACTGACCATAAAAGTAATCAATGTATATAAAAAATAAAAAACAAATACAAAACAAATAAAAAATGTACGAAACAAAAGATTTTGACCGAAATGAAATGTTTAAAAATTCTCTACCATAATTTTTAAGAATATTTTGGTTAATATATAAAATACTCTTTGTCCGATTCTTCTCAAATTTGGTGCATATGTAGAAAACTGCGAGATATAAATTTTGTTCATACACGGTTTCTTGAAATTTTGCAGTTTTCTTAGCGTAAAATTAATTTTAAACTTTAAACGCGTTTTTCCACAACCCTGAGTTCAAAATCGGCTGCCACTGTACAGCCAAGGCGGGTTAACTGATTTCGATCGGGGTTTTTTTTTCTTTTTAATTTTGGTCAAATAAAGTTTATGTCCCCAAGCAAATGTGTTTTTTCTTGCCTTTTTTGGAATTTTTAAGTTAGTGTGGCTATTTTGTTAAAAAAAAATTTTAAAAATAAAAATCGGGCCACGATAAGGACTAGAGAATTTATCTGGGATTAAGAATCACTTTACATTTTTATTTTCCGATAATTAATGAAGGCTGCACAGTGGCAGCCGATTTAACCTTTTTTAAAAAAGGCCAGTAATGAAGTGGCAACTCTGGCGATTTTGGCTGGGGAAATATAAAACTGATATTTTTGAAAAATACTACAATAATATGATTTTTAAATAAAAAAAATAAAATATTAAAAATATTGTTAATTGAATTTTTTACAACCGTTCATATATGCCCTTTAAAATGCTGTTGTTACAGTATATAACCCCCTTAAATTAAATTTATATTATTTTGAGTATATATTTCTCTTAAATACATCTATCATTAGGCAAATTAAAAATTTTGTACCTAATTTTTTATCATTTTATTTAAAGACACGTTCTGACAAAATTTTAACCCATTAAAATTTCGGATCCAAACATTAGCTGCCGTGTAACAAGACTGTGAAGGATATCATATAGTCGGCATGCACGACTTTAAGTTTTTTACTCGGTTTTTACTTGTCAGAAGTTGAGTTTGATAAAGTTAAACTCAAACTGAATTAATTCTTTCAAATCTCTGAATAAACACACCGTATATTTGTTATTATTTGTGTAGTTTGTGCCACATTTATTTCAAATACTTGTTGAGAAAATTCGTTTTGTTTTATGCCTTTATAATAAAAACGACCTTTGCCAGACATTATTTAATTGTTGTTTTTTTTTTCATTATATTTTCTAGTCAATCTGTCTGAGTGTGGGTGGAAAAGCACGTGAGGAAAAACAAATTGTAAAATGGACTTAGAAAGAGGTTAACACGAAATTAAAATTTAAACATTTTAACCCCTAAACCGAACAATTTTTTTTTTGCTACAAAATTTGGGCCATTTGTATGCAAACAACTCGAGCTCTATGAATTGGTGCATTTTTCTGTTGAAAAATAATATTTGATAGCTCAATTTCATGAAAATATGTTATCAAAATGCTCTCGAGAAGATCAATCATCATTCATTTTTCTAGATACAAAACAAATGGGAGTCTTTTTTTATTGCGGAAGCCAGCCCATTGGTTTTGAATTCCGAGTATCATGGCAAATATTATTATATCCATCAGGACCGTACAAGCTGAATTTCTTTTCGTCACTAAATATAACGTTTTGCCATTCATGGTCCCAGAGCAAATTGGTGATTTCAAATATGGTTTTGAGTCACATCTAACCTATTCAACATTTTTACTTGTTTGCAGAATTTGTCTTACATGTCTTACAGACATATTTAGCTGCAAATAATTTTTCATTTCAGGGAGCGGATATATGGTATATGTTTGCTATTCGAAGAACATCTCGATTAAGTCCATCACTTAGTGATGATGGACGTCCTGGCGTTTTAACTGAACTCAAAAAAGTTTGTCGGTAGAATCTACTGAAAATGATAGTTTAAATAACTAAAAATGTTATTTTTATCTGTTAAAAATTAACCAACAAATGAATTAAAAATAACTAACAATGTCGTAAAATTAACTGACAACTTTTTAACACAAAAATTTTAAAACAACTGACAAAATGGGTAAAAACTATTGTTTTTTTTACACTTAATTCTTTTGGTATTATAAAAGTATATTTTAATAAAAAAGCAGTTTTTTTCTTTCGATTACAAAATATGTTTAATTACTTCAAACTATTTAAAATTTTAAGTAAAAATTCCAAACGCTGCATTGGACATAAAAGTTTCTGAGTTCTATTTGCAAACTAGGAATATATCAATAATAAGAAATTTTTACTAAATAAGTATTTGATTTGATTGATCACTTCTGAAAGTATTCATACAGAGACAATCTGACAATAAAAATATAAACAATAATACAATTTAATGGAAAATCACTGATGAAGCCTGTCCATAAAAAATGGCAGAAACTGGATCTAGTATTTGCAAATTTAATGTGTTTATAACTTTTGAAGAACATATTTATTCTTCTTCTTAACCTCAAACCTACTAAATTAGAATTAATAGAATTAATGCATATTAATTACAATATTAATTGTATTTGGTCTATACGACGCGTTTGAAAAAATAACACTTAACTAAAAAATTAAAAATGCCCTGTGGCAGTCCGTCTCCAATATACAGAAATTGCCTGCACTTGTACGTAAAAACCATACGTCAGTGTGGCACCATTTGCGAAAAGGTGGCACGGAGGAAATACGAAGATAAACAACAAATCTAAATTAGAATGTTTGTATATGTCTGTTTGATCACTTCTGAAAGTATTCATATAGAGACAATCTGACAATACAACAATACAATTTAATGGAAAATCACTGATGAAGCCTGTCCATAAAAAAGGCAGAAACTGAATCTAGTCTGATTTGCAAATTTAATGTGTTTATAACTTTTGAAGAAAATGTTTATTCTTCTTCTTAACCTCAAACCTACTAAATAAGAATTATTAAAATTCAACGATATTTTTTTTAGTAACTAACAAAAACAACTGTTTACTGTAAAAATACTGTTTTGGTAGTTGTTTATTATGATATTAAAAATAACTGATTTAAGCAAGTCTTACGAAATTATAGTACTTTTTGTTAGTTGTTTTCTTAAAACGTTGTTTTGTATTTTTCCATAGAAAAACAACTTTAATTATGGTTAAAAATAATAACTACTGATTACTACACAAACTTTTTTGAGTGTAGCACCCATTCTAATGTCACTTGCTACTTTCATATGGTATCTTTCCAACCGCCTGGCAATTTCGCGGTTAGAAAGACCTTCATCTCTATACGCCTTTATTTTTACAATTTCTTCTTCGGAAAACGATTTTCCATGCGGCATTTTGTACAAATAAAACGATTTATTTAATGCGGTTCACAATTTAAATAAGCAAAACAATAAACTTTAAAAATAATAATTGCAGCAAAATTATAGCCTACTAGATTAAAAATTAACATTCTAATTTTGTGCGGCAATAAATTATATAGTACGAAATGTCAAAACCATTATAGAGAAATGTCAAAATGATATCAATTGCAAAGTATTGGAGAACACTTGACCATTTCATGGCTAAGAAATATCGTAGATTTTTCTTCAAAAAACACAAAATTTTATCAAAAATTAATTTTTATCTATAAATAATAAATAATTAAACTCATTAGCATTCCTTTTTACCAAATTTTCTGTTATTTTTTTATTACAAAATAAAAATTAAACCGAAAAGTGACATTTGATGGCAGGCATTATTGCAAGAGCCGCTTGCATGTCAGCAATATCATGATATTGCAATAAAATTAAATTTGAGTGTTTTCACTTGAGATGAAATCATTTTGAAAATTGCTTGCTATCATTTTATTGCATGTCAAGACACTAGGTCAGGGCTGGCAAAACTATGACACGCGTGTCAGTAGTGGCACGCGAGTGGATTTTAGGTGGCACGCGACATTTTGTTGGATATTTTCAAAAAATTTAAATTATTAGAAAATTCAGTTAAGTGGTAAATTTCGCTATAAAAATGTGTGATAATGGTAAAATTTTTCATAGAGCTTGTAAATCGCCACCCTTTTTTGTTTAAAGAAATATGGTTAATACAGAACTCGCAAATTCGATTATCAGCAAATTCTGGGAAAATTTCTAAAATTCTATATCGAAAGAAGTTTAAATATTTCGATGAAAAAATGCCTCATAATCGGAGAAGTAAATCCAATTTGTAATAAAATTGGATCTAAGCAATTAAGTTTTTTTTAAATGGAAAATGGGTGTTAAGAAATAACGCTCAATTAAATAAAGGATCAAAATAAGTTTCGTAATGAAATAACCCCCTTTGTTGGAATTTGAAATTGGTTTTTCATCTTGTTTCGCAGAGCCATTTCATCTGAAATAGAAATTTCTCTGTTCAAATCCATAATATTCGCTTTTTATTTATTATTATGATGATAAAAACCGCGCGATTTATTTAAAAAAAATACAATTTTTCCCCGAAGCACATTTTTCAACTAGTTTCTTACATACTTAAATAATTAATGGCGCCCAATAAATTAACTTTTTTTTAAAAATATGAAATAACCACCAAAAATGGAATAATTCCCCAAAAAATTAAAAGGCAATAATGTTTATACTGTTTTAATTTTATTTCATTGGGGATTTTTTCATAATGAAATAATCTCAATATTTGAAGATAAATAAACCCCCAAAAATTAAATAACCATCAAATATTTTTACGTCTTTTCTTGGAAGTTATTTAATTTTTGCCTTTGGCGGTTATTTCATGGGGGTTATCTGTAGCGCTGATAAATATGTTCATCTGCGATGAATTTTTAAGAGAAATTTTCTAAAATTTTTTAAAAAAAAAGGACTTTTAAAAGACAACTAAAATTAAGATGGCACGCGAGAAATTTTTACAAAAAAAATTTGTCCATCTCTGGCACGCAGCGAGAAAGTCTTGCCACCCCTGCACTAGTTTAAGACCCAGCAAAAAAAATTTAGTATTTTGGAAGCAGTAAAAATACGAAGCGCTTAAAAAACCGCTACAAATTCTGCTTTACAGAGTTGCGCTACCTTATGCGTATACAATACCCTGCAAAACTGAATTAAACGAAGCAAATCGTAAGCAAGTTATTTCAAAAATTATAGTGCTACGCTATTCCCTTACGACGAAGCAGGTTGTAAGGGAGTAATATAAAATGTAAGTTATTCAACGATTAATGCGCACGAAATCTGAGTCATCTCAATCGTGTTTTACTCTTTAGTAGAGGATTGCCTTACTAGAGTTTAATGTATAGACGCCACATAAACATGAGTCAGTCTACATTTTGAAGTCGGCAAATGAATGAATTTATTTTTATAAGAAGTCGCGTTTAACCCTCTAACCGGCCTAAGCTTTTTTGCAATGAAATTTATACCATGTGTTCCTCACGAAAAATAAACAATATGTTCTTTTACAAAATTTTTTTTCGTTGCCTACTTTATGCGATATAGGCCAAAATAGTTTAAGGGTGAATCTCGAAAACTAGCAAATAAAAATTACTAGATTTAAGCACAAATTACTTCTCTTACCAAGATGTAATTACAATAAAAAAATTACATTTTTTGTGCTGTTACTTAAGAGGATGTAGCGATTTTCGTTTTTCGAAAAACGCGAAATTGAGCGAAAATGCACCAAAACTTCTATATATATTATTCAAACTTTTAAACTTTGCTACCTATACCAAATATTATCTTTTTACCAAATTTCAGAAAAATCTGTCCATTCGTTTTGAAGTTAAGGCGATGTCCTTTAAAGGTATCCTTATGGAATCCTGTGCGTCCTTGGACCAAAGTAAGGAACTTTTTGCATAGACTAAGCTCCAATCTTATTTCATGGTCACTATCAATTGTTTTAGTCAATTTAAATATGTTTTTAAGATTTTTGAAAATTTTGGTTGTTTTAAAATATTTAATTTTTGAAATTTTACGAAATTTTATCTTTGACACTTTCTCGTTTCCAAACCGTGCATTGTATACAAAAAAAATCTTCACAAAAAATTTAATAAATTTTGTTTTCTGTTGAAAAAGGACAATTTCTTATTATTAAATACTCCTTTGGCGAATTTCTGGTCAATTTAATATACCCCGCCTGGAGGCGGGCTTGCCGGTTAGAGGGTTAAATACGTTCAATGAAAATCATGAATTTACTGCATTTTTTCAGCAGCGAATAATGCGCTTTTTCTCACAAAAAACGTGCTTCCAAGCGGGCCCTTTGTATGGAAAAATCATGCCTTCCGCAAGCAGCTTTCTAAGGGATTAATTTTATTTATTCCCTTACAAAGCTGCAGGAGCTGTTTACAGCCTCTAACAAAATGTAAATTGCATTTATTTTTTTAAATTAAATTATATGAAATAAATAAATTTTTTGTATTTTAAAAAATACTGAGTGAATTTTTACTTTTAAAAAAATTTACAAAAAAATCCAAAACATTTTATTTAAAATAATGATAAAAACAAGTCATTATTGGTAATGCATTACTTTTTGCTTTGAAATAATGGAAACAGTAACTAGTTATTAGTAACTAATTATTATATGCTTTAAATTAATGCAGAAAGTAAGTTAGAGTCATTACTGGTAGTCTAAAAAATAATGATACATCATTACTAGGGCAAGGAATTTCATGCACTTAAAAAATTAAAATATTCGCCTAAAAATGCAGCTAAGTATGAAAAATATGCACTAAAAACATACAAAATATTCACTTAAAGCTTTTTGGGGGAAAAAAATCAGAAAATTTGGAAGCTAAAAATTTATATAAAAAATACGCAGTTATTTTTCCAATTGGAACAGACTTTAATGATTTTATCAAGTGACCAAGATTTTTAAACGTTTGCATTTTTTCAAAATAAAAACTTTTGAGTGAATCAAAATAATAGCAAGCAAGTTTAAAAATACTACTTAGATATGAAAAATATGCACAAATATGCATTAAGAAGCCCAAAATATTACACTAAAAAAGCACCAAATGTGCATTTTATGTCAAATTATGCAAATATATGCATTTTTGTCAAAATATGCAACAACAAATTGATGCCATTTTATTATACCCTACACCACTATGTGGTCAGGGTATTATAAGTTTGTGCTGATGTTTGTAACACCAAAAAATATTGGTCGTAGACCCACCTTATAGTATACCGATCGGTTCAGAATTTTTTTTATTTCGATTTAACGATGTCCGTCTGTCCGTCCGTCCGTCTGTCTGTCTGTCCATGCAATCTTGTGCGCACTCTACAGGTCGCAACTATTAAGATATTTTGATGAAATTTGGTACGCAGACTTATGTTGGCCCAAGGACGAACAAGTTTGATTTTTTTGAACATCGGTCCATGTTTAGACCTAGTGCCCATATAAGGGTCCTACCAAAATTATACTGTTTATATGCTGCAGGTCGTAAATATTAAGATATTTTGATGAAATTTGGTACACAGACCTATATTGGCCCAATAATGCAGCCTATTGATTTTGGTGGACATCGGTCCATGTTTAGACCTAGTGCCCATATAAGGGTCCTACCAAAATTATACTGTTTATATGCTGCAGGTCGTAAATATTAAGATATTTTGATGAAATTTGGTACACAGACCTATATTGGCCCAATAACGCAGCCTATTGATTTTGGTGAACATCGGTCCATGTTTAGAACTAGTGCCCATATAAGGGTCCCCCAAAATTATATTGTTTATACGCTGCAGGTCGCAAATATTAAGCTATTTTGATGAAATTTGGTACATAGACCTATGTTGGCCCTAGGACGAAGCCTATTGATTTTGGTGAACATCGGTCCATGTTTAGAATTAGTGCCCATATAAGGGTCCCCCCAAAATTGGCTTGGTTACAAACTGCAGGTCGCAAATATTAAGATATTTTAATGAAATTTGGTGCGCTGACTCACATTATAGAAAATTTTGACATAAGCCCCATTTTAACCCATTCGAATTTCGGATCCAAACAATAGACCAGACTGGTGTAGGGTATTGTATAGTCGGCATGCCCGACTTTAACCTTTTTACTCGTTCTAAATTTGGTGATTTGGATAAATTTAGTACATTTGTATAGATTTCCTTGCCCTATTATAAATTTTAATTAAAAATTTTTGACAACACTCATAGTACGGAGAAAAAATGTTTTTCCCTCTTCTTGTATGAACAAAGAAGAAGGGTAAAAATAAACTTTGTATTTATTTATACCGATGGTATGAAATACAAAAACTATATTTCTATTTTTGGCTATGCTTTGCAGAAGACTTCGAAAACATATTTTATTGTTTGCTCCATTCCCATTTTATTAATGTAGCAGACTACATTTAATATGAGATTTTGATGCTTCAAATTGCATTGCACTACTGCCACCACTTTCTAAAGAAAACTGATGAAGGGGACTTGGAAAATCCACGAAACGATCGTCTTTTTATTCCTGAAAGTGTAGAGGTTTTTAAAAGAAAAAACTCTGTGAAGTATTTGTCAGGAGAATATCCTGATGAAGAAAAATAACAGTTTTCGATAAAAGTACTTATTATGTTAATTCATAATAAGGAAATTGGTCACGAACTGAATTAATAAATTTCTAATTAAAAATTTTTAATTTTTACAAATTTCTTGTTTTTCAACATGAGATTGGGCTAAATATGAGATTGGACCGCTAAAAAAAACACGTGTAGGTACATTATTTTTTCCTCTATATCACGAATTCGAATCTCATTAAGATCGTAGAGAACCTAATGGGGTTATCTTCCTTGTGAGTTATAAATTTTCAAAATAAAATCCGTTAACATTTTTTTGATTACAGAGTTTTTGTAATCGAGTTCATTTTTAAAATTTATTGATGGTTTCTTATCCATAATATGAATTAAAAAAAATCATTTTACCAACCAAATAACCGTTGGCGTAGTATTTTTACGACTAAAAATAATCAAATTAAATAATTAAAACCTCTTTTCATTGAAAGAAATATTGCAAAAATTTAACATTTAACAAAATTAAATCACCACCAAAAAAGAAATGAAATACTCCCAAAAAGAAATGAAGTAATTTCCAAAAAATTTCAACTTTGGAGTTTATTTCACTGGGGTATTTTTCATAATGCAATAATCTCCGGATTTGAAGATGAAATGAACGCCAAAAAAAAAATGAAATAATACCCAAATATTGTTATATAATTCTTTTGGGTGCAGGCTTGCCAGATCGAAATTGACAAAAAGTTTGACATTCAGAGGAAAAAGCTTGATTTTTCTTGACATTCAAAAAAAAAAAGGCTTGATTTTTCTTGACAATTTAAAATTCAGTTAAATTAGCAACAAAAAAATTGCAAAATTGACTTGAAATTTGAAAAATGATATTAATTTATACAGATTTTCTATATTCTTTGTCAATGGATATGTCTTTTAGCAATTCTTCAAATACTTCCCGAAGGCAGCAGTAATCTGCATACAACATATCAGTATTAATTGAAATTGATATTTTGCAGCTCTGCTAATTATTCCTTGACAACAACAAGTCTTTTATATTTAAAACAGCAATTTTCTAAAAAAAAAAAAATGATTTTTCTCCAAAATCATATCTTTTTTCTAAGTATTTTACAGCTTCTAACTCAAACGTTTCCTTTTCATTCAAAGAAAGACTTTTTTGGAAACAGTCATTTATTTATTTTGCTAATTGTTAATTTTTCTTAATTTTTCTTTTCAATTTGATGGAAAAATTTCTAAAATTCCGTTTTAGCTTGACAAATGACATTTTTTCTTTATTCTTGACACGCATAGAAAAAGCTTGACAATCAAGCCAAATCAAGCCCGTCTGGCAACCCTATTTGGGTGTTATTTCTTAGCGCCAAAAGTTGCATTAGATTAATGAAAATTTTCATTATTTGCCCACTAAAATTCTGTCTGTACATAATTTAAGCACAAATCCGGATTTATTTGAACCTAAATTCTATGGAAAAATTCTTATCAAAACTATTTTACTTTGAAGTTTTACAATTTTTTTAATATTTTGCACGTTTTTAAAGCTTCTAACATTTATTATAGAAAAAAAAAAAACATTTGTCTTAAGCAGAAAAACTTATTATATTAGTCATAATTTAAAATATTTTTAATAAATCAATTGAATTAATTACAATTTAATTCTTCTGACACAAAAGATTTATGACTAAATTCATGAATATTTTATAAAGTTAAAATAGGTTTACAAAATAAATTTTCCATACAAAATTCATTCCATAAACCTCCTATAACTTTATAAATTATTTATGAATTTACACATTATTATTTAATTATTTATTTCAAAAAATTTCATTCATTGATTTATTACCACACTTTCACTTGAACTTTATTTTAATCTCACTTCTTGGTAAGATGTTCTTAATTATTTGTATAAATTTTTAATTAATTATAACTTTTTTTTATAAATTAGATGCATATTTTTGTTAAATATATAATCTTTTCTTTAAATGGCACTTAAATAAATATTTTTTCTTTGTACAATATTTTCAATATTTGGAATTTGTTGATTTTGTAATTTTTTTTTTTAAATTTTATAAGTTTCATACAAACATAAACATTTATTTAACGAAAACAAAATATAAAAACAAACACGTAGAATTTACTGATTAACAACAACAAAAACAACAACAAATAAATAAAAGTTTAAAAAAATATATAAATAAATATTTTGTTTTAGAGCGGTAATTTTAATAATTTCTAATAGAAAAAATAACGCGCTCGTTAGCCCGTCATATGAATGCAACAAAATTGGACTAAATTTTAAAAAATTTGTTAGCGGGCAAGCTGGCTGGATTGTTTTACTATACACACAGGCTAGATCAAAAGCTTTTTCTTTTGTTTCAAATTATTACAAACAAAACTATTTACCGTTAGTTTAGTTAAAACAAAAACAACAACCATAATAGCAGCAACAAAAAAAAAAAAGAGACTACAAGTGAATATAAACAAATGTTACTCATACGCCTTCTACTACCGGTAAAATAAAAAGCTTTTGTTTCCTTTTATAATTGATGATTGTGAGAGCTGGGGAGAGAGTGTAGCCAGAAGCGGAAGTAAAAAGCTTTTGTTTTTTTTTTTTATAGAAAATCTTAAGACAACAGTTTAGTTTTTGTCTCGGCACAAACAAAAGACAGTTGTTTTAAAATTGACAGCTGTCATGGTAATTTTTTAAAAAATACACTAAATTTAAGTTTTGAGCTTATATCGATATATTCTTTCTTGAGATAATTTTCTTTTATTTTTACTATTGTTTATATAAACCCGAAATAGTTAACTGTTATCGCCTATTTAATGTTGTTTTCAATTATCTTTAAAACCTTACGGTGGGTCTCATACTCAACGTTTAATAGTTAACTAATAGTTAACCCAAAATTTTTTTGTTGTTTTGTATATAATATTTTGACAGTTTCTTCTGTTTAATAGTTAAAGTTATGATACCCACTAGAGCGTACAGGCAAAAAAAAAAAAAACAAAGAGCGCAGTACACCCTCCAATATGAAGTATTTTTGGAAGGAGGTTTCAAAAAAAAAATTTTTTTTTGCCGAACGTAGGGTCGCCATTTTACATTTTTTGTTATATCTTTGGCATTTACAGTCAGATCTTAAAGTATGATACATCGATGTTTTTCTCTCGAGGAGACCAGTGTTTTGCTCTAAGGGCCATTGACCTCAAGTATCCCGTTCTAGTAGTTACCCACCAGATCTCAGTTGCTACCACTCTAATGTACCACCCTAATGTCAGAAAATGAAAGCTAGCAAAAAATCATTAAACTTTTGCTAATGAAGTTTTTCGATACGCCCAGTAGAAATTTTTTTATATATTGGTTGCCGAACGTAGGGGTCACATTTTTAAATTTTTTTTTCATTGGATTTTTCTTTTATAGCAAAACACTGGTCTCCTCGAGTCAAAAAAGTCGCTATATCACACTTCAATATCCTACTTTAAATGCCGAAACTATAACGAAAAATTAAATAAGGCGACCCCTACGTTCGGTAAAAAATTTTTTTTTTTTAAATCGATTTCCAAAAATACTTCATATTGGAGGGTGTACGGCGAACTTTTTTTTAAGGTACGGTCGAATACCCACCCTTATTGTCTACGTTTTCGTTAAATACTTTAGTTGATTATGACTATTTCCTGTGGTCATACCTCCAAAAAATATCAGGTGGTTTGTCTGGATTGATTTAGATTAATTAAATATTTACAATCTTTGACTATTTATAAGGAAATATAAAAATCAATCAGTAACTGCATCAGATGATTGATTACACAAAAGCAGACAATAAATATACACTAATAGAAAAACGTCTATGAAAATTTGGGTTAAAATAATAAAAATTATTTCAAAATGACCTTGACTAAAAAACTGCTGAAGTTAGCAGATTTTTTTGCTAAATATTAATAAGATATAAACAATAAAAATAAAACTATTATAAATATAAAGAGAATTTTAGTTCTATTTGAGTTGATTTTTAGTTAATAGAACTTAACCTGCTAAAATCAGCAAACATTTTTACTAAATAACTACTAAAAAATCACAAAATTTATTTTTTTAATTTTTTGAAGTTTTTTTCGATTTTTTTTAATGCAAATAGAAATATAGCCTTCTGAATTCAGCCGTTTACTATTTTTTTAAGCAAATATTTCTGTCGATTTTAGCAGGACAGACTTCTATTTGCATTCAACATTTTGAAGAATAACAGTAATAATATTTAGAAAAATTTTCTGCAGATTTTACAGTATAATTTGTCATTTTGAATTAACTTGAAGTTAACTCAAATATAATTAAAATTCTGATTAAAAACTAACTGTAAAATAGTAATTTTTTACATTTTTGTTACGTGTTTTAAAAAATTTTGTAGTAAAAACTTGTCAATTATTTTTTTGTCATTGTTAGTTATTTTTTATTGCATTGTTAAATTATTTTTTAATAGTTAAAAATAACTTCTAATATGATATTGTCATATTAGATTTTTATTTGTTGTTTCAAAAAGGGTTGATCATTTTCATGATAGACAATACAATTGTTTCGTAGACATCACTCTACTCTTCAGTTGTCCGCAATAAGAAAATGATAACTTTCCTACTCAAACCGAGACATTACATAAGGTACAAAAAACCAACGGGATGAGAATTTTGTACTTTCGTATATGAACTGTCTGATTTGGTAAAACCAGTTATAAATCAACTCCTTTTTGAAAGCAACAATTACATAAAAGTACCCTTTGGGTACTATTTATATGTATGTCTGTTGTCAATAGATTTTGTAAAAACAACTAATTTTAAACTCAAAACAAAATAAATATTTGAATGAGATTTTAGCCGTGGTGTGCTTATTTTCAACAATTATTTTAATTTTTGCATTAAAAAATACAAAAATTGTTTTTTCGGACTTTCTATATTTTCATATATTTAGTTAGAATATTCTTCCACCTCAAGTCCAAATTCTAATATGATATTGTCATATTAGATTTTTATTTGTTGTTTCAAAAAGGGTTGATCATTTTCATGATAGACAATACAATTGTTTCGTAGACATCATAATATGACAATATCATATTAGAATTTGGACTTGAGGTGGAAGAATATTCTAACTAAATATATGAAAATATAGAAAGTCCGAAAAAACAATTTTTGTATTTTTTAATGCAAAAATTAAAATAATAGTTAAAAATAACTTAATTTTTAGTTCTTTTACTTTACCTTTTTAACTGCATATACCTTTGTTTTAACTGTCATTTTCAATAAATTCTACCGACAAAACTTTTTGAGTGTAAGATAAGAACAGCAAAAAGAAAAACTGCACAACTTAATATCCGAGTAAAACAAGTTAAATGTTATTAATTTAGATCCACCTTGGATCTAATATGACGAAAAGCGATCCGAAAAATTGGTTTATCTACACTCCCAAAAGTTTGTCGTTAGAATCTACTGAAAATGACAGTTAAAACAAAGGTATATGCAGTTAAAAAGGCGACAAAGGTATTTACTTTTAAAATAACTAAAACTTTTGTTATTTTTAACTGTTGAAAAATAACTAACAAATGCATTAAAAATAACTACTAATGTCGTAAAATTAACTGACAAAATTTTTACTACAAAAATTTCAAAACAACTGACAAAATCGGTAAAAACTACTGTTTTTTTATAGTCAATTCTTTTTGTTTATAAAAGTATATTTTAATAAAAAAAACATAATTTTTTTTTCTTTCGATTACAAAAATATGTGTTATTACTATTTAAAATTCGAAGTAAAAATTCCAAACCGTTCTCCAGTGATTATGCTTTTATGCATTGAGATACAATACAAGTTTCTGATTTTTATTTGCAAACTAGAAATATATCAATAGTAACGAATATAAACTAAACAAGAATTTTTAAATTTCAAAAAAATTCAACGAAATTTTTTAATTATAAATAACTACCAAAAATAACTTTTTACGGTATAATTACTGTTTTAGTAATTGTTTATTATATTAAAAATATCTGCTTTAAACAACTGTTACGAAATTACAGTACTTTTCGTTAGTTGTTTTCTTAAATAGCCGTCACAAAAGTTGTTTTGCATTTTTCTATAGAAAAACAACTGTAATTTCTGTTAAAACCAACAACTACTGATTACTACACAAACAACTGTCATGTAGTAACTGTCAAACTTTTTGAGTATAATTATATGGTGGGCGCTGTGGTGTAATGGTTAGCGCGTTAGACTGTTACACATAAGGTTACGGGTTCAATCCCCAGCCAAGGCAACTCAATAATATGTACGAGTTTTTTCTATCCCTCATATATATCGCAGAGTCCTCCTCGGTGCTCCCATAGCACTTAACCTCACCGAAGTAAAAAAAATATAACAGGACTAAAAAGCTTCAACAAAGTTCACCAACTCTTCACCAGATGGCGCGCAACAACTATTATAAGATTCAACATCTCGCGCAATTGCAGTGTTGCCATATTTGAAGCCCTTCATCTTTCACCACCTTTCACTTCTTCTCTATAGCCTTTTCCAAAAGAAGCAACACTTTAATTAATTGGAAGAATTTTCTGAGTGTTGCTTCTCTTAAAAAAAAAATAATTATATAAAATTAGATTTAATACAATAAAGTAAAATTTTATTTGATACCATTAGTCAAAAATAATGCATTCAAAGTTCGCTCATACTGCATTAAATGAACCATTCTATTGAAATTAGTTTTATGCTGAATTATTGCCAAAATTTTTTGAAAACACTCCACTGTGTACTGAACGGCAGAAAACAGCTTTTGAATTCAGTGAAGGAATTCAGTGAATTACTTAAGAAAAGGAATTCATTAAATTCTAAAGAAAATTTAATTCGATAGGTAGTGAATTCATTCAAAAACTAATTAATTCTTAAAAGCTCTGATAATACTACTCGTGTATTGAGATTAGCAGCAGAATTTTTAATTATTATAACAATACTTTGGGTTGTATTATATTTTTGCTTTAAAATTACCGAATACACTTGCAATTTTATTGTACAACATCTCGTTTTTGTTCTTTATTCTATTACCATGCGTGATAGTAGATTAAAAACTTAAATGGAAAAATTGCGCAATAATATTCCTAATGTATGGATAGCTTAATACATATGCATATTTATATTACAAGTTACATTTAGTTATACTAAATGTAAGCACATGTAGCGCAGGAGGCAGAGCTTTAAAGAATTAATTCCTTTTTGGAATGAATTCCCAAAAATTTAATTCAATTCTTTAATTCAAGGACATCAATAAGACATAAGCAGGAATTAATTCCTGTGAATGAATTCGAAGAATTCAAATTTATAGAGTGAATTCCCTGACCAAAGCGTAAAGAATTAAAATTAAATAATTCATTCACTAAAGAATTCATTCAACACTATTTAATTCAATTTAAAGTCAAGGAATTCATTCAATTCTAGTTAATTCAACTTTTGGCTAAGGAATTCATTCAACTGTGCACTTAATTCAACTTTTGATCAAGGAATTCATTCAATTCTAGTTAATTCAACTTTTGGTCAAGGAATTCATTCAATTCTAGTTAATTCAACTTTTAGTCAAGGAATTCATTCAATTCTAGTAAATTCAACTTTTAGTCAAGGAATTAAATTTATTTCGTTTAATTCCCTAAGACATTAAATTTTTTTCGTTTAATTCCCTAGGAATTAAATTTTTTCGTTTAATTCCCTGAATTAAGTTTCAATTCCTAGGGAATTAAACGAAATAAATTTAATTTCTTGACTAAAAGTTGAATGAATTCCTTGACTAAAAGTTAAATTAACTAGAATTGAATGAATTCATTGACCAAAAGTTGAACTTGAATGAATTCCTTGGCCAAAAGTTGAATTAACTAAAATTGAATGAATTCCTTGATCAAAAGTTGAATTAAGTGCACAGTTGAATGAATTCCTTAGCCAAAAGTTGAATTAACTAGAATTGAATGAATTCCTTTACCAAAAGTTGAATTAACTAGAATTGAATGAATTCCTTGTTGAATGAATTCATAAAATTTTATGAAGGCATTAGAAAAAAATGAATGAATTCCTTTAATATAAATCGAATGAAAAAAAAAAGGAATTCATTCAATTCCTTAAGTTTGGTCAGGGAATTCATTCCCAAATATAAATTCAGTTCAAAAAATGGGAATTAGGGAATTAATTCTTCGAAGCTCTGGCAGGAGGTAGAGACACAGCCTGATAGTCTTAGCAAACTGAATTCAAATCACAGCAAAGACACATAAGTTTTGTTTTTAAATAATTTTTTATTGATTCAAATCAAAAGACAATTGATTTATTTATAAACAAAATATTCTAATTTCTAATCTGAAAAAAATCATATTGGAAATTTGAGTAAAAAAATTTAAATCAAATTTAGCAATAAGCTGATGACAAACATTTCAAATTTTTAAATAAATTTTGTGGAACGTGTTATTCTATTTATAGAATTTATAATCCATAAACATTAAAGCAAAAAATCAAAATATGTAAAGCAATTCCGATAGTTGCAACAGTATTAAAAATTAATGAAAAAGATTGAGCTTATAAAAGTACAAAAATTCGGTTGCAACTACGAATCTATTTTCTGTGTGTATAGTCAAAAAGGTCAAGGCGTTGTTCATTAGAGGATTAAAATAATAAAATATTTCAAAGCTTAACTTTCTTTTAATATTGTGTTATTGCTTAAATTTAAGTTTCTAGAGTGGGTGGTACTTATGGCTGGCTAACTTGTGATTAAAGTGTTTATATTTTTTTGTCATGAATAAATCTTCAACATTTCAATGTTGAAATTGTAAACAAAAAGAAATTGTTTTAAATAAATCAATAACGCTTAACACCTACAATTAAACTATAAGTGGACAAGCAAACAAACAAAATAAAAAAACGGTGTCAAACACATAGTTATATTAATAAAAATATATAATTTTATATAAATTAAAGTCAGTATTATAAATAAAGTATTTCATAAAATTGCAGTTAATTCAAGTCAGTAGGAAAAAATTAAAGAACTTTAAAGAAAATTCTTCCCGTAAATTTGTTGGCTGGGTAATTTTTATTTTTTTTAATGCGGTTTTATTAAAATCAGATTAAATAATCAATTTGAGAACAAATTAAAGATTCAACAATTTTTTGGAGATTGTTGGGGATTTCAAAGTGGGGAGATGAGCTAAAACTTTTCTGGCAACACTGGTACTTTACTGGCAACACTGGTTGCTATTGAATTTACATTGGTTCATATGAATAAAACTTAGCAATTACTTCGAAGTAATTACTTTGGGCTTAGGAATAACTTTTACCACCACATTTATCCATAGACTTGTAGAATAGCATAAAATATAAACGAAAATAAAAAAATTAAATTTTTAGTCCAATCGCAAGCAGACTAGAATGGTGAAGTAATTGCTTTTAGTAATATCTAGTTTTTATTCATACGAGCCATGGTTAAAATGTTGACTGGATTTCAATTCGAAAACCAATTCGAAATCTATATCGTTTAAGTTGCTTTTACATCTGCACCCAAATTCCGAGATTCCCCATATAAATGGAATGCCGTAAATTCGCCAGAGATTTCTAAGAAATCTCATGAAAATCTCACAAATCTCTCATGAAAATCTCACAAATTTGAAGACTTACAGAATACATTACTAGGTTTTTGTATGAAAAAGCGGCAAGGCTGGTCAACAGCTGACTAAAAAAATAACCTAAATATAACACAAAGTACTGAAATAAAAGAATTATTAAAAATATAATAAAGACAAATCTAGACCCAACGGAAATGAACTAATGATTGTAAGAAGTGTTGCATGGTTCTAATTTTTGCTTCCCGTGAAGCATAACTATGAAGAAACCATTGGAAAGTGCACACGCAAAAACTAAAAAGTGTATAATTGTCGAAGTACTTCGGTAAAATACAACCTCAAAAGTTTTCTGCTAACTTACACAGTTCTTTAATTAAAATATAATATATTTTGAAATAAGTTATGAAAGAAAAAACTTAGGTAACTTAACATATTTTGAAGTGCCTCAAAATGGAATAAGTCAAAAACTAAGGCAAGTTGACAAAAACTAAAAATTGATAAATCTACATGTATTTTTTTATTAACTTATATCTTTATATAAAACAATATAATTATATTTCGCCAATGAATAAAATGGTTTTTAGAAATATTTTTTATTTGAGGTTATTTTTTCTGGTACTTTGTTTACAAACGGTCAAGATTTCCGGTCGAGATTTCCGTTTAAATCTCGGGAAAACAGATGTGAAGGCAGCATTACATTGAAAAATTTGACAGTTAACTGAGATTTCGATCGGCCAGCAACAATTTTTTTGTAAACTTAAAAAAAGAATGTTCTGAAAAATATTTTATTTAATGGCCGAACATAAAAATCATTTACATTATGAAAGATACAATGTTATATTTGCTAAAAAAAAATGTGTTTTAGTATAGGGATGATTAGTTGAAAGAAAAATGTTCAATGCTTTGTCAGTGGTCTTGCCGTTGGCCATCGTATGATTTTTCATAGTTTCTCTTCGTCGGATATAAAAGGAAGGACCGTTTTTATTAGATGTGTTTCTTTACTTTTTGGGTAAAGTTTGGTAAAATGAGAGTAAGCAAAAAATCCTCTCACAAAATGACAAATATATCCAAAAGTAAACGAACGCACAATACCACTTTTCAAGCCCAAAAATGCATTTCTAAGAAAAATGTAAAAATGCGTATAATTTCAGTTTGAAATATTGAATAAAAATACACATTTATTTGCATTTAGAAGTTCTTATTGATTTTGCTCAATTAATTATAATAAATAACACATTTATTTTGCGTATTGGTTTGTTTAATTTAATTTTTCAATTTATTTTCACAATTGTTGTTTTTGGTTATCATTGCATCAGCTGTTAGTTTTACAATTTACCAAAGTTACCCGAAGAACAAGTTTGGGTAACTTTGGTAAAAAGAGAAACACAAATTCACTCTCTTAAACATTCTCATTTACCCAATTTTCGAGTACGGGAACACTTTTTGGGTAAAATTGGGATCCCGCTTAAAAAAAATTGCATTTCAATTTCGATGAGATTTCGCCGAAATTCAAATTAATTTGGGATTTTATTTGATATAGGAAATCTGTTTGAAATCCCAAATTTTCATTGGATTTTCGTCGATATCTACTTTTAACTCGATTTCGATTAGAGATGAGCGATATTTTCATACCGGTGATTTAATCACAGTTATTGATAAATCACTGGTAACGGCAGTGATCAAATATTTCAAGTCGCAGTTACTCGGAATGTCGTTCTTTTAATATTTTTGTACTATTATTTCTTGCAAACTTCATTGTGCACAGTAATACATGTTCTTTTTCAATAACAGTGACTTGCTTTCACACTCTTCTGAATAAAACTTAGTTTAACGCAGTTTGTAACTGGAATACTGCTTTTAAAATGTGGTTTATTTTGTTTTATTTCAATAAAGAAATAAATTATACTCGAGAAAAAGTTTTTCCGGCAAATTTTTGTTAATAAATTTTGAAATGGCTGACAAAATTCGTTTTCGGTTTAACTAAACCAAGTTTAACTGACATCTTAAAAACTCGCCATAAATATTATTTCGTTTATTTATTAGAAAATCGCAGTCTTTTCCATAGAAAAACCGTGATCACGATCACAGTTTAAAAGAACCGATTTGCAAATCACATTCACTGAGAACAATGTTAATGAAAAATCGCCGGATCGCCCATCTCTATTACAAACCCGTGATCACGGTCACTTTTTAAAAGAACGGTGATTTGAAAATCACGATCAATGGTAGCAGCGTCATTCAAAAATCACCGGATCGCTCATCTCTAATTTCGATCGTTATCAGTATTGTCAGATAAGGGGATTTCGGCCCAAATTGGGGATTTCAACTTCGGTTTGTGGACAAATTTTCGTGGGGAGGGATTTGGAGAATCCACAAAAGTTTTGGGATTTTACCCATATTCTTAAGCATTTTTGCGGTTTACGGTTTTTTTTGTATATTGTGTAATTTATCTTAATCTTAAAAATGACTGATCGGTTATTAAACAGACCTTTCTACACATTCCCTAAATCTAGTTTTCATTATAATATTTGTAGATTAGTATAAGAATCTATTAATACTTTTTTTTTTAATAATTTTTGTTGATTTTTTTGTAAATGATTTTAGTAATATTTTTTAATTTAAAATAATTATTTATAATATTAACAAATAAAATTTAATTTTCATTAAAAATGGGGTTTTAATTCAAATTCGTATGTAAAAACTATATTGGAGAAATATTTGGGGATTTAGAAATTTGTTTTGGGGATTTTTGAGAATTTCAACTTGTCGAGCATAAACCTTTCTGGCAACGCTGTTTAAAAGATATGCAAAACACTGTTGGTAAAAGTGGCACAAAAGTGCCATTTGTGGCACTATTGAATGTTCAATGGCACCTTGGCACTCTCCATAGAATTTTGGCACTTTTTACGAAAATTTCTATATAATTTGATAAAAGGTCGATATCGCTGGTTTTTCATTAAAAGCCATGCCTATTAAGAAGAGGTAGCAAAATTAAAAAAACAAATGCTACACTAAAAATATACAATTTTTTGGACCACCTTCCAGTTCTTCGGGGACAATTTAATCATTATTTGATATTTAAAAATAAAAGCAACGGGGATAAAATTAGAAAAACTTTAATTGATTCTATTGTATTGTCAAATTTAATTGTAAAATTTTTTGAAAGTCTTGGACCTGCTAACTTATCTTAAAATAACGTAAGTTTAGTACTTTACTTTAAATAAGAATGGCATTTTTATATGAAAATATTTGTGGTAGGTAATGTTAAACTCGGGTTACTTTTTAGATAAGTTGCCCGCCTTTTTTTTTGTCTTTTTACTTAATCCTTAAATGCACGATCTCTACAATTTTAACCATTTTTTATATATGATTTCTAAAGGCGTTTTCAAGAATTTCAAGCATTTCAAGAAAAATACCAAAAAATGTATGAAAAAAAAGAAACAAAAAAAAATATATGAAATATTAATTATACATTTATTGTTGCCAAAATTAATTTTATTGCGAGAATACCACTTTAAATATTTAAACAAACATTTTTGAATATTGCACTTTTTGTAAAAAAAACGCATGTTTTAGATTTTTCACAAACATACGAAACAAAACCAAGATTTTTCCTATAACTGTTTAAAAAATCTGAGTTATAGTTTATAAGAGCACTTTGTGCAGAAAGGGCCCCAATGCCCAAAAATTGAGTTTTATGCATCAAGTGGGGTTTTTTATTAAGAAACTGGTATGTTGCCAAATGGCTACACCATGCATTTAAGGGTTAAAGTAACTAAATGTATAAATATTTGAAATAAAAGCTGAACATATTTTTTTTGAAACATTAAATGTTGCTTAATTTTTTTTGGCACTTCTAAAGCTTTTTTGGCACTTTTTTGGCATCATTGAGGCACCAAACGAAAATTCTCAAATACCATCACTGATGCAAAATCTTTTTTCCTAGCACCCTCTTTTAACAAGTAGTAGAACTAACACGGCTGAAAAATGAGAAAGGTGGATTTCATAAACTCACCTCCTGCACAAGCTAGCAAAGTTTCAAACCAAACGAAAACACAACGTAGTGTAATAACGGCTTAAGAAGGTGGCTTTCAAAATGAATACAAAAAAAAATTGATTTCAACAAACTCACCGCTTTACGTTTATCAGCTTCCGTTGCCGCAGAATTTGAACGATGTCTAAATAAATCCATTACTTTGGTCATAGGCGAACGGTTAGCATCCGCTCTTCGTACAGCGGTAACTGTATGATAATACTGAAATATAAAAAAATAAAATATTAAGTTTTATGTGGGAGAATCTTAAGTAATTGAATCGAACTTACATGAGCATCACTACCTTGATGTGGATGGGCTGAACCATCTTTGTACTTATTTTTTACAGATGTTCCATCTGCCGTGGTTATCGTTACGGCGGGATGTTGTTTCTGTTGATGACCACCACTGCCACCACCAATAAGGCCGGAATTTTGTAAAGCTACTTTCATGGAATTCATAACACCAGTATGACTGCCACCGGCACTACCACCTGACGCCGAATGTGAACTACTTGCACTACCCATTTCATTGCCGGTGGCCGCTGCCGCCGCCGATAGCGGATCCAACATTTTCTGTTTTCCCGCTGTCGATTTAGCTCGCGGCCGAAATACATCAAATATGGTCGGTCTACGATTTGGACTAGCTATACCATGTACTGTGGACTGATTGAGTACCGGTGACTCGTCACCACTACGTCGTCGTTCTAGTGAACCCGAACGTGTAGTGGCACCAATACGTTCGGTGCTGCGTGAGATCTTTTCGGCATTACGATTAAGTTTTTCCAATTTTGCAGCTTCACGTTCTAAACGGCGGGCTGTTTCACGTTCTATTTTACGTGCTTCTTTTTCACGGCGACTAGCTTCTTTTTCTTGGCGTCTAAAATAGAGAAGGAGAGATAATTAGTATTTTTGCAATCTAAAGCATCTCCCATAGCAAAATCTTCTGCAGATTTTTCAATAAAGTTTGTCATTTAATTAAATATAACAAAAATTCTGTCAATTTAACAATTTTATTTTTGCTGTTCTTATTTTACTAGTATTTAGCAAAAAACATTTGCTAGTTTCAGCAGTTTTTTCTGCAAGGTCATTTTTAACAAATTTTTACACTAATAGAAAAAAAAGTCTGTAAAAACTTTAAAAAACTTCTTTTAAAAAAGAAGCGCCAGGAAAAAACGGCTAAATTTTGCTAAATAATTAGTAGCCTAAAAAATCTCAAAAATTTTAAGTTTTCGAAGTTTTTTTTCCATTTTTTTTTAAATGCAAATAAAGAAAAATAGAGCCTTTTGAAAACGGCAATTTAGAATTTTTTTTGGCAAACATTTCTGCTGATTTTAGCAGGATAGACTGCTATTTGCATTAAACTAAATTCAGCTTCTGAGGAGACCAAAAAACAAAATTTGCTTGTGTCGGCGTTTTGAAAGATCACATCGCAATTATATTTTAGGGGGTTAAAACTTCCCCCTTTTTTAAATGTTGATTGAGAGTCATTTCAGAGAATTTTGCGGAACATTTTAACCCTATAACTCTTCAATTAAAGGGATTTTTTGGCCCATTTTTAAAAAGGGACAAAAAAGACCCGTAACGGTAACGGTTGATTTTGCCTACTGTTAGCTGTATTTAAGAGAAAATTACAAATATAGTCTATATGGGCGATAGGTGCAAATACGGACCGATCCTGCATAGAATCAATAGGCTTTGCCCTGAAAACAAGCCAATTTTGGGGCACCTTTATATGGGCACTAGGTCTAAACACGGAGCGATTTTAATCAAAATCAAAAGACTTCGTCCTTGGGCCGATAACCATAAGTTGGTGTACCTAATTTTATTGAAATATTTGGTACCATGCACCAGTCTGGTTAAAAGCCAACTAATGTTTAGAATGGGTTGAAATGGACTTGCGTCAAAATTTTTCTATAAGATGATAAAAAGAAAACAGAATGACAGTAAGAAATTTTGATTTTACTTAATGTTCTTGGACACATGTGTGTCAGCGTACCAAATTTCATTAAAATATCTTCATATTTGCGAAGCAAATTTCTTCGATTAATCGAACAACGACTTTTGAACTGAAACCGCAGTTAATTTTACCAGCATAATCCTCTGAGTGTAGTTTAATCGAAAAAATTTTAAATATAAAATCTTACCTTGCTTCTTCTTTCATCTTTTTGGATGCTTTGCGAGCAGCTTTGGCATTTGGTTCAGCGGGTGCACTTGAAGGTCTAGACGAGGGTAATTTAGCATCTTGTTCCTAAAAAAATTAACACAATAAATTATTAGTTATTTCTAACGCACTTGTTTAACGGAAAAACAAAAAAAGAAAACATTTTCTATTAAAGTAAATAAAAAAGGCGACCTTGTTATCGAAAAGCAGAATTTCATATTAAAATAATTCCGTTAAAATATCCCATGGTGTATTAATATGAAATCAATTAAACAACATTAGTATTTAATTATGATTAAAACTTATTCGTTCTCTCCTACCAAAAAAAAAAAAAAAAAAAAAAACAAAAATCCAGAGAAACGTGCGAAACCTTATTAATTCAAATTAATAAATTTCTTATGTTAGCATGAAGATCTAACCACATGCCCATCCCACACTTAATGTCTTGAATGCTTGCGATATATTACTATTAATAAATTCATTAGATTACGAGTTTCGCGCATTGAGGATATCCCAGCAAAACTTTAGCACATAAATATTTTCGGAAAAATATGTCATTCTTTTAAGACAGATACACTGAATGAATTATGTGCATGCTATTAATGAATTTTTACATTAATTCAATGAAGTTTTGCTGGAATTCATTGAAAATTGTCATTCAATTAATGTCGATTTTTTTTATAAAATTTAATATAAAATTTCCTGTGATTTATTAAAAATTTCATACAGCCAATGAAAAAGTTTCACTAAAAATAGTTTCATAAAAACTATGAAGCTTTTTCATAAAATTTAAAAAACTTTTCATGCACTTTATAAAGAAAATTGTATTAGTTTAGTAAAAATTTCATTAAAACTCGTCAAAGAAATCTGTGCATGTTATTGGCGAAAAGCACTTTCTTTTCTATAACAAGTAATTATTTCACAACTTCCATCCATAACTCTTGGTTAATGTAAGCAAAATGCAAGTATTTATTTGCATTGCCATACCAGGGTTTAAATAATGTATTTTTCACCCTGTAAGTAATTGAAGTTTTTGCTGGGATTTAACACGTTTTTGTTTTTTTTTTTCTTTATTCAGACATTTAAAATTTATGATCATTTATCTGGTAGTTCGGTAATTTAAAATGCAGTTTTATTTGAAACGTTTCCATAAATTCACAAAAAATTAAATTTTTGTTAATACTTTTGTTTATTTTCTTTGCGAAGTGAAATGACATCATAACACTCATTGATGTTAAGAGATGCGGACAATATCTGGTAATTTATAAAGACTTCATGTTTTTGTTTTGTTTTATCACGTGCTCTAAAGAAATTGATGCTTAGAAATGCAAAAACAAACGGGTTAAATTTAATCCTCTAAATTATTTACTGAGAAAGACCGTATCGAGTTATTTTTGAAAAATTCAAAGTAGGGCTACCATTGCGATTTCAGAATGAAAATTTTTAAATTGTTATCAATCGAAATTAATTTCGATCTACCCAAAATGAATGCACTCAGAAAATTAAGTCGGTAAAATTAACTACAATTCCAGTTTGTTTGCACGACAGTCGGATCGGATCTATGCACCGAAACGACTCGAAGCCTCATGCGCCCCGACCAAGGACTGTCAAACCAGCAACACCACACTCGGCCAAAAATTTCTGTAATGGCTACTGAAAATTTTGCTGTTATTACAGAAAATTTAAACTGTTTTGAGACCAGCGGTATTTTTTGCTAGTTTTAGCAACACATGTCTACTAATTTGTAGTTCAATAAAATTAGTAGCCGCTACTAAATTTTAACAAAATTCTTGTAGACAGCAATTCAAAATCAATTTGCTAAAATCAGTTAACAAATTTACTAAATATCAATAATTTTAGTACATTGAAATTAGTGTAAATATTTAGTAGACGCTACTAAATTTCAGTAAATTGTTGTAATTTAATTCAATTTCTATATTTATTACAATAACTTAGCCTAAAGGCCATTATCGCTTACAAATTAATCTGCTGAAATTAGCAAAAAAAAAGTGTACTAAAAAATAAAAAAACTGTAAAATCTAAAAAAAAAAAAAAAAAATCAAATTTAATAAAAAAAATTTTGTTTCCTTTGATTGATTTGAAGTAAAAATGGCAAACGGTACTCCAATTATCACCTTTTTATGCATTGGAGATACAATAAAATTTTATAAATTTTATTTCCAAACTAAGAATATATCAAAAGTACCCAGCAAAAAAAAAAGAGATGCCGAAGCAGTAGAAAAAGCACTACAATTTATGATCCAGATGTACTTCTTTTTTAAAACAAAAACACTTAAGATTTTAACATTGAGTTATCATAGGAGAGGAGTACTCTCACTTCAACATTATTTCAGCACTTTTTGAACGAGTGCATAGGAAGCTCTTTTTCACCAATTAAAAGTTTAAAAAAATTCTATTCTTTTTTTCAAATTTATTTTTATTGGGATAAACAATGATTGCATTAAATGAATTAAATGTGCTAAAATCCCAAAACTTATTTGGCAAATTGTGAAAAATAATCTGTTGCAGGCATGGCCCTATCCGGATTTCGTTCTTGCCTAAGGAAATCGTCAGGGGACGATGTTTTAGAATTTATAGAGATTAGGGTAAATCACAAACTCAATGAGAATTTCTTGTTCTCGTCTAGGAGCGTCATTTAAGATTTAAAATATCAAAGAAAAAACAAAAACAACAAAAAAAAAATTTTTTCTCATTGAGTTTGTGATTTAACCTAATAAATAGTGAATTACTTCTAAAAAAGCCGTAAAAATACACTAACGAATAATTGTGAAGCAGTGAAAGAAGTAGTTTGTAAAGCATTACTTCCAAGTTTTGTGCCGGCGAATTCTTGTAAATAAAATTTTCTTAAGTATTAATTTTTTGTTAAATTGTTATATTTTTTTTGCTAAGTTTAGCACTCGATTTTGAAAAATTAGTAAAATGTTTTGCTAAAATCAGCAGCGAAAATTAGTAAAAAAAAAAATCAGTAATTTGTAAAAAAAAATGATTACTAGAAAAAAACTGTACTAAAAAACAGTATAAAAATAGTAAAGTGCGATCGAAAACTGTTTACCAATTGTTTTACTAACTTTTTTATCTGAGTGTAAATAACAACTCTAGTCTCCAGACTTGTAATGGTTACAACATTCTATGCCAGGACCGTACCAGAAGTGGTGGTGGAGGCATCGCTTTCTTCCTAAACCATTTGGTGCAATACAGATTTATCTCGCATGATCGAAGCGTCACCGACCAATACCTAGAGCATCAGGGTACTGCTGTCAGATCAGGAACGAGATTGAACTGTATATTCCGTCAGTGAATAGTTGCCCACACGGTTATCGCCCAGACATGTTTCTTGCTAGAGGGTGATAACTGCATGATAATGGGAGATTTCAATGCCCACCAAGAGCTCTGGCACTCGAACCTCGGAGACGACCAGAGGGGATCAGCCCTGGCGGAACAAATCCACTATTTCACGTTCTGCATCCACAAATTACTGTTACCAGCGCAATACTGATAAATAACGCGACCTGGCAAGCAGTGACTTCACTCGCGTCAGATCACCTCCCCATAATCATAATACTCGACCGGCCTAATGATTTTGTACTCTCAGAACGCCGTACCTATATGAATCAGAAAAAGGCAGACTAGGTCAGCTTCAGAGAGTCCACAAACCCCAAATTCAGTGAACTATCCACCCCCTTCGATGTACGAATCGCTGAGATATTCCGTAAAATCGTGCTGGCAGGTTACAAGTTGTTAGACCGAACTTCCCAGCAGAGGCAGCAGGATCGGCCATCTAAACCTGGAGATCAGTAAGTTGGTCAACGAATATAAAAGGAATAAATGGGTAGATCACCTGAAAAACTGCAACCTAAACTCCGGAGCAGGCAAGTTATGGTCAACAGTCAAGTCCCTCTCGCATCCCACCAAGCAAGATGATACACTCACAATATTTTTTCCTTAAAATCAACTGAATATGTACATTAAAACAATTGAAAATAAGTTTAAAAAAGGACTACCCATGTGAAAATCGAAATATATATGAACACACATGATCATACATTGACTTGTATATGATCATGCATGGGCATACATTGTCATATGCAGCAGTCTTTTCTGCAGCATCATGTTTATCTAATATTTAACTTTTTCTGCTATTTTTACAGATTTATTTCTATGAGTGCATGTTTAGGGATTATGTTACAATATTGGGTTAAAATGCAGTGGTCATTTTTTTTAACTAAGAGCTTAACAGTCTGACTTAAAACTTAATTTAAAACATGATCAAGGGTGGTTTTACAAAGTCTGGTTCTCTTTTTCTAAAACTTCTTTTTACTTACTTTTGAAAAGCATTCCTTACTTTTCAAAATATTTCAATATATTTATTTTTTTGTAATTTTAAACTTTGTTTAAAAATTTTTTACAAATCAAAATATTTATTTTGATTAAGGCCAGTATAACTATGGCTTCCCGAGTAAAAAAAATTGATCTCGCGCAATATCTAATTATATCCAATTTGATATTGTTTAAGATCTGCTGTAATATCTAGCTGATCCAATTAGATCTCAAAATTGGGTGTATCCAATCATATCGTATTAGATCCCATTGTATATGTGGGGATAAACTAAGATCAAGTTATATCTCAAAATTGGGAGGTCCAGTGATATCTTTGGGGATAAACCTAGATCTATTTTGATCCGAAAATTGGCGGATCCAGCTATATATTTGCGGATATTTTTAGATCTAATTTGATCCGAAAAATGGCGGATCCAATTAGATCCAGCTATATATTTGGGGATAAACTTAGATCTAGTTTGATCTCAATTTTGGCAGATCAAATTAGATCCCGCAATATATTTGTGGATAAACGTATATCTAATTTGATCCGAAAAAGTGGCAGATCGAATAAGATGTAGCTATATATTTGGGGATAAACTTAGATATAAATTGATCTGAAAAATGGCAGATCAAATTAGATCCAGCAATATATTTGTGGATTAACTTAGATCTAAATTTATCCGAAAAATGGCAGATCGAATTAGATCCAGCAATATATATGTGGATAAACTTGGATATAAATTGAATAGAAAATTGGCAGATCAAATTAGATCCAGCAATATATTTTGGGATTTAGTAAGACCTAATTTGATCCGAAAAATGGCAGATCGAATTAGATCCAGCTATATATTTGTCGATAAACTTAGATCTATTTTGATCCGAAAAATGGAAGATCAAATTAGATCCAGCAATATATTTGGGGATTAAGTAAGATCTAAATTTATCCAAAAAATGACAGATCAAATTAGATCCAGTAATATATTTCGGCATTGCGTAAGATCTTAACTTTTCCGATAAATTGCAGATGGAATTAAATCCAGTGATATCCAAATGGATTTGGCAGGATCTTAATTTATATCATAAATTGCAGATTGAATTAGATCCAGCAATTTATTTCGGTATTAAAATGGCAGATCGGATTAGAAACAGCAATATATTTGAGTATTGACATCTAAAACTATCCAGAAAAATGACAGATAAAATTAGATCCCGCATTATATTTGGGTACAAAGTAAGATCTCCATTTATTTGGGATTAAATAAGATCCCAGACAGATATTGACAATAGTTCAAAAAATAATACACTGGAAGAGCACTGATTTTATAAAAATTACAATATTTTGTTAAAATAAGGTTTAAACTCAGAAGGTCTCGAGTTCGATACCTTTCACGGCTATGCATTTTTTTTTATAAAAATGCGCATTCTCCTTGCTGGTCTTATCGAAATTTTTTCAATAATTTTTTTTCTTTGTAATTTACTTGTAAAAATGGTATCATCTTTCTTTGATTTGAAAATAATTTAAACAGAAAGTGATATTAATTTATGATCTTGAGTCAAACTAAAATAACATTCATTTACTTAAAAATAACAGATCAACTAAAAACATTTCCCCCATTCAAAAGAATTTCTTTTTATAAATTTATAATTTTATTTTCTATAAATGTTTTTATAAAATGTTATTTTTTTTATTAAATTGAATTTTTTTTTTTAAATAATTTTATTTACATATTTTTAACGCTCTACACCATTTCCAATTGTGTCAATTGTTTTTAAGATTTATCAATTGTATTTCAGAAATAGTCAATTGAATTTCAGTTTTATCAATTGTATTTCAGAACTTATCAATTATTTTTCAGATTTATGAATTGTATTTCAAACTAGTCAATTGAATTTCAGTTTTATCGATTGTATTTCAGAAATTATTAATTGTATTTCCGAAATTCACAACTGTATTTCAGAAATTATCAAACTGTATTTCAGAAATTATCAATTGTATTTCAGAAATTATGAAATGTAATTTAGAAATTTTTCTCTATTAACTATGATAAACCATCAACAAGTTCTGAAATAGATTTGATTATTTCTGAAATACAATTAATAAATTTCTGAAATACATTCCATAATTTCTAAAATACATTTAAAATTTCTGAAATACAATTAATAGCTTCTGAAATACAGTTAATATTGTAGTTGCTGATGAGTTACCATATATGATGGCACCATATATGACAATATATTGTTTAAATGGCACCAATATGAAGCTTTATATGGTAATATATAACTTAGATTCATCCATATACCACTTGATCCGAAAAATGGCCCGATAAAATTGTATCAGTTCTTATTTGTATCAGTTGTTATCTAATTGCATCAGTTTAGATCTGACCTGATTAAATTATGTGTTTATCAGATGAAATTGTATCAGATTTTTGACCTGATACAATTTTATTGGTTTATATTACATGGTATCAGTTTAGGTCCAAATAGATATATTTGTATACAAAATTATATAGTTATATCCCAATTTTGACCTGATATCAGTTTAAAACTTTGATACAATTGTATAAGGTAAATGTCGGATACAATTATATTTTATTTATATAAAATTGAACCAATTACGATCAAACCGATAAAATTGTATCAGGTCAAAAATCTGATACAATTTCATCTGATTAACACATAATTTAACCAGGTCAGATCTAAACTGATACATTTAGATAAAAATTGATAAACAATTGATAAAAATATATCCGGCAATTCTTCGGATGAAACTATATATTTATACAGATATAACTTACTCACATATATGACTATATGTAACTATTTTTCCTCGGGTTGTTTAAATGATACGATATATCAAAGTATATGGTACTATATATGGTAGCATATATTATCATATCTGGAACTGAATTAAAGATTTGGTTTATGAGGTACCATATATGACCATATATTGTTTAAATGGCACCATATATGATAATATCTAGTTTAACTGTCACCATATATAATTATATATTGTTTAAATGATACCATATATAATTATATATTGCTAAAATGCTACCATATATATTAAGATATAGTTCTATATATAACTATATATGCAATAAGATCAACCATGTTATGTAATATATAATTATATATGCCATATCTAATATTATGAAGGCCGATATCTAATTAGATGAAATTATATATGGCATAATATAAGGAAAATTTTTCGGAAAAAACGTCATATATAATTATATATGGATATACATAACCACATGTCTAATTATATATTGTAATATATGCCACATATGATTATATATAATTTTTTTTACTCGGGTTGTCATAAATAAATGTATTTTTGATCACGTGAATAAGTGACAAAAATTTATTTTTAAACACAAACAATATTAGTTTACTGTTAAAACTAATTTTCTAGACAATATTCAAAACAAGTTTTCAATATCGTTCAAAACTAAACAATACACCTACAAAATATGCATAAAAACTAAACAATATCAAAAGTTTAGTAGTTTACGTGCCTGAAAATCTAATTGTTAATAATAGCGTTTAGTTTTGTTTGCAAATTTTAGGAATCTTTAAAATTTAACATTTAGTTCAGAGTAACTTAAAAACGAGTAAAAAAATTTAAGTCGGGCATGTGAACTATGTGATACCCTACACCTGTTTGCTTAAGTCAACTAATATTTGGATCCGAAATTTAAATGGGTTCAAACGGCAACAAAATTAGTCTAAAAATTAGAAAACCAGTAAAAAAATGTTTGATTTTGAATAATGTAAGAAGAATTTGATAGAAAATCAGAAAAATAGTGATTATTCACGAATCAGATAGTAAATACTTATTCCGGGTAAGAAAAAAGGAGCTCAATTTTGGCTCAGTTCCAAACGTTTCTTTCAGCGATTTCAATGCCGAAAAGTTTGAAAAATTTCGATAATGTTATTGCTCCTTAGCGATTTTTCATTCTTGGGTATAAACAATTTTAAAAAAATTAAAAATTACAATTCCTTTAATCTGCTCATATAACGTTTTTCTATATACTCAACAGTTTTGCCGGTAAAAATAAATGTTTGCTACCGCTACCATAAAAATCAATAACCTTTTGTTTATTACTTTTTTTTAATATTTTAGGCAAAAAATATTTTTTTCTTAATACATTTATTTTTACCGGCAAAACTGTTGAGTATATAGAAAAACGTTATATGAGCAGATTAAAGGAATTGTAATTTTTAATTTTTTTAAAATTGTTTGAGCAAAATCGGACTAGTGGTTCTCGAGTTATGTCAAAAAAAAGACCACCAAGGGTCAAATCGATATATCTCGATTCCTAGGGGTGACCCAGCGGAACGCCGGGACACGTATAACTTCTTTTTTGCCGATATAACTTTCCCCGGTAGTTTGAACCCTTCCCGATCACTGACCCCTACCATTTGTCTCACAGTGTAATTAGTAGCCAAAAAAATCACGAAAAATTTTAAAATTTAAAGCTTTTGCATTCAACTAAATTTAGCTTAAAAATAATAAAAAATTTGTAGATATAACAGTTTGTTTTTACCGTTTTTAGTCTACTAATATTTAGCAAAATTTTCTACAAACTTCACATTACAACTTGTCATTTTCAATTACCTAAAAGTTAATTTCAATATAACTGAAATTCTGTAAATTTAGAGTTTTATTTTTGTTGTTCTTATTTTACTAGTATTTGGCAAAAAAATGTGATAATTTAACTGTTTTTTCTGCAACATCATTTTAAACTAATTTTTAGTTGCCTTTTCTGCTATTTTTACAGATTTATTTCTATGAGTGCAGAAATATATATTTTTCCTGTACTTTACTTCGGTAACCCAAAAGCGTTCCCGTACTTAGGTCGAGTATTGTAAATTTGGCCGATGTTCGGCATCGGCCCAAAACAGTATCTTCTGTCGGACACTACCCAGGAAAATTTTTTAGAATCGGTAGTCAACCACAACTATTCCACAACTGGTCCCACTGCAACCGATTCCATGGAACTGGTGCCGGAATCAGTTCCTGGGATCCTATATGGAAGGTATGACTGACGTAGAATCAGTTCTAGAACTAGTTCCAGAACTGATTCTACGGCAACCGGTTCCACTTTGGAACTATAGAAGTGGTTGCTTTTGGGACAATTTCAAACAAAAACGAGTAAAAAGGTTAAAGTCGGGCATGCCGACTATACAATACCCTACACCAGTCTGGTGTGTTGTTTGGATCCGAAATTCGAATGGGTTAAAATGGGGCTTGTGTCAAAATTTTCTATAATGTGAGTCAGCGCACCAAATTTCATTAAAATATCTTAATATTTGCGACCTGCAGTTTGTAACCAAGCCAATTTTGGGGGGACCCTTATATGGGCACTAGTTCTAAACATGGACCGATGTTCACCAAAATCAATAGGCTTCGTCCTTGGGCCAACATAGGTCTATGTACCAAATTTCATCAAAATATCTTAATATTTGCGACCTGCAGCGTATAAACAATATAATTTTGGGGGGACCCTTATATGGGCACTAGTTCTAAACATGGACCGATGTTCACCAAAATCAATAGGCTTCGTCCTTGGGCCAACATAGGTCTATGTACCAAATTTCATCAAAATATCTTAATATTTGCGACCTGCAGCGTATAAACAATATAATTTTGGGGGGACCCTTATATGGGCACTAGTTCTAAACATGGACCGATGTTCACCAAAATCAATAGGCTTCGTCCTTGGGCCAACATAGGTCTATGTACCAAATTTCATCAAAATATCTTAATATTTGCGACCTGCAGCGTATAAACAATATAATTTTGGGGGGACCCTTATATGGGCACTAGTTCTAAACATGGACCGATGTTCGCCAAAATCAATAGGCTTCGTCCTTGGGCCAACATAGGTCTATGTACCAAATTTCATCAAAATATCTTAATAGTAATACCTGCAGCGTATAAACAGTATAATTTTGGTAGGACCCTTATATGGGCACTAGGTCTAAACATAGACCGATGTTCACCAAAATCAATAGGCTGCGTTATTGGGACAATATAGGTCTGTGTACCAAATTTCATCAAAATATCTTAATATTTACGACCTGCAGCGTATAAACAGTATAATTTTGGTAGGACCCTGATATGGGCACTAGGTCTAAACATGGACCGATGTTCACCAAAATCAATAGGCTGCGTTATTGGGCCAATGTAGGTCTGTGTACCAAATTTCATCAAAATATCTTAATATTTACGACCTGCAGCGTATAAACAGTATAATTTTGGTAGGACCCTTATATGGGCACTAGGTCTAAACATGGACCGATGTTCACCAAAATCAATGGGCTGCGTTATTGGGCTAACATAGGTCTGTGTACCAAATTTCGTCAAAATATCTTAATATTTACGACCTGCAGCGTATAAACAATATAATTTTGGTAGGACCCTTATATGGGCACTAGGTCTAAACATGGACCGATGTTCAAAAAAATCAAACTTGTTCGTCCTTGGGCCAACATAGGTCTGCGTACCAAATTTCATCAAAATATCTTAATAGGTGCGACCTGTAGAGTGCGCACAAGATTGCATGGACAGACAGACAGACGGACGGACGGACAGACGGACATCGTTAAATCGAAATAAAAAAAAAAAATTCTGAACCGATCGGTATACTATAAGGTGGGTCTACGACCAATATTTTTTGGTGTTACAAACATCAGCACAAACTTATAATACCCTGACCACATAGTGGTGTAGGGTATAATAATCGGTGTTAGAATCGACAGTAGAAGGGGTTGTAAATGAAAAGTAGCTATTGTACAACTGATTCTTTGGAACAGAAAATTTTCCTGGGAGTTACTACCAAAAATACTTGACCTATATCCACTTTTTATTTTTCACAGAGAGAATATTTTTGGACGAGTTTTAATGATAATTTTGTTAAACTAATGAAGTTCTCTTTAAAAAGTGAGGGAAAAATTTCTTAAATTTAATGAAAAATCTTCATAATTTCGATGAAACTATTTATAATTAAACTTTTTCATTGGGCTTATGAAATTTTTCATAAAACTTAATGAAAAACTGCATATATTTAACAACAAAGTTCGCCAACTAACCATCAGATGGCGCGCACAACTGTTCTAAAAAATTCAACATCTCGCGGAATTACAGTGTTGCCATATTTGAAGCCCTTCATCTTTCACCACCTTTCACTTCTTCTCTATCCCCTTTCCAAAGGAAGCAACACGTTAATTAATAGGAAGAATTTCCTGAGTGTTGATTCACTTTTCAAAAAAAAAAAAAAAAATTCCAGCGAAACCTCATTGAATTTATATAGATATTCATTAATATCATGCAGATAATTCGCTCAGTGTATTATTTGAATTTGGTATGCTTCCCGTTATATGACTCATATTCTATTGCGGTTTAGGGTATCTTATAGTTGGCATTAACGACTTAAATTTTTTAACTTATTTTTTAAGTATTGACGTCATATTTTAATTTTTGGCAGTCTCAATATTTCTTTTTTAAATTTTATGATAATTTACGAAAGTCTATAGAAACATAATTCATAAAATTTTGAAATATACAAAACTTATAAATACCATCTCAAGCAGGGATGATAAAGTTGTTACCAAAGTACTTTTTGTGCCACTATTAGAACCTGAAAAGTAATATGCTTCTCCTTTGGCTCATTTGGCACTAATCACAAACTTTAATGTATTTATTTATACGACAGCCCTTTTGTGAAGCAATTTATTTGTGTATTCTGTTTGGATATATTCCAGCAGCATCTGTAGAACTAGTTCATGAACTGTTACTAGGGTAACCGGTTCTACTGTGGAGCTATAAAAGCGGTTGCTTTTGGAACAATTTGAAAAAAAAAATCATCAGTGTTAAAATCAACAGTAGAAGGGGTTACAAAAGAAGTTATTCAGATTTTTTTGGAACAGAAAAAGAGTTGGCATCCCAGTGTGCAACTATAATCTTAACAGTACTAATGGTGTCTAGAAAATAATGATAAATCGTTTCTGATTTCATATTAAAGCTTTTAATAGCTATAACATGCTAGATATCAGAGTAGTACTCGTAAAAATATGAGTAGTGGATATCGAGTATCGATTATTTGTCGTTTTTTGGGTACTCGATATTTGTTTTATCTAAAACTACTACTCGATATTTTCAGAGTTGCATTTTGGACGCACAAAATATATAAAAATGTGACTCCGCTCAAATATTTACAACAAAAATGTGACTTCACTAAAATATTTATCACAAAACTACAACTCTGCTAAAAGAAAAAATCCATAGGCAAAATATTTAAAAGTATATGTTAAAAAACTATGACAAACGCAATGAATAGTTTGTAAAAAATTTTAAAAATATGTTTATAAATTTAAATGTTGAATCAACCTAAACATTTTCAGAGAATTTTATTAAAACATTTCATATTTAAAAACCGTTAAAAGTATCGAGTAGTATCGAGTATCCAAATTAAAAATATCGAGTAGTTTCGAGTATTGAAAATCAACCGAATTTAACAGCACTATATCAGAGGCAGCTTTTTCCATACACCAATAGAAAAAAGTCTGTAAAAATTTTAGTTAAACTACTAAATACTAGTTAATATTTTTGCTAAATATTAGTACCCAAGGTTGGTTACCGAAACGAATAACGGTAAGGGTAACGGTAACGGTATCAGATTTCGTTTGTTTAGGTAACGGTAAAGGTAACGGTATTTAAGACTGTTTCGGTAACGGTATACCGTTATCGAAACAGCAATACCGGTACGTACCGGTATTAAAAATAATGTTAAAAACATATAAAAACAAGTAAAAACATGGCATATTTTTAATTTTAAGTACTGAAAATACAGATTTTAAGCTATAAATTCAATACTGGTAGTTTTAATAAGTAAAATTATTATCTATAAATTTTTTGTAAAAAAACACTCAAGATTATAAAATAAAAAATAAAAAAATTGTAATTTTTATATAAAATAATAAATACCGGTAAAATACCGGTAACTACCCATAAAAATAACGGTATCGGTAACGATAACGGTATTTATAAATTTTTTTAGAGGTATCGATAACGGTAACGGTATTCAATTTGAAACGGTATTTTAGCGATAACGGTATTATAACGATAACGGTAACCAACCTTGTTAGTACCTAATATAAGAAATACAAAATAAAACTGTTAAATATACAGAATTTTAGTTGTATTTCAATTAAACTTTAGTTAATAAAAAAAAAACAATTTAACCTGTTAAAATTATTAAAAAATTTTGCTAAATAATTAATTGACTCAAAAATAAAAAAAATGTATGTCTTTTAGTTTGACTCTAGATCAGAAATTAATATCACTATCTGTTTAAATTATTTTTCAAATTAAAGAAGGATGATACAATTTTCACAAGAATAAAAAATTTGATAGAATTCGATAGGGCCAGCAAGACAGAATACGTATTTTCGGCTTTGGCTACAAAGCCATCATCAGTGTCGTTTGCCTTGACGGGTTAATAATTGATAATCGCCTACTTATGTGAAAGTTGAAAGCAAATCGAATATGTTAACAACTCAACTTAGACTAACATCAACGAAATCTAACAATGCTATTTTTATCCTTTGTTATTATAACTCTTTTTTGCATTGAACCTTAATTCTTAATTTTTTATTCTTTGTAATTTACTTGTGAAAATTGTATCATCTTTCTTTAATTTCAAAAATAATTTAAACAGAAAGTTATATTAATTTATGATCTAGAGTCAAACTAAAAGACATTCATTTACCAAATAAAAGATCAACAATACATACCCCTTATTCATAATAAAAAAAAATTTTAATTTTTCGATTTTTTGTAAATGCAAATAAAAATCTAGCCTTCTGAAATCAGCAGTTTACTATTTTTTTAGTAAATATTTCTATTGATTTTAACAGGATATACTGCTATTTGCATTCAACTAAATATAACTTCAAAAGAACAAAAATTTTATAGATATAACAGGTTTTTTTTTGTAATTTTTAGTCTACTAATATTTATTAAAGTTTTCGGCAGATTTTAACTGAAATATAACTAAATTTCTGTAAATTAAACATTTTTATTTTTGCTGTTCTTATTTTACTAGTATTTTGTAAAAAAATCTGCTAATTTCAGCAATTTTTTTTGCAAAGTAATTTTTAAATAATTTTTAATATCTTTTTCTGCAATTTTTATAGATTTATTTCTATGAGAATCGCAGGTGCATTCTCAAATACTTCTACAAATAAAACCATTATTTGTTATCGTTTTGCATTTCGTGTCAAAACAGTTGTCGATAACCTCCTCAAATGGGTTTGATGTTTGATTTCTAGATTAAAAAAATGTGAAAACTTAAAAAAGAATATATATCTGGTACTATTTACCACAAAAAAAAAACAACATATTAATAATGCTAAAATTCTTATCTATCATCCCTGTTCTAAAAATAATATATAGGTAAAAGATACAATATCTAAATAAAGAAAACATATTCCAAATGTGCTATAAAACGAAACGAGTGTACTACATTCGGTTGGCCAAAGAGATTGAGAATTATTGTAGAAACAAGAAATCTTATTTTATTATTAAATAGTAAACAAATCAAATCATTGTTAAGATATTTTTTTGTTTATTTAACAATTTTGTTTTTACCTTTCATTTAGTTTTATTCTTTTCGAGTACAAATCGTGCCGTTGTATATATGTTTAAACTAGGTGTCGAAATGGTCAATCATTTTCAACCATGGATGGTAACCGAAACGATGAGGTTATCGTTAAGGATAACGGTTTTTTAGTTATTTCGGTAACGGTATTTTATGGTTAACGGTTTTTTTATTTCGTTAACGGTATTTTAAGGTTAGCGATATTTCAGTTATTTCGGTAACGGTAGTCAGTTAGTTCGATGCATCCCGCAATTTTTTTTACAAAAAGCAGAACCAATTTACCAACTTAAAGTACCAAAAATACTCAATAACCACCTGCGATGACCAAAAGCAGAAAATTAAAAAAACGGTAACGGTATTTCATTTATTGCGGTAACGGTATTTTAAGGATAACGATATTTCAGTTATTTCGGTATCGTTATTTTAAGGATAATGGTATTTCGGTTATTTCCGTAACGGTATATTAGGGGTAACGGTAGTCGTTTGCATGGGTTTGGAATCGATAACGGTATTGCCTGCCAACCCTGTTTTCAACAAAGGAAATAATTTCAAAATTTAATATTATGTAACATAATTTTTTTACAATAGCATTTTCAACAAAAATATTTATTTTATAAGGCGCTAAGCTTTTCAGATCTTTTTTCAAATTATTTTTTAATTTATTAATACGTTTTCATTAATCAAAAACCTTTATGAATCTATACACAAAGTTTTGAGCAAAAAAAAAAAAATAACCATAAAAATTTATTGAAAATATTCGCTTTTTTTAACATAAATATTTTTTTTTAATTTGGCTCACAGGTAAAATTTGCTAAAAACCGAACATTTTTAGAACCGAGGTTTTGGTTTTTCAAAATTATAAAAACCGCGGTTTCGGTTGTTTTTGGGTTATCTTGTGATATTAATAAAATTGTTTGAAAATAATTAAATATGTATAGAAATGAGGTAGTTTAACATGTTCAAGATATTTATTAAAATTCGATTGAATTTCTCACTCGAATAAAGGGCAATAACGCCATTTCGAGACTTTTCCGGGTGAAGAAAAAAACACGAAAAGTCGCTATAAATTAAAATGTTTTATTCTTTTTCTGGCAATTAAAGCTTTATTTTATAGAGTTTAAATTTTATCAATTTTTTTAAAACAATATAAAGTTAAAATTTTATCAATTACGCGGACTTCGAAATAATACCTTTTGAAAAATACGCGGTGAAAATCTGAACTGAATATATGAAACTGAATACCTCTTAAATCACTTGGCTTTTGGTGCAATTTTTCGGCTAAACTGCACTTTAGCGGGCACAAGAAAAATAAAAAAAAATTCATGGCCACCTCCGAAATAGGGATACCGATCCCGAAATCCCGATCCCGAAAATCCCGGGATTTTCGGGATTTAGAAATCCCGAAATCCCGGGATTGGTCTTGAAAAAATCCCGGGATTTCCGATTTCATTATTTGCCATATTTTATCTCTTTTTGTATTTTTTTATTGTTATATATTCGACCTAAATCACATAAATGTAATATCTTATTAAATGTTATTAAAGAAATAATTTTTCCCATTCATAAATGAATGCTTCCTTTGCCAAATCGATTAACTCCATTTTCTGAACTTTATAAAATTTTAATTTCAAACCCCTTTATTGACTAACTGTGAAATATTCAAAACAAATTTCTCTGATAAGAAATATTAACACTACTAAATTACAAAATCTAGAATTTAACGGGAATTTTAAAAAACAGTATATGTGACGCGCAAAATAGAAAGGGACCTAAGGATAGAAAGGGACCTAAGGTCAGGAGAGCATTGGATCGGTCTCATTCGATGCTCAGATATTGTCCACAAAAAAAAAAATTATTTTTTTACCCTTAGGTCCCATTCTCTATGCGCTGTCACATATAATATTTTTTAATTTTTCTCACTAATACTAATTTATTTTTCTATATGGAGTTAATCGATTTGGCAATTGAATCATTCAAATAATTGATTACGGATTAAATAAATCTGAATTTAATAATTTAAAAACTTTTATTCAGCTGTGAAACTTTTGAAAATCATAATTCAGGTTTATTTAATCTCTTAAAGGACATGTTTTTATTTATTTTATTGATGATTTGCTAAAATCATAACTTCATGCAAAATAATTTTGCCGACTAAAAACAGCAAATTCTTGTTAAATTAGAAAAATCTAACAATCTGCCTTTCTGAAATCAGCAGAGGTATGTGCTTAATATTTTATGTTAGTTGATTTAAAATAAAACTAATAGTCACTAAATATTTCTGATGATTTCAGCAGAGTAGTTTGTATTTGCATTCAATTAATTTTAGCCAAATATAACTAAAAATTTGCAGTGTTTTAGTAAAAACTTTTAGTTAAAAAGTTTCTTCAGAGGTAAATTGTGATTTGAAATTTGCTTAAATTTAACTCATAAGTATAGTTTTAATCGCGGAACTTTTTTGCTTATTTTTAGTAGGTTTTTCTGCTATTTTTACATACTTATTTCTATGAGTGTAGTTTCTGTTTAAAGCCAGATTCACAATGCTGTAGTACTCCACTCTGAGTGGATTTTGTTCCTTTCTTTTTTGCACTTACATAGTTTTTATTTCTATTTTACACACTGCACTCTGCAGCGTTGAGTACTACAGCATTGTGAATCCGGCTTAATTTGTTTATTTCTTCATACTGCAAGAAATAATAAGTACATTTTAAATGAATTATTTTAATTTGTAGTATTTATTTCAGCTATTTATTTTTAAAATTAAAAATATGATGAAACAAAAAAATCCCGAAATCCCGAAAAATCCCGGGATCCCGATAAATCCCGGGATCCCGATAAATCCCGGGATCCCGAAAAATCCCGGGATCCCGGGATTTCAATTTTTAAAATCCCGAATCCCGGGATTTGTAAAAACCAGTCCCGTTCGGCATCCCTACTCCGAAATAAAAAAAAACCGAAATTAATAATTAGTGGCCCGGTGTGCATACTAACATGCAAGTGTGGGTACTCAAATGAAAGAAAATTTCCTTACGATTTCCAAAATGGGGTATTCTTTTCAGATTCATAAAACGTGCACCAAGCTAGATCCTTTTTAGTATATTTTGTCATTACTGGTAGTACAAAACAGAATGATATGCCATTACCGTTTCTACACTGGGATAAATATAACTAAAATTTTGTAGATATAACAGTTTTTTTTTGCTGTTTTTTTAGTCTACTAATATTCAGCAGGGTAAATTGTCATTTTCAATTAGAATAGAGAATCTACTGAAAACGATATGTAAAAAAAGGGGTATGTAGTTTAAAAAGGCGATAAAGGTATTTTACCTTAAAATAACTAAAAGTGTAGTTACTTTTAACTGTTGAAAAAATAACTACTAAATTGAGTAAAAACCTAAAAATGTTAAAATAACAGACAAATTTTGACCATTAATATTTCAAAACTACTATTTTTTACTGTTACTTTTTATAAGCGGCCTGATTACGTTTGTCAAATTTGTAGTCGAAATTTTTTGGTTTTCTTTAAATTGAAAATTATAAAGACATTAACATTTTTTTATCGACTCTTTAACAAATGTAACTTACACTCGAATTCGACAACAAATGCGTTTTAATAACTGTAATAGTTGTTTTGTATTTTTCCATACAAAAATAACTGTAATAACGGTTAAAAATAACAACTACTGAATAATATACAAGAAACTATCATGTACTAACTGTTAAACTTTTTTGTGTGTATTACTAAAATTTTGTGTAAATAACTAAGATATGAAAATTTTGTATATTTAACAATTTTATTTTTGCTCTTATTATTTTACTAACATTTATAAAAAAAACTGCTTATTTTAGCAGTTTTTTCCTTTAGTTGCTAACAAATATAGGCTCTAATCCATAAACTTTTCTTAAGTTTGCGTTAAGGAATATAATTCCTAAAGTATTCATTTTCCTTATTAAACGTTTATTAAAAAATGTCATGCATAATCGTAAAATAACTGTTCATTTTTCGTTTTATTCTGGCAACACCCTTATTTAATTTCTCTCCACTTTCAAATAAATTGTTAGTAATTCATAAACTTAGTAAACAATTGACTCATTAATCATAGGTGAATAATGTTGTTTGGAATTTTTTATCAATAAAAATAATTTATAGTAAATTAAAACATGAATGAATGCAAGAATGTATAACTAAGAAGTTATAACGGAAAAATAATATTTTAAAGACAGTTTAATAGTACGATTATTGAATGTATTCGAATGACGAATACGTTTTGATTAAATCAACATCACTATTTTGATTAATTTATTTTGTATTTTATTTGAACACCACTTTGAGAAAATTTAATGAAAAAAGGCTTAAATGGTGCAATTGTTCAAGATTTTTTTAATTTGTTGGATGTCAAATGTTGGGTTTTACATATTTTTCGGTGCATGACCTTTGAAAGTCTTTAAATTTAATAAATAAACTCAATATTTGTGGTTTAAACTGAGACTTTTATTTTCCAAAGTTTATGAAATGCTTATCCTACTTTAACAGATTGTTAAATTTGTCGTAATTAAACGAATTATGCATACTGTTTTTACCAAATTAGCTGAAAAACGTGTAATTAAATTGTTTAGAAAGTTTATGCATAACACTGATAGTGTATAAGGACTTATTTTATCCTTATTTAAGGAGTCCAATCGAGGAATTTATAAAAGGAACTCTAGAAACAATTGAGTGACTAGTTCAATTAAACTAGTTCGTTCAAGAACGACACAAGTCTAAAAGACTTAAGTAGAAAATTTAAAATTTTAAGGGCCAGATTTACAGTCAAAACTAAGATCGATTGTGTTCTTAAATATTTCTTAAATAAGAAATTGTGTTTAAACATTTTTTTATTTAAGAAAAATCTATCTTAGTTCAGACTATAAAACTGGCCCTAAGTGAACTTCAAAAGCCTAATCCTAGATCTTTTAAGCGAAATTTAGAAACTCAAACGAAAGTCATTTACTAAAACAAATTTGAGCTGACTTCCGAATCTTAATCATGAATTTTTATATTCTTCAAAATTCTAATGTGACGCTTTTAAAACAAAAATGGTTTAAAAAAATTGTGGCGTCCCGGTTTTGTAGAAAACCCCAATTATGTCATTAAAAAAAAAAAATCGAATGTCTGTCATCAAATTGACCATTCATTAAATCAGAAAAATCGGAAACTGAAGATAACCTTGGAATATTCAAGATAACTTTTGATATTCATCCATTGCGTTTTTTACTTTTCGAACCACCCTAATGGATATACAAGGATTTTTGCAGATCAGTCAATATTTTCTTAATAAATCTCTTTATAAATTTTCTTTAAAGAATTTTTTTTTTATTTGGTATTAGCTGTGTTTTTGCGTTAACTATATTCGTTAACTCATAAAAAAACCTCAAAGTACATAAAAATGCATTTCAGGCAAAAACTGTCACATTACTTTTCTTATGCACGGTAACTTTCAACATGGATAATTATCAACGTTGAAAACTCAACGTTTATACATTTTCACTTCTAAAGTGATTTCTTCCCGGTACTACCAACAAAATCCTTCTGACATACGTTCGATTATACCTCAAATAATATAAATATTAACTGTTTACAAAATACGTTTACTTTAATCGGTTTAACTTATATGTGCCTTAAATACTTAACGTTGATAGGTAAGAGCTAAATTACAGCTAATGATTAAAATTCTTAAGTACAAAAAAAAATCCAGCTATTTTTTTACTCTTGGAATTAAGAAACGTCATTATCATACAAATTTTGGAAAACACTCGAAAGTGTTTTTCAGAAATACATGGACAGACGGGCGGACATCGTTAAATCGAAACAAAAGTGATTCTGAGTCGATCGGTATACTGAAAGGTGGGTCAAGGTCAAATTTTTTTTGATGTTACAAACATCAGCATAAACTTATTATACCCAGTCCACGTGGTGGTGTAGGGTAGAATTATATATTTTTTTTTAATTGTGAAACCCAGATGCTTATAATGGCGCCCAACGTTGGAAACTAATTGCGGTGTTTTTTAAAGAAAATAATATTTTTAAGCAATTTTGTGCTTTAGTGTAGGTCAGGATGTCACGAAATTTTTGAATTTCGTGACTTAATAGCACTCAAATGATGCGTATTATTAAGCTGATATGGAAAAAATACGAAACAAAATTTTCGAAGTTACTTAAAGTTCACTACCCGCGTTTGAAGTTGGCCTTCGTAGTATATTTTTTTTATAATTTTTTCTCGATTTTTGGACAAAATTGGTATCAAAAATTTGGTAGTGCTGGGCATATTATGGAAAAGGTATTTTAAAAAATTCCATAGAGGAATTTTGGTCCACAACAGCATCATTTAGTTTCAAAAAACTCATTTTTATATGTTTAGTTATAGAAGAAATGTTTTAAATACATGAATTTTTTCATGGAATGAATTGGATATGTGTGAAATGAAGTGACTATTAGACAAATTTGCTGTGGTTCACTAAAATTACTAGATGAAGTTTTTAAAAATATTTTTCCCATATCCCAGGAAAATTTTTTACAATCGTTTGCCAACCACACCAATTCTGCAGCTGGTTTCACTATAATCGATTTCATGGAGCTGGTTCCAGAGCCAGTTCCACGGATCTTACATGGAAGGTATGACTGATGGAGAATCAGTTCTAGAACTGGATTCAGAACTGATTCTAGGGGTTCCACTCTGGAGCAACATAAGCGGTTCATTTTGGTACAATTACAAACAAAAAGCATCGGTGTTAGAAGTAGATTCTTTGGAACAGAAAATGTTGCCAGGATGCTGGGATGCCAAAAATTCGAGAAAAATTAAAAAAAAATACACTACGAAGGACAACTTTAAAAGCGAGAACTTTTCCCATAATCAGCTTATTAACACTCATCATTTGAGTGCTATTACGTAAGATTTTCCAATTTCGGTACACCCTAGTGTAAGTACTTTGTTAAGAAAATTTGAAATAGGAAAAGTAAAATGTAATTGAGAAAGTTTAAACATGTTAGAAAAGTTGTTTCTATTTCGAAGACTCTTTCACAAAATGTTTGCCAACCCCTTGAGATTTGTTTTTTTTTTCAACTTACATCTTCTGATTGCACTGCGGTTGTACGACCACTTTCGGCCGCACTATCATCCGTATAGTACTGTTTCTTTGGTAAAGATGTCGCTTGAGCTAGAGGCGTCGTTCCCGGCTCAGGACGTTTAATCCATACATCATCCAGATGTGGATATTCACGGTCTCGTTTATTTGTCGTCGTCGTCTTCTTTATTGTAGATTTTGGAGTGTTATTAACACTATTATCACAGTTATTATTATGTATAGGTTTAGATAAAGTATCCAAACTTAATTTATTCAAAGATGAATTACTATCGGTGGGTGTACGTATCTCTATGAGAGAAGTATCAAAAAACTGCTTCGATAGATGAGGTTGAACTGGAGAATACTTATTACTGCCGTAACGTTGGGAAAAGAGACCTTGTACCGAAGAATAACCACCAAAACTGCTGGGAAAACTAATGGTGTGGGCATTGCAAGAAGAATCCAAATGTTTTAGTTTTTTGGCCTCTGCACGTAATTGTTGCAGTTCAGGAGTTTCTTGGGTTTTAGTTACAGTGAATTTACCTTTGACTACAAAAGTTTCAGGACTGGGGGAAAGTGGTTCGGGTTTAGCATCTTTTACGGGTGTAGCAGAAGGTGATGGTGATGTAGTTATTACTTTTGTGGGAGTAGATTTAGCGGATTCTAATAAATTTATTAAAGCCGGTGGTAGTATAGTTGGTGGTATGGGGGGAGGCGGTGGTGGAGCGGAATGTTCTGGCGCTACCGTTACCATTTTAATATCTTCTACATTATTTGTATTGATACTATCAATTTTAGTCATAAATTGTTGTCTTAATCTTTCTAAATCTTTAAATTTTGCCGCTGATGCTTTATCTTTAGCTGGTGGTGGTGGCGGTGGTGTGGGTCTTAATTTTGATTCCAACTTAGGTGCCTGCTGTTGATCGCCCTGTTGTGGTTGTGGTGATTTATCGCCCTCATCTTCATCTTCTTCTTCCTTGCATTGCGATAAACGCCGTCTTTCCATAAATGGCATCAAATATGGACGCATATGAAATATATCGGCGGTATAATATTTGGGTGACATATTTATGGCAGAATGTATTACAACTCCCTCTTCGCCATCCTCATCGGAATCTGTACTACTGCTTTCATATTCAAATGAACTAGACTTTGGGAATGTTCTTAAAGTGCCGGTACCCAAACCCGAAGAGCAAGTTAAATCATCACTTTTGGTACCATGTAATTTATTACGAACTTGTTGATCTTCATCATTGTCACCATTTAAAGAAGTTTCCGAATCGGTTTCATAACCATCATTGCCACCATGTTCTAAATCAGCCATGGACTTTTCAAAGGCATTTTCAAACACATCATCCCCTATAGAGGGTACAAATGGCAAAGTGCCATTATTTATGTGTAGAGATTTTTGCATAGTTGCAGTACTGCTACTATTGCCACCTACTTCCGAGGAAGTATCCGAGAAGGAAGATTTACTGGCCGATTTTTCGGTACTATCCTGTTTTTCCTCCTGCGTCATACTGGCTATGGATGCCGAATTTGATATCGTACATTTCTGTTGATGATTTAGATTTTCTTCAATATATTCACAATTTGTGGCCATTTGTTTAATTTTGTAATGAAATGGGTTTTAAAAAAATGTGTACAGAATTTTTAGACGTTTTTTACGAAAACAAAAACACGTTTATTGAATACACTTAAATTTTAATTACACTTAAACAAACAAAAAAAAACTGTTTTTACACTAAAAAAAATGTACTATCTTCTTTTGAACGACATTTGTTTTGTTTGATTTGTTATTAACTTTTGAAAAAATTTATTATTATTGTTTTTTTTAATTTTATTATAGCACAAAGTCTAAACAATGTTAAGGGATGTTGTTTTTTTTTTTTTTTGATTATTTTTTCATTAAATTGCACTTGTTTGTGTGCAGTTGTGATTTTTTCTAATTTATTTTTTTACAATTTGTTTAATTAGACTTTAGATTAAAGTGTTGTATGATTTAATTTTCAAGTTATCTGCAAAGTGGAAAGAAAACAATAAACATAAAATTAGTTTGTTGGATTTTAAAATTATATTATTGGATTGGAATCTCTGTTTTGTGGAGACAACACAACATAATGTTGATTTAAACCAATGTTGGCACAAGTTGATGTGATTGAAATCGAAAATATACTAAAACACAATAATAACGTCAAGCGATAATGTTAACCATTTTTTTTTTTCATTATTTTACACTTCTACACTGAAAATAATATGTTTGCAATAAAATTTTTTTTTTCTTAACAATGAAATTTTTGTTACCTTTTTGGCAAGTCTGTGCTTTTGAAATCTCGGAGTGAATCAATCAAAAATATAATGTTTAAAACACTACGAAATTAGCCCCCAAGCAGAATAATAAAATAAAAGACAAAGAAAATTAAATTATGCCCAAAGGAAAATAATGAATTAACTCCCAAAAAAATTAAATAACTCCTAAACAAAATATAAAATTAAGGGCAAAAATTGGCCTTTATTTCATAATGAAAGAACTTTCAAAAAGAATATTGTTACGAAATTTGATTGGTCTAGTTCTGGTGTTTTGGAATATAAAATATCCCCAGAAACGGGATTTACTAAACCTGTCAATATGGCAAAACTAAATTTAAGTATACCACAGTAGGCTATACTGTGCTATAAAGTGTTATACTGTGAATTGGTTTGTGTCTCGGCTAAGAGTAAAGCAGTTTGTGTCTTGGCTCAGAATAACGTTTGTGTGGATTGGCTAAGTATAAAGTGGTTCCCGTCTCGGCTAAAACCCAAGTGGTTTGTTGTCTCCGCTATGAATAATCTGGATGCTTCTAGAACCTTCTAGTTTATTCTACAACCATGGCTAACAATCTGGGTGCCTCTATAACTTTCTAGTTTGTTCTACAAACAATCTGGGTGTCTTTGGAACATTCGAGCTCATTCTACAGTCGCAGACATAACACTTTAAAAGGTCTGCAGCTTAGGTTTAGTCAGTTACGCACTAGCGTTTGTACAGTTCAGTTCTGCTCTAGTATATCATTGTGAAATTGTTTGTAAAGTAATAAAGTGTTAAAGAAATAAATAATAAATAGTAAACAACAAGTGTGTGTGTGTGTTTTAGTTATTTTTAATTGCACCAGCCAGGTTTATTTAAAGGAAATAAACGTACGTTTTGGAAGGTAAAATGTAACAATTGGTGTCTGAATTTACATTGGTTATTTTGATTGCAATAGAAAAGAATCCGGTTTATCTAAAGGAGATAAAAAAAATTAAATGAAGCCCAAAAAAATTACTTCAGGTATTCATTTTATTTTATATGAATTCATATATCAAAATTAACATTAATTAAACACTTATTTGGGTCGTCAACAGTCTGACGGCATACTTGGCATTGAAACTTGTCCATGGAATTAAAATCTGCATCTGCTTGCAAATTTAAATCGATTTTTTATACCAAATTTTCGCCTGAAGGCTTTTTATTTTTTTCATGTTTATAAAAGCGGCGCAGCCGAAAATTTGGTATAAAAAATCGAATTCAGAAATATAAAAAATATTTAACAAGCCTGCAGCACTGTTTTCTTTAGAGTTTAATAACAACTGGGTCGACTGTCGACCGACGACAGCAAAAGTCGTCGCGATTAATTTAATTCAGCGACAATGGACTGTCGACATTTTTTGACGTTTAGATTTGTTTCGGCACAATTCTTAATCAATTCAATTGGTTTTGCATTAATCCTAACAAACAATTCGTTCACTGAAAATATTATTACAGTAACTGACTGTGATTTATTTAAAAAGTTATTCGTACATTTATTTTTTAAATGAATATTCAGTTAAATTGAAAAAAATATATTGTTCAAATGTTTTTTCTCTTATTTAAAAAATAAATTACATAGAAACACGGATTTTCTGTTACAATTAGTATTTTAATTTAAAATGTTTTGCTAAAAAAAGAAACCCTTTTAGATTTCTAGGCCAGTTATAAAAACGAAATAAACTAAATATCATTTTTTCCTACGGATTTTGAAGTTAATTTTTTGAAAGTTAAAAAAACGAAATAAATGAAAAATCATTATTTTTTTAAGGACTTTGTAGTTAATTTATTAACATTTAAAAATAAATGAAAAGTTCTTTTGATTTAAATGAAAAGTCAGTAGACCGGTTTTCAAGTGATTTTTCATATATTTTAAATTACATTTTCAGTTAATTTAAACTACAACCTATTTTGAATGTTCCGTTTACGCACAGTTTTCGGTCCATCATTAACGGAATCCAACTCCGTTTACGTACCGTTTTCTGGATCCATATACGGACCAGGAAACGGAACTTAAGGAACATCGAAACTGATTCGAATCCGTTGAAAGTCCATCAATGACGGACCGTTTACGGACCGCAATGTCGTGTTAAAAACTGACAAGTCCGTTTAAAGATCGTCAATGACGGACCGTTATGTCGTGTGAAAAACGGATCCGTATCCGTACCGTTTTGTTTTAAGAAAACGGCATTATATATCTACACATCGTGAAAACACCTTTCGAATTACTTAAATATTTACCATCTAATAAATGACACATGAAGTCATTTGTACACGCTTTATAATTAACGGGAGGGTCGCGCGATGTTAGCGCCGGCTTCTATTAAATAATTTTTTATTAAGTATTTATATTTTCTACCAAAAAATAATAAGCAACACCGTTTGTTACGGAATCAAAACTGATGAAAACCGGTGATGTCAATATTCAACGGCATGGAAACGGATACAGCAAAACGGAGTCAAAACGTATAGTTCTCCAAAAAAAAAAACGGTTATGCGGTCCGTTAATGCTCCGTTTACGTACCAGCTTTGACGGATAAGTGTATTACGGTCAGTAAACGCGCCGTAAAAACGAATTCATGATTCCGTACGTGTCGGAGAGTCGGTAAAAATGTTTCTTGGGATGCTTTTTTGCTCTAAATTATGTATTTTTATTTTCAATTATATTTCTGGTGTCAAAAAAATAAATTTTTTGTAAACAAAGTACGAATTTTTGCTACTCTATTACGAATTTCTACAACTCTGTTCTAATGGCAACCATTAATAAGTTCAAAATATGGCAACAATTTGACAAATATTTTGAGTGTGTGTTAGTGTGCCGTCATTAGAATAGAACAGATTCTATTACGACGACAAATCGACGGACGACATGGCAACATTTTGCTTCCCATACAAAATATATGAAAAAGTAATTCTCGTTGTCGTTGTCGACCCAGTTGTGATTAATCCCTTAATTTGAAATTATGCAACTTTCGATATCTAAAATTTTCCTGGTTGGGATGTCAGGAATGTTCTCTTTTATGATATTAATTTCTTTTCGGGTACGAAACACAATATTCTAAATCTCTTTCATCTTGGCATATTTTTAAAAAATTCATCTATCTGCACCTTCATGTTTACTTAAGCCAAAATTCGGCGCGAGTTTTTGGGGGTTATGAAGATTATTGTCGCCAGGTATTGTAATGAAATGAAATAGCAAAAAAAATAAATAAAAGTCTACCCCCAAAAAGTAAAAAAATTAAGAAAACCCCGAATTAAAGGGTTTGGGTATTCTTTCATTGTTTGTTAAGGAAATAACCCCCAAAAGAAATGAAACAATCTCCAAACTCACTTTTTGCATTTTTTTTTTTTGGGTTTTTGTTTTGTTTTACGGTTTGCTTATAATTCAAATTTGTCGTTAACCAAAATTTCCGTTATCACAACCCCAATTGCACCACAAAAGATTAATGAAATTTTCGTATTTTTTCGAACTTTTCGGCCTTCAAAACACTTAAAAAAACTGGAAAGAATTGAGTCAAAGTTGGAGTCGGTGTTTTGTTTTTTACCCGGTCTGAGCAAAAAATCTTTAAACCGGCATTGTTATTAATTTTTTTCAATAATTTTATTAACAATAACTTTTCTTAAAGTAGGAAAAAGGCGGCGTGAATGTGTTTTTTGCCATTAGTGATTTCAGACCATGTGTGCAACCACATTTTAAACTTACAATACTGCGCTGCCTATTGTAGTGCATCTTAAATATGGATAATGTTTTTGTATTGTATTACATTATACTGTGTGGTTGCTTATATCCAATATATTTTTTTTTTTATTCTATTGATCTTAGAAAAGTATTTTTATATTCAGTCAGAGTTGGGCGTAATTAATTTTTTTGTAATGATCATTACTTGTTTCCATTACTATTACATATACCTAATTGTAATGAAAATATTTTTTCATTCTCCTTACATTTAAGTAATTGTAATGAAATTAATTTTAATTTTTATACAAAGGTAAATATTTTTTTTGTTTTCGTGTCCTTTAATTTGAAATAAAACTATGAAAATAGAACAAAAAGCTACTAAAAATTAGTTAAAAATGATGTTGCAGAAAAAACTGCTGGAATTAGCAGTTTTTTTTTTTTTTTTTGCTAAATACTATTAAGATAAGAATAGCAAAAATAAAACTGCTAAATGTATAGAATTTTAGTTATATCTGAGTTAAATTTTTTAATTGAAAATGTTAAATTATACTGTAAAATCTACAGAAAATATTAGTAGACTAAAAACAGTAAAAGAAAGGCAATATATACAAAATCTTTGTTATTTTTAAACTAAATTTAGTTGAATGCAGTAAAAATTTTAGTTAAAACTACTAAAAATTAGTACAAAATTACCTTGCTGCTAAAATTAGCACATTATTTTTGCTAAATATTAGTAAAATAAGAATAGCAAAAATAAAACTGTTAAAAATAGAAGATTTTAGTTATAATTTGAGTTAAATTTTAGTTAATATTTAATATTGGCTATTTTCAAAATGCCTATATCGCACGCTCAATTATCAGAGTAACTATATCCTCTTCTTGCATTTAATAAGTTAAGAGTTTATTATAAACTATTTCTACTATATATTACATGAATGCACTTTTATATATTATTCCATGCATTATTTCAGTTCAATTGACGATTAATTGTCTCTAATTATTTTATTCCACCAAACAAATAAACTGCGGGTATAAATAATATAAATCCAATGGAAAACGTGTCCGTCTATCTGTCTATATTTTCATATTTGTGTAGTATTTATTTTCTCAATTGAAGTGTATGTGATATTGAAGATATCAATTGTCATAATTGTTTATTTAAATTAAAATAAATACTTTTCAAGAAATGTTTAGAATATTTTTTTTAAATATATAATAAAGCTAGTAAATGATTTTTTAGTTGAAAAATATTGAATTTTAATATACAAAATTATTTTTGAATTACAATTAATGACATTTAAAATTGAAGTGTTGTTCTAACAGGGTGTATTCTTACGATATAAATTAAAATCGAGGATGGATACCGTAACCGCCAATGAATCATATTTTCAATAGTTTCTTGGTTTAAATAATCTACTGCTAAAACAGGCTTTAGACACTCGAATTGTCGTGATGTAGTATTATAACACTGTGGAACAAATTCAGGTTAGCAAAAGTTAGGTCGATTCTGAGAGTGAGGGGTGAAAATAGAGGCTAAATTAGAAGACCCGTATCGCGGCGTTTGCTTATGTTAGTTAGAATTTTTTCATATTGTTTATATGGTTTTTTGGCTATAACTCGTCGACTAATTGATATTTTTTAAATCTGTAAATTATAGCAAATTATAGCTAGAGACCTGAACAACAATTAAAAAAAAAAAAAAAAAATCAATCAAATCAATTTTTTTAAAAATTTTAATTGTTGTTCAGGTCTCTAGCAATAATTTGGCTTTACAGATTTAAAAAATATCAATTAGTCGACGAGTTATAGCCAAAAAACCATAGAAACAATATGAACTAACATAAGCAAACGCCGCGATACGGGTCTTCTAATTTAGCCTCTATTTTCACCCCTCACTCTCAGAATCGACATAACTTTTGCTAACCTGAATTTGTTCCACAGTGTAATTCGACGATTTGTTTATTTTTTGTTTTTTATTTCGCCTATGACTTCCGGCTAACAAATGGTTATATACCATTCTGCATTAACAGCAGTCAGATTCTCACACTCAAAATATTTGTCAAATTGTTGCCATATTTTTAACTAATTACGGGGGGGTTTCCATTAGAACAGAGTTGTAGAAAATCGTATTAGAGCTGCAAAAATTCGTACTTTGTTTACAAAAAATTTATTCTTCTGACAGAAGTAATATAATTGAAAATAAAAAAAATACATAATTTAGGGCAAAAAAGCAAAATTAAACACAATAAAATGTAAAACAACAAGAATTAATGCAAAACCAATTGAATTTGTGAAGAATTGTGGCGAAACAAATACAATCATATTCTTGTTTTGCTTTCCTTTTTTTTCCAAATGTCAAAAAATGTCGACGGTCGATTGTCGCTGTATTTAAATTAATCGTGACGACTTTTGCTGTCGTCGGTCGACAATCGACCGTGTTGTGATTAATCTCTCAGCTGTTCAATGTTTTTTGTTTGCTTGTTTTTAAGCGAAATCTTAACAGAGATCTGCGCCAACCAGCTTAATCGGATGCGGTGGCTGAAGGAAAAAATTGCAGCTGCGGCTTAAACCTCGACTAGCCAACTTTTATTCGACACGTACCAATAATTGGCTTAACGGTAAAAAATAGAATTTAAAACAAAAATTATAAAAAATTACTATTTTTAGATTTTTTCGTTAAAAAAAAAAATTCGACGGCGGCGATTATCAAAATTAGACGGCGGCTTGGCTCAGCCGGTTTAAGTTATTCGGCGTAGATATCTGAATCTTAGCTGTCACTTAACTTGGTACAAAAATTCTGTTTTTAACAGGTTAATCCGGCACGGAACGTTACGTTACAGACAAACTAACGACTCAAACGCTCTTTCATAAAACAAAAACAAATCAGCTGATATGTCAAGGAACGTTACATACAAACTAATTCTACCACAAGTTTGAAGGCGCCACGTTGTTTAGTATTTTTTAGGAGCCATCTTAGTGAATTTTATAAACATGGAAAAAATTGGTCAGTGTTATGTAATTCAATATAAGCTGTATTTTGTCTCATGCCTATCAACGTTAAGTATTTACAGGAAATATATGTTAAACCGGTTGTAGTATAAAAAAAATTTAAACAGGTTATGTTTATAATTGTTCCGTTATAATCCAACGCACGTCAGCTAAAGTTTTTAGGAAGTAACGCGAATAAGTTACGTTTGATATGAAAATGTATAAACGTTGAGTTTTCAACGTTGATAACACTATGCGACAGTCAAAATCGGGATGGGATGAAACCAACGGGTAATGTTATATCGGTCAAAAACAAGTTATACGTGTCCCGGCGTTTCGCTGGGTCAACCCTAGGAATCGAGATATATCTTTTTTTTGACATAACTCGAGAATTTTAAAAAAAATTAAAAATTACAATTCCTTTAATCTGTTCATATAACGTTTTTCTATATACTCAACAGTTTTGCCGGCGGTGGCGGCTTAAACGGCTCACGGCAGCTGGCTTGCTTCTCTGCTAGACAGTTCTTACTAAAACACAGTATTGAAGTTATTGAAAATTGCTGGGAAAAGTGTATCAAGCTAAACGGAGACTATTTATGTTGAGAAATAGACATTTTTCTCCAAACCTTAGATTTTTGTTTTCTATAACTTATATAAGTTTCATCCACATCGGTGTGAAGGTACCCCTTTGGGTAGTTGCCATGTTAGTGTTAGCTTTTAATTTATTTTTAAACATTAATAGAAAAAAGTTTGTAGAAATTTTAGTTTAAACTACAAAAAATTAGTTAAAAATAACCCTGCGGAAAAAGCTGTTGAAATTAGCAGATTATTTTTACTATATATTACTAAGATAGGAACAGCAAAAATAAAACTTTTAATTATACAGAATTTTAGTTATATTTGAGTTAAATTTTTGTTAATGGAAAATAACAACCTGTTAAAATCAGTAAAATATTTTGCTAAATAATAGTAGGCTAAAAAATCACCAAAAAAATTAAAATTTAAAAATTTTTTCTTTTGATTTTTTCTTAAGTAAATAAAAATCGGGCCTTCTGACAAAAGCAGTTTATGTACTATTTTTTTTAGCAAATATTTCTGTTGATTTTAGCAGAACAGACTACTGCTATTTGCATTCAACTAAATTTAACTTAAAAATAACAAAAAATTTGTAGATATAACAGTTTGTGTTTGCTATTTTTAGTCTTACTAAACTTTCTGCAAATTTTACCGTATAATTTGTCATTTTCAATTAACTAAAAGTTAACTCAAATTTAAATAAAATTCTGTAAACTTTACAATTTTATATTTGCTGTTCTTATTTTACTAGTATTTAGCAAAAAAATCTGCTAATTTCAGTAGGTTTTTTTTATTAAGGTAATTTTCAACTAATTTTTAGTAGCAGAGAAACTGTTTTTACAGCTTTATTTCTATGAGTGTATTGTATATGATTTATTTCAATTAATATCTATAATTAATGTCAACAGTTTTACGTGTTCTTTTAAAATATATTTCCACATTAAAAAATATTGTCTGACTAATTTTTGAATCTATAATAATGTCTATTTAACCCTTAAACAGGTAACGGATTAAAAACAATCTCTTTTTAATGAAAGACAATTTTTTTTTTAATTTTCACAATATAAATAATTATCCTCACTATTTCATAAAAATAATTTTCTAATTAAAATTCTAAGGGTCATATGCATAAACATTTATAAAACAAATCTTTCATACAAAATTAATTTTATAAACGTGTTACCCAGGGTATGGCCGCATTGTAATGACCCACAATCCAAAATACTTCGTAAGTACATACAAGTATAGTGACATATAAGTTAGAGAAAATTTTTTAAAAATTCCAAATATTTTAAATTTCAAATACAATTGTTATACACATATCGTAAGTACACACAATGTGAAGTACACGAAATCGATTACATTGTTTGGCCTTACACGTTTTCCTAAAGGGTACATTTTAGAACAATTGTTGGGCGCCATCTGATGGAGAGTTGGCGAATTTGTTGAGTCTTTTTAGTTCTTAGCCCTGTTATATTATTTTACTTCAGTGGAGTTAGGTGATATGGGAACAACAAGCGCAGGAAGTCGTTGCAATATGTAATAAATATTATTTTTATAAATTGATGTTGTCATAGATGGGGCTCGAACCCTTCTGTGTAACTGTCTAGCTCGCCAAATATTATACCGAAGCACCCACATTTCTTTTCCCTCTTTCTCTGAACATTTCTTTACTTTCTTTTTAAATAACATTATCGAAAACTTTTGCCTATTTTCGCCTTTTTCGGGTTAATGACAAAATTATGACACATTGGGGAATAACATATAAAAAGCGTTTTTTTTTTTGTTGTTGTATCAATGCGTGTCATAGTTTTGCCATTAACATTTGCTCAATGGCCCAAATGTTTTCTTATACATATAAAAAATAAACGATTTTTTTATTTTGCGGCAAACCTTTTGTATAGAACTTTTCAAATACATAATGACATTTACATATGCTAACGATAAGCATACAAATGTGTTTTATTTTAGAAATTCTGACTTTATTTTATTTTTGAATAACAGACACAAACTACACATTAATTTAATAGAGTTTCCATACTATAAAGAAATACTTCAAGGTCACCACCACACCCACCATTCTCTGGTATCATTTAACCCTCAATTAGCCAATAATTTTTTCAATTTACATTGAAAATGCGTAGAAAATTTTGAAGTTGTAAAATTCATTATACTACCGCACAAAAATAAATGAATAAATCATTTTTAAAGAATTTTAGTAGTATATAAACATCATGCGAAGAGATTTCCATATTAAAATAATTCCAATCTGACTACTTTTTCCTATAGGAAAAGCCCCAAATTCTGAGTACTCTTTCTTGCAATAACAGCGTGAGCTTTTTTCTATGGGAAGGCCTCACAATCTGATGGGTTTTCTTTAGAAAACGTCCTCCGAATCTGGGGCTTTTCTATAATAAAAAGTCCTCAGATTCGAAGAGAGTTTCTACAAGAAAAATCACAGGAATCTAAGGGTTTTTCTATAGGAACATGTCCACAAGAAGAGCCCTTAGAATCTAAGAGTTTTTCTATAAGATTGCCTCATAATCTCATGCGTTTTCTATAGAAAATGTCCTCAGAATCTGGGGGTTTTTCTGTGCTAAAATTTCCGCAGAGTCGAAGAGTGTTTCTAGAGGAAAAATTACAGTAATCTAAGGTTTTTTCTATAGGAAAGTGTCCACAGAATCGAAAAATCTGATGGACAAAAGTTCTCAGATTCTGGAAGAAAAGTTCTCGGAGTTTGAGGGTTTTTCTTAAGGAAAAAGTAGTCAGAATCTAAGATTTTTTTTCATAAAAAAATCCTTAGAATTTGTAGGTTTTTTTAAAGGATTTTACTTTAGAAAAAGTTTTTAGAATCAAAGAGTTGTTCAATAGGAAAATCTATTGAATTTTCTGATGATTTCTTCTAAGACTTACAGGAAAAGTGTTAGAACTTCATCCTGTTGAAAAAGCCTGAGATTTTGAACCTTTTAATAAGAAAAAGTTTACTAAAAATTTTGTTATTTTTAACCATTGAAAAATAACCAACAACTGTATTAAAAACGAGTAAAAAGGTTAAAGTCGGGCATGCCGACTATACAATACCCTACACCAGTCTGGTGTGTTGTTTGGATCCGAAATTCGAATGGGTTAAAATGGGGCTTGTGTCAAAATTTTCTATAATGTGAGTCAGCGCACCAAATTTTATTAAAATATCTTAATATTTGCGACCTGCAGTTTGTAACCAAGCCAATTTTGGGGGGACCCTTATATGGGCACTAGTTCTAAACATGGACCGATGTTCACCAAAATCAATAGGCTTCGTCCTTGGGCCAACATAGGTCTATGTACCAAATTTCATCAAAATATCTTAATATTTGCGACCTGCAGTTTGTAACCAAGCCAATTTTGGGGGGACCCTTATATGGGCACTAGTTCTAAACATGGACCGATGTTCACCAAAATCAATAGGCTTCGTCCTTGGGCCAACATAGGTCTATGTACCAAATTTCATCAAAATATCTTAATATTTGCGACCTGCAGTTTGTAACCAAGCCAATTTTGGGGGGACCCTTATATGGGCACTAGTTCTAAACATGGACCGATGTTCACCAAAATCAATAGGCTTCGTCCTTGGGCCAACATAGGTCTATGTACCAAATTTCATTAAAATATCTTAATATTTGCGACCTGCAGTTTGTAACCAAGCCAATTTTGGGGGGACCCTTATATGGGCACTAGTTTTAAACATGGACCGATGTTCACCAAAATCAATAGGCTGCGTTATTGGGCCAACGTAGGTCTGTGTACCAAATTTCATCAAAATATCTTAATATTTGCGACCTGCAGCGTATAAACAGTATAATTTTGGTAGGACCCTAATATGGGCACTAGGTCTAAACATGGACCGATGTTCACCAAAATCAATAGGCTGCGTTATTGGGCCAATATAGGTCTGTGTACCAAATTTCATCAAAATATCTTAATATCTACGATCTGCAGCGTATAAACAGTATAATTTTGGTAGGACCCTTATATGGGCACTACGTCTAAACATGGACCGATGTTCACCAAAATCAATAGGCTACGTTATTGGGCTAACATAGGTCTGTGTACCAAATTTCGTCAAAATATCTTAATATTTACGACCTGCAGCGTATAAACAATATAATTTTGGTAGGACCCTTATATGGGCACTAGGTCTAAACATGGACCGATGTTCACCAAAATAAAACTTGTTCGTCCTTGGGCCAACATAGGTCTGCGTACCAAATTTCATCACAATATCTTAATATTTTCGACCTGTAGAGTGCGCACAAGATTGCATGGACAGACAGACAGACGGACGGACGGACAGACGGACATCGTTAAATCGAAATAAAAAAAATTCTGAGCCGAACGGTATACTATAAGGTGGGTCTACGACCAATATTTTTTGGTGTTACAAACATCAGCACAAACTTATAATACCCTGACCACATAGTGGTGTAGGGTATAATAATTAACAATGTCGTAAAAATAACTGACAAATTTCTACCACAAACATTTCAAAACAACTGACACCATTTGCAAAAATTTCTGTTTTTTTACAGTTCATATTTTCAATATCACATAAGTAGACGATTATCAATTATTAACCCATTCAAGGCAAATGACACTGATGATGACTTTGTAGCGAAAGCCGAAAATACGTATTCCGTCTTGCTGGCCTTATCGAATTCTTTCAAATTTTTTATTCTTTGTAATTTACTTGTAAAAATTGTATGATCTTTCTTTAAATTGAAAAATAGTTTGAACAGAAAGTGATATTAATTTATGATCTAGAGTCAAACTAAAAAAAAAGAATGAAATCCGGATAGGGACATGCCTACAACGGATTATTTTTCACAATTTGTTAAATACGTTTGGGATTTTAGCATATTTAAAACATTCATTAATCATAAAAATATATTTTAATAAAAAAAACAATTTTTCTCAGCCTAGTTGAAATTTGAAGTTAAAATCAGAAGCATACATTGGAGATACAATAACATTTTCTTATTTTTATATCAATAACAAATATAAACTAAACAAGAATTTTCCAAAACTCAACAAAAATTTTATATTTTTTAATAACTAACAAAATAACTGTTTACTTCATAAATACTGTTTTGGTAGTTATTTATTATAATCTTTAAAACAGCTGCTTTAAAGTACTGTATGTAGTTTTTATTAATTGTTTTCTTTAGATAACTGTCAAAATAGTTGTCTTTTATTTTTCCATAGTTTAACAACTGTGATTACAGTTAAAAACACCCACTGATTATTACACAAAAAACTGCTATATAATAACTGTAAGCCTTTTTTGAGTGTAACTCTTTTCCGATAGGAAAAATCCAGAAGGAAAATCTACGCATATAAAGCACATTTTGTTATTGAAAAGCCTTAAGTCCCAAGCACGTTTGTATAAAAAAAGTAAGGTTACACACGGTTTCTTATAGAAAATTCTGAGATTTGAAGTACTCTTGCCTTTAAAAATATCATCAGGAAGAAATCTTTTTCTAATGAAAAAAGGAGTTTTCTATCGTAAAATACTGCATTATTCGAAACTGCATTAAAAAAAATTTGACAGTTACTTAACGGCAGTTGTTTGAGTAGTAATGGATAGTTGTTGCTTTTTAACTGTAATTACAGTTGTTTTTCTATTAACAATTATTTAAAAAAACCACTAACGGAAAGGGCAGTGTTTCGTAACAGTTGTTTAAAGCAGTTATTGTTAGTATTATAATAAACAACTATCAAAATAGGAGTTATGCAGTAAAGTTATTTTTTTTAAATTATTTTAAAAAAATTCGTAGGGTTTTTAATACCCTTGTTTAAATTATATTTCTTATTATTGATATATTCTCAGTTTGAAATGAAAATCAGAATATTGTATTGTAAATATATCCAATACCTAAATACATACCCTACGGGATTTGTCGTGTGACATGTCACAAGGGGTCAATTTCCGCCTCCAGTTTGGTGATAGTTTGTTACAATTTCCTGTAGGGTAATAACTGGAGAACTGCTTGGAATTTTGACTTCAAATTTTAAGTAGTACAGTAGTATTATTATAATAAAAAAATACATAATTACTGTAAAAACAGTAGTTTTTAACGATTTTATAAGTTGTTTTACAAATTTTTGTATTAAAAATTTGTCAGTTATTTTAACGAAACTGTTAGTTACTTCTATTGTTTTTTAAAATTATTTTTCAACAGTTAAAAATTATTATATTTTTCATTATTTTAATGGTAAATAACTTTGTCGTCTTTTTAACTGCATATGCCTTTGTTTTAACTGTCATTTTCAGTAGTTTCTACCGACAAACTTTTTTGAGTGTATAGTCTACCTTAATCTATCAATCATTTCTCTCATTCCATTACCACAATCTTAATTTGATTGCTTCAACTCTACTTCGGTTGCAGCAACCTATTTTGGTTGAAACCAATTTCGGTTTTTTGCAATTGTAATTCAGAAAATATCAACTGAAATTCAGAAAATATTATTTGAAATTTTGGAAACATCAATTGAAATTCACATTGCAGTTAAGGAAACACCAATTAAAATTTAGATTTTTATTTTAAATTCAGAAAATATCATTTAAAATTAAGAAATTATTTAAAATTCAGAAAATGCCAATTTAAATTGAATTGAAATAATGTACTGAAATCCATGTTATGTTTTCTGAATTTTAACTGATAATTTCTGAATTTCAAATACTGATTTCTGAATTAGAATTCATGTTTTCTTAAGATCAACTAATTTTTTATGAATTTAATTTGATGTTTTTCTGATTTTTAATTACTATTTTCTGAATTCAAATTGACAATTTCTGAATTTTAAATGAAATTTTCTTAATTCCAAATTATGAATATCAATTGATTTATTAATTTAAAATAAGAAAACCGAAATTTAATTGATATTTTCAGAACTTTAAATGCAAATTCAGAATATAAATTAATATTTTCTGTATTTTAAATGATATTTCCTAGATTTCAATTAATATATTCTAAATTAAAGTTGCGATTTGTAATAGGTGTAGTAGTATTTTTTTTTATTAAGCTTAAGTACCAAATTAAAAAAGTAATTTGTCATTCCTAGTTAACAATTATTACAATTATTATTTGAAGATTACAAACACTTAATAACAATAAAAAACTGGTTATTTATCCAAACAATAAGTACCCTTTTCACACAACAAAACAAACAAGTTTTTCGTTTTTTTTTTTAATAATTAGGTTGTTCATAAGGGGTGTGCTATGTGTTGTATCGTTGTATCGTCCTAACAAAAAACAGAGTTGTTAAAAATTTTATTTGTGTTAAACAACGATTTTCTATTCAGTTTTCTATATGTTAGCACACCCAAACATAGGACACTAAACATACGTAAAAATGTTGTATCGTGCTATTCTCAAATGTTGGATTTTTTCAATTTAATTTTTAACAACTCTGTTTTTTGTTAGGACGATACAACGATACAACAAATAGTACACCCCTTGTGAAAACCCTTAATATTAATTGAAAAGAAAAACAATTAAAAACCAGAAACGTATTAAAGAGAATTTGCAATTTTAAAATGCGTTAAATTTGTAGAATTTCATATAAATGTATAATAAGCATTAACTTGATTTCCTGTGGATGGAGTTGAATTGCAATGAGAAGTTTTATAAATAAATAAAAACACAAATCGATGGTTATAAAATGACAGCAAATAAATTCCAACTTGAGTTAAGAATGCCACACTCAGCGGTATGGCATCACCAACAAAACAAAGTTATAACTAGGTGGAACTTTGGTTAAAAAATTGACACTTTTCTTTTTTGTATTTAAATTTAAATAATAACCAGGGGTCTGCCATGGTCCTGATGAGTGGCAACAACGGTTTTTAATGTAACAGATGGCGTTGACTGCTGTTTTGTTTTTTCTGGCAATACTGTTTCATTTTATTGGGGAGCAGTGTTGCCCAAAAAGTTTTAGCTTATACCCATATTAAATGTTTAAATCCCCAATGTTATACCCAATTCATTTTAATTTAAACAAAAACTCAAAAAAAGGAGCTAAATTAGCATCGCTCTTAAGTTCATAAACTTATTAAGAAATGAGTGAGCAAATTAAATAAAATTGAATATTTTACGAAGAAATATTTACGTTTTCACTCGAGGCCTCAAATCTTTGTTAAAATTGTGAAACTAAACAAAATTTATTATACGAAAGACAAATCACAATTAAGGTGAAATGTCACCGTTTCAAAATAAAAGTCGTATATTAAATTTTCGAGAGAAAAAATTCTACACAATTTTCACACGAAATTCATTATGGTGAAAAGTCTTTTTTTTTTTAAATTTGTATATCTAATAAGGTGCAAGATCTAGGGCTCTTAAATTATTTTGAACATTAAGTTTCCATAAGTCGAGTTTACACGATTCAGAAGGTACATAAGAGGTTATTTGAAAACCCCTGGTATTTTTTGAGCCTACAAAAAATTTATTCAAATATAGGCTCAGCTAAACTGATACTAAATTAATGCTCAGGTAATACTAAATTTCAGCGTCCCTTATCGGTGAGTAGTGTAAGTTCTGATTTCCTATCTCTATAATTAATAGTCTCTGGCCAAACTAGTTCCCCACTAGTGCTGGTAAAAATATGAGTAGTGGGTATCGAGTATCGAGTATTTGTCTTTTTGTTTGGGTACTTGATACTCAAAACTACTACTCGATATTTTCAGAGTTGTAATTTGTACAGACGAAATATATAAAAATGTGACTCAGCTGAAATATTTACCACAAAAATGTGACTACTCTAAAATATTTATCACAAAACTACAACTCTGCTAAAAGAAAAAATCAGAAGTAAAATATTTAAAAATATATGTTAAAAAAACTATGAAAAACGCAATGAATAGTTGGTGAAAAAGTTTAAAAATATGTTTATAAATTTAAGTATTATATATTTGTTCCTTTTACTCCTGCAAGGAGCATAGGGCCGCAAAAAAAAAAAAAAAAAATTAAGTATTGAATTACCGTAAATATTTTGAAAGAATTTTACTAAAAAATTTAAAAAAAAATTCAAATTTAAAAACCGTTAAAAGTATCGAGTAGTATCGAGTATCCAAATCAAAAATATCAAGTAGTATCGAGTATTCAAAAGTAATCGAATTTACTAGCACTATTCCCCACCACACTGAAGTCATTTCACATCCACATCTCAAGTGTTCTAATAGAAAAAAATTTTAGTTAAAACTACTAAAAATTAGTTGAAAATGACCTCGCAGAAAAAACTGCTGAAATTAGCAGATTATTTTTGCCAAATATTAGTAAGATAGAAACAGCAAATTTAAAACTGTTAAATATACAGAATGTTGGTTATATTTGAATTAAATTTTAGTTGTAGAAAATAACAACCTAACCAGCTAAAATCGGAAAATAAATTTTGCTAATTAATTAGTAGACTAAAAATCAGAAAAAAAATTTTTTTTTTCAAAACTTTCTTTTTGATTTTTTTTTTCATGTCAATAAAAATCTAGCCTTTTGAAATCATCAGTTTACTATTGTACTTTCTTAGCAAATATTTCTGTTGGTTTTAGCAAGATAAACAGCTTTTTGCATTCAGCTATATTTAACTTAAAAATAATAGATTATTTTCGATATTTTTTATCTACTAATATTTAGCAAAAATTTTTGCAGATTATAGAGTATAATTTGTCATTTTGAATTAGCTAAAAATTAACTGAAATATAACTAAAATTCTGCAAATTTAACATTTTTATATTTGCTGTTCTTATTGTACTAGTATGAAGCAAAAAAAAAAAAAAAAAATCTGCTAATTTTAGTAGTTTTATCAGAAAGAGAATTTTGAACAAATTTTTAGTAGCTTTTTCTGCTATTTTTACATGTTTAATTTCATCATAAGTTAAGTAAGAGTTATCAATTTATGACTGATTTATAAAAAAAATGGCATCAAATTGATATTGTCTAGAGCAGATTAACGCAAACGGTAAGAAAGGAAGGAAACTCATATAGGAGGATATATCAAATTGTGGATTAATTTAGTATAAAGGGATTTCAGCAACGAAAGGAAATATAAAAATTTTAAATCGAAGTGATTATTCAGCAAATCCCTAAGTCTTTCTTAGAAATATAAATACGCTTAATTTTTACTGTAACTTAACAAAACTTTGACTAAAAAGCCCTAAACTTTAACTTATTAATATTGATGGTGTAATGGAGAATTTATAGTCTGCGTCCCATGGACTTGCCTGTGTACATATCCAACCCACCCAAACTTAACTCAACTTATTAAGACAGGTTGTTGGTTCGCAATGGAAAGGCGTTTGAGAACCACTTATTTCGAGTTTTTTCTATAGAATAAATAAACACATTATTTATTCAGAATAACACTCAAAAGATTTGGTCAATAGAATCTACTGAAAATGATATCTACTAATGATGAAAAGGTATTTACCCTTAAACTAACTATAAATTAGTTATATTTAACTGTTAAAAAGTGATTAAAAAATGCATTAAAAACAATGGCAATGTTGTAAAAATAACTGAGAAATTTCTATTAAAAAAATTCTTAAAACAACTGACAAAGTTGTTAAAAACGACTGTTTTCACAGTTTGTTTTATTATAAAAATATATTTTTTTCTTTCGATTACCAAAGAAATTTGTGTTTCATTCTACTTAAAATTTGAACTAAACATTCCAAACGATTCTCCAGTCATTATTACCTTTTTATGCAACTGTTACCAAATTACAATACTTATTGTTAGCTATTTTATTTTTTTTAAATAACTGTCATAATAGTTGTTTTGTATTTTTCAATGAAAAAACAACTTTAATTAAAGTTAAAAACAACAACTACTGATTTTTTTTAAGAGAAGCAACACTCAAGAAGTTGATGAAAGATGAAAGGCTTCAAATATGGCAAAACTGTAACTGCGCGAGATGTTAAACCTTAGAACAGTTGCTGTGCGCCATCTGATAAAGAGTTGGCGAACTTTGTTGAAGCTACTACTACACAAACAAATGTCATGTAGTAACTGTCAAACTTTTTTGAGTGTATCGATTTTGTAGTGAACTAAATATTTCCTTTTATCTGTTATAATAAAAAAAAATTTAACCGTTAAACATACATTTAAGGGCACTAAAATAGAATTCATCGAAATTTCGTCTTAAAATGTTTCGTATTTCTTTAATTTTTGTTTGCTATTTCGATATTCTCTTCTGTGTATTGTAAAAAATATGCAATTGCAAATTTTGAAAGTTTCTAAATATACATTTGTTTTCTTATCTTTCTAATTTGTTTTTTATTTTTTAAACAAGATAAACAAATTTAATAAATCATTGCCGTTTTTTTTCAAATGTTTATCATGATAAAACAATAATTAATTAGTTTTTATTATTATTTTAAATTTTGTAACATATTTTTTATTTAAAAATGGGTTTGTTTTTAAAAGTTTTATATTCTATTTTTAATTTAAATAAATATGAATAAAAATATGTATGTAAATATTTTACAATTGACACGTGTCTGTAGAAAACCAAACAATTGATTTTTTAATATAAAAATAGAAGAAATATATCGAGAATATTTATTTAAATATTTGTTAATAATATTTGCATTATTACTTATTACCTTCCTACTGAATATGTAACTATAGTAGCTGTCATAATTGGCATAAAAAAAATTTGTTTAAAAAACTATGGCAAATACACTCAAAAAGTAAGTACAAAAATTAGTAAAACGTCTTGTAAATCAAGTATACTAGTTACTAATTTTCAACTAATTTTTTTTACAAACTTCCTTTGCTACTAAAATTGCGCTGATATACACATTTATAGTGTGGACAAGAACCACTCAGACAAGATGCAGATGTCGCAATTTGTGTAGATGTAGCATCCCAGCCAAAATGTGGAAGCAGTAAAAACGTTTACTGCTTCCTTACTGCTAGTTCTACTGCTTCTAAAAACGTATAGCTTCGTAAACAGCAGTAATGCAAGACCAAAGTTGATAAATTCTTTATATCGCTTTTTGCTGTGCTTTTCAAAAAGTTATGAAATGAGCAATATATTTTGATTGCTTCAATATTTTTGCGATCATTTAACCAAATATTTTTAAAATACGCAGAAAAAAAGTGGTTTTAATGAAAATGGCTAATTTTAAAATGCTTTTAATTTTTATAAATTAATAATTAAATCTCAAAATTTAGAACAAATTTGAGATCTAATTATGTAACGGAAAAACATGCAGAAATATTGTGCTTTTGAGAAGGCATGATTTTAAAAAAAAATTGGTAGTAATGCTTTACAAACTACAAACTACAAACTACTTCTTTCACTGATTCACAAGTATCCGTTAGTGTATTTTTACTGCTTTTTTAGAAGTTATTCTGAACAACTTCAAAAAATCACTTCTTTCATTGCTTCCAAAGTATCCGTTAGTATGTTTTTACAGCTGTTTTAGAATTACTTCTGAACAACATCCAAAAAAAAAAAAAACACTTAAGTATTGCTTCTAAAGGGTAATTGCTCTAAAAGTGATTTTGGTATCATTTGGCATTTCCAAACAGAGGGTTCCGGGTTCAATTCACGGCGGGACCAATATATTTTTTATTTAAAAAAAAATTTTTTTTTATTCTATTAATTTTTTTTTAATATTTATAATTAATTTGTTTAAATTTAATATTTTTTTAACTTTTAAATTTTTAAAAATATGTATACATAAAAAATATGGTGAGAAATTGCTCTTTATGCACCTGTAAAAATAGTACTGAAAACAATATTGAATTGGAGTGCACCTTTTATACTTATTTAATAAGTACTTTTATTGAAAAGAATAAGGAACCATATCTCGCAGTAACAAGGTGGTGTTTTTATGCCAGTCAACTTTCATATCAAACAATAGCTCAGCGCTAGAGCGCTAGACTAACAATCGTGGGATCGCAAGTTCGATACCCGGTGGCGGCAAAAAAAAAACTTGTAAAATAAAAAAAATATAATTTATTTTTCAAATATTTTTTTTTTAATTTTAATAAGTGAAAAAGAGTTTCCTTTGCACTCGTTCTAAAAAACAATACCAAAGAATATTCAAGTTAATTTAAAATATTCAAAATACATACAAACAGCAAAAAAAATGGAAGTCATGCTGTACAAACCACTTCTTTTATTGCTTCCAAAGTATCCGTTAGTGTATTTTTACTGGTATTTTAGAAGTAATTGTGAACAACTTCAAAAAAATCACTTCCTTCACTGCTTCCACAGTATCCGTTAGTATATTTTTACAGCTTTTTTATAAGTAATTCTGAACAACAGCCAAAAAATCATTAAATTACTGCTTCTAAGGCATTATTGCTCTTGGCTAGGAAGTGCTTTTCGTACAGTTTGTTTTTTTTTCGATTTTTGGCGAAACTAATATTTTTAAAATTCTTTTAATATCTATAATTCAGTGGCTATTTCAGCTTTCGATTCTATGAAAACTTTTAAAAATTTTTTTTACTCACATGTCAAGTATAAGGAGTACTTTCACTTCAATATTTTATTCATTACTTTTTGAAGGAGTGCAAAGGAAACTTTTTTTCATCAATTAAAAAAAATTTCAGAAAAAATTATATATATATATATATTTTTAATTTTACGAATTTTTTTTATTGCCGCCACCGGGTATCGAACTTGCGAAAGTTTGCTTGCTAGTTCAACTTCCTACCACTAAGCTATTCTTTAATATGAAAGTTGACTGGCAGAAAAACACCACTTTGTCATTACGAGATATTGTGCTTTATTCGCTTCAATAAATATACTTAATAAACAAGTGAAAAAAGTGAATTAGAGCAGTATTGTTTTCAGTACTATTTTCACAGATGCATAAAAAGCATTTTTTCATCACATTTTTTAAAAATTTAAAAATTGCAAAATTAAACAAATATTGAACTTAAACACATTAATTATAAATATTAAAGAAAAAATAAAAAAGAAAAAAAATAATAAAAAAATAAAAAAGAAAAAAAATAATAAAAAAATAAAAAATTAAAACAAAAAAATAAAGAAAAATAAAAAAATATAAAATAAAAAAAAAATAAATAAATAAAAAAATTAAAAAAATAATAAAAAAATACTGGTCCCGCCAAGAATCGAACCCGCGATCATATATTTGGAATTACAATGTATCAAAAGCACTTTTTAGGATCACTTTTAGAGCATTTATGCATTAGAAGCAATACTTAAGTGATTTTTTGGATGTTGTTCAGAATTATTTTTAAAAAAAGGTGTTAAAGTATACTAACGGATAGTTTGGAAGCAATGAAAGAATTAATTTTTTTGAAGTTTGACTTTAATTTTTTTTTACTTGCTATCTTTTGTATTTTTTTTTAAGAGAAGCAACACTCAGGAAATTCGTGTTGCGTGTTGCTTCCTTTGGTAAGGGGATAGAGAAGAAGTAAAAGGTGGTTAAAGATGAAGGGCTTCAAATATGGCAACACTGTAATTTTTTATTTTTTTTTTTAGAGAAGCAACACTCAGGAAATTCTTCCTATTAATTAACGTGTTGCTTCCTTTGGAAAGGGGATAGAGAAGAAGTGAAAAGTGGTGAAAGATTAAGGGCTTCAAATATGGCAACACTATAATTGCGCGAGATGTTGAATTTTAGAACAGTTGTTCCGCGCCATCTGATGGTGAGTTGACGAACTTTGTTGAAGCTTTTTAGTTCATAGCCCTGTTATATTATTTTACTTCGGTGGGGTTAAGTGCTATGGGAACACCGAAGGAGGACGCTGCGATATGTATGAGGGATAGAAAAAACTCATACATATTACTATTTTTCATAAATTGATGTTGCCTTGGTTGGGGCTCGAACCCGCAACCTCACGTGTAACAGTCCAACGCGCTAACCATTACACCACAGCGCCCACTATCTATTAGAAAATTCCTATTTACTAATTCAGAATTAAAATTGCATTTTGTGAAACTTATCATTGACATGTATTAGACAAATAATATTTAAAATGAATTTTAAATTAAAACAAAAACATTTAAAAACAAAACCGATAATTAAGCGTAAGAAATGGGCAAAGTCTTAAAACACCAACAACAACAAAATGTTGATAAAAATCCCAATAAACCATAAAACGATACAGTATCGTTAACGAATTCATATTAAGTATCATATTTGCCATCATTTATGATACAAAATATGAACTCGTAATGATATCATAATTTTTAAAAATAACGATAAATTTTCTGAAAAAGTCACATTTGCTTGTTCTAATTTAATCGTTAAAGATATCATATATGTGACAGCACATAGAGAAAAGGGACCTAAGGGTAAAAAAATCAATATTTTTTTTTTTGTGGACAACATCTGAGCATCGAATGAGACCGATCCCATGCTCTCCTGACCTTAGGTCCCTTTCTGTCCTTAGGTCCCTTTCTATTTTGCTCGTCACATATACTTGTTTATTTCGATATCGTTAATGATATCATATTTTCATCGAATAGTGATAAAATAACGACAAAAATTTTGCAATATGACGAAAATATTATCGCATTCCCTGATATTTTCGATATCATAACGATATCGTTATTTCATGAAAAAACGACATCATTAACGAATGTGCATTTTTCTTCACAGTACCTATTACTTATGAATCGTTAATGATATCTATCTCGGACAAACGTATCATCGAAATGATATCGTTACGAATTCGAAACGATATCGTTTGGTTTGTTGGGATATTTGTATGAAAAAAAACTAAATATTTACTAGACATTATTTCTAAAAAAAAAAAACAACGATGTTTTTATAAACAAATTTATGCATTGTTGTAAATTAATTTAATAATACTTCAAGTGTGAATAAAATTCGAGTCATATACCGGATTGAGTTACTAATAGTAAAGATAATTAAGAAACATATGTTTATTCTTAATTTTTGTTTTTTTTGTAGAGTCATATAGAAAAAAAATATATCGAAAGTTCCACGATAGATTTTAAATTTTTCAATACTTAAATTCACTTCAATACTTTATTAGTTTGGATAATTGAAATCAAACTTTGAATTAACATTTTAAATAGTTTAATTTTAGACTGTTTATACAAGCATAAAAAACATTGCCAATAAACATATTTACTGGCATATATATATATATATATATTATTACCAGGGCAAGTTTTTTTTTGGCGTTTGCCATTAATTCCTTCATTATATTATTTTTGTTAAAAACATTCAGAAAAACACTTAAATCAACTATTATACTTTAAAGTTTTGGAATAAGCGTGCCATTTTTGCGTTTTTTGTGCCAATTTTACTATTTTTTCGTGCCAATTTGCCTGCCAATTTCAACTTTTTTTGTGCCATTTTAAACTGGCCCTGATTATTACATACAGTAGACGCTCGCAAATTAGACCCCTTTGTTTTTGAGGCAATTCTAATTTCTGAATTATTCTAATTTCTGGACGTTTTTTTTCGTTTTGTTTCCAATGATAAAGTGTTTTTTTTACGTTTATTTAACATTTTAAATGATACACTTTCACTATTTAATAGAGACTGCCAAATAATATGTACACGCGTATCAAATTTCACAAATAAACTAGCCAAAAATGTACATAAATGCGACAAAAAAAAAAACAAATAGGGAAAAACATATATAATTTGGTGATTCCCCTTTTTAGTTTTGCTTTATTCAAACAGAATAAAAATAAATTGGGGATTTCCTGTGTTTTCAAATAACAAAAAAAAAAAACGCTCAGAAATTAGAATTTTATTTTTAGCGTTTAATGTATTGCAAACATTGAATCTAATTTCTGGACGTTCGAATTACTGAAAGCTCTAATTTGCGAGCGTCTACTATACTACCATATTAGACCGTGTTTCACTTTCAATCAGGGACGTAACAGTTATAACTTTTATTCAAAAAAGTGATTGTTTTACAATTATTTCTTGTTTGAGTATTTTTAGTTTTCAGTTTATTTGCTCTGTTTGATTTATATTTTTAATTCAAACAAAAACAATCCAAATACGATTTTTATTTTTTCAAAAATAATAAAAGTTATTTTGTAATTTTTTTTTCTTTATCAAAAAATAACAATTAAGAGTATAAATCAAAAGCCGTAGAACCAATGACTTCACCAATTATAATATCCTGATGATGTCAACTAGTGTTAATAAAAGATTGAACAGTGATTTAAAGTGAGTAAATATGTATATTCCAGCAGCTTCCGGCATTCAATTTAGGTCAATTTTTAATTTTTATTTTATTATCAAATAAAAAAGTTACTGCTTAATTTTTTCAAAAAAATCATTCTGTAACTTTTATAAAAAGTTTTAAAATAAAAATCAAAAAACAACAGAAATTTATAGAGTGAAATATAAAAATTGAAAAAATTAAAATCTTTGCCAAACTTTGTGATTTTTTTGTGCAATATGATTTATAAAATATAGTGCATTATTAAAATATTATAATTAAATAAATTTGGGTGGTGACTTTTTTAGAAATATAACAGTTATTTTGGGTCTCTGCTTTCAATTGATGAAATAGTTTCCTTTGCACTCGTTCAAAGAGTGCTGAAAAAATGTAAAAGTGGAAGTACTCCTCTCCTATGACAACTCAGTGTTAAATAATTAGTACATCTAGATCATTATTTGGAGAGCTTTTTCTACTGCTTTGGCTACTCTTGTTTTGTTCGATAGTTTATAAAACAAATTTTTCATAAAAAATTAATTTTATAAAAGTGTTATAAGGTTTTCAAATTATTATGCATAAGCACTTAAATCTTTTAAATATATTTGGTCAGAACCGAAAATATGAATTTTATTCACTCCTTAATGAAATGCATGATATATTATTTCTATTTTTTGTTTTGTCAACAAAACCAGTTTGTCACGAATATACTACGAGGGCGGCTCAATAAGTCCGTGACTTTTCGAACTTCCCTGGTAGTTACATGAAATGCAACACCGCTCTGGTCAAGTACCATCTGCTAAAATCAAGTTCCGCCGTTAAATTTGCGTTTAACAGGTGTTAAATCATACAACCTCGTGAATTTTTGAAAAAATGGAAAAAAGTGAATTTCGAGGGCTCATCAAACATTACACTGTGAGACAAATGGTAGGGGTCAGTGATCGGGAAGGGTTCAAACTACCGGGGAAAGTTATATCGGTAAAAAAGAAGTTATACGTGTCCCGGCGTTTCGCTGGGTCACCCCTAGGAATCGAGATATATGGATTTGACCTTTGGTGGTCTTTTTTTTGACATAACTCGAGAACCACTAGTCCGATTTTGCTCAAACAATTTTAAAAAAATTAAAAATTACAATTCCTTTAATCTGTTCATATAACGTTTTTCTATATACTCAACAGTTTTGCCGGTAAAAATAAATGTATGAAGAAAAAAATATTTTTTGTCTAAAATATTAAAAAAAAGTAATAAACAAAAGGTTATTGGTTTTTATGGTAGCGGTAACAAACATTTATTTTTACCGGCAAAACTGTTGAGTATATAGAAAAACGTTATATGAACAGATTAAAGGAATTGTAATTTTTAATTTTTTTTAAATTGTTTGAGCAAAATCGGGCTAGTGGTTCTCGAGTTATGTCAAAAAAAATATATATCTCGATTCCTAGGGGTGACCCAGCGAAACGCCGGGACACGTATAACTTGTTTTTGACCGATATAACATTTCCCGTTGGTTTCATCCCATCCCGATTTTGACTGTCGCATAGTGTTATTTTTCGCAAAAAAAATATCACTCAAACCAAGGATAAGCTGTACTTATGAAGCTATGGGCATTCTGCACCATAAACTTCAATGGTAAAAAGGGGTTTACTGAGTTTTGTTGTGGTCGCACAAGCACTAGGGACGCTGAACGTTCTGGACGGCCAATTGAAGTCAATACAACCGAAAATGTCGAAAAACTTCACGATATGTGACAGCGCATAGAGAAAGGGACCTAAGTGTAAAAAAATCAATTTTTTTTTTGTGGACAACATCTGAGCATCGAATGAGACCGATCCCATGCTCTCCTGACCTTAGGTCCCTTTCTATCCTTAGGTCCCTTTCTATTTTGCGCGTCACATATGGTGTTGGCCGATCGGAGAGTGAAAGTGCTTGAAATTTTTGATGCCATAGGCATTTCATATGGCACTGTGATTACAATTTTAAATGATCACATGGGTTTCTAAAAGCTGTCCGCCAGATGGGTGCTGCGTTTGCTTACAGTTGACCGTCAACGCAATCATGTGACAACTTAAAAGATGTGTTTGGCGTTGTTCATTCGCAATGCAGATAAGCGGATTTAGCCCGCGGATATACTGATTTATCTCCCGGAGATTATTTTCTATTTCCAAACCTAAAGAAATGGCTCAGTGGAAATAGATTTATTGTAGCTCCAACGATGAAATTAAATTTTTGGAAGGAATGAAAAAATTGGAGAAACGTTGTACTAAATGTACTGAGTTAAAAGGCTTTAAAAATAAAAGTTTTTTTTGTAAAAAAAAACAACAGTAGTTCACTGAAAAAGTCACGGACTTATTGATCCACCCTCGTATTTAAAGATTTTTATATAATTTTGCATTATTTGCATATTCTATTTTTTTTTTTTTTGTTCTTGTAAAACGTTTTTAATTTCAATTTTAGAATTCTATTACAACATATGTGTATTGAACAGTAAAACTGATGATTTTTTGTTTAATTATTTTAATTGTAAAAAGTAATATGTTGCTACGCGATTTTATTTCGATCGTGTATTTAAATAAAAAAATATTTTTAATATTTTTTATAATCTGTAAAAAATTAAAAAAAAAATCACGTGCCTGATTATTGTACTATTGATTGCTTTCTTAAGAAATATAACATATTTTGTATTTTTCTGAAAACTTTTTCACATCAAATATCACATATAAAAATTGTAAGAAACCAAATGGCGCCCAATGTAAAGATGGGGAATATTATTAGATATAATGAAAGCAAGTTTTACAGTGGAAATATATTTTTCTTTTTTTTTGTTATTTCCTTGTCATCCATACAATTAATTTCAAGATCAATTTTTAACCTTCAGCCTTTTTCAAGGAATTGTGTTTTTTCAAAAAGTAATATTTAACTATTTCCTACTTATTGCTATTACGACAATTAAAGTGTCAATTGTATTTAAAAATATTCGTGGGTTGTAAAATATTTAACAGACCGTTTTATTTTCTATTTGTTTAAATAATAGTTGGTAATACATATATTTAAGGTTTTGATAATAGAGTGGGCCGCAATTTAAAAAAAGTCCACTTATAAAATGTAGCAGTATAGAGAAGTAACTATTGAAAAATTGTGTCTGTAAAATCTACTAAAAGAAATTAAAAAAATTAAAGTTGGGCAAGTCGATTATATATATGATTTCTTACATCAATTCATATTCCAGAAAGCGATGCAAATTCCGAGAAGGAACCTAATCGTTAATTAATAGGTGGGCACGAAAATTTATACTTTATTAAAGTGAATAAGTCTATTCTATGGGAACTAGGTCAAAACATGCACAGATTTTTACCAATTTTAAAAAGGGTTGCAATACAAACTTATGTACAAAATGTCAGTTTATTAAGTTCATAATTGCAATTCGTTTCGAAAGAATTTCTTAGGAAAATTTCTCAAAAGGGACGGAAGACAGCTACAGGGTTTATTGCAGTTAAAATAACTACATCCGCTTTACTACACAAATAATCGTTCTGTAGATAATTTCTGAGTGCATACAAAACTTTTCTGAAATGCACAGTGCCTTTTAAGATTGGATAGGTTTTTAGATTTTTGGGCCACTATTATAACTATTTGTTTTTAGGGTGTAGTATGAATTGTTAGTTTTTTCTAGTGCAGTTATTCTTTGTTTGCTAAAATAATTATGGAATATTGAGCAGGTGTGAATTGTATGCATATTTTATATTTACACAAAACAGTTAAAGAATAAAATGTATAATTGTTATTCCCATAAGGAAAATTACAATTCAATAATAGCTGTGTTTTTGCCTTAGCTATATCCGTGATGTAAACTCACACATTATGAACTCAGGTATGAGCGTTAACGTTGAAAACTCAATGTTTATAAATTTTCACTTTCATTGTAACTTTTTTCGCTTTACTTCCTAAAAAGTTTTGCAAATCCTAAAAACATCAAATTTGTCAACTTAAATCGGTTTAAAGGATATTTGCTTTAAATAAATAAGAGCAAAAATACAAAAAAATGCAACAAAAAAGAGATGCAGAAGCAGTAGAAAAATCACTACATTTAATGATATATATGTGCTTCCACTTCAACATTTTTTCAGTACTTTTTAAGCGATTGGAAAGGACACTTTTTTCATAAATATTTTTTTTTTATTGCCGCCACCGGGTATTTAACTTGCGACCTCAAGGTTCCTAGTCTAGCCCTCTACCGTTAAGCTCTTCTTTGATATGAATGTTGACTGGCCTTAAACACAAATTTGTCATTGAGAAATATTAATTCTTATTCTCCTCAATGAAAGTACTTATTCAACAAGTGAAAAGGTGCACTGCAATTCAATAGTTTTTTCAGTACTCTCTCCAAAAGTACATTAAAGCAAATTTTTCATTATGTTTATTTTATTTATTTTTAAAAATTGATAAATTAAATAAAAAAATATTGAATTTAAACACATTAGTTAAAAATTATAAAAAAAAAAATTTTTTTTTTAATTTTTTAAATATTGGTCCCGCCAGAATTTGAAACCGCTTTCATCTGTTTGGATATAAACTGTATCGATATCAGTTCCTAGAATCACTTTTAAAGCAATAATGCCTTAAAAGTAATAATTAAGTAATTTTGATGATGTTGTTCAGAATTACTTCTAAAAATACAGTAAAAATACACTAACGCATACTTTGTAAGCAATGAGAGAATCAATTTGTATTATTATTAACAATATCACAATTTTTTTGCTGGGTATTGTTAATAATAATATTTTATTTATTTTTTTTTTTTTCAAGGTGGAAAGTTAGGAAGATAGAGAGAGTAGCAAATGTCATATAGTTTGCCACACTTTTAAATTCTTAAAAGTCATTGTCATTACATTTCAAATGGTGTGAAATTTTGCACATCTTTTTATTTTGACGAAGGCAACTAATTTAAAAAAAAAAAACTTTTCAAACTACTTCCAACTTAATAGTAAAACTATTTCAAATAAATAATGTTTAGAAAATTAGAGAAAATAACAACGACCGCCAAAGCACTGAAAAAAATTGCAAGTTAAATTTATAAATGTCCAAAACATTGAAAGAACTTGATAGAGGTTTATACATTATGTAGATTTACTTTATCGTCGACTTCACTTTCATAAAACGCGCATATCTCTGGGAGGGAACACTTTTGGGGCATGGGATCGGTCTCATTCGATGCTCGATGTTGTCCACATCAAAAAAAAAAATTGATTTTTTTACCCTTAGGTCCCTTTCTCTATGCGCTGTCACATATATAACAGTTTATTTTTGCTATTTTTAGTCTACTAATATTTTGCAAACTTTTCTGCAGATTCTACATTACACTGTTTTTTTTTTTTTTTTTTTTTTTTTTTTTTTTTTAAGAGAAGCAACACAGGAAAATTCTTCCTATTAATTAACGTGTTGCTTCCTTTGGAAAGGGGATAGAGCAGAAGTGAAAGGTGGTGAAAGATGAAGGGCTTCAAATATGGCAACACTGTAATTGCGCGAGATGTTGAATTTTAGACCAGTTGTTGCGCGCCATCTGATGGTGAGTTGGCGAACGTTGTTGAAGCTTTTTAGTTCATATCTCTGTTATATTATTTTACTTCGGTGGGGTTAAGTGCTATGGGAACACCGAAGGAGGACGCTGCGATATGTATGAGGGATAGAAAAAACTCATACATATTACTATTTTTCATAAATTGATGTTGCCTTGGTTGGGGCTCGAACCCGCAACCTCACGTGTAACAGTCCAACGCGCTAACCATTACACCACAGCGCCACAGTTAACTAAAAGTTAACATAAATATAACTAAAATTCTGCAAATTTAACAGTTTTAATTTTGCTGTTCATATTTTACTAGTATTTAGCAAAAAAAAATCTGCTAATTTCAGCAGTTTTTTCAACTTTTTCTGCTATTTTCTACAGATTTAGCTGTTAGGTAATATTCCCACTGCATTTTTCTGTGTGTCCGTTTATCCCAAATTTTATATCAACTGATTTTAAAGAATTCCGATATGGATTCCCTGAGTTGAAAATAAAATTAATTTTTTATGAAACTTTTATTTTGTATCAGTGTATTTTGAAATCAATGATGCATAAAATTTCGAGAGCAATTGTTATTTTAAAAAGAAGGTGGGGGCCAGCCGAACGGTGACGTAAACTGGGGACAGACAGAAAAAATTGCAATAAATCACTTTGAAACAACTATAGATCTTCTATATACATATAAAATAATAACGTGACTGACTTAATGTCCCACTCACTTACTTAATGTCCCAGCCTATACCACTAGAACTAGACGTTCGCTTAGGCATCATATTTTGAGTAAAGACGAGAAATTCTCCTGGCCCAATTGCTTTTTTCTAGAATTATGAAATTTAAAATAGTATGTGTTCCCTTGAGTATGGGCTAATTTACTGATAAGGCAGCACTTTTTGGAATTTTCATCAGAAAGGGAAATAAAACAGAGAAAAGTAAAGGAGAAAAGAGAAAAGTAACGGACTGTACAAACCGCTTTTGCTAGAAACCTGAAATTTAAAATATGTGTTCCCTGCAGCATTAGCCCTGCTGAATTAGCCCATAATTAACACATTTTAACCCAGTGTAGAAACGGTAATGACATATTATTATTTTTTTGGACTACCAGTAATGACACACACTTACCTTCTGTATTATTTTAAAACATATAATAATGAGTTACTGATAATTACTTATTTTTATCATTATTTCAAATAGAAAATAATTTTTTAGATTTTTTTTTAAATTTTTTTGAAATCTATTTTTAGACTCAATATTTTTTAAACACTGGTAAGGATATATGTAACCACATATTTTTTGATTTTTTGTAAGTTGGCGAATAAGCTTACTTGTGTGCAGCAGGTCAATTGTGTTTTTATCTATTAAATATTACATGTCGACATAGCTCAGATGGTAGAGCTGTTGACTGGCAATCTGTAGACCCAGGTTCGATTCCCGCACCAGCAAATTTTATTAAAAAAAAAAATACAATAAAAAATATTTTTTTTTATATAATTTATTTTTTAGAAAATCTATTTTTAGACTCATTATTTTTGTCAGTACTGGTAACGATATATTTTTTGATTTTTCGTATGCTGGTGTGGAACGGCAACTCATTATTTTTCGCGACATCGCCATATAAAGGTAATAAGAAATGTAATAACAAAAGTAACTAGTTACCATTACCAAGTATGTAGTTACATAACCGCATATCTGGTAATGATTTTCTACACTGGGAAGTTTTGACTTATTTTTGGCACTGAACTTAAATTTTTAACTTTGCGGGACATTTTAACCCTCTAACTCTTCAACCAACAGGTCGTTTATGTTCCTTTTTAAAAGGCGTCAAAAAGTCCCTTTAATTGAAGAGTTATAGGGTTAAAATGTTCCGCAAAAATATTTGTCATGAAATTCTACTATAGGTCTATGAAGACATCAAAGTTGAAAATTTAAGTTCAGTGCCAGAAATCAGAGCTTTGAAGAATGAATTCACTACCAATCGAATTCAATTTTCTTTAGAATTGAATGAATTCCTTTTCTTGAGTAATTCACTGAATTCGTTCAACTGAACGCCTTCATCAAACAATAAATTCAAAGAATTAATTCCATTGCAATAGTTCTCTTTATTAAATCAAATGAATTAATTCACTGGTGAACGCGTTCAATTTTATAAATCGAACAGAAAAAAAGTGAATTAATTCCTTACTGAATTAATTCACCACTGAATTCATTCAATTTCATTTTCATTCAGTGAATTAAAAAAAAATAAAATTACATTCAGTGAATTAAAAAAGAAATAAATACGTTCACTGAATTGAAAACAAATTACGTTCACTTAATTGAAAACAAAAATAACGTATGCTGAATTAAAAGCCTGTTTTCTGCCGTTCAGTAGAAGAAAACATTGTATTGTGAAAACGTATAAATGAAATACGTCATAGTGAAGCATCTACATTTTACTGGGAAGCATAAGTTTGAAAAATTAATAGTTATATTTTTTCCAAATTCATCTATATCTGTAAAGTTTTTATTTTTAATAGTAAAAGGCTTTATTTTTTAATCATGTAAAGGGTTTTTCAACAGGGACGCTACAAAAGTAGAAAGACAGGGACAGCAAACGACACCATATTTCTTGCCGCTCTTTTGACATTTCTCTTCAGTAAGGTTTGCCATTTTTTCAACGAGTCGAAATTATTAAAATTTACTACCGAAATTCGGAGTCAGTGGCCTCAACGTTAAGAGCGCTACGTCCAATTTATGGTCGTCATAATCGTCCTAGCAGATCAACAATTGTGCGTCTAGTGGAAAAATTTTAATCCCCAGGCACAGTACAAAATGTTCCCATGCCATTGAGACAAAGAAGTGCCCGTAGTGTCGAGAATATTGCTGCCGCTGAGGCTTCAGTTGAAGAAAGCCCAAATGTGTCTCTCACACGTCGTTCTCAAGCGTTGGGCATCTCTGTGACGTCGTTGTGGCGAATTTTGCGAAAAGATCTTGGCCTACATCCTTACAAGATCAAACTGACGCAAGAACTGAAGCCGCTTGACCACCAGAAGCGTCCTATGTTCGTGAATTGGGCTGAGCAACAACTTGAAAATGATTCGGATTTTCATCGAAAAATCATCTTCAGCGATGAGGCTCATTTCTGGCTGAATGGCTTCGTCAATAAACAAAATATGTGTTATTGGTCAGACAGAAATCCACACGTACTCCATGAGTCATTATTGCATCCCGAAAAAATTACGGTTTGGTGCGGTTTATGGGCCGGCGGCGTCATTGGCCCGTACTTCTTCCGTGATGATCAATACCGGCACGTTACTGTGAATGGGAATCGCTACCGTTCAATGATAACCGAATATTTTTGGCCCCAATTGGATGATATGGACTTGGAGGACATGTGGTTCCAACAGGACGGCGCCAAAAGCCACACAGCGAATGTCACAATCCATTTATTGCAAACCAAGTTTGGAGAACGTGTTATCTCACGAAATGGTCCAGTCGATTGGCCGCCTCGGTCGTGCGATTTGACGCCGTTGGACTATTTCCTGTGGGGCTACGTCAAATCTATGGTCTATGGCCAACAAGCCAGCGACGATTGATGAACTTCGTACGAATATCGAACGTGAAATTGCAGCAGTATCGGCCGATTTAAGCTTGAAAACCGTCGAAAATTGGGTTCAGCGTCTGGACTTCTGCTAGCGTGACCGTGGTGTCCATGCAAAAGAGATCGATTTCCATACATAATGGCATCGAACGTACTTTCACAGGAATAAAGAATTTCATTGATATCCAAAACCGTTTTTGTTTTATTTAAAAAACTTTTGCAGCGCTCTTATTGAAAAACCCTATAGGTTGATAAAGGGCATCGGGTTTCTCTAACACTTAATATATATGTAATTTTATTTGCAAATAAATGTTTTCTTCTACTGAACGGCAGAAAACAGGCTTTGAGTTCAATGAACGTTTTTTTTTTTTACTTCACTGAACGTAATTTTATTTTTTTTAATTTACTGAACGTAATTTAATTTTTTTTTAATTCACTGAATGAAAATGAAATTGAATGAATTCAGTGGTGAATTAATTCAGTAAGGAATTAATTCACTTTTTTGCCGTTCGATTTATAATATTGAACGCGTTCACCAGTGAATTAATTCATTTGATTTAATAAAAAGAACTATAGTAATTGAATTAATTCGTAACAAAATAAATCGAACGAAAACAAATATGAAATAATTCCATTCAATATATGGTGCTTTGTGAATTAATTCATCGAATTTTTAATTCAGAATTGAAATATTGAATTAAGGAATTATTCTTCAAAGCTCTAACAGAAATAAGTCAAAACTTAAACCGTGTTTAAGGGTAAATTTCATACTTATTCAGAATTGGGGCTCAAATGACCCAAAAAAACTGGATTTTAGGAGGAAACCATGTGAATCTTCCATTTTAGGTATAGGATGTGTTCAGCAAACTTATGTAAAACAATACGAGGAACATTTTTGTGGAACATTTTAACCCTCTAACTCTACAATTAAAGGAACTTTTTTGGCCCCTTTTTAAAAACGGACAAAAAAGACCCATTAATTGAAGACTTAGAGGGTTAAAATCTTCCACACAAACGTTCCTTGTAGTGTTTTACATAAGTTTGCTGAACACATCCTAAAACTAAAATGGAAGATTCACAGATAGATGGATAAACCCATGAACCTTTTTTAGGGTAATTTTGAAGACATAAATGTAAACGGCCTGGGCGATTTACACCGCAGAAACTTAATCTTTGCACAGATCTTATTTTTTACTCTCAACGTATTCGAAAATGTACAGTGAGCTGGAAGAATAACACTTTTGCTGATGAAATTTTGATTCCTGATAGACTGAACAAAATTCATATTTATTGGGTAAAATCAGTTTCAGTTGTTTGAAAATATTTTACTATAAATATAGTCCTCCGTTAAATTGAAAACTGACAATTTTACCAATTTTAGAAAATTTACAATAACCATAAAATATTCTTATATGTTTTAATAAAGATTTGTCTCTAAAAATATACAAAATTAAAATTGTTTTAAATATCTTTCACTGTCTAGGATTCATATTCTATCAAAATATCAACTCTGATTGCCAATATTGCCACTAGAGGGCGCTATAAGGCGAAATATATCTGAAAAGTTTGGTGGAAAAATGTCCAGCGGATCTATGAAATGCACTTAACAGGTAAATATATTTTATTTTAAAAGTGGTTAAGTCCAATCACTACTAAAAAATCGCTTAAAACTCACTGAAATGACAAAACATTTAAATATGTTATCAATTTAAAAACAAAGGGACTAAAAACTACCGATAACGAAGTATCGGGTTTTTAAGCTGATATTACATATAAAAATATAAAAACGCATAAAATAATATATAAAAAACAATTACATGCATAGCATACAGTACCCTCAAGAAGTAAACGGACGATATCAATATTTAATTTTCGATAGAAACTTACAAATTTAAATGTACTGTAGCACCATTTGAAATAACTTTGAGAAACATCGTTTGATAAAAATTTCAAATATGTACTTGATGGCGCCACTGATGATTTTGGACAATATTTTTATTATTTGACAATTGTTTTGAAAATAAATCCATTGGAAAAACATATTTAAGAATAAAATATTCTTATCAATGGAATTCTAAAAATATTGTCAGTAATAGTGCAAGTGTGTAGGTTACATTGGGAATATAAGTCAGATTTATAAGGGTGCAGAATTTTTCTAAGATTTTAAATACGATTTTAAAAATAATTTTACGATTTTAACAATCGCATATTTTTGTATAGATAAACATAAAAAGAAAGTCATGTTTTTAAGTGTTTTCTCCTTCAACTTTTTGTCCTCACTGTAGACAATTTAGTTTTTTTTTTACATATTCAACTTATAATTGATACGAGAAAAATAATGTTAATAATCATTTATTTTTCAAGTTCTCAGTTTGGAATTTTCCCTTTGCATATAGATAGACTATTTGATATAAAGAAAAATGTTTAAAACGTTTTGTTTTTGACTGCAAAAATTCGCACGTAGTACCATTAAGACGTTGAATGAACAAAAAAAAAATAAATATTGTAACTTATTTTAGTTGTAACAAGTTATTCAAATAAAACGGTTGAAAGTTAAGAAAAAAAAATAGAAAAATCAAATTTGCTAAAAAAAATACCTTAAATCCAACAAATTGGCTTTAATTACGAATTACTACATATTTCGTTATCTTTTTCGTTTTTATAAATATTTAAAAAATTCCCAATTTCGAAAAACGCCAAAACTCACAATGCAAATTAATCGCAATAAATTGTTAATCATATCCGGGGCGGTTTTCGTATTTGCCATTATGAATGGTTGGCTAATATTTCCGAAAATTTTAAAATTCATATTGAAAAAACAAGTAAATCTAAAACCCGGTTCGGATATACGAGAATTATGGGAAAATACACCATTTCCTTTACATTTTTATATTTATGTATTTAACATAACAAATCCAAATGAGTTTATAAATGGTGCCAAACCTAATTTGCAGGAGATAGGACCATTTGTTTTTGAGTAGGTTGAGATTAGAGATTTGAAAAATTGGCATATTTTAATTATTTTCTATGGAAATTATTTTCCAGTGAGTGGAAATCAAAATATGATTTGGAAGATGATCCTGTGGCAGATACCGTAACATATCATATGCGCAATGTTTTTATGTTTAATGAAAAAGCTTCTGCTCCTTTGACTGGAGAAGAAGTTATAACAATTATACATCCATTGATAGTGGTAAGTTATACTGAGGATTTGGAAGAAAATTTTAGTTTCAAATTAAAGATGGGACTTTAAACACAAAAGGTCTTTAAACACGAATATTTTTCTTCTTTGATTTCCTTACGCCCAGAAAACTGGTGCGTGCTGACAGCTTAATTTATTGCTAATACATAGTAATAGGCGTAGACATTTTAAGTAAATAAAAGCCCAATGTTGGGCGCCAAAAATTAATTAATCCTCTAATGCTCTTTACTAAGATAGCGATAGTGTTTAAATATTTGTCATTTAAAACCTACTATGGCAAAAATATTAAAATTTTGAAGACAAATCAAGAAATCCAATAATAAAATAATTTCGGTTTTTGCTATAAAAAAATATTGTTAGTAAAATAAAATAACATATCGAAAATTGTTGATCTAGTGTTACATATCGGAGCTAGTGCTGGTAAAAATGTGAGTATTGGGTATCGAGTATTTGTCTTTTATTGTGGGTACTCGATACTTAAAACTAATACTCGATATCTTCAGAGTTGCATTTTGGACGGAAAAAATATATAAAAATGTGATTCTGCTACAATATTTACCACAAAAATGTGACTCCGCTAAAATATTTATCACAAAACTACAACTCTGCTTAAAGAAAAAATCAAAAGTAAAATGTTTAAAAGTATATGTTAACAAACTATGAAAAAAGTAATGAAATAAGTTGGTAAAAAAGTTTTAAAATATGTTTATAAATATACTTAAATATTGAATCAACATTTTCAAAGAATTTTATTAAAAAATTATAAAAAATTTCAAATTTAAAAACCGTTAAAAGTATCGAGTAGTATCGAGTATCCAAATTAAAAATATCGAGTAGTATCGAGTATTGAAAAATAACCGCATTTACCAGCACTAATCTGAGCGCCCTTCTTCGGTGTTCAAATAGCGCTTATTCGCATCGAAATAAAATAACATATAAGGGCTATGAACTAAAAAGCTTCAACAGGCTCGCCAGCTCTCCATTAAGATGGCGCACAACAACTGTTGTAAGATTTACCATCTCGCACAATTAAGTGTTGCCATATTTTAAACCCTTCATCTTTCACCACCTTCCCTTTATGCATTTTCCAAAGAAATCAACACAATAAATAATGGGAAGAGTTTCTTGAGTGTTGATTCTCTTTGGAAAACAAAACAAAAAAATATTCTGGGGTATTCTGGAAAACGAATCCATATAAAACCACACGTATTTTTATATGGCGCTGTGGTTGTAATGGTTAGCGCGTTGGACTGTTACACGTGAGGTTGCGGGTTCGAGCCCCAACCAATGCAACATCAATTTATGAAAAATAGTAATATGTATGAGTGTTTTCTTTCCCTCATACATATCGCAGCGTCCTCCTTCGGTGTTCCCATAGCACTTAGCCTCACCAAAGTAAAATAATATAACAGCCCATGTGAAAATCGAAATATATATGAGCATACATGATCATACATTGGCTCGTATGTGATCATGCATGGGCATACATTGTCATATACGTACATGCATAGTTCAATGTATGACCATATATGATCTCATATATTTTCATATATCTTTGGATCCGAAATTTGAGGGTATATGACCGTACATGTTCATATATGACCACATATGCTCACATTTGATTCATGTATGCTCATATATGATCATATATGGCCATATACCTCCATATACCCTCAAATTTCGGATCCAAAGATATATGGAAATATATGAGATCATGTATGGTCATACATTGAACTATGCTTGTACGTATATGACTATGTATGCCCATGCATGGTCACATACGAGCCAATGTATGATCATGTATGCTCATATATATTTCGATTTTCACATGGGAGGGCTATGAACTAAAAAGCTTCAACAAAGTTCGCCAACTCACCAACAGATGGCGCGCAACAACTGTTCTAAAATTCAACATCTCGCGCAATTACAGTGTTGCCATATTTGAAGCCCTTCATCTTTCACCACCTTTCACTTCTCCTCTATCCCCTTTCCAAAGGAAGCAACACGTTAATTAATAGGAAGAATTTCCTGAGTGTTGCTTCTCTTAAAAAAAAAAAAAAACAGCTAGAAACGCGCAAATTATCATTACGAATTTTTTGATTACTTTATAAATTATAGACCGTTAAGAAAAATCTGCAGCAAGCAACCTTATCTGGGTAAGGTGCTTGAACAAAGCAGGTGTCATGACATGTCTAGCATATTTATACCCTACATCAATTTGTAAAATAGGGTATATTTATTTAGTTTGTGGAACCATCTTATAGTATACCTGAGCTGTAAAGGAATCTTTAATTTTTTAATTAATTCGTGAATCATTCATGCATTGAATTAGCAAAATTTTAAATTAATTCTTTTCACAAAAATCACGAATTGAATGAAATTTGTATCAATTCACATGAAACTGGCAAAAATTAATTGTAATTCATTTCCAATTCATTTGAATTGAATTGATTTTGAATTAATTCAAATTAATTAGAAAAATTAATTGCAATTAAATTATTAATTGCTTCTTGAATATTAAATGTGTTTCTGTCGTTCAGCGTATGTCAAAACCAAAATAAGTAATACTTGAAGAAATAAACTCCAAACGCCATATTTACTGTGGTTGATTGCAATTCATTTTGAATTCATTTGAATTAATTCAAAATCAATTCAATTCATTTTGCCAAATTCATTTGAATTGGAAATGAATTGCAATTCATTTAAATTGGAATTATATAATTTTATTAATGAATCCGATAGTGGTCATTTCTGCAAAAAAAACCGGACCAGTTTAACCGTTTTTTTCACAGCGTTTTAAAGGCCGAAAAATTTGGATTTTTATTTCTAGGTATAACATTGTTGAATGATCAATGATTATATAATCACAACCGAATTCAGTTTATTTATTGATCTTTCATTTCAAAGACATTGCAAAAACGCGTATACCGGTTTGAAAGCTAAACGTTCTACATTAGCTAAAGTCTAGTCAAAAACCTTAGAAGTAACCTTCAAATTTTAAATGTTTTTAATCAACATTAATGATTTTGTAAAAAAATTTACATGAAATTTTCTATAATCGCAGATTAATTTCCTAATTAAATATAATATTACAAAAGAAATTCCATTTTTTTCTGCTTTTATGTAATACGATACTTTTATGAATAGTCAATCATAAGTAATTGCTACAAATTACTATATTAACCCTTTTTATTGCAGTGAGAGTTGAACAATATGTTAAAACAACAAATTTGTGCTAAAAACGCCCACTAACTTTAGTGTATGTTTTCTTTTTTATTCCAGCCAATTTCTATAGTGGTCTTACGTGAGAGAGCGGCTATGATGGATTTAGTTGTAAAAGCCATAGATATAGTATTTCATGGTCAAAAAGGTGTAATAACTGCACCATTTATGGATATTTTCTTTCGTGGCTTAAATGTTGATTGTTCGTCAGAGGAATTTGCCTCAAAGGCCTTGTGTACGGCCTTCTATACGGGAGAGGTTAAACAGGCGAAACAAGTTAATGATACACATTTTCTATTTTCATTTATGCAAGCGGTAAGTGGAAGGGGGGAAAACGGGAAATTAAATTGATTAAATGCATATTACTTCAATTTTAGGCAAATAATTCAGATGCCGGTAAATTTACAGCCTATCGTGGTGTAAAGAATGTTCATCAAATGGGTCAAATAATAATGTTTAACGATGAACCCGAGTTGGATATATGGCCGGGTGATGCCTGTAATCAATTTAGAGGTACTGATTCGACAGTATTTCCACCATTTTTACATAAAGATGATGGTATATGGGCATTTACACCGGATCTTTGTCGTTCTTTGGGTGCTTATTATGTGCACAAGACTTCGTATGCTGGATTGCCAGCCAGTTTTTATACTTTAGATTTAGGTGATATAAAGGTAAGAATGGAAATGAATTAAGGGGTGTGAGCAAGAAGCATAACTAGGAGAGACAATCGCTATCGGATCATACATCGGACCGGACTTCGATTTGATGTGCGATCCAATAGCGATTGTATCTCCTAGTTATAAATGCTTCTTGGTCTAATACTTAAAAGATTTAAAAACGGTATCGGGCGGCCGATAGTAACTTATTTGTACATTTGCACACTGACTGCCGTTTAGCTGTTAATTGTTACTTATTAAGTTATTTCAACAGACTTAAGCCGCCCAGCAAAAAAAGAAATGCCGAAGCAGTAGAAAAGCGCTACAATTGATGATCTAGATGTACTTTTTTTTTAACATAAACACTAAAGATTTTAACATTGATTTGTCATAGAAGAGGAGTATTCCCACTTAACATTTTTTCAGTACTTTTTGAACGAGTGCAAAGGAAGCTCTGTTTCAGCAATTAAAAGTTAAAGAAAAATTTTTCGCAAAAAAATTATAATTTTTTATTTTACAAAAGTTTTGTTATTGCCGCCACCGGGTACAGAACTTGCGATCTCATGATTGCTAGTCTAGATCTCTATCGCTGAGCTATTCTTTGAAATGAAAGTTGACGGGCATAAAAACACCACTTTATCATTGTGAGATATTTTGCTTTATTCTGTTCAATCCCTACGGGGAATGAGGAGTCAATTGCCCTCCAAGGACCTATCCCGTGACCGGTCAACCGAAGGCATATTACTAAATTAGTACAAATATGAACAAAAGAAAATTAATTAATTTCCTAAGTATTTTCTGATCCGTTATTTTCACTGTTGCTTTTAAAAAAACTTGACCGATACCGAAATAAAAACAAAATTCGCGGCATATTTTTAAAAATATTTTTTATTTATTTTATTCTTTTATTTATTTTTAACTTTATTTTTTCACGAATTGCTTTTTGTAGCTCTTATTTTAAATTTCTATAATGTTTTGCTAAGAAATTTTAAGTTTTGCATTTTCAACGTTTTTTTAATGTTAAAGCTGTTTTAGTTTTAACAATTGGTATTTCATTTAACTTTTCTTTGTAATTTAAGGGGAATTTTTAAAATTTGTATTTATATTATCAGAGGTTTTGAGGTAATTTTCTAATTTTTAATTGATTTTTTAATTTAATTTTGGCCAACGAAAAAACCAAGTCAACTGCCATTAAGGGACCTATCCCATGACCGGTCAATCGGGGGCATATTCAAGGCACTTCCACCATATTTGTGTGTGTGTTAATGTTGTTTTCTTTTCTATTTTTTTCTTTGCCATGTTTTTTTTATTTGCTGTGTGTGTGTTTGTTTTTTCTTTCTCTTTTTATTTGAACAGAAACGAAAAACATAACTTAACCATCAGCCAGCCATCACGCATAAGCAACTTTAGCTCAGACGGTAGAGCGTTTGCCTTACAAGCAGAAGGTTGTGTTATCGAGCCCTACTTCGACGCCAAGTAGATTATTTTTAATTCTTAATTTTTTATTAGTTTATTTGAAAAGCTATTTTTAGACACACCACCTTACTGCCACAATGTGTCTAAACTGTGGCAATTGGTCATTTCCAATGACAACGCCATGTTAAAGTGATATGTCTCTTTCAAACAAAAAGACCGATCAGCGACCGGTCTCCGCCCCCTTGGGACCTATCCTGCGTGTCATCTGGGACCGGTCCCTTTCCCCGTAGGGATAAAAGAAGTTTTTATACAAGTGCAAAAGGTGCACTGCAATTCAGTATTGTTTTCAGTACTATTTTCATAAGCGCATAAAAAGCAATTTTTCATTTTTATTTTATATATTAAAGAAATATTGAATTTAAACAAATTAATTATAAATATTAAAAAAAAAATTAAAAAAATATTGGCTCCTCCAGGAGTCGAACCCGCGATCATCTGTTTGGAAATACCAAATGATGAAAATGAAAGTGACAAAATCACTTTTTCGAATCACTTTTAGAGCAATTATGCTTTAGAAGCAATACTTAAGTGATTTTTTGAATTTTGTTCAGAAGGAATTCTAAAAAAGTTGTAAAAATATATTAACGGTTAATTTGGAAGCAATGAAAGAAGTGATTTTTTGGATGTTATTCAGAATTACTTCTAAAAAAGCAGAAAAAATACACTAACGGATACATGTGAGGTAGTGAAAGAAGTAGTTTGTAAAGCATTACCTCCGATTTTTTTTGCTGGGCGCCGCTGATATATATGTTGGGCCGACTTACAAGAGAGGTACTCCAAGCAAAACACTCCGATTTTAAGAAAAATTAGCAATATTGCAGAAATAAAATTTTCAAAGTTGCCCTGTCTCGGCTTTAAGTCTACCTCAGGTATTTAAGTGGGGTTCAAAGCCCGGCTCTTTTTTTTCGAATTTTTAGCTTTTTATGGGATTTTATCGCGGGGAAACCTGTGGAAATGTGATATCGTTGGAAAGAGATTTTTAAGGGCTATTCGCTCCTGGCAAAAGTTTGTGTTCCAAATTTAATATTGTAGAGCATTTTATTTTTCTGCACAACTTATTTTATTGACGGTTTTTAACATCGATGATTTTTATTTCATATTGTCCCAAATGTAACAACTTCTATAGCTCCAAAGTGGAATCGCTTCCCACTGAACCAGTTCTGGATGGTTGGTTGAAGTGGCAGCTCACGTTTTCGTAAGCACCAACTGGAGTCAAAAGTGACTCCTTTTTAAACACCACAGCACCCGGAAGGAGGAAATATCTGGAGAACTAGACCCAACCCGTTATAATTAGAACCTGCCCTCACTAACTCGTCTGCCTGCTCATTATCGTAAAAATCCCTATGGCCAGGGCTCCAAACGTAATCAGAGACTGAGAACTTAGCCTATGCAGTTCTTCCCTACACTGCCCGAGGAGGATGGAGGATGAAGTGTAGGAGCTCAAGGATATAAGCGCCGCCCTACTGTCGACGAACATATCAACGATTTCCTGAGCCCCAACTGCACACATGGTTCTACAGGATTCCTTTATAGCCCGAATCTCCAGCTGAAAACACTAACATGATCAGGTAACCTGAAGGAGCCACGTATACAGACTCCAGAGCCTACTTCACAACTCATATTTGAGCTGTCGGTGTATACAGTGATGTTGAATCTCTCCGTTGGATCCCTCCTGTCCCACTCACCTGTAGAAGAGAAACTGACCCGAAAGGGTCAACACAAGTCGAACCATACAACATTCACAACCCAAATAACAACCAGATATATAAGGTTGTGTATGTCTAAACACCATTTAAGCCCTATTGCAATAGGACCTTTCTATGAAGGGACACTCAAAAAAGTTTTACAGTTACTACATGACAGTTGTTTGAATAGTAAACAGTAGTCTTTATTTTAATTTATTATTAATTATTTTAAACTGTAATTACAGTTGTTTTTTTTTTTGCAAAAATACAACACAACTTATATGACAATTATTACAAAAAAAAAAAAAAACTAACAAAAAGTACTATATTTCATATCAGTTGTTTGAAACAGTTATTTTAAACTAAAAAAGGAGTATTTTTTTAGTAAAGTTATTTTTATTAGTTGTTTAGGAAATAAAAAATTTCGTTGGCTTCTGGAAATAGTAGAAATTTGTCAGTTATCTTTAATGTATTTCTTAATTAGTTTTTAACAGTTAAAAATTTTTAGAGAAAAACGTTTATTCTTCTTCTTAACCTCAAATCTACAAAATTAAAATTGATAAAATGCAAATTAATTACAATATTAATTGCAGCTAGTCTATATGATGTTAAAAAAACACTGTACTAAAACTAACTACATTTCTAGTTATTTTAAAGGAAAATATCCTTGTCGTCTTTTTAACTGCATATACCTTTGTTTTAACAGTCATTTTTAGTATATTCTGCTGACAAACTTTTTTGAGTGTAGTTTTGAATTAGTACCGATTCGAACCAATATCAACCGAGTTTGTCCTTGAGCCAAGAGAAGCTCATGGACATCTAAATATATTTTTATTTGCTAGCTGTAAATCGCTAAATGGATTAAGAAAGTTATTCTGAGTCTATCGGTGGTATATTATAAAATGGGTCTATGTCCAATATTTTTGGAATTTGGGTATAAAAATTGTCGATTTTCTTCCTCCTATTTTACCTCCTTGATCCGAGAGGTGGCCGAAAAAAAATGAGACAGGCTGTTCTGCTTTTCTCAATCACATATTGAAATTTCATACAAATCGGAGAGTTTAGCTTGGAATACAATTCCTATTACAGATTATTCACAATTGAGTCGAGAGGTAAAAGAGTTTTCATATATTTCGTCTCAGCAGTAAAATGAATATATTCTATTTTTATGACGAATTAATTGATAAATTGTTGCCATATATTTTTATATAAATTAGAGTTGCCTTTCAGGAAAAAGTTGCAAAAATTAGAAGAAAAATAAAAAAATAAGTAATTTTCTAGCAAAAAGTAAAATTAAGGGGAGTTTCTACAAGACGTGCGTCGCTCGTCGAATGAGAGACTACATGTGTTTTGTTTTTGCATTGCATGTATTTTGTTATTGTATTTTTGTTCGTGTGACGAAAAACGTCATCTAGAAACAACACCTAAATGAAGTGAAATTTAAAAAATAAAAAAATAAATAATTACAATCCCTTTCTTATTTCATTTTCCTTTATAATGAACATCATAAAATGTCGGCGGTCGCTTGTTGCTTAATTTTAATTAATCGTATACACATAATTTTAGTTGTCGTTAGTCGGCCCAATTGTGATTAATCTCTTATATTTTTTTTTATAAAAACATTTTTTCCAAATTTACAGAGCGATCCAGATTTGCATTGCTTTTGTGATGATCCTGAAGATCCCGAAACTTGTCCCCCCAAAGGCACTATGAGTTTACAACCTTGCACCGGAGCTCCCATAATCGCTTCGTTGCCTCACTTTTATAAAGGTGATCCAAAATTAGTTGAAGCTGTAAATGGTTTAAATCCCAATGAACATGATCATGCCATCTATATAGATTTTGAATTGGTAGTCTACTCTATAAAATAACAATATTTCTATATAAATTAAAACATTCTTAAACTAAATATTTTAGATGTCTGGTACTCCCTTTAGGGCCGCTAAACGTTTACAATTTAATATGGATATAGAGCCCGTCGAACAACTTGAGCCTGTATCAAAGTTGCCTAAAGTTGTTTTACCCTTATTTTGGGTGGAAGAGGGTGCTGCATTAAATAAAACTTATACCAATATGTTAAAATATACTCTATTCTTGTAAGTTATTTGGTAATTCTTTAAAAATCCTAGAATAATTTCCTTCTATCGATTTTTCTAGGGGTCTTCGTTTTAATGCCGGTTTACGTTGGACTTTAATAACACTGTCTTTGGTGGGCATGATGGGCGGTGGTTATTTGTATATGAAAAAAACCGATAGTTTGGATATAACCGTACCAGTAAAGGATAATAAAGTTTCCACTGTTAAGTCTGTATCAAATGAATCGGCTACAGCACCACATAATAAGCCACCACACCAACCGCAAATATCACAAGCTGATTTATCAAATCAAAAAGTCGAGAAATTTTAAAATAATCTTAAATAGATTTTCTGCTTATGTTATTTTTTTTAATAATTTATAAAATAGTGTAGTATTTTAAAAAAATGCACAATTCATAAGATTTTTAATTAAAATTAATATAAACACAAATTTAAAATCAAAACTTGAAGAAAATGATTGAGATAAGAAGATTTCAAATCAGTAAGGAGACAAAATATACCAGACTTGAACTTTCTAAATTAGATAGATATTTGACAGAGAAATAAATATATATACAATCAGAGCCTGATAGTAAACTTGCTTCTGAGTTTAAATCTCGGGAAAATTAAGGTTGTTTACAAGGGGTGTGCTATTTGTTGTATCGTCCTAGCAAAAAAACAGAGTTGTTATAATTTAGATTGAAAAAATACAATATTTAAGAATAGCACGATACAACATATGTGCGTATGTTTAGGAGGAATAGGCTCCTACTTGTGACTCGTTATGACTGGCTTAAGGCTATTTTTGAGACTGAAAGTCGCAACTTTCTATACACAACAACAATAAAATTTAAAAAAATTCAAATTTTATTTGTCATTATTATGATTGTATCGATACCAGGTCTTAATTTTTTAGAAGTTTTCAAACAAAAATTCGAATAAAGATAATTTATTATGACTTTGCAACAACAAACACAAGGGAAATACTCTGTTGACAGCAGACGTGCAACTAATGATTTTTTTTATTAATTTTAAGCTCTCTGTTTTTTGTTTCGTTGACGTTCGGGTTGTGTACGTGTAAAAAGCCGATTAATCGTTCTAGCAAGTGTTTGGGCGACTGTTTTAAACAAAAAATGTCAGTCGGCAATTCGACAATATCTGGAATCGGAATCTTAACACTTCTGGCATTTGTTAGGAGAATGTGGGCTACTCTGGTTATCGTTTCTCATCTGATAACACTGGAGACCCAATGGTCTATGGAAGATCTATGACCTACCAGTTCAACCTAACCTTAAGCGATTTTAAGCGATTTTTTCAACAATCAAATAGTGCTAGTTCCGGGCAAAAAATCCGGATCCAATTTTGGCTTAGTTCCACCCGGTTATTTTTCTACAGCGTTCGAAAAATTACAAAAATTGTATTGCTCTTTCATGTTTGCATTTGATATAAAATAATTTCCTAACAAAATATGTAAAATTTTGATTAAAAATAAACTACTGCAGCATAAGGGGGACAATTTTATCAATTCCCATATAAATGCGGTCTTGGCGTTTAGAAGGTTAACATTTCTTGCGCCACTAAAAAAATTTTAATTTTGCCATTTTTAAATTTTAACATCCTCTATTGAAAACTTTAAGCAGAAATACATATAAAATTTGAGAATTTTTAAAAACGAAATATTTACCTAATTATTTATTATAAAAAATATTATCACAAATAAGATAAAAGTTGTGTTCCCGCACTTTTTGGTTAAAGTTCGATAAAATGAGAGTAAGCACAAAATCTTCTGACAAAATTGCCAAAAAAAATTATAATCTCACAATATATTTAACAACAAAGGGAAAAAACTTATGAAAAAAAACTTTCCTAGAATCAATGGTTGACAATTAATGCATTTTCAAGTGCTACCAAGCACTATCATCAGATTGTCTTTATGCGGTTCTCTCTAGGTTATAATGTAGATTTTAGTTTTTTTTATTTATGTTAACTCAAAGTAAAGAATATATCAGAGCTTAACAGCAAACAATTTTACTTACAATTAATTATTTGTATTACAACGAAAATCATGTTTTTTACAAAGCTATTATTTTTCTCTGTTATAGTTGTTGCTATAAACTAAAGTTCCTTTAATCAGCAAAGCAAGTATTTGTGCCTTTTTAAAAAGGCAGCAACAATGTAAATTGTAAATAAAAAAAAATTTAATTTTTGTAATGTAGAATTTTTATTTTTAAATAATTTTTATATGAAAAATAACAATTTACAAACATTTCAAACAAAAAAAGCTGTTGGAAATAAAATTTCAATTTAAAAAAAAATGTGTTTATTTTTACAAATTCCACTGTTGGTGGCTAGTTTTTTTCTGCGTATGAAAATGCCTATAATGTTAGTTTGAAAATTTATACAAATATACTTATAAATTTGCATTTCAAAGTTATATTTAATTTTGGGATTTTAGCACATTTAAGTCATTTACTATTTTATTTTTTTCAATTAATAATCATAAATAAGATGATTCTTTTGCGTATTTCGCTAGTTAAATTAAATTTTTAAATTATTTTCGCAACCTTGGCGCTCACATATTTTTTGTTTGTTATTGCATCAACAATTTGAGCATTTACCTGAAGAAAAAGTTTATGTAACTTTCGATAAGAAGAGATATACAAAACATTTTCATGAGGGCTCTCAATCATCGAATGCTCGAGTACGGAAACGCTGCTAAGTTAAGGAAACCCAAACAAACCTAAAGTACGGGAACACACTTAATATATTAAGAATTTGCGCAAAATCAAGTGGATGTGTACGATAGTATTAAAAAAACATATATTAACACTTAAACTGATAAGAAAACAAAAATGTGTTATTTCTATAACAAAAAAAAAAAAAAAAAAAACATAATCACACTTTGATTAATTAGAAATGAAAATAATAACAACTTATCGTGGTATCAAAAACAACTGATCATAATTGCAAGGAGGTTATAAGTTTAGGAGATCCAATACTTGCCGGATCGGATATCAGACAAAATAAGTGCGATAATGACATCACGAAGGCAAGCTCGCACAGATGAATGATAATGAAATTTCTGTTGAAAAAAAATTAAAAGTTGGAGTACAAAGCCGAATTTAAAAACAAATTATCAAGCACTCTACTTGTTGATCGCTTGGTTTGACACAGTCACAAAAAATCAAAATTTTGAGACAATAATTTAAAAACAAAAATTAAAGTCGAACACACCGCGGCGCGCCGACTGTATGATACCCTACACCAACAGTACGCTTTGGGTCATATTTTAGGAAGCGAATTCTACACACAAAAAATTATTAGTATAAATCATCTAATTAAAGATTTGTTTAAAATAAAATTTGTTTTTAAACAAATATTTAATTGAATCAGTTACAACAAATATTTGAATTGTTTTATTGATTCAATTAATCGTAGACAAGTTTTAGTAATCTATAGTACTAAGATTAAAATTTATTAAAATTAAATTTTCACAAAACCAATGTAAAAGTTCCATTAAAAATAGTTTTATAAAAATGATGATGCTTTTTCGTAAGGTTTAAGAAATTGTTCATTCACTTTGCGAAAAAAAACTTCATTAGTTTAATGAAAATTTTCACTAAAACAAGAAAATTCTGTCTGTGTATGATTCATTCAACAATTTTATGCCGAAGAATAAATAAACCACGAAAGACCAATATAGTTTCCGCAATTTTTTGAACTGTTCGTCGTTTAAAATGCCCCAGGATTTTTTTTTTACAATCCGCAGTAATTAGCAACAATTCTGCAACTGGTTCCACTAGAACCGATTTCATGAAACTAGTTCCGGAACCCGTTCCATGAAACTTCATTCTAAGGAATAACTGATAGAGAATCATTTCTTGAACTTGTTCCCGAACTGTTTATTGGGAAACCGTTTCTACTTTGGAGCTATAAACGGTTGCTTTTGGGACAATTTCCCAGCCAGAAATTGCTAGTGGTACAAAAAATCAAGTAGTGTTGAAAATAAATGACTGGCAGAACACTTATTTGGGACACTTTGCCAGCGTTTTGCCAGTATAGGTTTTACAAAAATTTCAGTCGTTTATAAAAACAAACACTGGCAAAGAATGTGCTTAGAGTGCTACAGCAACGAAAAAAAATTTTGCAATTTTATTGTATACCCTGATTTAACTGCCTTAAACGAAGCAAATCGTAAGCAAGTTATTTAAAAAATTCTAGTGCTACGCTATTCCCTTACGACGAAGCAGGTTGTAAGGGAGTAAAATAAAATGTAAGTTATCCAAAGATTAATGCGCACGAAATCTGAATCATCTCAATCGTGTTTTACTCTTTTTTAGTAGGATTGCCTTACTAGAGTTTAATGTAGAGACGCCACATAAACATGAGTCAGTCTGCATTTTGAAGTCGGCAAATGAATGCATTTATTTTCATAAGAAGTCGCGTTTAAATGTGCTCAATGAAAAGTCATAAATGTACTGCTTTTTTTCAGCAGCAAATAAAGCATTTTTTTCCCACAAAAAAGTGCATATATTTATTCGCGGTTAAATGCACTTACTAAAAACATGAAGTTACTGCAATTTTTCAGCTGGGAATAATGCGCTTTTTCTCACAAAAGAACGTGCTTCCAAGCGGGCCTTTTGTATGGAAAAATCATGCCTTCCGTAAGCAGTTTTGTAAGGGATTAATTTTATTTATACCCTTACAAAGCTGCATCCAGCGAAGCAGTTTTTTTGCTGGGAACGGACTTAAAAATAAATGACTGGGAGAATACTCAATTCAGACGCTTTGCCAACTTTTGCAAAAAGCGTTTCGCCAGTATTTGTTTTACAAAAATTTCAGTGGAGGTTTTTTTGGAGTTTTAAAAAAGTTATAGTTTATACATACATGACAGTTGCTTGCGTATTTAGTAAGTAGTAGTTGTTGTTTTTAACTGTAATTTCAGTTGCTTTATATATAAAAATACAAAGCAACTATTATTACAATTATTTAAAAATTCAACTAAGGCAAAGTACTGTATTTCGTTAGAGTTGTTTAGGGCAGTTATTTTTAATTCTATAATAAACAACTACCAAAACCACATTTTTCTAGTAATCAGTTGTTTGTGTTAGTTTTTTCTTTTAAATAAAAAACAAAACAATACTTCAGTTTGGCAACATTTGCGAAAAAGGAGACACGGAGGAGATTGTAAGATAAACAAAAATCTAAAAGTAGAATATTTGTATGTGTCTGTGTTTGATCACTTCTGAGTAAAAACAATAACAAAAAACTGAATAGAAAAGAAAACTATGAATTAGTTACATTGCATTCAAGGCCTTAATTGGATGAGATGGCTAAGTTGTCGAACTTTAATATAGTTACGTTTGTAATGTAGGAATAGGCACAGGTTCGCTTCCTACAGTCGGCGGGTTGTTGAAAAAATTATCATATAGAGACAATCGGACAATAAAATACAGTAGTGGACTAAAGTGGATACATATTTGAATATTTTTAAATCTGTATTAATAACTTTTGTTCAATTTGTGATATCCAAGTGTAGTTTTTCCAGTTTTTGAAGTGGCCAGGTCAGAGCCCCGATTTGAATCCCATCGAGAATTGGTGGGCAATTGTCAAAAGAAGACTCTCCCAATGCGAACGAGCACCGACCAACTTAGATGATCTTTGGTCAGGAGTTTCAGCGGAATGGGCTAATATTCCACCCCAAACTATTAAAAATGTCGTGGAAAGCATTCCTTCGCGCATAAAATCTGTTTTAAAGAACAAAGGACTTGCGACAAAATATTAAAGAAAGAGCTTGCCCAAAATTTCAAATATGAACAATACTGGATAAAAAAGGTCACTATTTGCAATTTTTTTTTTCATTAACTTCTTAATGATATATGTAGTAGTCTACTCTATTTAGGTTTTTATTGAAGAAGAATATTTTAGTTTTATGCTTTAAAAAAAATCATTTAAGTTTCTATAATAAAATAAAAATTATAACAAATTTCGAAAAATGTTGAATTAATGTATCCACTTTAGTCCACTACTGATAAACAATAATAATACAATTCAATAGAAAATCACTGATGAAGCCTGCCTTTATTTTCAATATTTTTATATTTTTTCATAAACTTTTCCTGAAGTCTAAATTTTACTTTTTATGTTATTTTTAATATTTCCGATGTGCGCTCCGACTAAAATTGGGACTCCTAAACTTATAATCTTCTTGTTAATTATACCGGTCTATTGCGTGTATTCCCTATTACATGAATATTAGGTTGACACTTAACTGACTTGAAAAACGTACTCGAAAAGAAATTTCGAAAAAGATGGCTTTTGTGATATGTACTCACAAAGTTCTAGCATAAAACTAAAACATTTCAAAACTTCTTAAAAGCAACTTGATTGATTAATTTACGCATTTTATTTAAATTATCAAATATTCTTAAAAAAATCAATCAAACATTTCCTAAACAAATATATATTTCCCTAGCACTTAATAAAAACATTTAAAACAGATTAGATTATGCACTTTGTGTTTTTTAAGTCATTTGATTAAAATAAATCTAATACACTCATAAAAAAACGCCTGTACGAATTGTAGAAGAGGCTAATAAAAAAAATAGTTAAAAGTTAATGCTGAAATTAGCAAATTTGTTTGCAAAATATTAGTATGGTAAGAACAACTAATATAAAAATGTGAAATATACAAAAATTTAATTATATTTGAGCTTAATTTCAGTTTCTTAAAAATTGCAATTTACCCGCTAAAATCATAAAAAAAATTTCATAAATATTAGTGACAAAAAAAAACTGCAAAGACAGTAATTTCTACAAAATTGTAGTTATAATTAAAAAAATTTTAGTTGATTACAACGAACAGGCTATCCTGCTAAAAAGCAACAGAAATATTTGCATAAAAATAGTAGACTGCTGACTTCAGAATGTTAAATTTTTATTCGTATTGAAAAAAAATCTAAAAAAGCTTTGAAAATTTAACATTTCTAGAGAGAACCTTATAAAGACAATCTGATGATAGTGCTTGGTAGTACTTGAAAATGCATTAATTGTCAACCATTGGTGCTAAGAAAGTTTTTTTCATAAGTTTTTTTTTTCTCTATTTGTTGTAAAATAAATTGTGAATTCTTTTTGGAATTTATAATATTTGATCTTAAAACCGAACAAAAATAACACTCATTTGTAATTAAACATTTCTTTATAATGTTTCTAGTCTACTACTAATATTTAGCAAATCTTTTGCTGATTTTACCAGAGTAAGCCGTTATATTCAATTAACTTGAATTTAGCTTAAATATCACCAATATTGTGTAATTTTAATGAAAAAAAATTTATGAAAAAGAATCTGCTAATTTCAGCAGTTTTTTGTGCAGTTATTTTTAACTAAGTTATAGTAGTTTTAGGAGAAATTTTAACAGACTTTTTCCATTAATATACACTGAAAAAATTAGTCAGTTACTGCATGACAGTTGTGTTTTTACTTTTGACTGTAAATACAGTTGTTTTTCTATGGAGAAATCATAACAACTATTATTACAGATAAAAAAAAAAACAAAATGTACTACATAAATAATCAGTTGTTTAAAATAGTTATTTTTAATATATTATTATAAACAACTAGCAAAACAGAATCTGCTAATTTCAGCAGTTTTTTCTGCTGTCATTTTTAACTAAGTTATAGTAGTTTTAGGACAAATTTTAACAGACTTTTTCCAGTTGTTTAAAATAGTTACTTTTATCAGTTGTATAAAATAGTTATTATTATTAGTTGTTTAAAATAGTTATTTTTATCAGTTGTTTAAAATAGTAATTATTAATATATTATTATAAACAACTAGCAAAACACAATCTGCTAATTTCAGCAGTTTTTTCTGTTGTCATTTTTAACCAAGTTCTAGTAGTTTTAGGACAAATTTTAACAGACTTTTTCCAATAAAATACAATGAAAAAATACTCCAGTTACTACATGATATTTTTATTTTTAACTATAAATACAGTTGTTTTTCTATGGAAGAAAACATAACAGCTATTGTCACAGATATACAAAAAATATAACAAAATGTACTATGTTTCGTAACAGCAGTTTTTCTGCAGTCATTTTTAACTAAGTTATAGTAGATTTTGCACAAATTTTTACAGACTTTTTCCATTAATGTACACTGAAAAAATTCATCAGTTACTACATTGACAATTGTGTTTTTATTTTTAACTGTAATTACAGTTATTTTTCTATGGAAAAAAAAACAACTATTATCACAGCTATAAAAAAGAAATAACAAAATGAACTATATTTCATCACAGTTGTTTTTAATATATTATCATAAACATTTGGCAAAACAGTATTTTGCTGCAAAAATAATTTTTTTTTGCAGTTAATTCTTTTTAGTTATTTAAGAAATAAAAAAATTTTTGAAGTTTTTGAAAATTTTTGTTTAACATATATTTTTGTTGATATACTCTTAGTTTGGAACTAAAAACTAGAAAATTGTATTGTATGTCCAATGTTTAAAAAATAACTGTAGAAACTTCCGGAATTTTGAATTTAAATTTCAAGTAGCATTAAGTAATTACAATATCTTTTGTAATGGAAAGAAAATAATTGTTATTTTTTCTTTTTAATAAAATATATTTTTATAATACCCAAAGACTGGAAAAACAGTTGTTTTTTACCGACTTTGTCAATTGTTTAAAATTTTTTGTAGCAAAAAATTGTTCGTTATTTTTATATTATTAATTTTTACTGCACTTGTTAGTGGTTTTTCAACATTAAAAAACAACTACATTTTTAGTTATTTTAAAGGTAAATATATTTTTTAACTGCAGAAACCTATGTTGTAACTGACATTTTCAGTAGCATCTACCGACAAACTTTGTTGGGTGTAATTATTTAAAAAAAAATTTAAAGAAAAATATTTATTATAGACATTTAGACGTCGTCAATTTTAATATTTTATTAAGTATTTTATTTAACCAATAAATAAATATATTTTCTTGCTGTAATCTATGAACTTTCCTTATTTTTTTTTTATTTGCAACATTTTCATCTCTGAAAGTGCCTTTAAATTACAAAAGAAAAGTTATTTAAAAACACTTCAAATAGAATTTATATAGAATAAGCGTTAATTATATAGATAAAGAAAATATTGCATATGTTATTTAAAAAATTACGTCAATTGATAGGGTTTAAATTCTTTGAGCAATTTTAAGCTTAATTTGCATTTATTTATGTATTTTTTGCTTTTTTTCGCTAAATGTTTACAAACATTTCTTTATACGATATTATAATTGATTTTCAATTGAATATGCATGACTTCGTTTAGGCATAAAATTTAATTTTTATTTTGTATTAAATATTTAAACAAAAAACTTATTTTTTTGTTTTGACACAAACCCATTAAATGGTAAACAAGTGAGCAGAATAATTTTATGGGCAAATATGCAAACAACATGAATTAATTTTTTCTAAGAGGACTTTTTAAAGAACCTAATATATTTTTAATAAAAAATTTGAAATCAAAAACAACTATTTTTTTGTAATGTTTTATCTTACTAATGTGTGGCAAATATATTCTGCTAATTTCAACAGTTCTCTCTGCAGGGCTCTTTTGAAATAATTTTCAAAAAGCTTAAGCATCTGATTCACAAAGACGGCACAAAATCGAATTTCCGCCTTGTCCTACTTATGTCGTCTTTGTGAATCAGGGCATAATTATTTTTGCAATTTTATTATTTTCTTTCATTCTACAATAAATAGATTTTATTTTTTAATTTCAAATTTATTATTATCGAGATAAACATTAATTACCCTTTAGTGCAAATGTTTTAAATTCCCAGAACTTATTTAACAAATAATAAAAATAATGTCCCTATTCGGAATTCATTCTTGCCTCAGTTGATAATAATTTCAGAATTTCTAGAAATAGCTTAAATTACAAACTCAATGAGAATTTCTTTTTCCCATCTGGGAGCGTTACTAAACATTCAAAATATTCTCGGTAGCAAATGTCGAGTTCTAAAAAATACTAATTTTTTGACTAGTAATTACAAAACTAGTTCTCAAAATAATCACTTTGAACCAGTTGTGTACTAGTTAAATATAGTCAAAAAAGTTTGACTGTTACTACATGACAGTTGTTTGTGTAAAAATCAGTAGTTGTTTTTAACAGTAATTATAATCGTTTTTCTATGGATAAATTTCAAAACAACTGTTATGACGGTTATTTAAGAAAACAACTAACGAAAACAACTGTAATTTCGTAACAGTTGTTTAAAGCAGTTATTTTTAATATCACAATAAACAACTACCAAGATAGTATTGTTACAGTAAACAGTTGTTTTTGTTATTTATTGCAAAAATAAAAGATTTCGTTGAATTTCTTTGAATTTTAAAAATTCTTGTTTAGTTTATATTTGTTATTATTGATATATTTCTAGTTTGCAAATAAAAATCAGAAACTTGTATCTCCAATGCAGAAAAGCATAATGATTTGAGAATCGTTTGAAATTTTCAAATTCTAAATAGTTTATTTTTGTAGACGAAAGAAAAACAAAATATTTTTTTTATTAAAATCTACTTTTATAATATCAAAAGTAATAACTCTGAAAAACAGTAAATTTACCCCTTTGTTCAGTTGTTTAAAAATTTTTGTAGTAAAAATTTTTCAGTTAATTTTACGATATTTTAAGTTATTTTTAATGCATTTGTTAGTTATTTTTCCACAGTTAAAAATAACAATATTTTTAGTTATTTTAAACTAAAAAAATGTATCAATGACGCTTCATGGTGATTTAAGTGGTTAAAGTCAAAATTTGTGTTTAACCACTTAAATCACTTTGACTTTAACCACTTAAATCACCATGACGCGTTATTGATATGTCAAAATTGTGTATGAGAAAAATTCTAGCCACATTATTGCCTGTAGATATGCCCATTTAGTATTTTTCTGTAAAACCTTTACTTTAAGAGTTATAGCGCAAATAAGCTGTGAACTAATATTAGTCCATTTTTAGGGCTAAAGCCACTAATGACTGGTCTGTTTTAATCCGAGTGTCAATTTTCGCGGGGATATTATTTTTGACGCCCAATCTACCAGAAAGTGCGTGGGGAGGTACGCAGGTGACTGGTCTGTTTTAATCCGAGTGTCAATTTTCGCGGGGATATTATTTTTGACGCCCAATCCACCAGAAAGTGCGTGGGGAGGTAATCAAATAACACTTTTGTACATATGGGTGCTCTATTAAGCGCCAATTCTGAATAAGCAGGAAATTAACTCTTAAACACATTTTAAGTTTTGACTTATCCTGGCGTTGACCCTAATTTTTAAACTTTGATGCCTTCAGAAATTTATAGTAGAATTTCATGGCAAATATTTTTTATGAACATTTTAATCCTCTAACTCTTCAACTAACGGATCGTTTATATCACTTTTTAAAAAGGGGCCAAAAAGTCCCTTTAATTGAAGAGTTAGAGGGGTAAAATGTTCCACAAAAATATTTGTCATGAAATTCTGCTATAAGTCTCTGAAGACATCAACGTTGAAAATTTAAGTTCAATTTCAATAACATACGAGTTTTGAATGACTAGTTTTTTTTTGCATTTGCTTTTAATAATACACTCTCAGTAAATGGACCTAAGTATCTATCTCAGTAGGAGAAACTTTCAGCCTAATGTATGTTTTATCAAAGGAAAAACCTTTGTTTTTTATCTGCATAAATCAGGTAGTAACCAACTGGTACATTACTATTTCAAAAGTCACTTCGGGAATGGTTCCGGGTGTTTCATATTGGTACCAATTTTGATCTCTATTTTTCGTTCTTAAATTGTAATCTTTAAACTACTTCTACAGCTAGTACCAAAGTGAGAGTTTGGCGACAATTGCCCACATCCCTATGACATCACCATGTTAGATTCTACAGATGTTTGTAGGGAGAGACAGTAGGTACTGGTTGTCTGGTTCAAAAAAACTACTACATAAGTGGTTCTGAACTAGTACTTTTTGCTATTGGGTCAGAATATTTACTACAATTTTCTTTGTCATCTTCCAAAATACTACCCTGTTGTTTTGACTGATCTAGCGGAGTCAAGTCAAAATTTGACTAAATTTTGACTTGGCTCTTTCTCGCCGTTAAATCGTACTACAATACATTTTGTGTCGCAATATTTCAAAAAAAAGTGTATGAAGTCAGCCTCTGACATTGGAGGGTTAACAACAGTTTTACAACTGATTATATTAGCCGCTTTTTCTAATCACTTGGATTTAATAAATCCAAAAAGTAGTTCTAAAAGTGCTCAACAGATGGGGTTAGATTCTCCCTATTTTAAAAAGAATTTTCTGTCCGACACCTTTTTCACCCTAATTTTTAATACCGAATTCGAGAATGCTTTTATTGTCGATTTATTAAATCCAGCTTTTTTTTTGGATTTAAGAAATTCACTTTTTGTATCAAAAATTCTAAATCCAGGTGATTAAAAAAAACGCTATAAAACTTGTAACTTTCAGTGCTAAAATATTTTTAAATTTGTTTAATATCTGTTCAAAAAATCTACAATAGTATTTTTGTAATAATTTCTTTTAATTGCTAACAGTAAGTATAAAAGTCATAAAATATTATTTAATCGTCCTTAACTAATTGTTCGGTTATTATTTTATTTTTTTTCCAATTTGAATTTGAAAACAATAATAAATAGGGCAAGGAATTTCATGCAAATGCATGTTTTTTCTCGATAATCCAAAACTAATATGGACTAAATATTTATCCGAATCATTAAATTTAGAACAAAATGGCATCGATTTGTAGTTGCATATTTTGTCATAAATGCATGTTTTTGCATATTTTGACTTTAAATGCATTTTTGGTGCCTTTTTAATGCATATTTTGTGCTTTTTAATGCATATTTGTGCATATTTTTCATTTTAAGGAGCATTTTTTATTTTGTAAAAAAATATAAAAAATTGATACGTTTTCATATTTTGATTCTATCAAAATAAACATTCTTAAAACCTTATTGACCTATGGGAAATCTTCGAGTTCTGTGTCTGTTTGCAAAATAACTAACTTAAATACATTTTTAAGTTTAAGAGTCATTATTATTTTTGTAAAATTAACAGTTTTTAGTGCATATTTCTTATATTTTTAATGCATATTTTTCTTTTTTAACCGCATATTTTAGGCGCATATTTTCCATTTTTAAGTGCATGAAATTCCTTGCCCTAATAATAAATAATCATCAGAAAAACAACTAATGACCTCATTTGTTTATGATGCTTCAGATATATTTTTATAAAAAAAAAAAAACTATGAAAGATTACATAAAAGCGTTTAAAATTACTTTTAAATCCATTTAAAGATTAATGAAAATTTAATATACATTTCTTAAAAGAACTTAACATTTTATTTTATTTTCAATTAAAAGCCTTTATATAAATTTATTACCCTCTCCTTGTATTGCCAAAATACGAAAATGTAATGAATTTACACAAATTTTGTCACATTTTGTTGTTGTTATTTTGGCATCAAATCGACTTGATACATGAATTTTTTAATTTACATATTAAAATAACCATATAATTTCACTTTCCTTAATTTAATTTTGTAAGGTTTCGTAAGAAAACTGAAAAACACCTGCAATTAATTTCAATTTTCTCAGACTTTATATAAAAAACGAGTGAAAAAGTTAAAGTCGGGCATGTCGACTAAGTGATACCCTACACCAATCTGTTAAAAAGCCAACTAATGCTTGAAATTAGTTGAAATAGACTTGTGTCAAAATTTGTCTATAAAATGATCCAAACAAATTTGAATAACGGTAAGAAATTTTGATTTTATCTAATATTAGGTTTATTTGAGAGAAAATCGGAAATATAGTACGTACGCTCCAAACATGGACCGATCCTATCCTTGGGCCCATATGAGTCAGTGTATCAAATTTCATTACAAAATTTTCGTACTTGTGACCTGCAGCGTGCGCAAAAGCTAATTTGGGAGGACCTTTAAATGAGCACTAGGTCTAAACATGAACCGATATAAACCATAATCAATAGACTTTGTCCTTGGACAGTAGGGTGGCATTGAAAAAAAAAATCAAGTATCGGTTAGGTCTGGTCGGATTATTGTGCCACTTGGCCTAAAATATGTATGCTGAAAATTTGAGCGAAATCGGACCACTCTAAGCCGTGGACCCTAGGGGTCAAAGTTCAGATTTTCGAACAAATGTATATCTAGCTGTAATTGCTTGAAGAAATCGTATTTTTTTTTTAAATCTTGAAAGCATTAGTAAAATTGCTCTAATTAATGCAATAAATACCAATTTTAAATATATATAAAAAAAAATTAACCCTTTAGTGCCATGGGTGCCAAAATGACCCATTTTTAGAATCTTGAAAACATTAGTAAAATTGCTGTAATTAATGCATTAAATACCAATTTTAAATATATATATAAAAAAAATTAACCCTTTAGTGCCATGGGTGCCAAAATGACCCAGTTTTAGAAAAAAATGTAGTATATCCAAAAACACGTAAAAAGTAGTTCAGAGTTCAAATATTAATAGTTCTGAGCCATAAGTTCTCAAATTACAAAACAAAAAATTTTAGATTTGCATATTGAAAATTATTTTAATAATTATTTTAAATAAATTATTAAGTTTTTAAATTATATTTTTTTCAAATACACTTAAAGACAATACAAATTATTATAATTTTTACACCATTAAATTGTTTTAATAACAATTGGAATTCTTTTAAATTACAAATGATGTTTTTGAATTTTAAATGGGGCTTTTTTAATTACATTTGCTATTTTTTGAAAAACAAGTGTGATATTTTGAAAAATTAATGTGATTTTTTGTTAATTTTTGAAAAATAAAATTTGAAAATACTTATTATTTAATTATAATCATTTCTTAAGTCCTTTAAATTTCCTTCTTTTGAATATTGTTGTCTATAATTTTGTACAACCTGAAAAATTAAAACATACATAAAACCAAGTTAATAATTTCGAATGAAATATTAATAACATTTTGTATTACTTTAAATAAATATTGCCTCTGCTGTTCATCTTTTGTAATTTTTTCGTGGTAATCTTGAACTAGTTTTATTCCTCTCTCGGCGCAGTCATTTACAATTTTTAAGTTTTGAATAATTTCCTTTCCTTTTCTATACTCTTCCAAATCATTCCAAGTACTTGGGTCTCTTTCTAAAAAATCTGTTGGAATATCGAACCTATTCAAAAGCCTTTTAGTATTTTTGGAGAACAAGTCATTTAGAATTAATGAATTGTCTCTGTCAATGAATTCTTTTAGATTTTCCTTCTTGATAAGTAGCTTTTTTAAAATTTCTTCACCTTCTTCATTATTTTCTTCTTCAACATAACTCAAGCAGATCTTTTCAGATAACTTGGCTTTCGCTTCGCAGTTAATTCTCTCATCGAATAAAGCGAATCCCACACATTCTTCATTTAAATAATATAAGTGATTGATAAATTTAGATATAGCCTTTTCTGCTATATTTATATTAATAGTTTTGTAGCTTTCTAATTTTCTTAAAAATTCTAAATCATTTACAGGCGCTTGTTCTGCTTTGTCTGCATTGAACCAGAATCTGGAGTAACACTTAATAATAAAGCCAGCAATTTCAAGTAAACCATTTATTTCTGATTCGGTTATTTCAGGGAATTGATCCCGAAAAATTAAAATTTTTAAAGAGTAAATAACTTTGGCCATCCACCTAGCATGGTGCATAGCTCCTGGCTTTGAAAATTTTAGTCCACGGGGAGGAACTCCACCCAAAAAGATTATAATTAACGCAAGAAACTCTTGGTAATCACTCCGTGGAAAGTCCTCTCTAATCTTTTGCATTGCGTAGCTAAAAATCTCATCACTTTCATCACCTAAAATAGTTTTAAAACGTGGATATGTAAATCCCGTCGAAATTTTGTTTTGATGTATTTTGGGCTAATGCTTTTTAAATTTTTTGAATATAGTGATTTCAGGGCCAGTTGAAACGCCCATTTCTTTCTCGAATACACCTGGTAACACAATTTCCAAAATGTGATGTCTGCAGCCAAGGAATAAAATGTCTCGTCCGATTCGCTTTTCTAAAATACTGCAGGCTCCTCTAAATTTGCCTGTGTTTGACGCTGTTGTATCAAATACAAAGGCCTCGGTTTTGTCTAAAATATTGTGGTCTTCAAGAGTGTCGTAGACTGCAGATGCAATTTCTAGGCCAGTTCCCGATGGTATATCGGGAATATTTAATATTTGTTCTGTCTTTGGAGCAGTTGCTATTATTGAGAGACGGTCTTCGGATTTTCCTGTTACGCTAGGCAAAAGTTTTGTATCCCAGTGAATTGTTAAAGGTTGGGAGTTTTGTTTAAACGTTGATACAATGTTTGTGCTCTTTGCTTTGCTGACGAATCGAATTACGGTTTATAATAAATTCGGATGAGCTGAGCCCAACTGCATCCAGAACAGCAACTAGTAAATGAACTGTATCTCTTTTTTTTTTTTTTGGTTTTGTGACATTATCCGCTATTTGTGTATTTAAACCAAAATTATTATTCTCGTTTTGGATGGATTCTTATGTCTGACTCATCCAAAGATAAAGAATCGTAGGCAATACAATGTTTGGTTAAAAAAAATAATTTTGCTATCAAAGCCTCTGTACCCATTTTAAACCCATAACACTTTTGTTTTAACACACTCTTATAACAAATTTGGCTGCCGCAACCGATTTTCAATGGTTACCGCAACCTTGTAAATTCGGTTTTTACAACCGAATTTTCGGTGAGATGAAATCTTTCGATTTTTACATGGATGCAGTTTGGTTAAAATGGGTATACTTTTAAATATTTATTTACTTTTTGAGGTTGATGGAGCTTCCAGAAGCTGTTGTCTTCTAAGTTCAAATGCTTGTTGGCGTTTTTCACGGTTTTCTTCCCTTTTTTTTAAGTTTGCATCAATACCTATAATGCACCCTGGGCGGTCTTTTAATCTCTGCTGGATCAAAAACTGCTTGTCTTCCTCGATCTTTATTAGATTGAGTGCGTCCACATGAGCCATATCAAATAAATCATCAAGTGAGTCTTTCCAAGATTCTCTATTTTGTTTTAAACTATCAGAATCTCTTAACTTACGTCTCGATAACTGCTTCCACTTATTATACAGGGTCACTAATTTTTGTTCTGCGTTTGATCTTGAAATGACAGGAATACGGGCCCTTTCCCAAAAAATTGAGCATTCCCTTATAACTATACGAGCACTTTTAGCAACATCTAACTGTTTAGTTCTTAAATTATAAAATAAAACTCTTAGACAATATAATTTTGATGGAAGCTTACTACCAGATAATTGTTTTTTTTTTGGTGGCCAATTAAGTAAATTTCACTTCTTAGTACTGGCATATTTAATTTTAAAGAAATTACGATAAAAAATAACTTAAGACACACTTTACACGAATGTTAACCACTTTCAATCAATTAAAAAAAGTGGGTTTGACTAGTTTTTCTTTATATGTTTTTTAATAGGGGAAAACCCGTATTAAATGCTCTAAAATTACTCTTTGAAGTAATATAAAACGGGAAATCACAGAGTTGAAATTTGAATGTGAAATTTGATACGCTTGTATAATTTTGGGTCAGTTCATGGCTAAAGGTCAAAGTTGTAGTTGTTCATTCTTAAATCCGTTAAATTTAAACTAACAACTGGTCCTTACTAATTGGTTTTTGGTTATATTTATCAGTAAATGGTTCATAAACAAATTGTTTAATTCTGAGTGCATTAAAAAACTTCGGCAAAATGCACCCTTACACCCAATCTTGTAATATAAGATAAAAAGTGGTTAATTTCGAACTCCAAGACTAAAGGGGTTAATTTTTTTCAAGCAAATGTTTAGACTATAATTAAAAATAGTTGCTTATTAATCGTATTTGGACAGAAAGGGTTTTAAATCGTGTTTAAAACTGGGTAATTTTGACCCGGGTGACACAAAAGGGTTAATTTTTTTATAAATTAAAAAAAAAAATTTCAGACTATAATTAAAAATAGTTGCTTAGTAATCGTATTTGGACAACAAGGGTTTAAAATCGTGTTTAAAAAATGAGACATTTTGACCCGGGTGGCACAAAAGGGTTAATTTGTTCATAAATTATTATAAAAAAAATGTCAGACTATAATAAAAAAATAGTTGCTATTTAATCGTATTTGGACAATAAGGGTTTTAAATCGTGTTTAAAAAATGGGTCATTTTGACCCCGGTATCACCAAAGGGTTAATTTTTTCATAAAAAAATTCATATTGTAATTTAGAATATTAATTACAATAATTTTACAACTTTTTAGCAGGATGCTTTGAAATATAAGTATTTCTACAATTAAATATAGGTAAAAATACAGTAATTTGTAAAATCTGAACTTTGACCCCTAGGGTCCACGGCTTAGAGTTATCCGAATTAGCTCAAATTTTCACCATATAATATTTAGACCAAGTGTCACGATAATCCGAGCAGACCTAAGCGATAATCCAAAGTTCAAATTGCTCCATACATTTCAATGCCACCCTATTGGACAGATATAAGTCGGTGTACCAAATTTTACCAAAATATTGTAATATTTGCGAAACAAAAAGTTATTCTGAATCGATCGGTACACTAAGAGGTGGATCTAAGTCCAGTATTTTTGGTGTTACAAATAGCAGCAGAGACTTATTATAGGTACTCTGTCCACGTAGTGGTGTATGGTATAAAAGCAAATTGTTAAAAAAAATGAAAATTAATTATAAAATTTCTTAAATTTTATAAAAAAAAAATAATAACAATTTCCCATTAGTTCAAAGAAATTTTGTTAATTTATGTATGTAATTAAAAGAGACTGAACATGAAAAAAAAAATAGAAAATTTTAAAATTAACCCTATAAAATTCAGCATTAATGCGTAAAAAATTTTATAAAAATTTCCTTACAGAAAAAGTACAAAATTTAGTAGATTGTTGTTTTTTTTTTTTTTGCTAAATACTACACTAAAAAAAATTAGTTAGGAGAAGAATTAGTAAAACGTTTTGTATATCAATTATACTACTTAGTTGTCAGCAACTTTTTTGCTGAAATTATGTTTTCAACAAAAGTTGTTAGCACTAAACAAATATTCAACTAATGTTTTACAAATTTATTTTCCTACCAAAATTGTGCCGATAAACACAATTATAGTGCGGACAACAGCCAGACAGAGAAGATGTAGTGCGGACAAAGAAAATGATACTTCAACACAGCTCTTCTAAGACATATAATAAATACAAACGTGAAAATTTGTTGTATCTGTGTTTCATATATAAAACAAAAGGACGCCAAAAGATGCATAAAAATATAACACAATAAGATAAAATATGATTTAAATTACAGACAAAATATAATTAATATTGATTATGTGAAATACAAGGACAGACATTTTTTTCATTATTTTGGGTAATTTTTTGTGTTTTTATAATATAAAAGCCGCAGTTTATATCCTTTTTTGTTATATAGAATTGTCTACTAATGAAGAAGTCTGGACATTTTTATATTTTGCAAAGGTTCCAAAATAATGCCCTCGGAAACCGAAATATTTTTCATTAAAGTAAATCCCTATAATCTTAAAATTACACATGTTGGAAGAAATTACCCTTTAGAAAAACGTGTAAGGCCACCTAATGTAATCGATTTCGTTTACTTCACTTTGTGCGTACTTACGATATGGGATACTTGTGTATAACAATTGTATATGAAACTCAAAATATTTGAAATTTTTAAAAAAAATGTGTCTAACTTACATGCCACTATACTTGTGTGTACTTACGAAGTATATTGGCTTGTGGGCCATTACAATGCGGCCATACCCTGGGCCTTGTGTGTAGAGTTTGAAAGCACTCGGAGATACTAGTAAGTACACAGAGGGATTTTTTTTTATGAAAGAGTTTTTATGAAATTTTTCAGTAAACCAATGAAGTTTTCTTCACAAAAGTAAATGAAAAATTTCTCAAATTTGATGAAACTTTTTCATTGAGTGTATGAAACTTTTAATAAATAAAATGAAATTTGTCACAACATTTTATAAAAAATTTCTTTAATTCAATCAAAAGTTTCAATGGTCGAGTTCCAGTAAAACTTCATTGGCTTTATGCAAAAATTCATTAATATCATTCAGAAAATTATCTTAATGTAGTGCTCAAGATTTAGAATAATTTTTTTTCGGATATGCTTACTTTTGCATTTCGTCACATTAATTAATATGCTATTTTCATTGGAAAGAAGATAGAGAGCAGATAAAAGGTGGTGAGAGATATAAAGATTCCAATAGAAATATTACTACCTATTTAAAAAATAAAACCATAATTTTAATTTTTTTAACACCATTCAGTAAAAGGAATATTTTGATAACCAGAACTAGAAATGATTTTTGTCTTCAATGTAATTTATGTACGAAATTTTGTTTGAAAATTTTTTACTTAAATCAAATTTTAGAAAAAATTAATTCTTAGTTTTGGCTCATAATCGTTTGTTCTAAAAAAAATTACAAAAGGTTTTCGTTACTTCCGAAAACTTACTTAATTTCTGCCTAAACAGAATTGCGAATTTTGTAAAATGTAACAAGTATTTTTTCACAGAACGGTAGTCAATACAAAGGTAGAACAATAAGTGGACAAAAATGTTTTAACAGGTGGTAAATATATAAATGTTTCGACTGATATAGGAACCCCATTGATTACACGTGACGTATGAGTAATAAAAAAAAATTTTAATTTCCCCCCTTAAATCGAATCGAAAGCTTTTACCGCCACTGTCCTTGGCATATTTAAAACAAACTTTGTCCAATTATCTTCAGAATTGCAACCTGTAGCTTGACTACAAGGTTACATAGACAGACGGACGGACATCGCTAAATCGAATCAGTAAATGAATCTGTGTCGATAAGTGAAAAATAAAGGACGTATTTGAGGTAGTAAGCAACATTACCACAAATTCAGAGGAGTTTTAAAATTGAACTTGATTTCGAAACAAAAATTTGCAAAATAAATTGAATTTTTGCATCTTGTTAACAAAATGTGTTTTAATTTAGTAAGGTAACTCTATACTAAGATACGACCGCTTAACAATCTCACCCAAGTAAGGCCTTAAATGCATAATTCGTAATTTTCTTTCCTATTCAGATTCCTGTTCTTGTTTTTTACTCAGAAGTGATCAATCAACACAGACTCATAGAAACATTCTATTTTTGAATTATTTATTTATCTTCCATTCTCCGCTGTGTCTCCTTTAGTTTAGTTTACAAATACTAAAGATATATAGATTTAGAAAATAAATTCAGATTTTCGCTTTAGCTGAATTGCTTTTTTTTATCCAAAAAACGTATTGCTGGCCCATAGTGTATAGGACAAAAACTCCCACATACGCGAGTTTATTAAAAGCTAATATTTTTCGGAATCTTATTTCATAATATGAAACTTTTCTCAGAATGAATCGCAAATCAAATGATTATCATCATTATTATTTGTCTGAAAGGTGGCAAGCGAAAAGGTTAGTGTTGCCACCCCTGTCATATATAATATACGTTGCTTAAATGCCTCAAATGAGTGTAACGAATTCGATTTATTTCCTAGGTTTCTAAGAGTTGTCATAGCAAAATGACACAAAGCATTCAGTAACTTTTAAATTAACGCCTGTTGTTTCAATTACATTTAAAAGCTCTTTTACATGGAAAATTTTTTCAAAATCGTTTAATATCGAATATTTTAAGTGTATTAATTACAAACAAATATTATTTTCAAACATATACAAAGCCCTTTTCATCTTAATAAAAAATCATCTAAATTATAAAATAGAAAGAAAAAATTTTCCTATACACAAGCTAAAAGTTATAATAATTTAATCAAGTAAACAATTAACGAGTTAACAATTTAACAAATTATAAAGCAGACGGAAGACGGAAGATAGAGCAGAGAACTCCACCCATATACATATATACTAAGGGAATTAAATGACAATTAAATTCAATCAAATGCTATCGTATGAACATGGAATGTTTACGGTATTTTGAAAATAATATACAATAAGATAAAAATCATTAATGTAATGACTAGGGTTAGGAAGTTCTTGTAAATAGAAAACTAAGAACCAGTTCTATAGTCAAAACTAACAACGATTTTTGTCTCAAAATTTCTTTATAACATATTTTTTTTTTTTAATTTCTGATGTAAGCTAAATTTTAGAAAAAAAATCCGTTCTTACACAGCAAAAAAAATTTTGAAGTCATGCTTTACAAATCACTTCTTTTATTGCTTCCAAAGTACCCGTTAGTGTATTTTAACTGCTTTTTCAGAAAAAATGCTAAACTACTTAAAAAAAGCACTTCTTTCATTGCTTCCAAAGAATCCGTTTGTATATTTTGACAGCTTTTTTAGAAGTAATTCCAAAAAACAATAAAAAAATCACTTAATTATTGCTTTTAAAGTATTATTGCTCCAAAAGTGGTCCTAAGAAGTGATTTGCATACAGTTTATTTCCAAAGAGATAGTAGCGGGTTCGAATTATGGCGGGAGCAATATTTGTTAAATTAAAAAAATTTGTTTTGATTTTCCAAAAAAAAAAAAATTTTAATATTCATAATTAATTTGAATAAATTTTATATTTTTAATTTTCAAAAATAAATAAAACTGATGAAAAATTTGTATGCACTTATGGAAAAAGTACTAAAAAAAATACTGAATTTAAAAGCACCTTTTCAACTTTTTAAAAAGTACTTTTATTGGGGAGAATAAGACAAAATATTTCGTAATGACAAATATCAATCAACATTCTTATTAAAGAATAGCTCAGTGGTTGAGGGTTAGACTAGCAATCATGAGGTGGCAAGTTCGCTACCCGGTTGCTGCAGTAAAAAATTTTTACAAAATGACGACAAAAATATTGATGACATAGATATCAAAAAAAGTTTTAAAAAGTGTTTAAGTGGGAGTACTCCCCTCCTATGACAACTCAGTGTTAGTGTTTCCGTTAAAAATTAAGTACATCTTGATCATTCAGGGTATTCCTAACTATAAAACTGGCAACGATTTGTTAGTGCATTTTTTGCTAAAAACGCATATTCTACTAAAAATGCATATTTGCATGCATATTTTTTCAAATTAATATTTTCGATTGTATTTTTTACAGATTTTTTTCTTTTTCCCCCCTCACCCTACACGCAGAAAAAAACGAGTGTATCTTTTAAAAAGCCAGCTATGTAAAATTTGCATAGTGTTGAACTAATACAAAAATACAAGCCCCAAATTCCTGGTAATTAATTAATATGCATTTTTGCTAAATTACGAATGCTTTTTTTGTTAAGTTGGCTAAGTACGTGCTTTGTTAAATTTACATTGGTTAAATTTATTTAAAAACGTACTATGTAAAATTTACATTGATGAAATTTTGAAAATAAAATAAGCAATAAGTACATTTTCTCAAGTTTTTATCTTATAATATTATTAATGCAAATAAAAATAAAAAATATTAACGCAAATAAAAAACAAAAAAATAAATTTTTAGTGTAATTTTCATGTCAAAATTGCTTAATTGTTGAAAAAATATAAGCCTAAAAGTATTGAGTAATTACTTTTCAGCATTGGGTACCCTAAAAAAAGTCGGAATTGAGTACTCGGTACCCAACACTTTTTGAGACATAGTAATTTTTTATTTAGTCAATTTTTTTTTGGAAATTTTGTTGACAAATTTGTGGTTAATTTTATGTTGTTGTATATCTACCACGAAACTTTGTAAACTTTTACTCTAGTTTTTGTAAATGTTACACCTATTTTTCTGCGTGTAGCAATGACAATGTGATACATACATATGTCTACAAACACAATAGTATTTAATATATTTAAACAAATTAAAGGCTTATGTTGCATTCACATCTGCACCCAAATCCCGAGATTTCGACTAAAATTGAGATTTCAGTGAAAATTTCATGTGAAATCCCGAGATTCCCCATACAAAGGAAATCCCGTAAATTTACGAGATTTCGAAGAAATCTCAAGAAAATCTTACAAATCTGGAGACTTTTGCAGAATACAACACTGTGTTTCGCTTAATTTGTAGAGTTTTTGCATGAAAAAGTGGCAACGATGGTCAACAGCTGACTAAAAAAATAACCTAAAAATGACACAAAATAATGAAATTAAAAATTATTATTAATTTAATAAATATGACTTTAGACCCAAAGGAAATGTAGTAATGAGTATAAGAAGTGTTGCGTGGTTCTAATTTTTGCTTCCCCCGAAGCATAACTATGAAGAAAGCGTTGGGAATTGCAAAATCTGGGTTCTAGCTTGTCGTCCTTATAAAAAAACAAATTTACTAACATATTTAGCGTTAGATCTTCACATAAAATAATGTAAATTGTACTCCGCCAATGAATAAAATGGTTTTTAGAAATATTTTTAATTTGAGGTTATTTTTTATGGTACTTCGTTTACAAAAAAGTGCAGCTGTCAAATCGAAATCTCGCTACTGTCGTAAAGTGCAAATGTAAACGGTCAAGATTTCGGTTCGAGATTTCCATTGAAATCTCGGGATTTGAAAACAGATGTAAAAGCAACTTTAATAATATTTACAACACTCATACAAGCAAACATACATACATGTCTTTTTCGAAATGCCCATTCAAATGTGCTGTTAACATTCAGAGACAATTTGGCACCATAATTATTTGCAAAAAAAAAAAAAATATTTAAAAAACACAACAAGCTAACATTAAACTGAAATGTATTTTTACGAATTCTTTTTATAAAATAATTCGCGATATAGTGAAACAATTTGCTAATGAATGACATTTAAGTTTAAACGAAAGACATCAAATCAAAATAATTAAGTTTGTGTGTGTGTGTTTTTTTTTTTTGTTTTTTTCAATGAATATTTTGCTTTTTGTTGCAAAATGCCAGGTGAAATAAAAAGATAAATTTGCAAAAAATAATTTCAATTTCAAAAGTAAATTGAAGACAAAGAACAATTAACAACAATGAGTAACTAGAAAAAGCAAATAGCCAAGCACAACGTAATTTTATTTTTCAGAAGAAAACCAGCGGCAAAGTAAACAGCGAAACAATAAAAGCTAATAATTTTTTTGTTAGAATGAATATTAAAAATGCATAAGATTTAGAAAAATGTTCCATATAAGTATTAGTCGTCATATATATTATATTTCAAAGAAAACTTTTAGTTTTACAAAATACAAAATAAACTTAATAAAATTGTCAGGTAGACAGGAAAAATATATAATATAATAAACAGTTCTATCAAATTACCAAAGCGTAAAAATAGAAATAAAATGTGTTTATGCAAACAATATGGCAACTCGTTGCTTGTTATTCTTTTAAATTTGCAAATATGGGAGCCACGGTTAAAATGTAAACAACGTTTTCTGGGTTGTAATCACTGTTGCCTTTTTTGGCCCCAAAACCCCTAGATTTGTCATGAAGATAACTAGGAACTGCTAAAAATTTCAAGCAAATCACGTATTTTGTGAGAAAATAAACAACTATTTGTATCTACCTATAAATATTTATATTCTGTTTCCTTATAAAAAAAAAAACACTACACTCAACCAAAAAAGTCTGTAATGGTTACTGAAAATTTTGTTGTTATTACGGGAAGTTTAACTGTTTTGAGCCCAGCGGTATTTTCTGCTAATTTTAGCAACAAATGTCTGCTGATCTGTAGTTAGTGTATTCAATTAATCGGCTTTTTATTTTAATCGATTAATGGCGCAAATAATTATTCGGGTTTTTTTTTCTTAACCGGTTAATCAAACAAAATTTTAAAATTAATCGAATAATCGAAAAAATTTACGTAAAATAATATACGTACACTCAAATAAAAAAGTTTGTAAAAAAATATGTAAACAGTTTCCAATCACACTATACTATTTTTATACTGATTACACTGTGAGACAAATGGTAGGGGTCAGTGATCGGGAAGGGTTCAAACAACCGGGGAAATTTATATCGGTAAAAAAGAAGTTATACGTGTCCCGGCGTTTCGCTGGGTCACCCCTAGGAATCGAGATATATCGATTTGACCTTTGGTGGTCTTTTTTTTGACATAACTCGAGAACCACTAGTCCGATTTTGCTCAAACAATTTTAAAAAATTAAAAATTACAATTCCTTTAATCTGTTCATATAACGTTTTTCTATATACTCAACAGTTTTGCCGGTAAAATTTTTGTAGTGTTAAAAAAATATAACTAAAACTTTTGCTGAAAACGGAATTTCAGCAAAAAAATTGCTGAAAACTAGTACACAACACGTTTTACTAATTTTTCTACTAACTTATTTTTTTGAGTGTATTATTTTTCCAAATTGATGTTGCGGTCGCTGGGGATTGAACCCGCAACCTCATGTGTAACCTTTAATACTCGATACTACTTAATACTTATAACGGATTTTTATTTATTTGAAAATCGTGATATTTTAATAAATAAAGTTGTTCAGGTTTATTGAATATTAAACTTTTTATTATTTCCGAAGAGGTTTTTAAATTTGTTTGTAAAATTTTTTAAATTTTGTTCATAATTCTTAACTTTTTCGTATAATTATTTTAGCTAAGTCGCACTTTTGCATCTTTTATATGTCTTAAATACAGCTCAGAAAATAAAGAGTACTTACTGTTTGGTATCACCCAAAGATTGAACAAATACTCGGATGCTACTTCTTATTTGTTTCAAATAAATATGTATACTCATATTGGGTATCAAATGAAATGTATTTTGAAAATCGATTTTTGAAGTTTGAAAACTTTTTTGAATGAATTTGAAGCACATTTTTACTAGATATCAACTTGGGCCGATTTGTTTTTAATTTTGTCCCCTCTATCCCAACATTTCAACGAAAGCTAACGTAACCCTCAAGTAAACTTTCCTTGGAAGTTAGTCCCCTGAAGTACGATTTGATTATTTTATCACTACAACTTGGTTTTACGAATTAGTCAGTTGAATTTAATTGCATTAGTTTACTAACATTTAACAGAAATGTTTTCGCCGACTTCTTATTATGAGTTTATTTATTTAAAAAATATAACACTCAGGGTTGCATTTTCTTATGTTTACAATCAGAGTGTTGCCAACTTTTATACATCTTTTTCACCTATTTTTCCAAATGATATTCTTTTATTTCATAAAACGTTTATTCACCTTTCTTTCACTTTTGTTATTGTATTGTTGTTGTTATTGCTATTACTGTTAATAAATATTTACATTGTTTATAAACTTTTTATACAATAATAAATACACAACCAACAACGAAATCAGATGTTTTGTCAGTTTGCCAAGTTTTGTTTCATCATCAACATCGCTGTCATCGTCAACAGCAGTAATTTTTACGAGAAAAGTATTTATCGATAAAGAAAAAAAAAATACAGTCAGTATGTTTGCATTACAAAAATTTTTTATTGATCAATATATCCGCTGTTATTCTTGTTTTTGCCGCTTTCTTACATTTAAGTGGTATTATTTATTTGTTTACCCAGGTAGAAATTTTGGTTGGAAGAAAAATAAAAGCACTGACAAAGCACTACTAGTCAGTGGTCTTACAAAAATTAGCATTGGTAACATAATAAATACAAATGCTGTGCCAACGTTTGAATCAGGGGATTTTCCAGAAGAAGAAGAAAAACTGAAAAAAACACTGACAAAAAGCACTTAACACAAAAACGCTTTGCCAATGTTTAAAATAGGTGCTTTTGCAGTACTTCTTTTGCAAAATATTCTTCGGATTTTAATAAATAAATTACTAGTAGATGGTGGTCTTACAAAAATTAGTACTGTCAAAGCAGTACTGAAAAGAAATTCTTTGCCAACATTTGAAATAGTTGCTTTCCCAGTACCTGTTTTGAAATTTTTTTATTTCTTTTATATAAAAAGCACTGGCAAAGCAATAACGGACGCTTTGCCAAAATTCTCAACAATTTTTTTGCTGCAAAATTACTAGATTTCAAAAAGATTACCATATAACGATGTTATCATTTAGGCGTTTGGAAGGCAGTTTTAGCAAGTACTCACACCACGCATCTCATTGCTTTGCCAGTGATGGGCCCTCTATATTTTTCTACAGGGGTATATATATTTGTTTTTGTTGTTAAATTAAATCAATTGTATGATTGAAAATATTGTTTTGTTTTAATATTAAATGATCTTTATCAATTATTTTGCCCCTTGGCAATATGATCAGATATTTTTTTTATAATACTACGAGAAAAAATATAAATTTTATAAGTTTTGCTTAACAACCAAGTTGGCAACAAAATGTTTTAAGGGGATATATGAGTAAAAAATAGAGAAATAATGGAAAATTTCCTAAATAACTCGTAAGCATGAAAGAATATTAACCCTCTAATGCAACGGTTCCCAAATGGGGGTCCGTAGCAGAATTCCAGGGGGTCCGTGAAAAGATCCGACAAAAAACATAAAACAAGTTATTTAAAAAAAAACAATTTTTTTTATAATTTTTAAATTATTTAACAAAATATTGATTTGAAAAATGTTTTTTTTTTTCTTATTCCTGCTTAAAATTGGCAGGTGCTTTTATTCATTTTGCCCCATAATTTATAAAGTACCTCTCGCTCAACACTAGTTTGGGGGTCCGTGAGCTAGTATAAATGTCTCAAGGGGTCCGTGAAGCAAAACTTAGTGGGAACCGCTGCTCTAATGCAATAATTTGCGTATGCAATGATATTAAAATTATCGAAAAATCAACAAAATGCATACCAGTATTGATAAAAGTAATGGGTCAAAAATTGATTTCCAAAAAATAAATTAAAAAAAAGAAAATATTTTTAAATTGTTAATTTTTTTTAATAAAATTAGCTTGATCCGGGTTATTGAACTTGGGACTCCAGATTGCCAGTCGATAGCTCAACCATCTGAGCTATCTCGACATGTTATATTTGACAGATTAAAAGATAACTGTCCCGATTGAGTCTAAAAATAGATTTTCACAAAAATTTACCAAAAATCTAAAACACTACTTTATATTTGCAATAATGATACCATTATGGCTAACGCATTATTTTTTGTTTTGAAATAATTTAAAAAGTAACTAGTTATTCGTTACTGATTACACTGTGAGACAAATGGTAGGGGTCAGTGATCGGGAAGGGTTCAAACTACCGGGGAAAGTTATATCGATAAAAAAGAAGTTATACGTGTCCCGGCGTTTCGCTGGGTCAGCCCTAGGAATCGAGATATATCGATTTGACCTTTGGTGGTCTTTTTTTTGACATAACTCGAGAACCACTAGTCCGATTTTGCTCAAACAATTTTAAAAAAATTAACATTCCTTTAATCTGTTCATATAACGTTTTTCTATATACTCAACAGTTTTGCCGGTAAAAATAAATGTATGAAGAAAAATATATTTTTTGCCTAAAATATTAAAAAAAAAGTAATAAACAAAAGGTTATTGATTTTTATGGTAGCGGTAACAAACATTTATTTTTACCGGCAAAACTGTTGAGTATATAGAAAAATGTTATATGAACAGATTAAAGGAATTGTAATTTTTAATTTTTTTTAAATTGTTTGAGCAAAATCGGACTAGTGGTTCTCGAGTTATGTCAAAAAAAAGATATATCTCGATTCCTAGGGTTGACCCAGCGAAACGCCGGGACACGTATAACTTGTTTTTGACCGATATAACATTTCCCGTTGGTTTCATCCCATCCCGATTTTGACTGTCGCATAGTGTTATTACATGTTTGAAAATAATAAGTAACTCGGTGTCATTACTGGTAGTCCAGAAAATAATGATATGTTATTACCGTTTCTACACCGGGTATTTTTGGGTTTATGATTTCAACAATCATATTATGAAATACCTTTTTTATCATAATAGTTATAAACCTTAAATTCTTACATTATGATTCCAAAATGATCCCAATTTTATTATATTATAGTCCACCATATCATACTATGATCCCAATAGTAATTTCTCGGCATTTTCTTAAAGCTGAGTTAAAAAGCTATAAATGTTTTGCTTAACTCAAAATATATATATATATGTATATATTTATTCAATGAATAATTAACATATTTAAATAATTTGGATTAATTTTAGAATAAAAATGAATTATGGAAAAATCTGATACCAGCGAGTAGAATAATATTGTAAAAAATACAATTTAACACTGCATCCGAAATCCATAATATATTTCTAATGATCACAATATTTTCCTACGGATCGTAACATTTTCTCAGTAATCATAATATTATCTGTGTTTTCGACTTCACTATATCCGTTAATTCAGAAAAAAACTCAAAATACACAAAAACGTGTTTGAGACGAAAACTAACACATTACTTTTCGTATGCCCGTTAATTTGCAAAGTGAATCAACTTATCAACGTTGAAAACTCAATGTTTATAGGTTTTCACATATAATATAACTTCTTCGCGTTACTTCCTATAAAGTTTTGCTGACATACTTACGATTATACTGCAACTATTATAAATATGAACTGTTTATAATTTTTTTATACTTTAATCGGTTAAACGAAGATTTGCTTTAAATACTTAACGTTGATAGGTATGAGCGAAAATACAGCTATTGTTATGAAATTGTATTAGCCTAGTATAGAAAATTCTGGAATTGTAGAAGAAAAATATCCCAAGAAATGGGATTTACAAAACACGTCAATCTGGTAACACTACATTTAAGTATACATCACAGCATATGCTATGATGTTAAGTGCTATAAATATAATACTCGTCTAGTATGTTCTACAACCACAGCCGTTAATTTATGGTATATAAAGCTGAACTTGACGAAGGAAGTGAAAGTCGCGCATTGCCATTTGTGGAGTTCAGTTGCACTTTAGAGTTTGTATAATCGGTTGTGTACTAGAGTTTGTTAATTGCGTTGCAAACTAGCGTTTGTATAGTTGTGTGTGTTGTATGTAAAATAAGTGTATAAGCTCAAAATCAAACAAAAGAGTGTGTGTTATTTTATTTGCAAAGAGCACCAACCCGGTTTATCTAAAGGAGATAATCGTACGTTTTGAAGGTAAAACGTAACAATTGGTGTCAGCAGTGGAATTGGTTATTTTGATTACAATAAAAAAGAGCCCGGTTTATTTAAAATGCATAGCAGTAGGGAATCTAGTTTTGTAGCCGTCATCATATAGCAATCATAAATATATTTGCTCTGTTTGCAATCATATTATTAAAAAAATTTGCTAAAGTCTGCACAAAATCCTTGCAGCCTAGTATTATGCTCCTTAAAAAAATACTGCATTAGCGTCAGAATTTTTAGTTGACCTTCGACAGTGTCTGATTCAAAAATTCTTGGAAATTCAATAAAAAAAATATGCTTATTTTAAGTACTAAAATTTCGTTTATTTAAAAATACTATTATCAACAATTACTTTTCAAACAAAACTTAACTTAAAACGATTACATCTTTGGTACAATTTTTACAATAAGTTTTTTAATATACTTTTTTAATTTTCTTTTTTTTAATATTTAATATTTAAAAAATACACAGAAAAAAAAATATTGTCATTAAAACGATTTTCAATTAAAAATTAGTTTAATATTAAGTTTAATTTCAAACAAATGTTTAATTGGTTCCATTAAGTTTTTAATTAAATACTTAAACAATGTTTAATTAAGTGTTTTATTGTATCACATAACAATTTAATTAAAAATTTCAAACAAATTTCAATAAATATTTTAATTAAAATTAAATTTTTAATAAAACTTGCAATTAATATGACCAAAAATTTTAATTAAATTGTTTAAAGGTTTTTAATTTTAATTCAATATGACATGATTAAAATTTTATTCAAAACTAAAGCAACTAAATTGTTGCAAATTATTTTAATTGATGCTACAAATTCCTTAATTGGTTCAAATTCAATTAAACTTTCAATTAAATATTTTTTTTTAAATTAAAAATAATTTATTTTAAAAATCAATAATCAAAACAATTTATTTTTATTGTTGCTTTTAATATTGTTTATTTTAATCTACGATATTTCGACCGGTCATCATCCGGGAAAAAATTATAAATTAATTATCTTAATTTTTGCATTAAAAATACAAAAATTGTTTTTTCGGACTTTCTATATTTTCATATATTTATGAAAATAATAAAATCTAATATGACAATATCATATTAGAATTTGGACTTGAGGTAGAAGAATATTCTAACTAAATATATGATTATAAATTAATGTTTAAATTCAATTAAACTTTTAATTAAATATATATTTTATTTAATTGAAAATTTTTATTATTTATTTTAAATTAGAAATCATTAATTAAAATAGTTTGTTTTTATTATTTCTTTTAATTTATTTTATTTTAATATCCGATATTTCGACCAACTTTACTTTATCATTCGTCAGTATTTTTAAAAATTTAAATAAAGTTATGTTGCTCTCCGCACTAATCCCAACCACTTTGTTAAAGCTGCAGTTTACTACTCCAACAAAGTGGTTGGAATTATTGCGCAGGAAACATTAATTTATTTAAGTTTTTAAAAAATATTCACTGATGATGACCAACGAAGTTGGTAGAAATATCGGAGATTAAAATAAATAAATTAAAAGAAATAATAAAAATAGTTTTAATTATTAATTTTTAATGTCAACCAATCTATTTTCAATTTAAAATTTTATTTTTTTTAATTAAAAGTTTAACTGAATTTGAAGAAATTAAGGAATTTGTGGTATCAATTAAAATAATTTTTAACAAATTAATTGATTCCGTTTCGAATAAAATTTTGAAAAATACAATACTATCAACATTGAAAATAGATTTAATTTTTTTTCTGTGCACTTTTAAGAAATCATATTTTAAACAACTATGGAAACTTGTTGCCACATAGTTTGATTAAATTGTTCAAATTGCTTTAAACGTGAATCCAAATTATCGATTTTATTTAAAACAAGTGAAAATTTCTGTTCATAAATACCAATAATGGCCTTAAATTCACGTCTTAATTTTTCAACTTCTTTGGCATTATCGAATTTCAATTGATTATATTTTAAGATATTAGATTTATCATCAAGTTCTTCGGAAATATCTTGTGAATCGGAAGCCATATATTGAGCGGAATTATCTTGTTGTGCCGATGAAGATGAGAAGGAGGAGGAGGAGGAGTAATCAGATTGGGCGGAGTTATCCGCAATATATTCATCCGATTCTTCTAAACGATACATGCACTTAATGCCTTGTATATATTCACCTGGAAAAGATTCATCAAATTCATCACGGGTATAGCTCATTTTTAAAGGTTTTATAACCATATCCATTAACATTTGCAAATTGTAACAATTCCAATTGTTATTGTGTATATAAAATTGTGATAGTTTTTCAAAATATTTAAAATTCATAGGATTAATTTCTTTCAATTGATTGGAGGAGACATTTAAAGATCTTAATAGATGCGGAGAGGCTAAAGCGTTAATGGGTATGTCTTTAAGAGTGGTGTTACTAAGATCCAATCTTTCTAAAGAGTTAATTTGCCATAGATCTGGTAACGTCTTAAGCAGAGGATTATTAGAAATATCCAAGGTTCTTAGATTTTTGGTACGAGCTAATGATGAAATCTGTTCTAAAGAATTATCTTTTAAACATAAAGTTTCCAAATATTCCGGCTGACTAAAGTACAATTCCATAATGTGATTTTGTTGTAAATCAACATGTACCGCTTCACCATAGATATTTACGCGATTTAGTGAACAATTTTTAACCCATAAATGTTCTACTTTAATATTTCCACCCACCAACACTTCCAGTTCCGGATTATTAGATATATCTAAATATCTTATGTATTTTTGATTTTGAAAAGCATATTCCTGTATTTCATTTAGAGCATTACGCTGTAAAAGAATACTAAATAGATTTGGATTATTCGAAAATATTCCATGTTCTATGACTGTCAATAGATTGTCGGCCAAATTGATTTGTTGTAAAGATGGTAAATTGGTGAATATATCCGGGGGTAAGGTTTCAATAAAATTATGATGTAAATCCAAATAGTTTAATTTTTCTAAACCCTTAAAACTATCATTATACAAAGTATCAATACGATTGGAATCTAAGAAGAGAAATGATAAATTCTCCACATAGCTGAAAAGCATTGGTTTAATTTCAGTTATAAGATTTTCAGACAGTAGTAATATGGTCAGTTTTTCACCCTTTAAAAAATTATCCCATTTAATGACTTCAATAGAACAATTTCTCATATCCAATTCTTGTACACTAAAGGCGTAGAATAGATTTAAAGGAAAATTTGTAAATTTGGAATTTACAAAAGTTAAAGTTGAATAATCTTTAGTGTCCTTAATTTTATAAGTATTAACGGAAGTAAAACGTATTTCGGGTTTTTGTTGAAATGTTACCACCTCGCCCTTATCACCATAATCAAATCCAGAACATACTCCTATCCCAGCACAACGTTCATCGGTGGTATATAATGTAATCTCTTTTAAAAGTCGACCCTTTTCAGCTTCATCACCAGCATCATCATCCTCATCATTATTATCCTCTTTGTGAGCCTCTAGAGATTTGGTATCTATTTCTGGTATACCACCTTCATAGTCATAATCTCCAGCCAATTCACTTTGCTCTTCTTTAGCCCTCTCCTGTGCCGTTGCAATTTTTATAGCTATGATAGCCATTATGGTTACTATTAACAGTTGCAATCCTTTCATAACTTTTGGATTTCAATATTAAATTTTGATCTTATGTTGTTTTCAATTTTTATTTTTTTTAATTTTCAATACCGTACTGCGTTCGTTTCAACGTTTGATTTTTAACTGAATATTTTGTTTTTCATTATATCGTTCTACGTTTGACTGCACAATTTTTGTGTTTATTATATTATTTTATTTGTTATTATTGTAGATCTAAAGCTGTTTGGTGGTGATTATTTAGAATACAAAAAGTAATAATTATATGTGGAATATATAGTATTAAATATATATACAGTGCGTAACAAGAGCAAATCATTTTGCAATGATTGGCGAATGATATTAAGAGAATGAGAATTAAAGTAAAAATTTTTGACATATCTTTATCTGGAATTTAAGTAAGTTCTTTCTAAGGGCAGTAAGTATATGTGACGCGCAAAATAGAAAGGGACCTAAGGGAAAAAAAGAGTTTTGTTCAGGAGAGCCATTTTAAAGATTTAAATACGTGTATCTTTGGTGTACCATCAAAAAAAAATTGATTTTTTTACCCTTAGGTCCCTTTCTCTATGCGCTGTAGAGATGAGCGATATTTTCATACCGGTGATTTAATCACAGTTATTGATAAATCACTGGTAACGGCAGTGATCAAATATTGCAAGTCGCAGTTACTCGGAATGTCGTTCTTTTAATATTTTTGTACTATTCTTTCTTGCAAACTTCATTGTGCACATGAAATACATGTTTTTTTTCAATAACAGTGACTTGCTCTCACACTCTTCTGAATAAAATGTCCCCTTCTTTCATGTCTTTGTTACCGGTCGCAACTATTCTTCTTTTAAGGCCCAGTTTTTAGGAAGTGGATTATCTTTAAACTTAGTTTAACGCAGTTTGTAACTGGAATACTGCTTTTAAAATGTGGTTTATTTTGTTTTATTTCAATAAAGAAATAAATTATACTCACGAAAAAGTTTTTCCGGCAAATTTTTGTTAATAAACTTTGAAATGGCTGACAAAATTCGTTTTCGGTTTAACTAAACCAAGTTTAACTGACATCTTAAAAACTTGCCATAAATATTATTTCGTTTATCAGAAAATCGCAGTCTTTTCCATAGAAAAACCGTGATTACGATCACAGTTTAAAAGTACAACGATTTGCAAATCACATTCACTGAGAACAATGTTACTGAAAAATCGCCGGATCGCCCATCTCAATTACAAACCCGTGATCACGGTCACTGTTTAAAAGAACGGTGATTTGAAAATCACGATCACTGGTAGCAGCGTTATTCAAAAATCACCGGATCGCTCATATCTAATGCGCTGTCACATATTGTGATCAGTGTTGCCATATAGCCGGTTTTTTTCCAGTCTTTTGGGATGCTTAACAGTTTTCTAGTTTTTTCGTGAAAAAAAAACTTTTTTTTTTTTAATTTCATACAGTTTTCCAGTTTTTTAATAAGAACCAGTTTTTAGTTAATGCATTTTTTTACAGTTTTTTATATTAAAAACTCATATTTGTTCGAATAATTATTTATTTTTACTAAAATTGATAATATGTATATATAAAAATACTAAAGCGAAAACAAAGCACATGGTAGTTTGACTGCAAAAATTATTTTCAAAAATTATGATTTCTGTGTTGCAATATAATAATTTAAAATATAATTTTATATAAATATTTTAGAATAAGCTATTTTACTACTACTAAGCGCCCTATGCTCCAGTGGGAGTTAGAGGAATATAAATATATATTTTACTACCGGTTTTACACGCAGAAAAAAGACATTGTTGAATATGGTTGCGTTGCCAAGAGCAGGGAGGAGTTCAGGTAAGCCAAGGGCCTGTATTATGGCAAGGAACTCCCTTAATGTTTTTTTTAGCTACTTACAGTGACAAGGACACAACGGCGGTAGCTATGGAAACTGGATGTAGGAAACTTTGGCTGGTATCCAGTTACATGGCCCATGACCATGGTGAACAACCACCTAACACTGTGGTGAGGAGCGAGCGGCGAGGGCGAAGAATACGAACGTTGTAATATGCGCTGATGCAAACGCGCACCACAGGCATCCCATACGAAGCCGAAGGACTATAGACCAGAGCTTTGAAGAATTAATTCCTTAATTCAATTTTTCAATTCTGAATTAAAAATTCGATGAATTCGTTCGATTTATTTTGTTACGAATTAATTCAATTGCAATAGTTCTTTTTATTAAATCAAATGAATTAATTCACCGGTGAACGCGTTCAATTTTATAAATCGAACGGAAAAAAAGTGAACTAATTCCTTACTGAATTAATTCACCACTGAATTCATTCAATTTTATTTTCATTCAGTGAATTAAAAAAAAAAAATTACATTCAGTGAATTAAAAAAAAATAATAAGTTCACTGAATTGAAAAAAAAAATAAAATAAGTTCACTGAATTAAAAAAAAATAAAATAAGTTCACTGAATTCAAAGCCTGTTTTCTGCCGTTCAGTAGAAGAAAACAATAATGTACAAATAAAAGTTTTAAATAAGCAATTTTACAGCGTGTGCTAGTAACAAATTAGAAACCGGAAGCTGTTTATCAACCTACATGATTAAAAAATAAAGCCTTTTACTATTAAAAATAAAAACTTTACAGATATAGATAAATTTGGAAAAAAAAAATATAACTATATAACTAGTTTGAAAAATTAATAGTTATATTTTTTTTCCAAATTTATATATATCTGTAAAGTTTTTATTTTTAATAGTAAAAGGCTTTATTTTTTAATCATGTAGGTTGATAAACAGCTTCCGGTTTCTAATTTGTTACTAGACCACGCTGTAAAATTGCTTATTTAAAACTTTTATTTGTACATTATTGTTTTCTTCTACTGAACGGCAGAAAACAGGCTTTGAATTCAGTGAACTTATTTTATTTTTTTTTAATTCAGTGAACTTATTTTTTTTTTTTTTTTCAGTTCAGTGAACTTATTATTTTTTTTTTTAATTCACTGATTGTAATCTTTTTTTTTTTAATTCACTGAATGAAAATGAAATTGAATGAATTCAGTGGTGAATTAATTCAGTAAGGAATTAATTCACTTTTTTTCCGTTCGATTTATAAAATTGAACGCGTTCACCGGTGAATTAATTCATTTGATTTAATAAAAAGAACTATTGCAATTGAATTAATTCTTTGAATTTGTTGTTTGATGAACGCATTCAGTTGAATGAATTCAGTGAATTACTTAAGAAAAGGAATTCATTCAATTCTAGAGAAAATTGAATTCGATTGGTAGTGAATTCATTCAAAAAGGAATTAATTCTTCAAAGCTCTGCTATAGACCAATAAGTCAGTCTATCTTCCTTTTTATTGACCCTGGAGGGAATTATCGATGTACACCTCAGCATGTCCATTGAACAAGGTTTTGCTATCTGCCTCCCAACCTGCTTATAATAGGGGCGGTCAGTGGAGACGGCACTTCACTCACTAGGAGGATGTATTGACAGATATCTAGAGTATAAGGAGCACACTTTGGTGGCCTTTCTGGATATAGAGGGCGCCTTTAATAACGTCAGACCCGATGCGGTCGGGCGTGCCATACCGGACCTGGGAGTGGATGATACCATCACCGAGTTCATCATGAGCTTGCTGGGGCACAGGGTAATTATAATGCCCACTCGGCGCATCAACGGCATCTATAGTGGCGGTGAGAGGCACCCCACAGGGGGGTGTACTGTCGCCGCTACTCTGGAATCTGACGATGAATCGTTTATTCGTTCATCTCATGATGTGGGTTGTAGGGCAGTTGCTTATGTGGATGATACGGCAATTCCGGTATCGGGTAAATATCCGGATATTCTGTCGGAGCTCATGGAGTATTCACTGAAACTTCTCTCTGAGTGAAGTGAAAGTAGTGGGCTGGGATCCGAACAAAACGGAACTTGTTCTCTTCACTAGGAATAAGATCAGGGTCTCAAACTGCCGAGCTTACACTTTCCGAGAGTGCCAACTATTTGGGAATTATCCTTGATAGGTTACTATGGAATCTGAACACTCAGGCTAAAATGTCTAAGGCAGCTGCTGCCATTTATTGCTGTAAAAAGGCCATTGGTGTGAACTGGGATATCAACCCCCGAAATGTCAATTGGCTTTTTAGTGCAGTCATCAGTCCCATACTGATGTAAGGAGTGTATTTGGTTGAGTGCGATGAAGTTTTGCGGACAATGGCACTGCTGATTACGGGCGCTATTCGTACCATTCCCACGGAGGCTATATTGTACTCGTTCCAATAGACCTTCTGGCGAGGCAAATAGCTGCAGACGTGGCTATAAGGCTTTCGGCTATTGGGGCATGGACATGCAGGTCGTTTGGACATGCCAGGATATTAGTCATCCAGAGGGACGCCTCGGTGCATGTTGATTATCGCACCCTACAACCCTCGTTTGATTTTGAGTTCAAGACTCGGATACCGGACGAATCGGAATGGTCAGAGGGGCTCGACCTACCTATAGGGGCACTCGGATAGTTCCATGACGGATGGAAGATTAGGATGTGGCGTATATGTGAGTCGCCATGATTATCGATTATCTCCTTTAGGCTGCCGTATCAATGCAGCATTACCCAGGCTGAGGTAGCAGCCATACAGCGGGCTATAACTTGGATAAAGTGTCAAGGGATATCCTCGGAGATATCATTGTTTTCACCAACAGCCAAGCGACCATAAAGTCCCTAGTAGGATTGTTCATGAATGCCAGGTGTCTCTGGACGAGACGGCGAGACACTCGAGATTGACACTCATATGGGTGCCGCGGCATGGGGACAATGATGGCAACAATGTTGCGGATGAACTGGTGCTTCACGATGGGGAGATCGATCACACGCGCGGAATACCGCTCTAGGCCTGCAACTGGACATGGCCAGATGGGCAAATGAGCCAGCCTGCCTGAGTACGAGGAAGGTGTGGCCTACCTATGACCATCGCTATACTGGGACGGTCATTGGGTTACCCCGTTTCCACTTGCGCAACTTGCTCCCGGTGGTGACGGGACATGGCGCTTTTGGCGTACATACGCGCAGGATGGGACTTCCCTATAATGACTTCTGCTGGAGCTGTCACGATGAGGAAGAGGAGATTCCATTCCATCTGCTGTGCCAGTGTCCGGCGTTCACGGTCATCCGTTTCTGAATGACCTGAGCCAGTGCTCGTATAAAGATCCCCCAAAAATGGCCATTTTCGCTCGCTACAAGTTACGAATATTAATATATTTAATGAAATCTGGTATACCGACTTATCACGGCCCAAGAACGAATCCAATTCATTTTGGTTGAAATCGATCCATACTTGGACCAACTGCCCATATAAAGGTCCACCCAAAATTAGCTTTTTCTCACGGTACAGGTCAGAAATACGAAGATATTTTAATGAAATTCCGGGAATCATCTTATATCGGCCCAAGGACGAAGCCTATTGATTATGGTTAAAATCGGTCCATGTTTAGACCTAGTGCCTATATAAAGGTACCTCCCGAAATTGACTTTTTCGCACGCTAGAGGTCTCAAATAAGAATATATTTTAATGAAATTTGTTACGCTGACTCACATGGGCCCAAGACTCTAAGATTGATTCTAGATAGGATGGGTCCATATTTTGACTAGTTGGAGCTGAGGCCCTAATTCGCCTTAGTAATTTTTCACAAATAAAACCATAAACGCAGGTGTAAAAAATTGCCACCCAAATTGTTTTCTAGAAAATTTTGCGACAAAGTAACGGTTTCAGGTGGTGAGCCTGTAATGGCAGAAAATAATTCCGTGGTCTAATTACGGCTACACTCATTAAACGAAAACTGTTAGAATTACCTCGCAGAAAAAAATGCTGAAATTAGCAGATTTGTTTTTGCTAAAGATAAAGCAGACTTTGAAAAGTTTTAATTTTTTTTGTAATTTTTTAGACCACTTATTATTCTGGATTTTTTTTTTTTTTTTTTTTGTAGCAGGTTAAGTTGTTATTTTCTATTAACTAGTAAGATAAGAATAGCAAAATTAAACTGTTAAATTTACAAAATATTAGTAATATTTGAGTAAAATTTTAGTTAATTGAAAATTAAAAATTATACTGTTAAAATCCAAAGAAAATTTTGCTAAATATTAGTAGATCAAAAATAGCAAAAACAAACTGTTCTACAACATTTCTGTTATATTTAAGTTAAATTTAGTTTAATGCAAACAGCAGTATATCCTGCTAAAATTAACAAAAATATTTGCTAAAAATAAATAAACTGCAGATTTTAAAAGGCTAGAGTTTCATTCGCATTAAAAAAAATAAAAAAAAAAAATTTAGAAAATTAAACAAAAAAATTTTGTCATTTTTTAATATACCAATTATTATGCTGTTTTAGCAAGTTAACTTTTTATTATCCATTAACTAAAATTTCACTAAAATGTTGTATATTTACGAGTTTTATCTTGGCTGTTCTATTTTACTAATATTTAGCAAAAATAATCTGCTAATTTCTGCAGTTTTTTCTGCAAGGTAATTTAAATTTGTAGTAATTTTACCTAAAACTTTTTTAAGACTTTTTTGTTATCGTAGTGTACACAGCATACAGTAGTTCTCATATGCAAAAGGAGTGTCCTCAAACATGTTTCTTAATATTTTAAAAATTACTTCTTCTAAAACTGTTATTTTTTTTACTGTCACCCACTGTATACTCAATATAGTTTTTATTTAATTTTTTTTTTTATTGTAATATTTTTCGAAAAATGTATTTATTTTTTACTTAATTTTTTTGCAAACAAATTATTAATACTTTATTGCTATTGTGCGGATACTTAATACTGGCCGCTCTATTTTGTTTATTCATGTGTATCAGTTTTATACGCTTCTGTTTAATTGACCTCCACCTATGCCAATGCTATAACGGAAAAGCAACGGAGGAGGTGGGAGTCATAAACATCATCATCTGCCGCCAATTCAATTGTTATAATGATTATTATGTTTTATAGTTTGTTTTTCCAGTTAAAAACAAAAAGCGTATAGTATAATTTAAAAAGAAACATGCATATAGACATGTAAATTTATTAATTTATTGTTACATTAATTCAAATTAATCGTTATAAAAATAGTCGCCTAATTGTGGAATGGAATGCACTTAACTACTCGTATATGGTTACGGAACTGTAACAAATGACCCCGTATGCAGGGAAATTTTAATGAGAGTTATTATTAATGGGGGTTTGAAACAAAGTATTTATAAATTTTAATTGATACGAAATTTGTTGTATTTAGCTGAATACAATCAAAAATATCTACAAAACATGAATAAATTATAGTTTAAAGTTTAGTTTGAAAAATCATATTGTATTTAGTTTTACACTGAACCAAAAAAGTCTGTAATGGCTACTGAAAATGTTGCTGTTATTACACTCAGATAAAAAAAAGTAGTAAAAAAAATTTTAAACAATTATCAATCGCACTTTACTACTTTTATACTGATTTTTAGTATAATTTTTTTTTAGTAATCACTTTTGCTATTCTCTTATTACAGATTACGGATTTTTTTTTTATCAATTTTCGCTGCTGATTTCAGCAAAACATTTTACTAATTTTTCAAAACCGAGTGCTTAATTTAGCAGAAAAATATACTAATTTAATTTTTTTTTTATTTTTTACAATTCTTGTTTAGTTTGTATTTGTTACCATTGATATATTCTTAGTTTCGAAATAACACTCGGAAAATTTTATTGCATCTCCAATGCATAAAAAAGTAATAACTGGAGAACCGTTTGCAATTTTGACTTCAAATTTCATGTACGATGAAGTAATTATACGCTTGTTACATCGAAAGAAAAAAAAGTTTTTTTTATAAATTTTTTTTTAGGTTTTACATTTTTTTTTTATATTTTAGTACACTTTTTTGCTAATTTTAGCCGATTAATTTTAAATTACAGTTTACAACAATTTACTGAAATGTAGTAGCTGCAACTAATTATTTATACTAATTTCAGTGTACTAAAATTATTGATATTTATTAAGTTTTTTTTAACTGATTTTAGCAAATCGATTTTGAATTGCAGTTTACATTAATTTTACTAAAATTTACTAATTTTATTGTACTACAGACCAGCAGACATGTGTTGCTAAAATTAGCAAAAAATACCGCTGGGCTCAAAACAGTTAAATTTCCCGTAATAACAGCAAAATTTTCAGTAGCCATTACAGAGTTTTTTGGTTGAGTGTACAGGAAATTTAACTGTTTTGAGCACAGCGGTATTTTTTTGCTAATTTTAGCAACACATGTCTGCTGATCTGTAGTACAATAAAATTAGTAAATTTTAGTAAAATTTATGTAAACTGCAATTCAAAATCGATTTGCTAAAATCAGTTAAAAAACTTACTAAATATCACAATTTGAGTACAATGAAATTAGTATAAATGATTAGTTGCAGCTACTAAATTTCAGTAAATTGTTGTAAACTGTAATTTAAAATCAATCTGCTGAAATTAGCAAAAAGGAGTACTAAAAAATAAAAAAAACTGTAAAATATAAAAAAAAAAAATTAATATATTATAATATTAATAAGAATATATCAATAGTAACAAATATAAACTAAACAAGAATTGTAAAAAATCAACGAATTCTTGTAAATAAAATTTTTTAAATTAGTATATTTTTCTGCTAAATTTAGCACTCGGTTTTGAAAAATGAGTAAAATGTTTTGCTGAAATCAGCAGCGAAAATTAGTAAAAAAAAAATCCGTAATTTGTAATACGAGGATAGCAAAAGTGATTACTAAAAAAAAATTATACGAAAAATCAGTATAAAAACAGTAAAGTGCGATTGGAAACTGTTTACAAATTTTTTTACCAACTTTTTTTTATCTGAGTGTAGTAACATGAGATTTTTGGGGCTAAAGTTGTTAGGAATAAGCTCAAAATGCTTGATGCTAAAATTTAAAGGCAACTCCAAATGTTTAGAACTAGTTCTCTCGTGTTCTGCGGTTCCTGGACATTTTTTAAAGTTTTCATTTCATTTAAGATTTCATAAATTTTTCGAAAAATTCGTAATTTTTCACAAATTACAATTTTTTGATAATTTTATTTTATTTTTGGCAGAAAAAGCTTTCACCATTGTATGATGAAATTTTTAAAACTTTTGCTTGTCATAAAAAAAACTAGAATACCATAACAAATTTTTGAAAAATTCCAGTGACGGACAATATAATAGAATCAATTAAAGTTTTTCTAATTTTATCCCCATTGCTTTTATTTTTAAAGATCAAAATAATGATTAAATTGTGCCCGAAGAACTGGAAGGTGGTCCAGAAAGTTGTAGAAATTTTTAGTGTGGCGTTTGTTTTTTAATTTTGCTGCCCGTTCTAAGTAGGCGTGGCTTTTAATGAAAAACCAGCGATATCGACCTTTTATCAAATTATATAGAAATTTTCTTAAAAAGTTACAAAATTCTATGAAGAGAGCCAAAATGTGCCATTGAACATTCAATAGTGCCACAAATGGTACTTTTGTGCCACTTTTACCAACAGTGATATAAGGTAGATACTTTAATTTTCATACTTCCCATTTTGTTCACAAAATTTTTGTGTATTTTTAAACAATTTGTTTACTTAACCTTTTTAAACAAGACAAATTGTGTTGTACTTGGCAAATAAATTATTTTTTGTTTCTAATTTCTAAATACAGATACTAAATAAATAGATAAATAACAATATTTTGTATCAATATGAAGAGCTACAAAAATTTGGATAATTATTATTGTAATAAACAAACCTCACCAACCATCCCGCTGATTTTTATTCCGCTTTTTAAACAAATATCCCACTTTTTTCATATTTTAAGTATTCTAAACCATTTTTCATACACAACCAAAATACATAAACATGCCACGCGGAAATTTCCAGTGGTTCAAAAAATCAAGCATTGGCATACGAATGGTTAACCGTGTTGTTTTAAAATAAATGACTGGCAGAACACTCATTTTTTGCCAGTGTATGCGTTTTGGGAATTCATATTTGTTTAACAAAAATTTTAGTAAACCATAAAAAAAACACTGGCCAAGAATTGGATTAGAATGATATGCCAACGTCTGCCAAAAGTGGTTATCCAGTACTAACCAGTCAGAAATTGGCAACAGTACAAAATCAATGCACTGGTAGAAATGATAACGCTTTGTTAAAAAAGATTTGTGGTGAAAAGGTTTCAAATTCCAGCCAGTAGTTAACCAGCTGTTATCATTTATTTACGTTTTTAGATACCAAGTATCATATAACTCGTTAGCTTAGTGGAGAAATCTCTCGTCTGCCAATCTGACGACCTGGGTTCAAATCACGGCAGGACCAAAAAATACACATGAACTATTTTTAATTTTATTTCGGAAAAGCTATTCACAGACAGAGCTTTAAAGAATTAATTCCTTTTTGGAATGAATTCCCAAAAATTTAATTCAATTCTTTAATTCAAGGAATGAATTCATCAATAACACATAAGCAGGAATTAATTCCTGTGAATGAATTCAAAGAATTCAAATTTATAGAATGAATTCCCTGACTAAAGCGTAAAAAATTAAAATTAAATAATTCATTCACTAAAGAATTCATTCAACACTATTTAATTCAATTTGAAGTCAAGGAATTCCTTCAATTCTAGTTAATTCAACTTTTGGCTAATGAATTCATTCAACTGTGCACTTAATTCAACTTTTGATCAAGGAATTCATTCAATTCTAGTTAATTCAACTTTTAGTCAAGGAATTAAATTTATTTCGTTTAATTCCCTAAGGAATTAAATTTTTTTCGTTTAATTCCCTAGGAATTAAATTTTTTGTTTAATTCCCTAGGAATTGAAAACTTAATTCAGGGAATTAAACGAAAAAAATTTAATTCCTTAGGGAATTAAACGAAATAAATTTAATTCCTTGACCAAAAGTTGAATTAACTAGAATTGAATGAATTCCTTGACCAAAAGTTGAATTAACTAGAATTGAATGAATTCCTTGTTGAATGAATTCATAAAATTTTATGAAGGCATTAGAAAAAAATTAATGAATTCCTTTAATATAAATCGAATGAAAAAAAGGAATTCATTCAATTCCTTAAGTTTGGTCAGGGAATTCATTCCCAAAATATAAATTCAGTTCAAAAAAAGGGAATTAGGGAATTAATTCTTCGAAACTCTGTTCACAGACCACTTACACTGAAAGGATTATCCTTCATGATAGTAAGGATATAATTTCATAGAATTTTTTTCGTAGAATCAATGAAGCATTTCATTATGTATATAATATTTAATATTATGAAATTTTTCATAACTTTTCTTTCATAAAATTCCATAACTTCATTAAAGAAATTCATTAAATTTCATAAAGTAGATCTTCATAAATTTAATGAAAATATTCTTTATATATATATGAAATTGTTCAATAGTATTTACTTTTTTTTTAATTTTTTCATAAAATATCGTCAATTCATTAATTTTTAAAAATTTTCTAAAAAAGAATTAATAAAATTTCTTTTTGGTTCGCGAATTATATCTGCATTTATCTGAATCGCTTGAATTATAATTTAATTTTTTTAATTCGCGAATTAATATTGTATTTTTATGATTCGCGAATCAATTTTTGTCATTAATATATCTGTGACAAATAAACTTTAATTGAATCCAATGATTTAACAATCATTTTAAACACAAAATAAAATTTACTGCTAATAAATAAATGCTATAAATTGTAGTGGAATATTTTAAACGATTAAGAAAATTAACATCAATTCGCGAATCAAAACAAAGAAATTTGATTCACGAATCAAAAAAAAATGGTATTAATTCGCGTGAATTATCTTTATATTTTCTTGATTCGCGAATTTATAAATTACTTTTCTTTAATCTTCTTTAAAAATAATTCTTTTTGAAGCAATTCTTCAAAGCTTCGCAGACACTATTCTTGTAAAATTGATTTCTCTTAATTTAAATAGATCTGGCCAGATTTGGTACCAGATCTTAGTCATTTAGATGTTTTAAAAGGCATAAAAAATTAAAATGATTATAAAAATAAAAAATATTAATAAAAAAAGTATTTGAAATAAAAAAAAAAAACACAACTGGGTTATTCCCTGATTTTTGTGCCCACAGAGTAGTGGAGCAAATATGTACAAAAGTACATAATTGCGTTAAAGCAAAAGATAAACAAAGTTAACCAGCAAATTATAAATATATATAGGTATATATGTATATATAAATATTTTTTTTTTTTTTGTTTTGTTTCACCACTAAAAGTTTAATCATCATTAATAAATACAATTTTGAAAATAGCACCATCTCTAGGGCAAGGAATTCCATGCAAATGCACGTTTTTTCTCGATAATCCCAAACTAATATCCACGAAATGCTTATCTGAATCATCAAATTTAGAAAAATTGGAATCGATTTGTTATTGCATATTTTCGCATTTTTTAACAAAAATGCATTTTGTATTCTTTGATTTGAAATGCATATTTTTGCTTATTTATTTTGTATGCATATGAGGGCATATTTTACATTTTTTTTTTTAATTTAAAAAAATAAAAACTCATATATTTTTATATTTTGAGTTATAGTTGTTTTAAAAAAAATAAACAATTCTTATTGGCCTTATATTAATTTTTATTATTTTTTATGTTTCAAATATATTTTGAATGCATATTTCTCTTTTTTAGACGCATTTTGGAGGCACATGTTTTAATATTTTAAGTGCATGAAATTCCTAGCCCTAATCATCATCAAACTCAGACCAAAGCGAAAGTAAAAGGAACCAGAATTCATCACCAGTAGCCAAAAACAAACATATACATATGTATACAATTTAGTCATTATGTTTTCAAAATCCGTTTGCCAATAGTAAATACAGTGATGGCAATTGAAATACTAAATCATTTTTTCCAGAATTATTATAAACTTTTTAAATGATTTTTTACTGAAAAGGCGCTTAAAGCGCTAAATAAAATCCCCAAAATCTCCATTCTGGTGTCTTTTTTTTAAAACGCTATAACAGAAAATAATACGAATTTGGGTAGTATAAAAGCGATAAATCTACACTGAGAGAATTATCTGAATGATATTAATCAATTTTTGCATAAAACCAATGAAGTTTGACTGGAACTCGTCCATTGAAACTTTTCATTGAATTAATGGAATTTTTTATAAAATATTGTGAAATATTTCATTTTATTTATTAAAAGTTTCATACACTCAATGAAAAAGTTTTATTAAAACTAGATTCAGAAAATACACATATGGTCAAAAAAATAAGTACACTTGCTTATTATTTCATTATGTTTAATTTTAATTAATTTAATTGAAAGTAAACATGACAATTCTTTTTTACTTAAATAATTTAAATATGGCAATAGAACTGGGACTTCCCCGTTGTTTTTACTATCAGTTTTGTGTAGATGTACTTTCAGTACTTGGTCAAAATAATAAATACATTGTTGAATTCTTTAATATTTTAGAAGTCTGCTCTGTTTTTTTTTTTTTTTGTATATATGATAATGCTCAGATCATTTTGGAATCATAATGTTATAATTTAAGGACAATATTACAATAAAAAAAAAGTAAGAGTATGATTGCCACAACTATTTAATATGATTTTCGCAAACATTAACTCAAAAATATATGATGTTCTTCGAATATGGGCATTCCAACCATACAAAATTGGTGCAATTTTTAATCCTAAATGTCAGATCGCGCACTTAAGATTAATTAGCGGTCTTCGAAACTTGAGCATGTTTTAACTAAATAAGAATTTTTTTGATTAAACCAGTTGTATTATATCGATAGAAAACATAATTAACTATTTTTTTGCCTTCAGACTTTTTTTTGTACAACGACCGATTTTCAGGCGAGAAAGATGTAAACTCAAAATGTAAAGAAATCTACACTAATAGAAAAGTCTGTAGAAAATTTAGTTCAAAATATTAAAAATTAGTTAAAAATTATGCTGCAGAAAAAACTGCTAAAATAGCAGTTTTTTTTTGCTATATATTAGTAAGATAGAAACAACAAAAATAAAACTGTTAAATATACAGAATTTTAGTTATATTTGAGTTAAATTTTTGTTAATTGAAAATAACAAAATAACCTGCTAAAATCAACAAAAAGCTCTGCTAAATAATCTAGCCTCCCATGTGAAAATCAAAATATATATGAACATACATGATCATACATTGACTAGTATATGATCATGCATAGTCATACATGATCATATACGTCAATGCATAGTTCAATGTATGACCATACATTATCTTATATATTTCCATATATCATCGGATCCGAAATTTGAGGGTATATGGAGGTATATGGCCATATATGATCATATATGAGCATACATGAGTCATATGTGAGCATATATGGTCATATACGAACATGTATGGTCATATACCCTCAAATTTCGGATCCGAAGATATATGGAAATATATGAGATAATGTATGGTCATACATTGAACTATGCATTGACGTATATGATCATGTATGACTATGCATGATCATATACTAGTCAATGTATGATCATGTATGTTCATATATATTTCGATTTTCACTAAATAAAATTTTTCGATTTTGTTTTTAAATGCAAATACAAATCGAGCCTTTTGAAATCAGCAGTTTACAAATTATTTTAGCAAATATTTTTGCTGATTTTAGCAGGATAGGCTGCTATCTGCACTCAAATATATTTAGCTTAAAAATTACAAAAATTTTATAGATATAACAGTTTGTTAGTTCCGCAAATTTTAAGTATAATTGTCATTTTCAATTAACTAAAAGTTAACTTAAATATAACTAAAATTCTGTAAATTTAACAGTTGCGAAAAAGGAGACACGGAGGAGATTAGAAGATGAACAAAAAATGTATGTATGTTTGTATGTGTCTATTTGATCACTTCTGAAAGTAAAAAACAATAACAGAAAGCTGAATAGGAAAGAAAACTATGAATAAGCTACACTACATTCAAGGCCTTACGTGGGTCAGATGGCTAAGCTGTCTAACTCTAGTATAGTTACGTTTGTAATGTAGGAATGCACGGGTTCGATTCCTACAGCCGACGGGTTGTTGAAAAAATTATTCAATAGAGAAAATCTGATAATAACAATATAAACAATAATACAATGCTCCTTGTAGGAGTAAAAGGAACAAATAAATATATAATACAATTTAATGGAAAATCACTGATGAAGCCTGTTCATACAAAAAGGCAGCAAATAGATCTAGTCTGATTTGAAAATTAATGTGTTTGTAACTTTTACATGAAAAGGGTTTATTCTTTTTCTTAACGTCAAACCTACTAAATTAACAGTTTTATATTTGCTGTTCTTATTTTACAAGTATTTAGCAAAAAAAAAAATCTGGAAATTACAGCAGTTTTTTCTGCAACATCATTTTAACTAATTTTTAGTTGCTTTTTCTACTATTTTTACAGATTTATTTCTGAGTGTAGATTAGAGACTCTACTTGTAAAATGAGTTATTATTTTTACTTCAGGACTCACAGGATACCGCAAGGACACTTCCGCCGAATATCTCTCTAACTCAAAAACTAGCGGACAGATTTTTTGCAATTAAGTACAGATCATACACTGAGAGTTAGTAGTAAGCAAAACTAATTTCGTCAAAATGTATAAATGTTTACTGTCAAAACTGAATTTCAATAAAACAAAAAAAAAAAAAAAATGCTGAAAACTAGTACACTTGATATACAAGACGTTTTACTAATGTTTCTACTAACTTATTTTGTTGAGTGTACGCTGTCATTACCCGATTAATAATACTATGCGACAGTCAAAATCGGGATGGGATGAAACCAACGGGAAATGTTATATCGGTCAAAAACAAGTTATACGTGTCCCGGCGTTTCGCTGGGTCACCCCTAGGAATCGAGATATATATTTTTTTTTGACATAACTCGAGAACCACTAGTCCGATTTTGCTCAAACAATTTTAAAAAAATTAAAAATTACAATTCCTTTAATCTGTTCATATAACGTTTTTCTATATACTCAACAGTTTTGCCGGTAAAAATAAATGTTTGTTACCGCTACCATAAAAATCAATAACCTTTTGTTTATTACTTTTTTTTAATATTTTAGGCAAAAAATAGTTTTTTCTTCATACATTTATTTTTACCGGCAAAACTGTTGAGTATATAGAAAAACGTTATATGAACAGATTAAAGGAATTGTAATTTTTAATTTTTTTAAAATTGTTTGAGCAAAATCGGTTGTGGTAGTGGTTCTCGAGTTATGTCAAAAAAAGACCACCAAAGGTCAAATCGATATATCTCGATTCCTAGGGGTGACCCAGCGAAACGCCCGGACATGTATAACTTCTTTTTTACCGATATAACTTTCCCCGGTAGTTTGAACCCTTCCCGATCACTGACCCCTACCATTTGTCTCACAGTGTAATTAACATATAATTTGTAATTATTATGTTAATAAATAAATAAATAAATAAGTTAACTAACACTAACCAAAGTTTGTTTTTTTTCAGACATGACGATTTTTAATACATAACGTTTAAAGAAACCACTAAATAAACAGTATTTAGTAAACATTGGGCAACCGAAAATAAAAATTGTATTGAAATAAATTTGAGATGAAATAAGAAAAAACCCAATTTGAAAATAAATTTTTAAAGTTCATTAAACTTTAAAAATATTTTTTACATACTCGTACCAGGGTTACTCGTACACGAAAAATAATACAAAAAATGCAGAGACAACAAAAATATTAAAAAAAAAAAAAATATTAATATTTTAATAAACAAATATTCATAAGACCATTCATTAAACAAAAATTATGTTTTTTGTAATTTTTTTAATAAAAAAAATAATCATAGCAAAATATAAAACCATGTGATTGATATTTAACAATATTGTTTTCACCTAAAATTAAGTAAATAAATTTTAATAATACAATTGAAATTAACGTTAAATAAAGATTATTATTAGGAAAATATATTTTAAAAGCTTTTAACATCCATATTTTAACGAATTCAAATATTAATAATAATTATTTTTAGAATACAAAGAAAACAAAACTTCACACTTTGTTATTATCAGGAGAAAAAATTTTCCAGTATTTGTAAATTTGTTACATAAATATAATAATATAAAAACGAAGACGAAATTAAAGTCGGGCATGTAAACTACATGATACCCTTCATTAAGTATACTCATAGAAATAAATCTGCAAAAATAGCAGAAAAGGTTACTAAAAATTAGTTAAAAATGGATGCTGCAGAAAAAGCTGCTGAAATTAGCAGATTTTTGTGCTAAATACTAGTAAAATAAGAACAGCAAAATTAAAACTGTTAAATATACAGAATTTTAATTATATTTGAATTAAATTTTTGTTAATGGAAAATAGCAAATTAACCTGCTAAAATCAACAAAAATTTTTACTAAATAATTAGTAGCCTAAAAATTCACAAGAAAATTTTCGAAGTTCTTTTTCGATTTTTTTTAATGCAAATAAAAATCGAGCCTTGTGAAAACAGCAGTTTACAATTTTTTTAGCAAATATTTCTGCTGATTTCAGAAGAATAGACTGCTATTTGCACTCAACTAAATTTAGCTTCGTATTAAATTATTTTAATTATTTATTATTCGAAATTTGGGCAATTGAAATTACTCGAACAATTATTTGAGCTAAGTTGTTCGATTAACACAATAACGATTAATTAGTTGATTGAATAGCCCAGTAGGACTGAGTTACAAACATCAGCACAAAGTCAACATGCCTCCAATACACCACAAAGTGGTGTAGGGTATACATATTTACGTTTTAAAGCGTCCTTTGTCCGTACATCTTTTCTTTAGCAAATATAATTGTATTATATGTAGAGTATTGCCACAATTGCTACTGATTGAAATGTTTACATACAATTTTATTATTAAATATAGTATTTAGAATTAAAGAGTGTGGTATACAATAGGGGTATAACATTAAAACTGATTTTTGTATCACGTGATGGAAAACAACAATTCTATTAACCCAGGAATGACCTTTCAAATATTAAGTCTTAGATTTACATTGAAAACTAACTATGGGAAATATACTCACTCGTACTTAATCGTTAAATCTAAGTGATTCAGCTTTATAAAAATTTAAGATATATCGAGAAATCCAATGCCGTCATAAAGATAAAATATATACCGAATATTTTTTAATAATGCGAATACTTCAAAAGTTATATCGATTGCAAAATTCGTTTTTTTTTTTGTTTTTTAATAATATCTACAGTGATGTGCAATAAAATAGAGCCATTCAAGTTTTTTTCTAATTTTATTCTCGTTGCCTTTATTCTTAAAGATCAAAATAGTGAATAGATTCGCCCAAAAATGCGAGGAGATAGTTCAGAAAATTATGTAGAATTTTAACGTGATGTCTGTTTTTTTATTTTGTTTCTTGTTTTAAGTAGGCGTGGCTTTTAATGAAAAATAAGCGATATCGACCTTCTATCAAATTACATAGTAACATTTTACAAGTACCGATCAGTTCTGAAAAAAAACTGTATATTTTTGGAATTCCTATAAATTTTCATTAAGTCTTGCATTATTTTTTTCTACAAATGGCCCCCAGACTTAAAATGACAATGCCTTAAACATGAGCAAATTTTTCTTTGTTTTTAGCAATTTCAAAATAAAGTTAACAACACTGAAATTTAAACACGGAATGCTTTATACTATAACGCAAAAAAAAGGCCTGACTGATTTGTAACATCGCGGTAAGCAAAGAATAAGCCCATTTACTTTAAAGTTTCAGTGTTGTTAACTTTATTTTAAAATCGTTAAAAACAAAGAAAAATCTGGTCATGTTTAAGGCACTGTCATTTTAAGTCTGGAGACCATTTGTGGATAAAGATAATGCAGGATTTAAGGAAATTTTATAGAATTTCCAAAAATATACAGTTTGTATAGATCCGATCAGTGCTCGCTAAATTTTACTTTGTAATTTGATAGAAGGTCGATATCGCTTATTTTTCAATAAAAGCCACGCCTCCTTAAAACAAGTAACAAAATGAAAAAAAGACGTCACGTTAAAATTCTACATAATTTTCTGAACTATCTCCTCTCATTTTTTGGCGAATTTATCCACTATTTTGACCTTTAAAATAAAGGCAACGAGAATAAAATAAGAAAAAAACTTGAATGGATCTATTTTATTGCACATCACTGTATTTAATGTCATTAAAATAAAAGCTGCATTCAATTTTCATTCAGTTGATAGATTTATTTATACTTATGTGAAAAGTTCTCTCGTAGAAATTAGTTTTCCTCTTTTTTCTGAAGCATAATGCATTAAACACATAGACGACTGCAGCTACACGACTACAAATGCTGCTGGCTGCAATTGTAGTCGTGTAGTCAGCTACTTAATTTTTTTGAAAACGACAGCAACATGTAAACAGATAATCCTAAATATTTGACATTTTGATAAATATTAATCTTTTTTGGTTTGTGCTTTTAAAATAATGGCTGAGGAATATTTTGTTAATTTTGTAAGATCCATTTTTTTTTACAAAACATCACAATAAAGTTATTTCCAAATATAAATTAATGAAACCTTCAAACAATTGTAAAATATAAACAGCTGTTTCTTCAGTGTTCCCAAAACGGTGATTTTCTAGTCAGAACTAGCGATTTTATTTCGCCTCTAGCGGGAAAAATTGTCCTGTTTTACATATTTTGTTATATTGTCAACACTATTTTTGTTTTGTAGCCAACAAAAATAGAAATTATCCTAAGTTGACTACAGCGGCAAAAGTAGTCGTGTAGCCGTGTAGCTGTGTTGGTGTCAAAATAATCGTTTTCATATAAACGTGTGTATTTTATTTTTGACAGGCTGTAGTCGTGTAGCTGCAGTCGTCTATGTGTTTAATGCTTAAGGCCTCTGTTAAAATTTTTTGAAAACTAAAAAAATATATTTGATTTAAAATAATCAAGGTTGGTTACCGTTATCGTTATAATACCGTTATCGCTAAAATACCGTTTCAAATTGAATACCGTTATCGATACCTCTAAAAAAATTCCAAATACCGTTATCGTTACCGATACCGTTATTTTTATGGGTAGTTACCGGTATTTTACCGGTATTTATTATTTTATATAAAAATTACAATTTTTTTATTTTTTATTTTATAATCTTGAGTGTTTTTTTACAAAAAAAATTTATAGATAATAATATTACTTATTAAAACTACCAGTATTGAATTTATAGCTTAAAATCTGTATTTTCAGTACTTAAAATTAAAAATATGCCATGTTTCTACTTGTTTCTATATGTTTTAAACATAATTTTTAATACCGGTACATACCGGTCTTAAATACCGTTACCTTTACCGTTACCTAAACAAACGAAATCCGATACCGTTACCGTTACTTACCGTTATTCGTTTCGGTAACCAACCTTGAAAAGAATTTTTAATTTATTTATTTTTTAAACAAAATTTCAAATTTAAAATTGAATTTGTTATAAATTTTTTTTTAAAACTAAATTAAAATATATTTGTTTTAAAATAATTTTTTAGATTTTTGTCGTTTATTTAACCTTCTTTTTCAATTTTTAATTTCACAATTTTCTTGAGCGTAAGGTTTGTTTTTTATGTATAAAAATTCTTTATTTTCGATATTTCGCTACTCCATTGTGTAGCATCTTCAGGAAATAACAATTAAATTAATAAAATTTATTAATTAATTGTTATTAAATTAATAAATTTTATTAATTTAATTGTTATTTCCTGAAGATGCTACACAATGGAGTAGCGAAATATCGAAAATAAAGAATTTTTATACATAAAAAACAAACCTTACGCTCAAGAAAATTGTGAAATTAAAAATAATTTTTTAGGTTTTTTGTTTAAAAAACTTTTAAACAAAAAATTTGAAAATTAGATTTTTTGTTTAAAAAAATTTTAAATTTTTTAAACAAAAAATTTTAAAAATTACATTACTATATTATAGTAATGTTTTAGAATAAATGAATATTCAGATTTAATATCGCAAAATTGAAATATTTAACTAAATAAAATAATAAACTCAACGAGAATTTATAAAAAATAATTTAAAATACTAGTTACTAATCAGGGATGATAAATGGGATTTTCAAAATAGTATCAACCTGCTTAAAAAATAGTACTTTTTTTAATTTTTTATTATAAATTAACAAAAAAAACGTACATATATGAAAGTGCTTTTGTACATTAAAACAAGGTTCAAAATATAATATAGATCCACTTCACTCTGTATAGTGTATTTCGTTCTTTCTTCTTCCCAATTACCTTTTTTATATTATTCTATCGCTTTTGTTCTTGCATCCAATCTTCAGCGTTGACTATTATTTTGACGTCCCAGTCTCATCTTTAATATTTAAAAAGCGGGGTCAAAAATTATAAAATTTTAGTCTTTTTTTTAAATTTATTTCTTATAATTAAAAAAACTATATATGGATTGGGTATTAAAACAAACAACATGCCCGAACATGTCCAATTTACTAAAAATTAAGTTACCGCACAATTTTAATTAACTAATATCAATTCAGAAAACTAAATCAAATAAAACTAAACAAAAAACACAACAACTTAAAGATTTTCTCTTAAATTCAAATAAATGTTTAATATTTTTTGAAAAATTTTAGAAACCTTTCCTTTGAATTACGAGTCTTACGATTTTTTACTATTTATTTTGAATAATTTAAAATGGTATCAAATAATGGTAAGGAGTAACATAGTACTTTTGAGGTTCTAATAGTACCATAAAAAGTAATATAGTACCAACTTTATCATCCCTGTTACTAATACATTAACATTTATAAAAACAACTACATAAATAAAGCAAACGGAAAACAACAACAATATGCTGATGTTTTTCTCTTGTTTTATGAAATTCTTTTGAGTGGTAGAATAAAAAAAAATGTCAAGCAAATTGCAGTTTTGAGCAATTATTTAATCCATTGGATTAATTTTTAATTGACACCTTTTGAAATAATTTAACAAATCGTTTTAATTGAAAAAAGTTGAACAATATTTTTTTGTGTGCAAGTATCCGTTAGTGTATTTTTACTGCTTTTTTAGAAGTTATTCTGAACGACTTCAAAAAATCTCTTCTTTCATTGCTTCCAATGTATCTGTTAGTATATTTTTACAGCTTTTTTAGAATTACTTCTGAACTACATCCAAAAAATCACTTAAGTATTGCTTCTAAAGGGTAATTGCTATAAAAGTGATCGTAAGAAGTGATTTTAGTATCATTTGGCATTTTCAAACAGAGTGTCCCGGGCAGAGATACAAGCCAGCCGACTTCAGCCGCCGACAATAATCGGCTAAGCCAATTTTCGGCTAAAGCCGTTAGAAAAATGCAAAAATATTTATTTATTTTTTTTTAATTTATAAAATTCGTTTAAATATAGATATACATAATTAAAATAACATTCATTTACTTAAAATAACAGATCAACTACAAACATTTCCCCCATACATAATTATTTGAAAAGTTGAATTTTCTTGTTTTTAGATATCGTTGATTTTTAAAACGTTTTGCATAAAACTGGCGGTAGCACAACCAGGCGGTTTTGTTGATTCTACAATTATACAGGTTTCCGCATTATAAGGACTGCGTTTGAAAAAAATTTCCATCACATAGTCCAAAAAAACTGATGAAACAGTCATGCAATTTAAAAAATAAAAGCTATTTTATAACCGTAATTTTTAAGATTATTATAAAACTACTACCTCCGTTCCCAAAATAGTTTAACATTTCTATATTTTTGCTGGGATTATGGAGGTTTTTTAAAAAAACTATTTTTTTTTTTTTTGATAGTTGTTAGGACATATCAGTGATTCTGAATTTATAGATAGCTTTCCAATTTTTTTTTTAATTTATATTTAATTCGATGTCAAAGTTGAAAATTAGAATTAAAATAATTCATTGATTTTGTGTTAAAAAAATTAACAGAATTCAGATAAATTAGAAAACATATTTTTGACATGACAAACATGTTAAGAATCTATAATGATTAACTAAGATGGTAATAATTACAAAATTTGCCGAGATGGTCTTTTACTGGTTTCTATTAAATGCAGCAAAGAGACATTAGCAACAGCTCGTCAAAATATTGTTCATTAATTTTATTCAGTGTTGCCAACTCCTGAAGGCAGGATAGCACCGTGGGCATTGTGAAAACGGGTAAAAATTTACCAAAAACGGGGTAAAAAAGGACGATATTATTTTTTTATAAAAATTTAAATCAAGGCACATTTTGCTTTGAAAAATCGTGTAAAAAGGTTCAAAAATTTACCAAAAAGGGGTAAAAAAGCACTAAACAAATATTTCAAAATTTTGAAGTTTAAATATAATGAAGTTGCTATTTAAAATTGTACTACCAACATTGTGACAAAATGCATTTTTTGTACAGTTCGTATCATTTTTTCAATTTTGACAGAAAACTCTAGAAAAATTGAAAAAACGAGAACAAATGCCAAAAATATAAACTGTAGAAAAAGCACTAAAAGCACTGCCAGAAATCTTAAAAAGCACTGTAAGTACCCGCTTTTTTTAAACGGGTATTTGTCAAATATCACCGGATACGGGAAGGAAAAAAGCACCAAAAAATACCCGAAAAGCACTTTTTTTATCTTATATGGTAGTAATATCTATAGATATTTTACGAACTAGAAGTAGAGGTTTTCATACATGTTTTAGCATAGGTTTACCAAGTTGTTCCAAAGAGTACCCAACAAGGGATCGGAAAAATCTGTTTCACCCCATTTCGGCATTTTTAGAATGTTCAGTTAGTTTTTTGTCGGTGAAAATCTGTTTCATTAGTGCGGTCCTCTATCTTCGATTTTTATCAATATAGCTTAAGTTATATTATAGCAATATAATATAACTATAGACAACTGCCGGTTGAGTTAAAGTAAAGCTTATTCGGTAATTTTTTATAAGAACCAAGAAAATTAATTTTAGTTTTAGTTGTTATGAAAATGTAAGATTTAACCAAAAAATTGTTAACATAAACTTAGAAAAATTTGCTATTAATAAGTTAACGATATATTTTCTAAATTCGACAATTTTTTTCGTTAACTAACAAATTTTATTACTAAAAAGTTAAGAAATCGCAGTACAGAATCCGAACTATTTTTAAGAGAAAATATCTCTAAAATCGCAAACTTAGTACGTTTCAAAATCATTTAAAAATTAAATAATATTTTCATAGCAAACTCAATGGGCATTCTGATACGGAAAAAATTCTCACAATATGATAATAGGAATACGCCGTAAATTGTAAAACTTTTTGCAGTGTCTGTGAATCTTTTATAAGAAAAATTACTGCAATTCCTTCAACTTTTATATCAAACCTAGAATATAAAAAATGTTCCAGTATCAATAAGTTTTTCGAATACTTATTAAAGTAGAGCATACACGTTCAATATTATTGATAAATTTTCCAAAAATCAACCAATCGGAGCATTTTATTTTTAAATACTTTGTTCTGATAGGTTGATTTTAAAAACATTGATCAATAATATTGAACGTGTATGTTTGCCTTAAAAAATATAAAAACAAAAAAAAATTTCTTACTCAAAATATATAAGAAAAAATCAACCTTTGTTCTGACTATGAAACTGGCCCTAATTATTACAACTTTTGAATAAAAAAAATCATTTTACAAGAAGAATGACCTAAAATTTTAAAGGCTTCCCATACGAAAAATTTGGAAACACAACCTCTAAATTAAAGAAAATAAACAACTAACGATTAAACTATCACGATGGGTTCTTTCCGATCTTAATAAAATTCGGATATGGCAAAATTCTGCGGCAAAAGTTGCCAAATATTCAAAATAGAGATTAGGAGATTTCCTAATTTTCTATTATATAATGTATTATTTTAGCAAGGACATGTCGACTGAGGTAACTCCCTACAAACACTCATTAACCCTACACACAGAGAGTTTTGCTCGACGAGTTTTAATGAAATTTTTCATTAAACTAATGAAATTTTCTTAACAAAATAAATAAAAAAAATCTTAAAATTGATGAAAAAGTTTCATATACTTTATGAAAATTTGTCATTGAATGTATGATACTTTTCATAAACAAAAGGAATTTCCATATATTTAGTAAGAATATTGTTCTACCTCAAGTCCAAATTCTAATATGATATCGTCATATTAGATTTTATTTGTTGTTTCAGAAAGGTTGATCATGTTCATGATAGACAATACAATTATTTCGTGGGCATCACCCCAACTCCTCAGTTTTCCGCAATAAGAAAATGATAGCTTGAGCATTACTTACAGGTGAGACGGTCATCCTAAGACCATTAAATTTAAAAAAATATATATAAGAGGTTTTAAAAGTAGTGTAGTAGTGCACTTAAGTTTAAAAAAGAAGAAAGTTGTAGTATTCACTTTAAAATAAAAGGTAAGTTAAATAGTCAGAACTAAACACGATTCTTTTCTTAAATATTTCTTATGTAATTTCGTTTGAAATTTATCTTTGTTCTGACAATAAAACTGACCCTAAATACTAATTTTTCGGTAAAATGCCTCAAAACACTTGTTTAATTGCAAAAATAGTTAATAGTTTCATACTAATTCTGCAAAAAAACTGATTATAAAAAAAAAATTTAAATTATCTCTCATATTTCGATATATATCAGCGCATTGTCACCTGTTTTACAAAATTTATAACAATCTGACCAATTTTTGGTTAATACATAAAATTTGTGACCAATTTTCTATGCCAAATGTAAACTCCGTAACAAGTAACTCATAATGTTTTTTAACTTTAATAGCTTATATTTTAATAACCAATAAAGCTAAACACTAACTGTAAGAATTTTTATGAAGAGGAAAAGTGCCGTTTTTAATAAAAATTAATACATTTTACAAACTTTTTCGTATATCTTAGCTATCACGACTTCAACTCTGTAACGATTTTTCGTCATAACTTTTGATAAAAATGCATATACCAGAATTTTGGAGTTATCTATTATTTATATTGCGAAAAGTATAATGGTATTTATACTCAAATGATCGTTGGACTGTAAGTAATCATCCAGTATTACAGACTTGAAGCTTTCCTGCAGCATGTAACATTCTCGAGATGAAAAAGGATGTCTTTAATAAGATTTGAAAAAATGTTGTAAACTCCGTTCCTAATTTTTACACCAAACTATTTAACGAGTAAGAAAAACAATGTCATATTTGGATTCACCTTGTAGGCATCATGCGATTTTGTTTCGGAAAAAAAAATTCTGACAAAGCGTTTCTGAAAGAAAACGAAAAAAGTAACCAAATGTAAACTCCGTAACTGTAAACTCCGTAACCACAATTGTTTGCATCAGGTTTCATTCAAATATATATATATATTTGTTCCTTTTACTCCTGCAAGGAGCATAGGGCATAGCATAGCATTCAAATAAATGTAGATAAATGTTTAAAATATTTTAAAATAACCACCCAGTAGCAAATGGTCGAACTAGTTCTAAAAAGTACTAGTTTTTGACTAGAAACTACAAAACTAGTTCTCAAAATAAGCATTTTGAACCAGTTGTGTACTAGTTAAATACGATCTATGTAGGGACTGTAAAAGAAATTAAAATGCGAAATTTGAAATTCTCATTTCGTTTATGTTTGTATTTCATAGAACATCAGAGTTTGCAAATAAACGCCCAAATTTTTTTACTGTAAATTGCCTTGAGGTGCAAATCAAATGGTACAATACTGGTACCGAAGAGTCACTCCGAAACTAGTTTGGTAAATTTCTTATAAGTACCAGTACAGCTCCCTGTTTTTATTCTTAAAACAATTTTTAACCATTTGTGTACCTATTAGTTTCATTGAAATAATGCGAGACTATTTCGAAAGATTAAATTTAAATAGGAGGTTTGAAATTCTAGTTTTGTTTACATTTGTTGTTAGTAATATAGTCTGAAGTTGCGAATAAACACTCAAATTTTTTATTGTGATTAGAAATCATAAACACAAAATATTTTAGATTTCGTTTGGTAAATGGACCTAATTATCTCCGTAAGGAAACTATCGGTCTAATCTACGTTTCATCAAAGAAAAAGTGTTTGTTTTTTATCTACGTATATAATTTAGATCTTTACCAACTGGTACAGTACTATTTCCGTATGTTCCACTGGGAATTAAAGGATTAAATATATATATATATACAGTACTATTTCCAAAGAGTCTCTTCGAAACTGGTTCCGCGAGTGTGACATAAGTAGCAGTTTTGCTCTCTATTTTTCGTCCTTAAATTGTAATTTTCAAACTAGTTCTACAACTAGTACCAAAGTGGGAGTTTGGGGACAATTGTCCCCATTCCTATGACATCTCCATGTTAAATTCTACAGTTGTTTGTATGGAGAGGCGGTAGAACTCGTACTAGTTGCCTAGTTCAAATAAACTAGTACATAACTGGTTCTGAACTAGTATTTTTTGCTACTGGGCATAAACAGAGGTGATTCAACTAATATTTATGCGTCAAAAGACGATTCAACTAATAATTTTGCGTCAAATCAAAAAAAGTTATCAGTTTTTTACCCTAAGCTGCTGGAGCGAAAAACGATTGAAATTGCATTTCATTGGTTTTGAATCGATATTTCGAGTCATTACTGACATTAGTTTGACAAATTAAATTTGTTTCACACAATTTAAGAATTTTTTGATCGTGAAATGTATGTTTTTAATATATTATTTTGTAACTGCGCAACCGCTGTTTGGATTTTGAAAAATTTTATATTTTTGAAAAGCATTTAAAAGGACCAAAAATACAAAATTAAAAAAAAATTAAAATTTTTTTCGCGGAATTAATTGTATTTTTATTCGCGAAACCGCCAATTTGATAAACACAAATTATATATCATTGGAAAGTAAGTTGAAAACCCAAATACGAAAAACTAATAAATTGAAGTAAATTCGTACCCAATTTTTTTGTTATATCTTCTGCTTGCAGAAATGTAAACTCCGTTACAACAAAAAAATTTAAATTGTGCAAAAAAAGTTATTGCGACAACTTGTAGAAGAGATTTTTTGCAATTAGGTTTATAATGACTAAACTTACTGATTCCATTAAGAAAAAACCGAAATATTAACACTTTTTGCTTCTCAAAAAATTGGGCCCAAAAATTTATCACATTTTTTGATTTCACCCATATATAAAAAATGGTGAGAAATTGATATTTATGTACCTGTAAAAATAGTTCTGAAACCAATATTGAATTGGAGTGCACCTTTTACACTTGTTTAATAAGTACTTTTATTGAAGGGAATATGTAACAATATCTCTCATTAACAAAGTGGTGTTTTTATGCCAGTGAACTTTTATATCAAAGAATAGCTCAGCAGTAGAGCGCTAGACTAGCAATCGTGAGGTCGCAAGTTTGATACACGGTGGCGGCAATAAAAAAAAACTTTTGTAAAATAAAAAAAATATAATTTTTTTTTGTGAAGAATCTTTTTTTAACTTTTAATTGGTGTAAAAGAGCTTCCATTGCACTCGTTCAAAAAGTACTGAAAAAATGTTAAAGTCGGGGTACTCCTCTCCTATGAAAACTCAATGTTAAAATCATTAGTGTTTATCTTAAAAAAGAAGTACATCTAGATCATCAATTGTAGTGCTTTTTCTACTGCTTCGGCATCTCTTTTTTCGCTGGGTATTGGTCAGCTTGGCCACGTCAAAACAGTTTTTTTTTGCAAAATTATAGTTATACCCCTAGTGTACAATTTAAACACATGATCATCATCAACCATCTTATAAATAGGAAAGGCACTCTTTGGCAGGGGTTTTCAATCTATTGTACTCGCGTACCAAAAATTAGTAATCAACTGTGCCGTGCGTTAATATTAAAAAGTGAATAATAAGAAGTGCGCCATTAAAAATGTACTAACACACATTTTTCTTTAAAATTTTTTCCGCTTTTGTACTTTTTTCCCTTTGGGTACTATTTATATGTATGTTTGTGTGTTCGTTGTCAATAACATTTGTACACCCAGAATGTAGATTCGTGCTTACAACGACATTTATTGAATGCTTCGGTTGTGACTACAGAATTTTTCAGTTGTGACTACCAAAATATTGTCAAGGCAATAGAAATTCTGCTGTCATTGACTATTTACTACATTGCTATTCAGTTGCCACAACTGAAAAATTCGATCACGGCAATCGAGCCATTCGATTGGCAACAAATTCGGTTGTAAGGACGAATCTGTTTTCTCTATGCAAAAACGAGATTTATCCCAAAACAATATAAATATTTTGAATGAACTTAGCCGTGGTGTGATTTTGTTCAACAATTATTTTAATTTTTGCATTAAAAAATACAAAAATTGTTTTTTCGGACTTTCTATATTTTTATATATTTAGTTAGAATATTGTTCTACCTCAAGTCCAAATTCTAATATGATATTGTCATATTAGAAAGTCCGGAAAAACAATTTTTATATTTTTGAATAAAAAAATTAAAATAATTGTTGAACAATTCACATAACTTCGTTCGTTTTCATATAAAATTACGTGTTTAAAATTGCTACTAACTTTAACGTAAATGTTCTTTAAATATTTAACGTTGATAAATAGGAGTAAAAATACAGCTGAAATAAGTAACAAACATTTTTAGGGCCTGTATTATAATCCGAAATAAGATCGATTTTTGTGAAATTTTCTACCAAAATTTCTAACTTAAGAAATATAAATCGATCTTAGTTCTGACTATAAAACTGGCCCTTATTGTTTAAAATATAAAAATAATCCATAATAAATTCTAAATTATTAGATAAAATCTTTACAAATCATTACGCATGTAATTGTAAAACATCTTTCCCTAAAAAAAAAAAATAAAAATCACATCAACTTGTTAAAACAGAGATTCCTTTTTTTATAAATTACAGTGCAACAATTGCATTAATATGAAAATTTATAAAAATTAACACCCACCTGTTGAATTTAACTGCTTTAAGCCGCAACAATTTATCGTAAAAATCACACACTTTTGTTTAGTTTAATGGAAAACCACAAGAGGTTTTAATAAATCAACACTTTTTTTTGTAATTTTGACACGAAAAATAATGATTAATTTTTGTTTAACTCGATTTAATAAATCGTTTAATAATTTGTTTATAACATATATGTACGTAAGGTTAGAGATAATAAAAAAATTTTATTTGTTTTTTTTTTAGAATTTATGTTTTTGTTTTTTTTTATTATAAATTTAGTGATAATTAACGATGACGTTAGCTAAAAACAAAAAAAAAGTTACTTATATTAAATTTAAATTATAAATATTGTTCATAAAAATTAAAGTGTAAACTACAAAATAAATAATAAGGTCGCAAATGACAAATTAAAAAAATATATATATATAAGTGATAGACAAATAATTATGATCGGGGGCTTTTTTTGAAAAAACTAATATTGAGTTAACAGTATATTTTTGACTGATTTTTAATTTTGAGTGTTTTTCTAAAGTAAAAGCATTCAGAATCTAATGGTTTGCTAGACGATAAAGTCCTAGTTATATGAGACAAATTTTGTGTAGAAAAAGTACTCTTATACGATTCTTTTTCTAAAGAAAAAGCCCCCTAAAGTATTACACATGTAATTACCGTGTACAATTAATGGGGAGTTACTGTCTCGCTAATTTTATATATTTTATATTTTTTCTTTTTCAGTATAAAAAATTATTACTTTATAAAATTAAATTAATTTCAAAAGTTCTATTTGGGCAAATTTTTTTGGTTTGCACATAAAATTTTGTGAAAATAAATTTGGCGGCGATTGTATAAAGATATTTTGGGAGCGGAAATCGATTGAAAATTTGATTAGTTTACAGGGCCAAAAAAATTTACTTTTTTCGGTTTATAAAGATGTTGTTTCTGAATATATTTTTTACACCAAATTTTTACAGAATCGTAATTTTGATTATCGAGCGTGCGCGATTTTTGTTTTTGTCGTTCAGCGTATGTCAAAACCAAAATAAGTAATATTTGAAGACTCCAAACACCATGTTTACTTTGATTGATTGCAATTCATTTTTAATTCGTTTGAATTAATTCAAAATCAATTCAATTCATTTGAATGGGAAATGAATTGCAATTCATTTTGCCAATTCATTTGAATTGATTCAAATTTCATTCAATTCTTTTCCTTGGTGAAAAGAATTAATTAAAAATTTGGATAATTCGTAATGAATTGAAATCAAAAAAGAATGATTCATTTACAGCTCTGCAGACTACTTTCATCTCAACGAATAGATCAGCGGTAGAGAGCTAGAATTTCAAACTTGAGGTCGCAAGTTCAATACCCGGTGGCGGCAATAACATTTTTTGTTAATAAAAAAAATAAAATTTTTTTGCAAAAGTTTTTTAATTAGTGAAGTACACTTTCGTTTGCACTTGTTAAAAAAGTACTGATTAAATGTTGAAGTGGGAGTACTCCTCTCCTATGACAACTTAATGTTAAAATCATTAGTTGTAAGACTTATTGTCAATTTTTTGACAAGTGTAATAGAAATTGGGAAACAAAAAAAAACAGTTTCTAAAAACGAGTAAAAAGGTTAAAGTCGGGCATGCCGACTATAGAATACCCTACACCAGTCTGGGTAAAAGCCAACTAATGTCACCAAAATCAATAGGCTGCGTTATTGGGCCAATATAGGTCTGTGTACCAAATTTCATCAAAATATCTTAATATTTGCGACCTGCAGCGTATAAACAGTATAATTTTGGTAGGACCCTTATATGGGCACTAGGTCTAAACATGGACCGATGTTCATCAAAATCAATAGACTTCGTCCGTGGGCCAAAATAGGTCTGTGTACCAAATTTCGTCAAAATATCTTAATATTTACGACGTGCATCGTATAAACAATATAATTTTGGGGGGACCCTTATATGGGCACTAGGTCTAAACATAGACCGATGTTCACCAAAATCAATAGGCGTCGTCCTTCGGCTGCCATAAGTCGGTGTACCAAATTTCATCAAAATATCTTAATATTTGCGACCTGCAGCGTATAAACAACATAATTTTGGTAGGACCCTTATATGGGCACTAGGTCTAAACATGGACCGATGTTCACCAAAATCAATAGGCTTTGTCCTTGGGCCAACGTAGGTCTGTGTACCAAATTTTATCAAAATATCTTAATATTTGCGACCTGCAGCGTATAAACCATATAATTTTAGTAGGACCCTTATATGGGCACTAGGTCTAAACATGGACCGATGTTCACCAAAATCAATAGGCTGCGTTACTGGGCCAATGTAGGTCTGTATACCAAATTTTATCAAAATATCTTAATATTTACGACCTGCAGCGTATAAACAGTATAATTTTGGTAGGACCCTTATATGGGCACTAGGTCTAAACATGGACCGATGTTCACCAAAATCAATAGGCTGCGTTATTGGGCCAATATAGGTCTGTGTACCAAATTTCATCAAAATATCTTAATATTTACGACCTGCAGCGTATAAACAGTATCATTTTGGTAGGACCCTTATATGGGCACTAGGTCTAAACATGGACCGATGTTCACCAAAATCAATAGGCTGCGTTATTGGGCCAATATAGGTCTGTGTACCAAATTTCATCAAAATATCTTAATATTTACGACCTGCAGCGTATAAACAATATAATTTTGGTAGGACCCTTATATGGGCACTAGGTCTAAACATGGACCGATGTTCAAAAAAATCAAACTTGTTCGTCCTTGGGCCAACATAGGTCTATGTACCAAATTTCATCGAAATATCTTAATAGGTGCGACCTGTAGAGTGCGTACAAGATTGCATGGACAGACAGACAGACGGACGGACGGACGGACGGACGGACGGACGGACAGACGGACATCGTTAAATCGAAATAAAAAAAAATTCTGAACCGATCGGTATACTATAAGGTGGGTCTACGACCAATATTTTTTGGTGTTACAAACATCAGCACAAACTTATAATACCCTGACCACATAGTGGTGTAGGGTATAATTAGTTCAAAAGAGGTCTGCGGAAAAACTGCTAAAATCAACAGAATCCGTTTGCTAAACATTAGTAGAAAAAAAATCTGTAAAATTTACAAAATTTTAGCTTTATTTTAGTTCATTGCAAATGACAATTTACGCTGGTAAAAGCAATAAAAAACTTTGTTGAATATTAGACTTAAAAACGTGACAAAAATTCATATTTTTTATCATTTCTTTTTTAGATTTTTTCAACTAACCTTCCGGCAGAATAATTCTGTTTTGCATTCAAGTAAATTTTATTTAAATATAACTAAAATTGTGTAGATATAACAGTTTTATCTTGCCGTTGTTTGTCTACTAATATTCAGTCGAATTTTTTGTTAATTTCAGCGGTGTAAATTGTCATTTTTAATCAATTAAAATGTAACGGAAATGAAACAAAATGTTCGTTGATTTAACAGAGTTTTTCATGCTCTTTTTATCTTACTACACTGTGAGAATTATCTGCATGCTATTAATGAATTTTTTAATAAAATTAATGAAATTTCACTGGAACTCGTCCATTGAAACTTTTCATTAAAACTCATCCAGGAAAATTGCCTCTGTGTAAATGATCTAAAATGTACAAAATTGGATCTAGTTGGGACCACGTTCAATAAATGAAAGAAATTAAATATTTTTTATAATCGGGAGAAATTCCTCTTGAGTACCATTTTTATATACAGTGGTGGAAAATATAATAGAAACGATTCAAGTTTTTTCTAATTTTATTCTCGTTGTCTTTATTTTTAAAGATCAAAATAGTGGCTAAATTTGCCCCTAAAGGCGAGGAGATTGTTCAGAAAATTGTTCAGAATTTTAACGTAATGTTTGTGTTTTTATTTTGTCACTTATTTTAAGTCCTTTTATCAAATTACATAGTAAAATTTAGAGAGTACTGTTCGGTTCTGTACAAACTGTATATTTTTGGAAATCCTATAAAATTTCCTTAAGCCTTGCATTATTTTTATCTACAAATAGTCGCCAGTCTTAAAATGGCAGAACCTTAAACATAACCAAATTTTTCTTTGTTTTTAGCGATTTTAAAAGAAAGTTAACAACACTGATATTTTAACCTGAAATGCTTTTTAATATACGTAAAAAAAATCTTGACCCTTTTTTTATATTGTGGTAAGAAAAGCATAAAACTATTCACTTTAAAATTTCAGTGCTGTTAACTTTATTAAAAATCGCTAAAAAACAAAGAAAAATTTGGTCATGTTTAAAGTGCTGCAATTTTAAGTCTGGCGACTATTTGTAGATAAAAATAATGCAAGACTTAAGGAAATTTTATAGGATTTCCAAAAATATACAGTTTGTACAGAACCGATCAGTACACTGAAAATATTATTACAGTAAATGATTATTCAGTTAAAATGCAAAGAAATATACTTTTTAACTGTTTTTGTCGTTTATTTAAAAAATTAATTATATAAAAATACGGATTTTCTGTTACAGTTAATATTTTCATTTAAAATGTTTTGTTAAATAAAGAATTCCTTTTCGATTTCTAGGTCAGTTAAAAAAACGAAATAAACTAAATATTATTTATTCTTACGGATTTTCTAGTTAATTTTTTGAAATTTAAAAAACGAAATAAATGAAAAGTCATTATTTTTTAAGGATTTTGTAGTTTATTTATTAACATTTAAAAATAAATCAAAAGTTCTTTTGATATAAATGAAAAGTCAGTAGACCGGTTTTCAAGTGATTTTTCATTTATTTTAAATTACATTTTCAGTTAATTTAAACTACAAACTATTTTGAGTGTACTGCCTAAATTACTACCCAGTGTAGAAAATCATTACCAGATATGTGGTTATGTAACTACATACTTGGTAATGGTAACTACTTACTTTTGTTATTACATTTCTTATTACCTTTATATGGCGATGTCGCGAAAAATAATGAGTTGTCGTTACACACCAGCATACGGAAAATCAAAAAATATATCGTTACCTATGTGCTTACCAGTACTGACAAAAATAATGAGTCTAAAAATAGATTTTCAAAAAAATAAATTATATAAAAAAAAATATTTTTTATTGTATTTTTTTTTTAATAAAATTTGCTGGTGCGGGAATCGAACCTGGGTCTACAGATTGCCAGTCAACAGCTCTACCATCTGAGCTATATCGACATGTAATATTTAATAGATAAAAACATAATTGACCTGCTGCACACAAGTAAGCTTACTCGCCAACATACAAAAAATCAAAAATATGTGGTTACATATATCCTTACCAGTGTTTAAAAAATATTGAGTCAAAAAATAGATTTCAAAAAATTTTCAAAAAAATCTAAAAAATTATTTTCTATTTGAAATAATGATAAAAATAAGTCATTATCAGTAACTCATTATTATATGTTTTAAAATAATGCAGAAGGTAAGTGGGTGTCATTACTGGTACTCCAAAAAATAATGATATGTCATTACCGTTTCTACACTGGGTATGTAATTTGATAAAAGGTTGATATCGCTAATTTTTCGTTAAAAGCAACGCCCACTTAAAACAAGTGACAAAATGAAAAAACAAACATTACGTTAAAATTCTGAGCCATCTCCTTGCCTTTCGTGGCGAATTTAGCCACTATTTTACTATATTTTACTATATTTTTTTTTTTTTTTTTTTTTTTATAAAGAGAAGCAACACTCAGGAAATTCTTCCTATTAATTAAAGTGTTGCTTCCTTTGGAAAGGGGATAGTGAAGAAGTGAAAGGTGGTGAAAGATGAAGGGCTTCAAATATGGCAACACTGTAATTGCGCGAGATGTTGAATTTTTTAGAACAGTTGTTGCGCGCCATCTGATGGTGAGTTGGCGAACTGTGTTGAAGCTTTTTAGTTCATAGCCCTGTTATATTATTTTACTTCGGTGGGGTTAAGTGCTATGGGAACACCGAAGGAGGACGCTGCGATATGTATGAGGGATAGAAAAAACTCATACATATTACTATTTTTCATAAATTGATGTTGCCTTGGTTGGGGCTCGAACCCGCAACCTCACGTGTAACAGTCCAACGCGCTAACCATTACACCACAGCGCCCACAAAAAATAAAAATAAAAGCAACAACAATAAAATTAGAAAATACTTGAATTGTTTAAATTCGTGGCCACAACTGTATATTTTTGTAATGATATATTTTTTTTATTATAATATGCTTTTATAATATCAAAAGGAATAACTGTAAAAATAGCAGTTTTTACTTATTTTGTGGTTTGTTTAAATATTTTTGTAGTAAAAATTTTTCAGTTAATTTGACGACATTGTTAGTTATTCTTAATGTATTTGTTAGTTATTTTTCAACATTTAAAAATAACAAATTTTTTAGTTAATTTAAAGGTAAATACCTTTGTCGCCTTTTTAACTGCATATACCTTTGTCTGAACTGTCAAACAAAAGTTTGTCGGTAGAATCTACTGAAAATGACAGTTAAAACAAAGGTATATGCAGTTGAAAAGGCGACAAAGGTATTTACCTTTAAAATAACTTAAGCTTTTGTTATTTTTAACTGTAACTACCAATGTCGTAAAATTAACTGATAAATTTTTACTACAAAAATTTCAAAACAACTGACAAAATCGGTAAAAACTACTGTTTTGTACAGTCAATTCTTTTTGTTTATACAAGTATATTTTAATAAAAAAAAAATTTTTTTTTTTCTTTATTAAAATTTTTCCTATTAAAAATTTGAAATAAAATTATGCTTTTATTATGCCAGTTATTATGCTTTTATGTATTGGAGATACAATACAAGTTTCTGATTTTCATTTACAAACTAGAAGTATATCAATAATAACAAATATAAACTAAACAAGAATTTTTAAAATTCAAAAAAAATTCAACGACATTTTTTATTTTTTAAACAACTAATAAAAACTACTGTTTACTGTAAAAATACTGTTTTGGTAGTTGTTTATTATGATATTAAAAATAACTGATTTAAACAACTGTTACGAAATTACAGTACTTTTCGTTAGATGTTTTCTTAAATAACCGTCATAAAAGTTGTTTTGTAATTACTGTTAAAAAAAACAACTACTGATTACTACACAAACAACTGGCATGTAGTAACTGTCGAACTTTTTTGAGTGTATGAGTGTCGTTAAGTGGTCTTTGAAGCATTATTGGCCCGGGAACTTTTAATTTTTCAGCAGGTTTTTTTTTATCTTTTAAGAAAGACACCAAAGCATAAATTGCGATTCTGTAAACAATTGCAATCCTAGCAAAAGAATTTTTTTCGCCTTATAAACACTAATCAATACGGATAGAAAATATATTTGATCGGTATGCTGAAAGTTGAAAGTTCGGCCAAATTGGAAAAAGCAGGGGAATGTCGTGTACCATTACACGAAATTTAATTCGACTTCCGATTTTTTTTTTTTTTTTATCAAAACTGCAACAAATTTCATATCAGTAATTTCACAAAATTTTATGTCAGTAAAAAAATTATCTCAATCGGATGTGTTCTAGAAAACAAATCTACATAAAATCGTTTGTTTTCATACAAAATTACGTGTTGTTGTTATTAAAAATCGCACGATTTTATGCGTACTCGTTGTTTAGAACACACAAGAATAATAAAATATGTTCTTAAAATTCAGTTTAAAAACTATTCTTAAGGGGCCTGTAGACGATCAAGCATAGCTGTACAGCTTGATAAGTTCCGTGTATTTGTTTTTGTAATTTCCATCAAACAAGGCATTACACGATCAAATCTGTACATGTTGTACAGCATGCTTGACCGTCTATAGGCCGCATAATGAGTAATGCACTGAAAATCTCTAATGTTCATGTAATTCTTTTAATACAATTATATTAATAAGTTTTGCGCTGGTTTTCATACTAAATGGTTTATGAATTAACTATTACAATTTCTTTTGTTTAACGGTTAGATTAAAGTTAAACCTGCAGTATGAGACCCATCGTTAATGTTGATATTTTTAGTATACGATAAAAACAAAGAAATCACTTTCGTAATAATTACTGTTACTTGTAATTAAAGAAAAAAAGATAGACAAGAGAGCAAGTTAAATAAAGTTGACACAACAAATGTGAAAGGAAAAGAAACAATAGTTTTTTATACCAAAAAAAAAAAAAAAAAAACAAGGAAATTTTTATTAAATTAATAACAAAAACAAGGATTTGTAAAAAAAATTTTAATTATTTTGCATTGGAAATTTTTATTAAATTAATAACAAAAACAAGGGTTTGTAAAAAAATTTTAATAATTTTCCATAGTTTATTTTTAAATTATGGAAGATTTTCTTTTTTCCTATTGATCTTATTGAGGACACTGACTCACACTCTCTCTCTCTCTCTCTCGTTTTGATTTTACACAGTAAACATAAAACAGCTGTTTTTTGAAGAATGTGTGATGATTTTCTTCTTTTTTTTTTAAATTAAAACAAATTCTTTTACTCAGTTTTTGTTCTTGTGAAAAAAAATAAAAAAGCCATAAAAATTTTATAATTTAATAGGCTTATTGTTTTCATTGTTGTTTATAAGATATTAAGAACAATTAAACTTTTTTTTATACAAGAATTTATCAGTTCAAATAGAAGTGTTGATAAGTGTATAACAAAATGTAAAACAAAACGCATATATAGAAAGAGAAGGGGAAATGAGAAGTAATGAAAACGTTAACAACAAAATGGGGGTAATACTACAATTGATATCTATGCATGTATGTATAAAACTCTAGGTTTCTTATCTTAAGAATTTCTTTGTTTTTTATGTTTTTATTTATAACAGAAGTGTTTAAACAAAATGATGCAATGTAAAAGCATAAAAATGTATGATTTTGTCAGTTTTATTTTTATATTTTATTATTATTACAAATAAAAATAAGCTTAAATTAACACTTTTCTTGACATTATTTAGTTAGTAGTTTCAGCAATTTGTCATCGTTAAAAAATATATTAACAACTTCGTATTTTATATATAATTTTTTTTGTTGTATATTTTGCCAACACTTTTTTCTCTCACATTCACGAGGGTTTTTTTTTCTTTTTTTTTTAGAAAATTATAATTAAGCTAAGCTTTCACAATATACAAAATTTGTTTTCTGTATGTTTCTTAAAAACTAATTTTCTTACACTTTCCAATTTTTTTTTTTTTTTGCTTAGTTTACAAAAATATTTTGTTAAAAAATACTATTCTTTCGTAACCTTTTTAAAGATCTTTTAGTTGATATTTTTCAGATCTTTTTTACGATTTCTTTTGTTTTTTAATTATTATTTAAATATGTTTCTCTAATCGTTGCACGTTTTGATATGATAACTCACATCACACAAATACACTTGGAAGAGTCTACTTATTTTTGATTACCGAACTCAAAAATACTCTTCAAACTCTTTTTTTCGTTGGAGTTTTTAAAACAATAAGAAAACACGTACATATGGTTCAACAGTTTACGAAACACTGACTAAAAACTACCAATTCCATAACGTTTTCTTTTGTGGCTTCTTTTTAGTATTGTTTTCTTCACATGTACAACACAACAACCGTTGTTCATCATACGTATCGGTGTGTGTCTGATTATCATTTCAGTCCAGTAATATCGCCAGTTTTTTAATTTTTTCTTTATTACACACACTTTATTTGCTCAGAATTTATTTCTATTGTATAGAAAACATCACAGTGTGTGTAAATTGTGTAAATCCGAACGAAAAAAACTTTTGGAATGAGTTGACAGAGAGTGTGGTTGGGAAGAGAATTTACAATAATTAAGTGTTAACGCTGCCAGATTTTTCAAATTGACAGCAAGTGATCGAGATAATGTCCAAAATCCCCTAAGGTAAAAGACCAGTCAAAAACCAGATATCTTAAACCTTGCATCTTTCCTGTACAACCAGTATGTTAATGCTCCTTTTGGTCTTAATCTCAAAGCTTCTTGTTTTATCCATTATCTCTTTTTGTAGTCTTACAGATTTTTCCTCCCTTGTTGCACACGTGAATATAGGTGCTATAAGAGTTTCCGAACTTATTCCATCATTACATTATATTTTTGTTTCATCGAAATTTTGTTTACTTTTCAAGGTTTATTACCAGTTCCCAGCTATCTTGAGGATTCCATTTTAAAGTCTTCCTCGTAGTGCTTGCAATATGCTTTTGTAGAATTCTTTTTGTTACTTTATTTGGTCAGCATATTATTCGAAAATATTTCTTCCTAAACACTTGCAATTTCTGGGATAAAAAAGCTCTTAAAGCAATGTTTTAAGTTCTTAGAAAATCTCAAAAAAAAAAAAAACAAATAGGCAGTTAAAATAAAAAATAAGTTATTTAATTTCATGAAATCTTCATTAATTCCTTCATTAAAATCTTTATAGATATGAAATTTTGCATTTAAATTGATACTACATTTTCCAGAACTTAGGGAGTCAAACAAGGTTGCGACATATTTGTACTATTGCAATTCAGGGTGTAAATCTCAAGAAGTATATTTGCATTCAATATAAATTGTTCTATATTTTCAAATAAAAAAACAAGCTATGGCATCTTCTTGGTTGGCCTAGTTAGAAGTAGGTCAACCAAAAAGAAGCCCGAACTTCTACCCTCTCATACCAATCGGATCTCTGTTCTGGGGCGACTCGAGGATTTACTCGACCAAGGATTGCCAGTCTCAGCAAATGAGGAAATATGTAGAACAACATCAAAGCAGATTACACAAGCTAGTCTGCTTCGTACACTTCTGCTTAGCGCCGGTATTGAACCCACCCCGAGTCCCACCAGTTGGACATGTCCATACACCATAATTCCATTTCAGTCAGATGTAATAAATGCTACAATTTGCTTCATCGCTGAAATTATTCCGGCCTTCGTCACCGTTCTAACTACAGCTTGAATTATATCGGACCGTGTTTCTCAACGAATAAACATGCTCACCATCGTCTGTCACAACAACTATAGATTGACCAGCGCAACTACTATCTCAATCTGGAAATGCTTCTATACCTAATCTACAATCTGCTGCTACACAATCGCTGCAACAACACGTTCTTAATACACGTATGCTGGAACAATAATTTTATTGATACTTGCTGCTCTATCCTTAGCGGCTCGACTTCCTAATCCAGCCATGTCTACACAACTATCCACGACTATTACGCATTCTGTATTTACGTCACCATCTTTTGCTTTAGACAACAATATAACTACAAACAATGACTACCTCACCACCTCCAGCTTCAAGTGGCAACAAAGTGTCATAGCGGCGGCTCATCGTCTTTTAAAATCATTCAGTTTAATTGCAACCGGCTTTGGTCCAAAGTAACTTAAATAGTTAATTTTATGGAAAATCTCTATATTCTTGTTGCAGAAATACAGGAAAGGCAAATTCAAACTAATATCAGATTTAACCGCATAGGTAACTACAATATAATATGTAAAGATAGAGAGTGTGATAAATGTGGTGGACTTGCTTTCTTTATTCACCAATCAGTCCGTTTCTCTACAACTCAATCGCCTCAAAGCCATCAGATCCAGAATTCAAGTAATTACTTTACACTCAAATAACTCTGATCTAGAAATTGTTAATATTTACATTTCGCCAATTATCTGCTGTAGACGAACCAATAAATCTCCAATTCAACGTTTACTAGAAGTTTCAAATCGTCTAAGTCTTGATGACTTAAACGCACATCACGTTTGTTGTTTATCCTGCTACACATCTGATTATTATAGATCAAATTGACAACTTTAGTTTTGGTATTATCAATGAAGATATCCCCGCCAGAATTTCCGGTCCACATTGGACATCACCAGATTTTTGGATCGTTAGTTTATCACTCATCCCGTATACATCTTGGCACACTGTACTAACATTCGGATCAGACCATCAACCTATTATCATAGGTATAGACAGACCTGATGTTGTCGTTGAAGATCCTCTTATCTGAATTACAATAAGGTGGATTGAAACAATTTCTTAATCAATAAAGAAAAGCGTAATGGTTGCGTCAACTAGATGATTGTAACTTCGACAAGAACTCTCGACAACTTTGGTCCACCATTAAATCTACTTCCAAGCCTACCTCACGGCCCTCCTACTTTAGATGCATACAAATTTTCTAAATCATTTTCACTTGGCTACTCGTCAACATGGCTTTCTTAAAAATCACAGCACCACAACGGCCCTTAATTAGATAGTAACACATGTTACTCAAGGTTTTTATCAGAAACCATTTCTTCGTACTGTCGTAGTTGCTACGGATTTAATGAAAAGTTTCGACAGTGTAATTATTACGATATTATTGAATGATATAATAAATTCTAGTTTGGACAACAATTTAAAACGATGGTTAGTTGGCTAACCATTGTGTCGAATACAGAGGGCTAAATCTAAATATAGAATTGTAAAACAAGGTGTTCCTTAGGGAAGTGGTCTCATCAACTCTTTTAAATTTTTACACGTTCCATCTCCACTACAAGATGTTAACATTTTTCGTATAATGAAGACTGCTATATTTAGTCACCCGGTCGCCATATTAATCCCATTTGCAACAGGGTAAACAGTTATCTAGTACAGCTAAACTTCTTCTGACTTAACCGTAACTTAACCTTTTCTGCCAGTAAATCTACTACTGGACTATTCACTAATTGGACTGAACAAGGTAATTAAACACTTAATAATGAAATTAATGGTCAATTAATGCTCAGTAAAATAATCTGAAATGCTGGCAGTTAATTTCGACAACTTGTGTTAATTTTTTAAACAAGCTTCAATGGTCAAAAACCGTATCAGAAATCGTAATAACGCCTTTAAATCACGTGCTGGCTTTTCCTGAGGCAAGGATAAGCAAACCCTGATTATTTCATATAAGGCCAAATGCAGATCTACAACTGTATTATTCTGCTCCCGTGTGGACCCCCTTCATCAGCCGTACACAATGGCAAATTCTTCAAGTTTTCCAAAACACTGCATTAGGAATTGCCACATGCTGTCTTATGTCGGATATTAATCATATTCATGTAGAGACACAAATACTTCCTGCCCAGGACCATAACGAAATGCTTACTAGATAGTTTCTTCGCTCATACCATGCTCCTGATTACCTTAATCATCAGCTGCTTCATTTGGACTCTCCATTCCGCAGAATCAAAACGGACGTGAGAAAATATCTTCTCGACTAGGAAAATTTTCCGCTCCAAAATATAAACCGCGAAACTGTTAGACTATATTTGGATAGTAAACACCAGATGTATTTACGCACAACTTAGGTCAAGGTTCTAATATTACCCTACATATTTTTTATTATCCATCGAACCCATCTCAACTGGAAAAACTATCCCTTTGGACACATCCAGTCGATGCTACTTGCTTTTTGGGACTCGATTTACAAAAAGTTCCGAAATATAGTACCTACATATTGCTCTAAATGCTGTTAAAACAACAACAATAAGCCCGATCTTGTTTTTATTTGAAAAAATAGGACAATTGCTTATCTTAAAAATTTAAGCTGCGATAAATATACCAATTTATTTGAGTTTCAGTTTCCGTTGGTTCCGAATTGTGGATTGTATTGGCTACAGATTCAACTAATTATTATTAATATTGCACTCAAAGTAATAAGTCTGTTGGCTGGACAGAAAAATTTGTTACCTTAACAAAATGTTTTCCTGTTTTTTGGCTTAAAATAAAATTTGTTGATTTTAACAAATTCTTTTGTAAAATTTAACAAATCTAAATTTAAGTAAAAAATTTGTAAAACTACAGTTTTATCTGTAACTATACTGAGTCGTAGAATTTATCCAAATTTAGGGTCTCGGGACCCTCCCCGGGCCTAGTCCATATCATCTAAAGGCATGTAAAGGCATTCCCGAGGAGCAAACATTTTGTTCGTTTTGCTTTATCTCGCTTAGTTTTCGAAATATGGGACATTTTATGAAGTGAAAAATTTTATGAAAGGTCAATTTTTGGATAGAGATAACCCCTTTCGATGGGGTATTATAGTGTTAGCGGTAGTCGGTAGTTTTCATCAATTTTGCTCTATCTCTTTTAGTTTTCGGGATATGGCAATTTTAAAAAAAATGGGGAGGGAAAGAAATAGAGCCTTCTTTAAAACTTCGGATACATTGGTGCGCCATGTACCGGGTTATAACAGATACATGGAAATATTATATTTTAACAATAAATTTTGTAAAATTTAACGAATGGGTTCTAAAAAATTTGTTTTAAATAATTTTGAAAATTAACACTCACAATTAGTTAAAGTATTGAGGATTTTTAGTATAGTGTTAAATGAATATAACTAAAATCTTTGCTTAAATCAGTGTTTCAACTAAACATTTGATAAAAAATTAGTTAAATCGATTTGAAGCCGGTCTGATAGATTTTTCTACTGACGTATTATTTTAAGTGTATACTAAGCAGAGCTTTAATGAATTAATTCCTTTTTGGAATGAATTCCCAAAAATTTAATTCAATTCTTTAATTCAAGGAATGAATTCATCAATAAGACATAAGCAGGAATTAATTCCTGTGAATGAATTCAAAGAATTCAAATTTATAGAATGAATTCCCTGACCAAAGCGTAAAGAATTAAAATTAAATAATTCATTCACTAAACAATTCATTCAATACTATTTAATTCAATTTGAAGTCAAGGAATTCATTCAATTCTAGTTAATTAAACTTTTGGCTAAGGAATTCATTCAACTGTGCACTTAATTCAACTTTTGGTCAAGGAATTCATTCAATTCTAGTTAAATCAACTTTTGGTCAAGGAATTCATTCAATTCTAGTTAATTCAACTTTTAGTCAAGGAATTAAATTTATTTCTTTTAATTCCCTAAGGAATTAATTTTTTTTCGTTTAATTCCCTAGGAATTAAATTTTTTTCGTTTAATTCCCTGAATTAAGTTTCAATTCCTAGGGAATTAAACGAAATAAATTTAATTCCTTGACTAAAAGTTGAATTAACTAGAATTGAATGAATTCCTTGACCAAAAGTTGAACTTGAATGAATTCCTTGACCAAAAGTGGATTTAACTAGAATTGAATAAATTCCTTGACCAAAAGTTGAATTAACTAGAATTGAATGAATTCCTTGTTGAATGAATTCATAAAATTTTATGAAGGCATTAGAAAAAATTTTATAAATTTCTTTAATATAAATCGAATGAAAAAAAGGAATTCATTCAATTCCTCAAGTTTGATCAGGGAATTCATTCCCAAAATATAAGTTCAGTTCAAAAAAAGGCAATTAGGGAATTAATTCTTCAAAGCTCTGATACTTAGTCACTTCTTAACAAATATAACATTATATCTATCATATTGCAAATGAATTTTGCGCTCCGTTATTAAATAAAATGTTTTGTAGAACAATTTTTAATTTTGGTTCTTCTGTAAGGTTGTTTGTTAAAAAAAATGTTGTTGGCCGATCGAAATCCCATTCAACGGTCAAATTTTATAATTTAAACGATTTAGATTTCGAATTGGATTTCAAATTTAAATCCAGTGAACATTTTAACAATGTAAATTCCATATAACATCTTTATCAGCAACAACATTAGAAATTTATTTTCGAAAAATGGACGACAATCATCAATTTTTTATATAATCGCTATCCTGGCACAGTATAAAACATTCCCTTTTTTAATTTTCCCCAGCAACTTCCCCGTTCCCATTTTGCAACGACGCTAAAACATCTGGCATTACTGTAACCGCCAAAATGCTCACTTAATTGTGCCATTAAAATTTCATATCTCAACAAATTCCGATTAAAAAACAAATAAGCGCGTGTTCTAAAACCGCAACATACCCTGAAATTATTGTTTACATTTATTGATTCCAACCAGAAACTGAATGAAAATGAAAACTTGTGTATATTAAACTTGTTTGCAAACAAATAACAAAAAGTAACAACTTAGTAAATGTAGAAACACAATCAGCTGTTTAATAAATATACATATAGAAAATAAAAATACAAAATTGTTTCATTTTGATGACAACAACTGACAACGTGTTGTCTGTTGTTGATGGAAATGAGTCAGCAAATAAGAATAATGTGTGTCAGCGATGGTATTTGAAAATGTTTGTTTTGTTTGTGCCAAAACTAGATTTTTACCTATTAAAAGGAAATATCAAATTGATTTTTGATTTTTTTTATCGAAAAATCTTCTTCCTAAATCCACAAATTCAAGGTGCAGTTAGCACTTAAAGTATTACGTTGGTAAAAAATCTGTCAAACGAGTTTCAAATATGTTTGACTATTTTGTAACAAATTTTTAGTTGAAACTTTGATATAAACAAAGATTTAAGTTATCTTCTTTTAACACAATACTAAAAATTCTCAGTACTTTAGTATAAAATTATTTATAACTAAGTTTTAAGAACCCATTTGTTAAATTGTACACAATTTATTGCTAAAATATAAATAATGGCGCTATATCTTCCCCTCCCGAGTTTCTAGATGGGACCTTATATCGAAAACTTAGCGATATAGAGCAAAACGGACAAAATGTTTGCTCCGTTGGCTCAATACTGTCCTATTTAAATATGAATTTTTAATAAATGTGCTTTTATTTATTTATTTAAAAAATTTTAAAAATAGATCCGTTTTCTGTTTGATTTTTGGAGATAACCAAAATGAGCCAGTGTGCCGATCAACCGCCGATTGTGCCAAAAATTGCACAATTGTGCCACAAATCCCATCACTGATGTGTCTTAGATAAATATCTAACGAGTGAAACTCATGGTAAAAGAAATAACGAATAGTTTAACCCTTAAGTATGTAGACGGGTTTAATGGGAACTTTTTATTTTTATTTACTTAATTTAATTGTTGCTTAAAGTCGCCCTTTTGATACACTGAATTAGGAATTTAAACATGTACTTACCTGTTCTATATCAAAATCCCATTCTGGTGAGGGTGATCTTATGGACCGTTCTGCTGGTGGTGTACCCTGTGCCGGCGAACCATGTGGTTCTTCGGGTATAACAGCAAAACGGCCTCTTTGTAGAATGGGTGATATAGTGCCATAATTTGCTGTAATATAAATAAATAAAAACTATTTAGCAAACAAAGCTGAATAATTTTGAATTTAATTTTAAAATGATTAGCAACGACATCTTTTGGTAAATATGAGAAATTACGATTTTAAGGCTTATTGATTTTTAATCTGAATCTAGAGGGTTTCTATCAAGAATTATTCCCTTTATCTATAATTACAGTAATCCTCAGCAAAAGTTTTGCTAACACTTAGTCGATTGCAAATAGGGTTTTTCTTTTCCCGGACTTTTTCATTTCCCGGGACAGCGGGATTTTTTCGTGAATTTCCCGGGATCCCGGGAATTCCCGCTCGTTAGAAAATTAATATATCCGACGTATGTTTACTTGAAAAACTCGATATCTATTAAAAAAACTTACGACAAAGTTCATCTTTTGGTTGCAGTCATGAGAAAATCTACTTAAAATCTGAAATAAGGGCTTAATATAAAATCTCCATATCTTCCACTTTTTCGATATCAATTCGTTTAACAGTTTAAATAGCGAACTAATATGCAGGTAATATATTTGTATGGAAGGCCGTCTTAATTCTAAAACAACGCTTAGAAATAAATTAATTAAATATTAATTCGTGGTTTAAACGGTTAAACAAATTGAATCATAAATTCTTTCAGGATATAATGGAATTGTTAATGGGTGCAAATTTGTATCTGACTAGCTTTAGAATCAGAACTATGATCGATTTTTTGATTAAATATAGAATCCAAAAATTCTATTTCTAGATATTTTGGTTCTATGCAGATTTTCAGATTTTTATTAAAAAGTTTAAAAGTGAGTATTTTTCACACAAATTTTTAGGCAAATCGTCTAAATCTTTTTATAAAAATAGACACTAAAATATTATTAAATAGTTTTATAACTTTAATTGGTATTTTTTTAATAGAAATTTTTTATGGCACAACTACTTAAAAAAAATTATTTAATTTTTATTGTTGCATTTTTTTTTAAATTAACATATAAAAAATCCAAAATAATTTGAAAAAGCATCTGATGCATTATTTTAAAAATAATAGTAAGCTTTAAGTGCAGCGAGAAGTTTTCAACTCAGTCCCGTTCAAAAATATATTTTTTAATATATTGTATTTTTTAAATATCCCAGAGGATGATTTGCGATGCAAATCGAAATATCGGAAGAAAATTAAAAAATAAAATATTGAAAAATAAAATACAAAATATTTGGATTTTTATTTTTTAAAAATTTATGACCTAAAGCCAAACAATACTAAAAATATAACAACACCAAAGGTCAACAATATTAAATCTAACAAAAACATAAAATTTGAAAAATACAACTGAAATAAAGGAATAGCAATTGAAATTTAAAGGAAATTATTTGAAGTAATAAAAACTCAAAACACTTACATCAATTGAAAATACGAAAATATTATCCTTTTTTTTAAATTTTAATGCCGAGTTTTTTTGGAGGTATTTGGAGCTGAAATACTGATTTTGAAATGTTGTGTATGAATATTGTTTTATTTGAACAAAGACCATCATTAAAAAATATAAAATTTCCGAGGTACGAATATTTTTGTTGGTATATAAACTTGATAATGTTTAATAAAATTTGTTTTCGGTTTAACTAAACCCAAAAAATTCGGCCTAAATAATATTTTTTATATTATATATTATATTATTAAATTTTAAATCGCATTTTTTTAATTTTCAATATTTTTTATTTAAATTATTTTTAAAACAATCAATGTTTTTAATTGAAATAAAGCTTCCAAAATTTTAATAAACTAGCTAAAACTTCTGTAAAAGAATAAAAAAAAATCCCGGGAAATCCCGCACTAAATTCCCGGGATTGCGGGATTGAAAAAAGGGCGGGATTCCCGGGAATCCCGTCCCGGGAATTCCCGGGACATAAACCCTAATTGCAAATGAAAAAAATCCTTGCTAAAATCACCAAACTTTTTGCTGAATATTAGTAAATTAAAAAAAAACTCAAAAAACTTCCCAATAAGCACATAGGTTTTAAAAATTCAAGTGCTTTAAATTTAGCTTGAAGTAAAGTATATTTCAAATTCTAGCACTTGTTTATTCAACAAAAATATTTCAAACTTGAATTTTTGTTTCCCTTTTGCTGGAGTATGCTATTGAAATAAAATGTAATAAAAGGGCTGGTATTGAACTCGATTTGAACTTGAATTCCAGTGAAAATGTTTATAGAGTTGTAGCGAAATTTTACTTTAGTTAATTTATTTTCTGAAAATTTAAATATAGAAATTGTGTAGAGTTGTTTTTCTTTTTTATCTTTTCCGTTGTCTGTACTATATCCAGACAAGCTACGACATCTACATTTTGTCTATCTGGTTGTCGTCCATGCTATAAATGCGGTTACCAGCACAAGTTTTGTAGCAAAATAAATTAGTAAAACATTAGTTCAAAATTAGTTTAGTGCTAAAAAAATATAACTAAAAATTTTTCTGAAAACGGAATTTCAGCAAAAAAATTGTTGAAAACTAGTACACTTGATATACAAGACGTTTTACTAATTTTTCTACTAACTTATTTTTTTGAATGTAACTGAATCCACATAGGCACTACTACAGGGTGCCTATTACTCCCTATAAAGATGACGTTGCTGATTACACGTAATACAAATCTATCATCCTTTTATTTAGGTTTTTTTTTATCATACTTACAAGTTGGCATTAAACGAAATCTTCCCAATGTAGTTTCTGGTGGACCTTGAGTTTGTGTTGATGTAATACGAAAGCGACCACGTCTAGCCGCGGCTACTTCTTCGTAGCCTCCACCACCGGTATGTGGCATTTTGTGTTATCGTTACTGTAAAGAAAAGAAAGGACAAAATATAACTAAAAAATCATATTGTATTTCGTAGGCCTTAGCTCTAAACCAAATATTTTTGTCAATAATAATGCAAAGGTCAAAGCAACATAGCACAACGCTATATTTAAACATGATAATGTCCTTTTAACATGCAACATTTAGTCGCCGGCATAAGAAAAAAAAATAAAATGGTTAGACATAAAAGGAAAAAATCAATGATATTTGAATCATAGCTGTTAAGTAATGATTAGTAATGGTAATAATTAGTAATTAGATTACTTTTTTTTAAAGGTGAGGTAATGATTAAATTGCGATTATATTCAGTTTCGCACGACTACTAATTGATTACGATTACAAATAATCCAAAAGTAATCAGGATTAGTTGTAATTACGATAAAATAATCAAAAAGAATCATAAATAATCAAAAAACAATCCGACTGCTTTCAGAGATTACTCCTGGGATCCTATATGGAAGGTGTGATTGACGTAGAATCAGTTCCAGAACTGATTCTAGGGCAACCGGTTCCAATTTGGAGCTATAGAAGTGGTTGCTTTTGGGACTATTGCAAACAAAAATAATCGGTGTTAGAATCGACAGTAGAAGGGGTTGTAAATAAAAGGCAGCTATTCTACAACCTATTCTTTGGAATAGAAAATTTTGCTGGGGATATTATTATTGCTAACCTGTTTGCATTCTTAATTTCTTTTATATGCAATTGAAAACAATTGCTTGCGGTATATACAGTTTTTATCATCATTATTCGAGATGGGCTCGTGAGTAGCTCACACGACAAAAATTTTACTCTCGCACATCCTTTTTTTTTTTTTTTTTGTTTGGCTTGAATCTTAATCACGATCAAAAAAACTCACGGTCACGAAATACTAGGTTATTCAAATTACTCGGGTTTGGCTTTGTTTGAGTAATCGAGTAACTCGATTTTGAGGTTTGGAACTCAATCGATTATCTGTTGGTTGTTATACCCTACACCACTACGTAGTCAGGGTATAATAAGTTTGTGCTGATGTTTGTAACACCAAAAAATGTTGGACCTAAAGGGTGAACACACCAAATTCCATATATGAGAAATTTCATTCGAATTTGACTTTTAGTTTCGTCAAAAATGACCACCGAGTTAGAAACGAGGCAAATTATTTTGCACGAATATATAAAAATCCGGTTCTCAGTGCGCGTAAAATTGCGAAAAATGTAAAAGTTCACCACTCGACAGTTTCCTGGGTTTTACATCGCTACAGAGAAGGTCTGACAATTGCTAGAAAGCCTGGTAGCGGAGGTGAGAATGACCAAAGTGCTACAAAAGGGTGCTCGGAAGGTCCTCAGGGCATTTTCGCAGAAACGGAAGAATTCGTCGCGTTCTGTTGCAAAATCTGTACGTAAATCGCAGTCTTTCGTACAAAAGGTAAAGCGGCAAGCTTCACTGAGAAGTTTTAAAGCTCAAACCGGCGAAATCCCGCAGCCGCAAGTTGTACGAATCCCAAAACACGAAATATGAATGCATTGTCATGCATGACGAAACCTACTGCTTTTAAAATTTCAAATATATTGCTGGCCAAGATTTTTATACTGCTGCAAGTCGTAAAGATGCTCCTGAAAGGTGTAAATTGAAAATAAATTCCAAGTTTCCAAAAATATACATGGTTTGGCAAGCCATTGGCTCCTGTGGTCGTAAAAGCAGCCTTTCATCGCATTTGTAACAATGAACGCTCAAATTTATCGGGGTGAGTGCCTCAAAAAGCGTCTTCTGCCATTTATTAACCCTTTGACACGGAAATTTTAATGGCTGGGAATTTTCCGACCAAACTTCGTGGAAATGTAGATCAATGCAAAAGAAATATTGTTTATTACTTTTATGGCTTTGAGCACCCCCTAGCGGAGATATTTGGAATTAAAATTCAAACATTAACATGCTGCCGATCCCGAGCGGGTTAAAATTTTTTGAAATTTTTAATTTTATATTTTTTCTATTACTAATCTCAACATAAAATCTTTTGAGTTTTTGAATTTTATTCATCACACAATTTTTGAGACTAAACTTTAGCCTTTTTTTAACTTTTCAATTTTAACATATTCTCATCAGCGTTGTTGATCACAAGACGAAACGCTCTCTACTGATCTAATGGTGTTTTAAAATTTTACAGCCTGCATAAAATTTTAATAAGAACAAAATAACGAGCCGATAACAGTAAATGAATAGCGCTTTGGTTAAAATTCAAATCAGTGACGAGTTGATGAAGTCGACGTACATTATAATGTACGCCACTCGCCAAAGAGATAAGAGTCACGTCACCAAACCACTGTTCTGGCCGGACCTGGCAAGCTGCCACTATGCCAAGGACACATGGCAGTGGTACATTGCAAATAAAATCGATATTGTACCTCGCGACTGCAATCCACCCAATAGCCCAGAGCTACACCCTAATGAGGAATATTGAAGAACACAGGTGAACTGGTAAAATATATTGCAGAATTCTAAACCAAGTGGTTGTCGGCGTCGCGAAAAGTCGATGATGCACTCGTCGCGTGTGCGACGAAAAGTCCGATCAGTTGCATATGGAACAAATAATAACTAATATTTTAATACTTTTATTGCCGCTAAACTTCAGTGTTCGAATAAAAAAAAATTTTATTTCAAAGCCATCTAGTTTTTTTCTGGTATTAGTTTCTAAGTGTCGCAATTTTGGTGTGTTTACCCTTTAGACCCACCTTATAGTATACCGATCGACTTAGAATCACGTTTTTTTTCGATTTAACGATGTCCGTCTGTCCGTCCGTCCGTCTGTCTGTCCATGCATTCTTGTGCGCACTCTACAGATCGCAAATATTAAGATATTTTGATGAAACTTGGTACACCGACTTATGTCGGCCCAAGGACGAAGCATATTGATTTTGGTGAACATCGGTCCATGTTTAGACCTAGTGCCCATATAAGGGTCCTACCAAAATTATATTGTTTATACGCTGCAGATCGCAAATATTAAGATATTTTGATAAAATATAGTACACCGACTTATGTCGGCCCAAGGACGAAGCCTATTGATTTTGGTGAACATCGGTCCATGTTTAGACCTAGTGCCCATATAAGGGTCCTACCAAAATTATATGGTTTATACGCTGCAGGTCGCAAATATTAAGATATTTTGATGAAATTTGGTACACCGACCTATGGCAGCCCAAGGACGAAGCCTATTGATTTTGGTTAACACCGGTCCATGTTTAGACCTAGTGCCCATATAAGGGTCCCCCCAAAATTGGCTTGGTTACAAACTGCAGGTCGTAAATATTAAAATATTTTAATGAAATTTGGTTCGCTGACTCACATTATAGAAAATTTTGACACAAGTCCCATTTTAATCCATTCGAATTTCGGATCCAAACATTAGTTGGCTTTTAACCAGACTGGTGTAGGGTATTGTATAGTCGGCATGCCCGACTTTAACCTTTTTACTCGTTTTTAAATTTCTTTGCACATTTCATTATATTTGTAGACACTAGTGACAAGTCAGCAGACGCAGACATTTGTCATCATCACTAGAATTTATTCCTTACTCGTGCTGACTCATTAGCTATTTGTTACGTCTTAACAAATCTATAAAAAACAACAATAATAAAAAAATATTTTTGTCGTGACAGCGATTTGAACCGCGAACCTCAAAACTAAAAATATATAAATGTCTGAGCGTCTTGACATTTAAACCATAATCGATTTAAAACTTGTATGTAATAGTGTATTTAGACTGGGCAAAAACTAGTAGTTTTTGGGCATTTTTAGTTTTTGAGCCGAAAACTCCAAAATTAATTTAGTTTTTACATACAATTTTCATACAAACTGACTACCAGATTCTACCTGGTTTTTGCCAAAAACCAAATAAAAATATCTGAAATATGCATTCTTGATATACCCGGTATCATTTATAATTAATTTTCGATACACCCTGTTGCAACGAATATAGAAGTAAAGCAAGTGTAAAAAAAATATTTGTTAATTTTTTAAAAATATTTCTGTTTGAATTTTCAATTGTGTGTTGTTATTCTTTTTTAAATGTATTAATAATTTTTTTTATATTAATTTGATAATTATTTTTTTATATTAATTTGATAATTTTTTTATATTAATTTGATAATTATTTAGTTTTTCTTGTGACAAAGAAAAACTAAATAACCAGTGTAAATGACTTGGCTTTTGCAATTTAGTTTTGTACAAAAACCAACTGGTTTTTGCTCAGTCTAACTTCAGTATAAAACAAAATTCAAATTTGCAAGGAATATTCAAATAAAATTAATATAATTTGAAGTTTCTTACAGGAAGATTCAAATAAAATATAAGAATTGAATTTGAAAATGGAATATAGGAAACTTTTTAAAAATATTTGTATTATTATGGGTTAGGTGAACGGGTAAGGAGATGAACTAACCAACAGAAGGCTTCTGGTTCGAGGCTTGGTGAGTGTGATACCAAATGGAAAACTTTGAAATTTTTAATAGAAGAAAATTAACTACAAGGAAAAAGGAGATAGGAAAGAATGAGCATTGTCAAAAGTATGGAAGGATAAAAAAGCAAAAAAATTTTTTAGCTGTTTTTTATAGTTGAGGTGGTGATGACAACTTACTGACCAGTGCTGGAAATGTCAGTGACGAATTTCTAAAGATACCTCTTAATTTATTCATCACAATGACCTCCAGATGACTTGTCTTGATGACATTTTTACATTTGTATGAAAATGTCAGCAGGTGTCTATAGGTATTTTGTATGGGAGTGGATCATCAGCGTATCACCAATGACAGCGACATGTCGCTAAGCCGTTATGAAGGCGTCTTCACGAAATATTCAACAGGGTATCTAGTGGATAGGAAATTTGTCATAATTTTTTGGATCTGCGATTGGTTTTAGCTTTAGGTTTTATTCAAATAGTAAAAGGCTTAATAGAAGGTATCGTAATTGAAGCAGTCTGGGTGGTGTCTCCTCAAAACCGGTCAGACTACACTTCTACTCAAATAAAGGGACATTAATTGTTCTAACTAGATTAGGTTGACGATGTGATTCATATGCTCATCTAACACCTCGCTATGGGATTTAACCAGCTGAGCTGAAAGACTATTGGCATCCACAGCCTTGTTTTCATGATTATTAATTAATATCTAAAACTATATTCGATGGAAAAATTTAATTAGGTTTAATATTTCTCCAACATTCTACGTGTATCCTTAAATACTTGTACTGTTTTTCTACTTGTGTATTAATCTTTGTACTTGCTTTCTCTGTGATGTTTGTTGTGGCTGTCCTCCTAATGATGGATTAATGTCTCATTGTCGGTACTGTCTATATTTTTTACAACTGTTGATATGTTTGTAACCCAGTTGTTTTTGTTTAACATTTTTCTTTTTGTGATTTTTTGTTGTATTGGTATTTTTGTTGGCTAAAAAAATTGGCAATCTTATTTTGTGTCACATTGATTGATAGATTAATTCGGGATGAGGAAATTATATGTCATATTTAGAGATATACCCCTAAATTCATAAACGCTTTGTAAAATTATAGGAGGTTTATTGAACAAATTTTGTTTGAAAATGATGTTTTGCAAACCTGCTATAACTTAACAAAGCATTTATGAATTGAGGGGATAGAATACAAGAAATTGATATAATTGAAATATATTCATTGAAGGAAAAGTATTAAAGCATTAAAATATGGATAAAATATTTATATCAATACGAAGTATCCCAGCAATATTATCTGTTGCAAAAAACCGGTTGTAGAACAATTTTTTTTCCTTTATAACCAGGGACGTAACAGTTATAACTTTTATTCAAAAAAGTGATTGTTTTACAATTATTTCTTGTTTGAGTATTTTTAATTTTCTGTTTATTTGCTCTGTTTGATTTTTATTTTAAATTCAAACAAAAACAATCCAAACACGATTTTTATTTTTTCAAAAATAATAAAAGTTATTTTGTGATTTTTTTTCTTTATCAAAAAATAACAATTAAGAATACAAATCAAAAGCCATAGAACCAATGACTTCAACAATTATAATATCCTGATGATGTCAACTAGTGTTAATAAAAGATTGAACAGTGATTTAAAGTGAGTAAATATGTATATTCCACCACCTTCCGGCATTCAATTTAGGTCAATTTTTAATTTGATTTTATTAGCAAATAAAAAAGTTACTGCTTAATTTTTTCAAAAAAATCATTCTGTAACTTTTATAAAAAGTTTTCAAATAAAAATCAAAAAACAACAGAAATTTATAGAGTAAAATATAAAATTTTAAAAAATTAAAATCTTTGCCAAACTTTGTGATTTTTTTGTGTAATATGATTTATAAAATATAGTGCATTATTGAAATATTATAATTAAATAAATTTGGGTGGTGACTTTTTTAGAAATATAACAGTTATTTTGGGTCTCTGTTTATAACCCATCTGTAATATTAAAAGCTTTTGTTTGAAATTGTCCCAAAAACAAACAATGCTACTGCTCCAAAGTAGAATAGGTTTTCCTAGAACCAGTTCTAGACCTACACTCAGATAAAAAAGTTTGTAAAAAAATTTGTAAACAGTTTCCAATCGCACTATACTATTTTTATACTGATTACACTGTGAGACAAATGGTAGGGGTCAGTGATCGGGAAGGGTTCAAACTACCGGGGAAAGTTATATCGGTAAAAAAGAAGTTATACGTGTCCCGGCGTTTCACTGGGTCACCCCTAGGAATCCAGATATATCGATTTGACCTTTGGTGGTCTTTTTTTTTGACATAACTCGAGAACCACTAGTCCGATTTTGCTCAAACAAAACAAAAAATTAAAAATTACAATTCCTTTAATCTGTTCATATAACGTTTTTCTATATACTCAACAGTTTTGCCGGTAAAAATACATGTATGAAGAAAAAAATATTTTTTGCCTAAAATATTAAAAAAGAGTAATAAACAAAAGGTTATTGCTTTTTATGGTAGCGGTAACAAACATTTATTTTTACCGGCAAAACTGTTGAGTATATAGAAAAACGTTATATGTACAGATTAAAGGAATTGTAATTTTTAATTTTTTTAAAATTGTTTGAGCAAAATCGGACTAGTGGTTCTCGAGTTATGTCAAAAAAAAAGATATATCTCGATTCCTAGGGGTGACCCAGCGAAACGCCGGGACACGTATAACTTGTTTTTGACCGATATAACATTTCCCGTTGGTTTCATCCCATCCCAATTTTGACTGTCGCATAGTGTTATTAGTACAATTTTTATTTTTAGTAATCATTTTTGCTATTCTCTTATTACAAATTACGGATTTTTTTACTAATTTTCGCTGCTGATTTCAGAAAAACATTTTACTAGTTTTTCAAAACCGAGTGCTAAATTAAATCTTGTTTAGTTTATATTTCTTACTATTGATATATTCTTAGTTTAGAAATAACACCGAGAAAATTTTATTGCATCTCCGATGCATAAAACGGCAATAACTGGAGAACCGTTTGCAATTTTGACTCCAAATTTCAAGTACGATGAAGTCATTATACGCTTGTTACAATCGAAAGAAAAAAAATTTTTTTTTAGATTTTACAATTTTTTAAATTTTTTAGTACAATTTTTTGTTAATTTCAGCAGATTGATTTTAAATTACATTTTACAGCAATTTACTGAAATTTAGTAGCTGCAACTAATTATTTATACTAATTTCATTGTACTAAAATTATGATATTTAGTAAGTTTTTTAACTGATTTTAGCAAATCGATTTTGAATTGCATTTTACATAAATTTTACTAAAATTTAGTACTAATTTTTTCTACTAATTTTATTGTACTACAGATCAGCAGACATGTGTTGCTAAAATTAGCAAAAAATACCGCTGGCCTCAAAACAGTTAAATTTCCCGTAATAACAGCAAAATTTTCAGTAGCCATTACAGACTTTTTTGGTTGAGTGTAGTACTAGAATAAGTTCTTCGTTAGTTACACCTTTAAATTTAAATTCTTTGTTAAATTTAAATTCTTTCTTTGTAAAAAAATGTACCTGGCCCAGCAAGAACCTGTTTTCTCTCTATACCTTAAAACTTTAATTTCTCATACAAAATCCCCTAAAATTTACACGGAAGAACAAAATTTTGTTTAAAAAATCAAAGAAAACTCTTGGTTATTTAAGATAATGCCTTTAAGAACTCGTTGCCGTAAAAAAAACTTAAAATTATAAAATTCAGTAGAACCCCAATGTGCACCAGACATTAACGCCTGTTCCAAAAATGAAGAATGGTGCATTTAAAATTAAGTTGCTTAAAACTTAATGATGCTGTGGTGGACCAAAATTACTATGTGGAACTTTTTTAAATATTTTTCCCCTAAATATGATTAGTATTACTTAACTTTTGACTTATTTTGCCCGAAAATTCGCGAAAAAAAATTTCAAAAAAATTCACTAGGAAGGCCAACTTCAAATGTGGGTAGTGAACTATAAGTATCCCCGTAATTTTTTTTTTTGGTATTATTACCAAACCAACTTGTCAATTAATACGCATTGCTTGAGTGACATGCTCTGAGATTGAGGCTAAAACTTAACAACAGCTCAAAAGCATGCTCGGGGCGATTGGTGCAAACAAATTCTCAAGAAATACAATAGCGGTGCTTCAAAAGACATACATAAGATCGTTATAGGTGACGAATCATTGATTTATGCATATGAGCCAGAAACTCAACAGCAATCGACTGGATGGGTGTTTTATGACGAAAGAAATCCAACAAAAATTGTTCGGTCCCGAAGCAATTCTAAATAAGTTGCCTGTTTTTTTTTTTGTAAAAACTGGTAATGTGGCAACAGTGCCATTAGAATAACGTAGAACAGTTGATTCTGAATACCACTCCACCATTTGTTTGTCAGATGTATTCGGAGAAATGAGAAAAATCTACCTTCATGAACAGATAGCCCTTCACAATGGCAACGCGAGCTCTCACACATCGGCTCAAACAAGTGACTTTTTGAGCACTCAAAAGATCAAATTAATGGGTCATGCGACGTTCAGCCTTGACTTGGCACCCAATGACTATTTCTTGTTCCCGCAGGTCAAAGATAAACTATATGGAAACGATTTTCGTCAGCAGAAGCCATAGATGCATTCAAAAACCATGTTTTGGAAGTGTCTCAAGCGGAATGGAAAAAAATGCAATGAAAAGTGGTTCGAACGCAGGCAGAAGTTTATAGATCATAAAACAGAATATTTTGAAAAACAATAAAGAAATTTTCAATAACAAATTTCTGCTTTTTCATTGTTAGTCTTGAAATATAAGTAGTTACCCTCGTAGGTGTTGTTGTACGAGGGTTGGCAGCCTTTTAGGTGTATACGAATTGGTTGCAGTATGAGTGTCTCGACTACGGGCCACTAGTCTCGCGATATTTGTAGTGGCTGTGGTTTACACTCAAATCGTTAGGGTAGAGCAACCCAAAGATCAGCTGAGGTGTTATATAAAGGCTCGAATCCTTACCAACGGGAGAAATATTGCCCAAATGAGGGTAAAGGAAAATTTAAACTAATACAGATGATTCAAATGATGATTCAACCTCACCCACAGTCCACCTTAGACATGGTGTCCCCTGTTAACGTTGACGAGGCTCTGAAGACCGAGTATGGGCGATATAACCAGGATCTCACGGCAATCAGACTATGTGCCGGCACTATTCGGATTTATTCGAATTTTGGGATTTATCCGAGCAAGGATGGCCACTAGACCGTACATCAAAAAAAGTTCCCCGTACACCATCCAATCTAAATTATTTTTGCAAGGAGGTTTCAAAAAAAATTTTTATATTTTTTGTGCCGAACGTAGGGGTTGCCATTTTACATTTTTCGTTATATCTTTGGCATTTACAGTCGGATCTTAAAGTATGATACATCGATGTTTTTCTCTCGAGGGGACCAATGTTTTGCTCTAAGGACCATTGACCTTAAGTATTACGTTCTAGTATTTTTACCAACCAGATCTCAGTTGCTACCACCCTAATGTACCACCCTAATGTCAGAAAAATAAAGCTCGCAAAAAATCATTAAACTTTTGCTAAGGAAGTTTTTCGATAAACCCAGCAGACATTTTTTTTATTTTTTTTTTTGTTGCCTTTTTAATTTTTTTTTTTCATTGGATTATTCCTTACAACAAAACAGTGGTCTCGTCGAGGCAAAAAAAATCGATATATCACACTTTAAATGCCGAACGAAAAATTAAAAAAAGCGACCCCTACGTTCGGCAAAAAAAATTTTTTTTTTTGAATTGCCTTAAAAACCTACTTTGTATTTGAAGGTGTACCGCGCAATTTTTTTTTTTTTTTTCCTATAAGGTGGTATTGTCTAATGGCCACCCCGGCATTAATGAGAATTATTAACAACAATTTCTCTTTTTAAAGCCGTTACAACAACAACAACATATTGCCCAAATTCTCGATTCTGAATTGGTACCGGAACGAAATTCTTGTACACTCTAAAATTATTTTTGTAAATTTACTACTATAAAATAGGTGAAGGTTATATTTGTAAAATCTGCAGAAAATTTTGCTAAATATTAGTAGATTAAAAATAGCAAAAACAACTGTTACATCTACAATTTTTTTTGTTATTTTTAAGTTAAAATTAGTTCAATGCAAATATTGGTCTGTCCTGTTAAATTAGCAGAAATATTTGTTAAAACAAATTGTAAACTACTGTTTTGAAAAGGCTCGATTTTTATTTGCAATAAAAAAAATCGAAAAAAAACTTATAAAATTAAAAAAACGATTTATTTTTTTTTTTTAGGCTACTATGCTCTTTATAGGAACGATGGGAATATATATAATTATTTAGGAAATTTTTCTGCTGATTTTAGAAGGTTAAGTTGCTATTTTCTAATAACAAAAATTTATTTAACTCAAACATAACTAAAACTCTATATATTTAACAGCTTTATTTTTGCTGTTCCTATCTTACTATTATATAGCAAAAATAATCTACTAATTTTAGCAGATTTTTCTGCAACGTCATTTTTAAATAATTTTTAGTAGTTTTAACTTAATTTTTCACAGACTTTTTTTCTGTTAATGTGGTAATAAAAACTCCAACATTTTTAAATTGGAAAAAATTTATAAATTAAAAAAAAGCTAAAACCGATTTTTTTTTTGTGAAATACTACATTTCTACAAACACATTAGGGGTTTTCATAATTGATAAGGTATAGATATAGGTACAACGAAGAATAAATTGAGAACTAGAATATCTGGACATTAGGGTTGACCTTATTATGTCAACTTGCGATTTAAGGCCGTCCTAAAAAATGTGCCTTTGGGTATAAAAATACACCATACAAAAAATTAAGGTGATCGGATAACGGGAACACATGCCGCATCGACCCTGAAATTTGAAATACGATTTACAAGGCGAAAAAATCACTTTTTTTTTTTTTTTTTTTTTGAAAATACTGGCTCCTAAATAACTGTACTTTTGTAAAATGTAAATAGAATCATAATCTAGACTGAATTACCTTTCTCGTAATATATAGAAATCCAAAATCAGTTCGAAAATATTTTAGTAATTACAATTTCCTCAGACCATTGTAGGGTTAAAATGAGATAAATTATGAAAATCGTAAAAAATAAAATATTTCTTTCAAAAATTTACAATGTTATACTCTAGTTTCATTTCTAAGATCCACAAATATTCAGATATAAATTTGTGTCTCTCTTGACTTATGATAACCTAGTCCCAGGTATGGCCAAAGATGGGATTGGTTTTTTATAAATTTGCAAAACTCTAGTTTTGAGTTTTTTAAAATTTTGTTCAACAAAATATAAAAAAAGTGATCAAAGCATAGGGGTTTATTAAATACACCTTAGAGAATAATTCTACTGGAAATTACATATAGTGACGGCGTTTTAAAGTTAAAAATTTTAGAGAAAATTGTAATTTTGGCCAATAATTTAGATAATAGTATAAATTTTTTTGTTTTTAGCTAGCTGTAACAAAATCACTTCCGATTTCTTTTAATACTGATACAAGGGATTGTTTTCCGAAAATTTTGTCAAACTCCGACAACGTTAACCCTTTCTTTACCTCGGTCAAAGGTGAAATTTTTGAAATTTTTCGATTTTTCCTGGAAGTATATCAAAACAATGTGTTGTTTCTTGCGGAATTTGGTGAAAGTTGTCCAAATAACTCTGTTAATAGCAAATTTTATACATAGTAATAAAAAAATTAGAAATTAACCCTTATAAACCCAAATTTTTTAAATGTATCATGGTGTATCTTGTTGCTACGAATCATAGCCTGTGCACAGGGCTGCCGGTTCAATCCCCGGTCATGGCAATACACAAAAAGTTTTTCATAAACACATAAACTAACCACTGCCCTCTATGTAAAATGGCCCTATTTTCTGGCCAAAACTATAAGGAATCACTGAATAAGGATGAAAATCTATATACGGGGGTTTTCGAGGTTGCTGATTTCGAATCTGAGGTAAAAATTTTCAAATTCAAAATGGCGAATCCAATATGGCGGCGTCAATTTTCAAATTTCTTCTGATTTACATGAAAATTGGTATATGGAGGTTTTCAAGGTTGCTGATTTCGAATCAAATTGGTGGATCCAATATGGCAGCGTAAATTTTAAAATTTTGTCTGATTTGATTGGGTAAAAATGTTAACTATGTACCTAAAATGCAAACTTTTTTTGTCCAAAATCTCAAAAAAAATAAAATATTTTTTTTAAATCTGGGGCATAGTATTATATCAGAAAATTGAAAAAGTGGAAACTTTTGTAGAAACTATTTTTTTTTAGTAAAGCTATTTAAATTTTTGCTTTACATTTCATTATCTAAAGTAATTTCATTTCATTTTTAATTTCATTTTTATTTTTTAATAAATCTATTTCAAATTTCCTCTTTGTTCGTTCAGATTTCTCAGGATACTCTTTCTTTGGAAGCCCTATTGAAGCTGCAGTTGGCTTAGTTTTAATTGCCCAAATAAATTTAGCGTTTAGCCTGAGTTCGCTTTGCATCTGAAATATATTTATCTTCCTATGAGAACTCTCCCATCTAACTGAGATATTCTTACAAAAAATTCGCACTTTATCCTTCCCATAAGCCGATTCCTCATTCAAAACATTGCCGCATTCAGCTTTACCTTAATTAAACATTTTTTTTTAAAAAAAATCAAAAAAGTGATTTTTTTCGCCTTGTAAATCGTATTTCAACTTCAGGGCCGATGCGGCACGTGTTCTCGTTATCCGATCACCTTAATTTTTAGCATGGTGTATTTTTATATCCAATGGCACATTTCTAGGGTGAGCAAGCGGCCTTAAATCGCAAGTTGAAATATAAGGTCCACCCTAATGTACATACAAATAATTTATATTTGACAAATGTTTTTAAACTTTTTTCAAACTTTCAAATTGTTTATAATTTGTTAATTTAATTGTTATTTCCTGAAGATGCTACACAATAGAGTAGCGAAATATTGAAAATAAAAAACTTTTTATATATATAAAAAACAAACCCTAAGCTCAAAGAATTTGTGGAGTTGAAAATATGATAAAAAAATTAAAAAAAAAAAAATTGTTTTATATAAAAACTAAAGCGTTTTATGAAGTTACAAAGCGTTTCCAATTGGATGTCAACAGCTGAATGTCCCATTTTTTTTATCAGCGTCCTGTAGGAATTGAAATGCATGAATTCTAAATATCATGATGTTTCTGAAAATCTTAGGGATTGTACCATGTCCTAGCTAAAGTTTGGTGCCGTAGAGTTCAGTAGCGCTGGAGAAAATATGTACCATAAATTATGAAAATAATCATATTTTTTGACTTTGGATCACCTATCATCTAGCGAAAGAAATCACTTTAGGAGTAATTGTTTGGAAAATGTTGGAGAATATAACAAAAATTAAATGCGAAATAAATCAATCACTGGCCGTCAAAGGTTTAAGGGCAACAATAGTCAGTTGAAATATTCTTCAATCGGTAACGGTATTTAAGCAGTTTTGACTTCCATCCCTGATTAGAAATTAGTAAATTAAAAAAAAAACAGACTTACCACTTTATGTTTTATTTTAAAAAATAATTGACAATATTTGCCAAAATTAATTTTAATGACGACAAAATTTGTTTTGATTTATTTTTAGCGGAAAACAAATTTACAGGAAAAACGGATAGTAAACCGCACACACAGAAAACGTCATAAAAGAAGGTAACCGAAAAAATTTAATTAAAACGACGTTAAAATAAACAAAACTCAATATTTCGTTACAAACATCACCACTAGTATTTTCTTTGTTACTTTATATTCACTAGAAATTCGTATTAAATAAGAATTGCAAAATTTTTCTTAACTTTTCAATCGATTTTCACAATTTCATCATGAAATTTCTAGTATTTAATGAATAATGTAGTAATAATAATATTACAAAATTATTAAATTTAATTTTTTTCACTTTTTTTTGTATTTAATTATTTGCTTTAAAATTTTTGTTGTTAATATATTTTCTTTTGCATGTTGCACTATTGACTTTGTAAGGTTTTATGCAATATTGTAGAAATTTTCTTTTAATTTTTTTTTTGATATTGCATTCACCTCACAGCAAAACAGCAGCAAAAGAAATTTTCTTTTTCGTTTTTTTTTCTTTCAATTTTCTATGCTATTTTTTAATATTTTTGTGCTCTATTGGATGAATTTGTTGACTGAGCTGTTTAAGATGTTATGGTGATGACCAAATAATCTGTGTTTTGTGCAAAAAAAAACAAAAAAAAAATTAAAATTCGTTAACAAATGAATCAATCGAGAAATATAATGAAAACTTTATATGTTCAGAAATGAGAGGCAGAGAAAAACTGGCTGTTTTGTGTGGTTAAAATTTTGTGCGCATGGTTTGGTTAAAAGAAAATCTAAGAAAGTAAAAGAAAATTTATTTTGTTTTTATTACGAAAATGGTATGTAAGAGCGTAGAAAATGATTAAGAGAAGTAATAATGTGTAGTAAGCTTTTTCTAGGTGCAAATAAACAGCTGACTTTTTTATCAAAACACCTGCAATTTTTTATTTTTTTAATTAATTTATTGTTACTGATCAGAGATATTAAAACAAATCTATTTTTTATATGCAATAATAGAGAAAAAATGTCAAATACTTTTGTAATGGGATGCGCCGAAAACGTTGGTTTAATAATTTTTGTCAATATCTTTTAGCTTACCCCCCTTTGCCACGTGCAAGTGCTAGTTCGAAAAACTCAAAACACTCACACTTTTTCACTAATACAATCACACTTATGCAATAAAACTTTGAAGGCAGTGAATTTTTGGCACAAGTGAAACGTCGAAATAAAGAAATCAGTGTTGCCTGGACTAATAGAAAAAAGTCTGTAAAAAATTTAATTAAAACTACTACCCCGCATTCAACTAAATTTAGCTTAAAAATAACAAAAATTTTGAGGATATAACAGTTTGTTTTTGCTATTTTTAGTCTAATAATGTTAAACAAACAAAAAATTTTTGCAGATTTTACAGTAAAACTTGTCATTGTCAATTAACTAAAAGTATATATAATATTTGTGAAAAGGTGACACGGAGGAAATAGGAAGATAAACAGAGAAAATCTGAAGTAGAATGTTTGTGTATGTCTGTTTGATCACTTCTGAAATTATTCATATAGAGACAATCTGACAATAAAAATATAAACAATAATACAATTTAATGGAAGATCACTGATGAAGCCTGTCCATAAAAAGGCAGAAACTAGATCTAGTCTGATTTGCAAATTTAATGTGTTTATAACTTCTTCTTAACCTCAAACCTACTAAAGTTAACTTAAATATAACTAAAATTCTGTAAAATTTAACAGTTTTATTTTTGCTGTTCTTATTTTACTAGGGTCGGCTAACTTATCTAAAATAATGCTTATTTTAACACTATTTAGAGTTATCTTGAGGAAAATTTTACTCTTGGTTAAGGTAGTGAAGTTGATCTTTAACCTTAACCACGCATAAAATTTGCATTACAATGACTCTGGATAGTCTTAAATTGAGCGTACTTTTAGATAAGTTAGCCGACCTAGAAAATATTTTTTTATAGAAAATTGTTTCACGATTCCAAAAATGTAATTTTTTTATATCCATAAAGCCTAGCCTTAACTAGAGCCATTTTTCCGGGGGGTCGAAAAAAAATTAATATGAAAGAAAATGGTACTCAAATGAAGGAAATTTTTTCACGATTTCAAAACTGAGGTTTTTTACTAATCCGTTGGGCGTAAATCGAAGAGGCATTTTGTTAAACTTAAGACCTTCGAAAAATTAAAAAAAAAGTCTACAATCACTTTATTTTAGTTTTAGTAAACCCTGTAAATGGCCATTTTTTGTTGTTTATTTTGAAAATTTGGAACATTAAAGGCAGTTGGAAATGGATATTAGAAAAGGAATTTAATTGATGAAAAATGCATTTTCAGAACTGATATAGTTAAATTGCGCCGCACACAAAATTTTGTTTGTTAAAATCGCGCGATTTTTCCTAATTTTTTCTAAAATTATCAAAAAATACCGCTGGGCTCAAAACAGTTAAATTTCCCGTAATAACAGCAAAATTTTCAGTATCCATTACAGACTTATTTGGTTGAGTGTAATGATTTCTTGTTCTTAAAGTAAATAAAAAATTTGCTAAATTTGTTGAAAATGCTTCATATATTTTATGAATCTTGTTTTAATGAAACTTTTTCATTGAGTGTATGAAACTTTTAATAAATAAAATGAAATTTCATTAATTTAATGAAAAGTTTCAATTGACTAGTTCCAGTGAAACTTCATTGGTTTTATGAAAAAATGCATTAATGTCAACAGATAATTTTCTCAGTGTAGTTTTGAAGTATAGTCTACCTAACTCCATCAATTATTTCTTTCAGTTCAAAAACTTGAGAAATAAGGGGCATCTATAGTCAGTTTCAATGGATATGGAAAATTTTTTAAATTCCCCATATGAACTATCTCAAATGCTAGCTCTTTCTTTTTGGACACCAAAACGTATAATTAATTTTTTAATTAAGAAATCAATAACACGCATACGTATTGTTAAAAAAATCAACCAATATTCAAAAATAACGTTTTTTATTTTTGTTTTCTGCATAAACTTGAAAGTTTTAATAAATTATAAAAAGCTATCATACATATTTACTGCAGTATACAAATGGAAGCTTTTTGATAACATATACAATCTAATAAAAAGAGTATGATTTCTACACTGTTGCAAACTTTTTTTTCTAAAAATATCATTAAATCAAACTAAAAAATCGCTAAAAAAAATATAGCTAAATTATAAAAAACTTAAAAAATTTTGCGATAAAAAGCCAAATTTTACGAACTTTTCAGTTAAAAAATTTCCCAAAAATTTTCGAACTTTTTTTAAATTTCTTGAAAAATTTGTGACAAACCGCTAAATTTTTCGAACTTTTTAAGTTTTCCATAAAAATTTACCAATAAATTGTGGAATAATAATAACTCTAGAATTCTAATAAGGAAATATATACCGAAAATGTTAAGAAAACGTCAAAACTGGCTTAAAAAGTCGCTACTTTTCCCGCTAATAGCTGAATCATGTTTTATCCCGCTAAGTGTGTTGAAATATCGGTAGATTTGACGGGGAAAACAGCTAAATTGGTAACAGTGGATTTTTAATAGAATAAAAGAGAAAAAGAGAGTTTTTGTGTGAAATGCAAAATATAGCGGTAAATAATAAAAAATATGCCGCAAAATATACTACATACAGAACCACCCTGTAAAATTGAAATCATATTTTTTGCATACAATATACAAGCAGATAATAATACAATGTGCCACATGTTCTACTCAATTAACAAAACAAATAGAACAATATCAAACAAATAAAAATGGACACACACACTTGTACATTACAATGAATGCAAACGGTGGTGTCAGACCTTTTTGGTCAAAAATCGTCAAAAATGAAAAAATAAATCGTCAAAATCGTCAACAATTTTATGAAAAATCGTCAAGAAATCGTCATCGTTAAATATCACAAAAACACTAGTTTAATTTTTTTTTATTCGAAATTCATTTTAACTGCTTACAGCTTTTAAGATTTTATAAATTCGAATTATATATAACACAGCTATTATAAATTCGAATTATATAATAACTGGACGTTATTTTTCACTTCATCTGTAAAAAGGTGGTATTTATGCTACGATTAATTACAGATAAAACACGTCATCATGTGCTCTGCGGTTAAAATCACATAAATAATTTATGTAGACTTTAAGTTCATGATTTCAAACTCTGTTGTTAAAACTTTCAGTCACGCCATAATTGTTCTATAATTTGGACATAAGCCAAATACAGTGTATTTCGGAATTTTTGACAGCGATTTTCTAAAAAATATGACGTAATTGAGACATTTGAAAAACAGATTTATAATCAGTTTGTATAAATCTATGAAAGTCTAAATCCCTGCAAAAAATTAATTTTGTAAATATGTGTAATACCGCATTTATACCTGAGCAAAAACTACCTGGTTTTTGTCACTTGTAGTTTTTAACTTGTCACAACGCATACAAAAAAACAAGAAAAAACTAGTTTTATACAAAAACTAGGTGGTTTTTGCTCAAGTATAAATAGTATAATTAAAAATTAACGTAACTCCAACTTTTGTTTGTTAATTGTTTTCAATCACGAACATGTTTTTCCACTCAGAACCGACGAATATTGCGAATTCCAAAAATACCATTCGAAAAGAACAATTTGCGGTTTTTAAACGCTTTTCTTTATAGTTTTGCTTAAAATTCGTTAAAAAGTCAGCAATTTTCCTAAATCGCCAAAACACATGGAGTTTTTATTTAAAAATCGTCAATCGTCATTTGCATAATTTTGACTAAAAAAATCGTCAAAATGACGTAAAATCGTCACATCTGACACCACTGAATGCAAATAACAAATAAATGAAGAATAGAAAAGTAATCTAAAAACAAATTTATGACAGTTAAATAAGGAACACGTGAATTTTATTAACATAATATGCATGGGTTTAAGCCAGTGTTGCCACTTCTTGCATAATTACCAGGGTTGGCAGGCAATACCGTTAAAATACCGTTATCGATTCAAAACCTTTTCAACTGACTACCGTTACCCCTAAACTACCGTTACCGAAATACCGTTATCCTTAAAGTACCGATAGCGAAATAACTAAAATACCGTTATCTTTAAAATACCGATACCGAAATAAGTGAAATATCGATACCCTTAAAATACCGTTACCGAAATAAATGAAATATCGTTAACCCTAAAATACCGTTAACGTTATTTTTAATTTTCTGCTTTTGGAAATTTCACGTGGTTACTGAGTATTTTCCGTACATTAACTTGGTAAATTGGTTCTGTTTTAATCTCTTTGTTTTTTTTTTTTTATTTAGCGATGCACCGAAATAACTTCAAATACCCACAGAGCTTTGAAGAATTAATTCCTTTTTGAATGAATTCACTACCAATCGAATTCAATTTTCTCTAGAATTGAATGAATTCCTTTTCTTAAGTAATTCACTGAATTCATTCAACTGAATGCGTTCATCAAACAACAAATTCAAAGAATTAATTCAATTGCAATAGTTCTTTTTATTAAATCAAATGAATTAATTCACCGGTGAACGCGTTCAATTTTATAAATCGAACGGAAAAAAACGTGAATTAATTCCTTACTGAATTAATTCACCACTGTATTCATTCAATTTCATTTTCATTCAGTGAATTAAAAAAAAAATAAAATTACATTCAGTGAATTAAAAAATAATAATAAGTTCACTGAATTGAAAAAAAAATAAAATAAGTTCACTGAATTAAAAAAAAATAAAATAAGTTCACTGAATTCAAAGCCTGTTTTCTGCCGTTCAGTAGAAGAAAACAATAATGTACAAATAAAAGTTTTAAATAAGCAATTTTACAGTGTGTGCTAGTAACAAATTAGAAACCGGATGCTGTTTATCAACCTACATGATTAAAATATAAAGCCTTTTACTATTAAAAATAAAAACTTTACAGATATAGATAAATTTGAAATATGAAATATAACTATATAACTATATAACTAGTTTGAAAAATGAATAGTTATATTTTTTTCCAAATTTATCTATATCTGTAAAGTTTTTATTTTTAATTGTAAAAGGCTTTATTTTTGAATCATGTAGGTTGATAAACAGCATCCGGTTTCTAATTTGTTACTAGCACACGCTGTAAAATTGCTTATTTAAAACTTTTATTTGTACATTATTGTTTTCTTCTACTGAACGGCAGAAAACAGGCTTTGAATTCAGTGAACTTATTTTATTTTTTTTAATTCAGTGAACTTATTCTATTTTTTTTCAATTCAGTGAACTTATTATTATTTTTTAATTCACTGAATGTAATTTTATTTTTTTTTTAATTCACTGAATGAAAATGAAATTGAATGAATACAGTGGTGAATTAATTCAGTAAGGAATTAATTCACGTTTTTTTCCGTTCGATTTATAAAATTGAACGCGTTCACCGGTGAATTAATTCATTTGATTTAATAAAAAGAACTATTGCAATTGAATTAATTCGTAACAATATAAATCGAACGAAAGCAAATATGAATTAATTCCATTCAATATATGGTGCTTAGTGAATTAATTCATCGAATTTTTAATTCAGAATTGAAAAACTGAATTAAGGAATTAATTCTTCAAAGCTCTGAATACCGATACCGAAATAAATTAAAAAGCCCATGTGAAAATCGAAATATATATGAACATGCATGGGCATACATGGTCATATGCGTCCATACATAGTTCAATGTATGACCATAAATCATCTCATATATTTCCATATATCTTCGGATCCGAAATTTTAGGGTATATGCAGGTATATAGCCATATATGATCATATATGAGCATACATGAATCATATGTGAGCAAATATGGTCATATATGAAAATGTACGGTCATATACCCTCAAATTTCGTATCCGAAGATATATGGAAATATATGAGATGATGTATGGTCATACATTGAATTATGTTTCGACGTATATAAACACGTATGCCCATGTATGATCATATACTAGTCATTGTATCATCATGTATATCATGTATGTTTATATATATTTCGATTTTCACATGGGTATACAAAATAAAAAATATTGGTCTTATTTTTACGGTAAGAATGTACCCTTTAAATCGATATGCATAACAATTTTTTCAATAAAAGGATCAAGGATCAGTTTCGGGGTCAAAGTTTCTTTTTATCTCTTAAAATATATATGTTTATTATTGAACACATTCTTATCTACAAACTAAAACAAAAGTGAATTTTGTATATTGTATAAGGAGTGAGATCATAAAAATGTTAACACACATTTTTGCCTATAACTTTGGTTTAAAGCTTCTCATATTTTTTTTTTCGCCAATTTACATTTTAAAAATATGTCAGTTAATAAATTAATTTACATCATGAGTTGTAATTTGCAATTTTTTACACAATGGACGACGAAAGAAAAGTGAATTCAAAAATAATTAAATATTTTTAACAAAACCAAACATGGACATACAAAAAAATTGCCAAAGAGACTAATGTACGCCGCCAAACAGTTTCAAAAGTGGTAAAAATGTATCTGGAACACCTAACAATTGAAAGGAAGCCGGGAACAGGAACAAGGACTGGTTATCGTAACATTGGTAAGGCATATAAAGTTAAAAGCATCCTTTAGAGAGCTCCTAACACATCTGGCGGAAAAACAGCTCGGTTAGCCCTACAAAGTTCAAAAAGTTCACGATAGAAACGCTTTTAAAAATTTGGAGGCCAAAACCAGAGCTCCAAAATTGAAATCAAATTTTATACAAAAATACAACTGTTGTGTAATGGACGACGAAACTTATGTCCTGGCTGATTTTTCGCAGTTCCCTGGTCAAGAATTTTATGTTTCCGATGTTTGAGGAAATGTTGCGGAAAAAATTTAGGTCGAAAAAGCAAACGAAATTCCCTAAAAATTCAAAAGTTCAATATTATTGATAAATTTTTCAAAAATCAATCAATCAGAACATTTAATTTTTAATACTTTGTTCCGATTGGTTGATTTTAAAAACATTGATCAATAATATTGAACATGTATGTTTGGCTTAATATAGGCTTCCTTAACCACAGAAAAATGTATACAAAAAGTTGAATTCTAAAAAAACAGCCTCTTGAAAATATCTTAAATTTTTGTTTCGGAAAACTAAAATGGAATAAAAGTTTCTTTAAAATTCACACTTAAAAATATTTGAGAATGTCGAATTATTCGACAGGAAAACCAGGTTTCTGGAATATCTATAAAACCGTCATTTTTTAAAACCTCTTTAAAAAAACTGAAATATAAAAAAAAACCGCTTATCCAGTAATTTGGGAACCTGTTTTAAGAACTCTATATAGGAAATTTGGAATGGCACTTAGTCGAATTTCAACGTTTTTTTTCAATTTTCATAAAATCATATTCGGGAACCGAAAGGACCTATATACCAATATTTATTCATCATTGAATTGTTTCCTTTAGAAAAATATCATATTTTAATATCCTTTGATTATTTTCTTATAGAAATTAGTCAGAATCTCAGAAATTTTTTAAATTAAAACATTAGATTCCTACGACTTAAAATTATTAATTTTGTTGTATTACATGTGCAATTTGGAAATATTTTGTGTCATTTTGGCTGCAGTCCTGTGTAATTTTGAATATCTACTGTGTCAACACTGGTTTGAGAGTGTAGGTGTGTGAATGTTTGTGTTACGCTTTTACCCATAAAGAGAAAGTAATAAAAGAGAAGAGTTTTTTCTACATTCAAAAAAGGGGTTGAAAATTCTGAAATCTAGAAAAACCCATTCTGCACTTGGAAAATGATGATTCATTATTTCTATGGCAATAAGAATTTTCATAATTTCGGAAAATGTGTAAAACAATTTTCCAGTTTTTTTTTATTTTAAATTAATGCAAAAATGTTATTGAACTTTGGGGCGTGTTGAAACAATCATACAATTCTTATCGACAACAATTGAATGGATGGACGCTCTAGAAAACGAAAACATTATTATGATGACGAGCGTTGTGTCTTCTTTCCTGGGTAAACTTGATATACAATATATGTGCATGTTTATTTTATAAATAGATTAATTAAAAACAATAAAAAAGGAAAATATACAATTTGTTTTGGTTTTGTTGCAAAAAGTTTACAATTGAAAACAACAACAAAATTTAATTTCAATTAATAATAAAATGTGTACATTTTGGAAAAATTCATTAAAAGTCACGTCGATTGGAAACATTTGTATTAATTTATAGAAAAATCTAAAGCTGCCTACACACTAGGGAACATACTTAAAAAAAGAGAGCATTTTTTGTGAATGTGTGAGTGCGTTTGTGTGTGTGTGAGTGTTGAGAGCGTGCATTTCGTGTTTACAAAATTTTTTGATATTTTTTGTTCCCTCAACCATGTTCCCTAGTGTGTAGGCAGCTTAAGGGGCAAATAAGTACAAAATCGAACGTTTATCTGTTTTTCACGTGGAAAAATTTTAGTCAAATTTTAAAGGCCTTAAACAGTAATTTTAATTCTGAAAATCAAAATTTTTTTATATAATTAGAAATCCACAATCACAATAAACACAAAATTAAATATTATATTATTAATATTAAATATTAAATTTGCGTGAAAACAAAGTCTACACAATTTTCACGTGAAACTCATTGTCATGAAAAATTATTTTTTTTTATAGCGAGTATAACAGTTTTTTCACGTGAAACTCAAACAACTTACGGTGCTTTAACCCTAAAACCGGAATGTGTTTTCCAAGTGGAAATTATGTCGATACAGACTGAAAAAGTTTCAGATTGAATCACAAAACTAATGCTTAAAAATACTACGTTTGCGTAAAAAAAATTTGTTTATCAAGAAATATTCACAATCATATATTAAACTTTTTTATGTCTAGTTAAAAATGGCGACTTCCTTTTTTTTAATGTGAAATTTAGCGCAAAAGCACCTTAAATTTATTATATATTCTTCACACTTCAATAGTTTGTTACGTGCTCTAAATACTTTCGTTCTATGAAAGTTTATAAAAATCATTTAAAGGTCTTTGAGTCCAAGTAAGGCTGCACTAATTTTGTTTTTTAATAAAATTTACAAAAATGTAATTCTTTCCTGTAAATTTGTTAAAATATAAAAAATAATTATTTAAAATAAGCATTTCTAATCCACCCAAGACCGCCGAATTGCGGATACCAAGAGTTTGAAAAAGATAATTCTTTTTTAAATCAATTTGCTTAAAAATTTATTCATTTTATGAATCAGTAAATAATTTATAATAACTTTAAATCAGTGATTTGATTTTGAATAAAGTGAGATACTGATTTGGTTTAATTCATATTGATTCAATTTTGATTCGATTGAATAATTTTTTTATGAGATTATTCGCGAAGTATAAATCAAATCAGAGCTTTAAAGCATTGATTCAAAAAGAATTATTTTCAAAATATAAATTCGCGAATCATAAAAAAAGAAGATAATTCGCACGATTTGAAGGACTCTATTTCAATTTAAAACATTAATTTATTAGGGGAAATCCAATTTTGTATTTAAAATTATCTTACAGGTAAATTAATAACTAAAATTAATTCGCAAATCATAAAAAAAATTAATTTGCGAATCAAAAAATAATACATATATTTTGTTTTTCGAATCAGAAAAACAAAATATAATTTGCGAATCAAAATAAATTTTATTCGTTTTTATAAATTGGATTATTGCTGATGACTGAATTATTTTTTTAAAGGCGTGAATCAAATGAACCATTTTTAGTTGAAATGAATCAATTCGTTTAATACTATGAAAAGAATCAGCAAAAATCAATATGATTCTTTGAATAAGATATTGATTGAATAAAGTAGGCAATAATTCAATCAATAAAATGAGTTTTGCGAAGTGATTCGTACAAAATTTAATCAGATTTAAAAATCGAATTAAGGTATTATGTTTTTAAAGGTCTGCGGATAACAAGTCAAAACAATATAATTTTTGTCAATAGTACAACCTTTTTAAATTTTGGACATTTGAAATTATTCGAACAATTTTTGAGCAGAATTGTTCGATCGATCAAACAAAGATTAATCGATTGAATACCCTAGTAAGAACGCTATCGGCAGCATCACGATTGGAGCAGATCGCGAAAATTTGTAATGAGTATAATCTATTATTTACTGGTTTGTGTGAAACAAGATGATCAAAAAAAGTTAGTAAAAAATTAATAAAACAATTTGTATATCAATTGTTGTAATTGTTAGCAATTTTTTTGATAAAATTGTGTTTTCAGCAAAAGTTTCAGTTATGATATTTTTTCAGCACTAAACTAATTTTGAAATAAGAGTTTACTAATTTATTTTGCGAAATTTTCTTCTATCTACAGCATTTAATATGTATATTCAATGCCAACAATAACACTATGGGACAGTCAAAATCGGGATGGGATGAAACCAGCGGGAAATGTTATATCGGTCAAAAACAAGTTATACGTGTCCCGGCGTTTCGCTGGGTCACCCCTAGGAATCGAGATATATCTTTTTTTTGACATAACTCGAGAACCACTAGTTCGATTTTGCTCAAACAATTTTAAAAAAATTAAAAATTACAATTCCTTTAATCTGTTCATATAACGTTTTTCTATATACTCAACAGTTTTGCCGGTAAAAATAAATGTTTGTTACCGCTACCATAAAAATCAATAACCTTTTGTTTGTTACTTTTTTTTAATATTTTAGGCAAAAAATATTTTTTTCTTCATACATTTATTTTTACCAGCAAAACTGTTGAGTATATAGAAAAACGTTATATGAACAGATTAAAGGAATTGTAATTTTTAATTTTTTTAAAATTGTTTGAGCAAAATCGGACTAGTGGTTCTAGAGTTATGTCAAAAAAAAGACCACCAAGGGTCAAATCGATATACCTCGATTCCTAGGGATGACCCAGCGAAACGCCGGGACACGTATAACTTCTTTTTTACCGATATAACTTTCCCCGGTAGTTTGAACCCTTCCATTTGTCTCACAGTGTAATCATTAGGGCGGGACGATTTGTAGGGAGGTAAGAAAATCGCTCAAGTGACAAGGAAAATCGTATTCTAGGGATCAAAATAAGAAACTTTGCCCGAGAAACCATACTTCTATGGTTATGCGGAAACCCCCAGGGGGGTTCCAGGGGGTGTGCCACTGGCATGGGTGGGTCGGCCCTCCAAAGTTAGTGCGGCAATTGGGGCACTCTAAATGGGTCAAAGTGGGATTTTTCAAAATTTGGGACTTCAAAAGTCGGGGATTCAGAATTCGTTTTAGAGGTATGGTTCCTCGGGCAAAGTTTCTTATTTTGATTCTTAGAATACGATTTTCCTTGTCACTTGGGCGATCTTTAAATCGACCCGCCCTAATTATCATGTATATTTTATATACAATTTTGTTTACATTTTATTTATAATTGTATTGTATTTTTAGATTTTTACTTCAATCATGTCGATAATGTGGAAGTCTGGACATTTTTATATTTTACAAAGTTTTCTAAAGAATTTCAAGAGAATCCTAAAACAAAATTTCTGAATTTAAATTTTCTACAAATAAATTAACTAAAATATAATTTATCTACAAATGTTTTGAGTTTTTTTAGTCTACTAATATTTAGCAAGAAGTCTTATTGATTTTAGTAAGGATTTTTCACTTGATAATCTCCGCTCATGTGATAATCTCCGGTCTTAATGAAATTCGGATATTTTTGTAGAGAAAAATATTCATTGGGGTGTCTGAAATTATCCGCCATCTCGGGAATTTCTGTGGTTACAACTGCGATCAAAATGACCCACTTTTATGTTTTTTTTTCGTTTATTTATCATTTGATCCAAGGAAACTAAATACAAATGTTATATTTTTGGATAGGGATCTGCAGAAAATTTTGCTAAATATTAGTGGACTAAAAATAGCAAAAATAAACTGTTATATCTACAAAATTTTTGCTATTTTTAAGCTAAATTTCGTTAAATGCAAATAGCAGTCTATCCTGTTAAATTAACAGAAATATTTGCTTAAAAATTGTAAACTGCTGTTTTCAAAAGGCTCGATTTTTATTTGCATTTAAAAAACAATCGAAAAAAACTTCGAAAATTTAAAATTTTTTTTGAGGTTTTAGGTTACTAATTATTTAGTAAAATTTTTTGCATTCCTACGCTCAAAAAAATAAGTTAGTAGAAAAATTAGTAAAACGTCTTGTATCAAGTTTACTAGTTTTCAGCAATTTTTTTGCTGAAATTCCGTTTTCAGCAAAAGTTTTATTTTTATTTTTTTTTTTTGCACTAAACTAATTTTGAACTAATGTTTTACTAAAAAAAACAGCTCTACACAATTTCTATATCTAAATTATCAGCAAATAAATTAATTAAAGTAAAATTTCTCTACAAATTTTTTTGAGTTTTTTTCAGTCTACTAATATTCAGCAAAAAGTTTAATGATTTTAGCAAGGATTTTTTTCATTTGTAATCGACTAAGTGTTGGCAAACATTTGCTGAGAATATTATCTTTTTTTTGGTAAAAATCAGCAAACACCTTTGCTGAAATTACCAACTTTTTTTCAAGCACGCTCCTGACTAAAAATTTGCCGACAGAGCAACATTTTTGCTGACTTTACTGACTTTTTTTGAGTATAGTGAAGAGGATAATATCCATTTTGCTCGAATTTGTATTTATTTTATTTATTTCGTTCAGATTAACCTCCAGCCAAATACTTTCATTCCACTTAGAGAGAAGTTCTAGTGAGGACTCCATGAGCCTGTCAGAATATACAAATATTTACCCAATATTGCAATATCCACATCGTCCGCATAAGCCTTACAGCCTAAATCGTCAAATTAAACAAGTACTAGATTCATGGTCAGATTGCAGAGTAGCGGTGACAATACACTCCTCTGTGGACACCGCTGCTCTGGTTACCGTTGACGCACCGAGTGTGGAACCGATTATCCCATGCCTCAGCAAGCTCATGATGAATTGCGTGATCATCCACCCCCAAGTCTCATATGTCACGCCCGACCGCAACAGTTCTGACATTATTAAAGGCGCCCTCTATATCCACAAAATCTCGCTTATACGCGAGAGATCTCCCAATATATCCTACGAGTAAGTGCAATGCCGTGTCTACTGACCTGCCCTTATCAAAGACCAAAGATCTGTAAAATGCCTCTCTTCTTTTTTTGTTTTGCATACACTCTAATTAAATTCTGTTGAAATTTACTCACCTTATAGTAGGAAACTGTAATCGTAATATAAATTGGGTAAATTTACTCTATGTGTGTAACACAGTACAACAGCCAATCTGGGGGGTGAGAAATTCCAAGTCAGGGTGATGGTACTAGGTCAGTATAGTAAAACCCTCAAAGGGTTTGGCGTTCGTATGTGTCATTTTTTTTTATGACCTTTTAAATTTTTTCCTTATCTTGATGTTTTTTCGCTTAGTTGTAACATTTTGGCAAAAACGTAGTTTAACATAACTCGAGAACCACTTGTCCGATTTTGATGAAACAAATTTAGAAAAATTTAGAATTACAATTTCTTTAATCCGTTCATATAACGTTTTTCTTTATAATCAACAGTTTTGCCGGTAAAAATAAATTTGTGGAGAAAAAAAATATTTTTTTGCCTAAAAATTAAAATTTTTTTTTTTTAAATTCATAAAAAATCCAAAACGGAAAAAAGGATCAAGTGTTATTAATTTCATGTAAAGTCACATAACCTATAAACAAAATTTAACGCGTTATGCTTTTATTTACAATTAAGTGAAGGTATCCCATTTTGACAAGAATATTGATATTTGTTTTTATTCAAAAAAGTGTCATTTATCGCCTTTTTCATAAATTACTAAAAAAATTAAGTAAACATTTTTATAATTTTTTATTTTTATTTTATTTATTTATTTTTATTTATTTTAATAAATATTGCCTAGACTTTTTCGATGGTGGTTGTTCGGGACTAGTGGCATCGCATTCATCGCTATCATCAGTTTCTGAACCACACATAATGTCAATGTGTGACTCCACTGTTGGCCCTTCTGCATCTCCTGAAAATTCTTTATCATCAAGATCATCCTTGTCTTGCCACACTAACTTACACCACCAGCAAATTTCCGCAATTATTGCACTCGGCGACTTTTTGCCTCTATATCTGTAAGTTTTTGTTTTATTAAAATGAGTTTGAAAAAATAAAAAATCAGTATTACCTCATTTCAAATGGCATAGCAACTTGATGATAGCGTTCACCTTGTTCATCAGATTCGGTAGCCAATTGTTTGCTGAAGTAGTCCAGATGATGATGTAAATAATGGATTTTCAAGGACATGTGGACACCAATTTCCGAGAATGCTCTTAACATCCTTGCGACAGAAACATCGTAGATGTTAGAACGATGCTTTCCCAACAAGCCTTCTATTACTTCTTTGATTGCCTGCCATGCATTCAATTCAGCGTCAATCAAAATATTGTTGAATGCGTCACTTTTAATCAGCTTTCGTATATCTGGACCATTTAGTACGCCTGATTGGAAAAAATTAATTTGTTAAGATGGAAAATCATGGGAAATGAATGTGATATTATAACTTACCTTCTTTAATTTTACTTTCGCTGAGTCTCGGGTAAATTAGTTTCAAACACAAGAAAACTTCATCTCTTTTGGCGACAGTTTTGATAAAATTCTTAACAATTCCAAGTTTAATATGCAGTGGAGGCAGCAATATCTTCTCCTTCGGCACTAGAGGCTCACGAATAATATTGGCCGTTTGTAACCTGCTGTGCTCTCTGAGTTTCCATCCGTGGCATGCATATTGGTCACCGGAAAATCGTGTGTCCCAATCGCACAAAAAGCACATATATTTTATATAGCCGCTTTGAAGACCGCAAAGCATTGCTACAACTTTTAAATCGCAGCATATGCGCCACATATGTTTGGCGTAGTTAACCATTTTTAAAATATTTTCCAGTGCATCATATGTTTCTTTCGTTTCTGTACTGTAGGCGATTGGAACTGAAGGTTTTTTATTGGTCTTATGCAGTAAAACCGCCTTCAAGCTGAGTTTTGAACTGTCAATAAATAATCTCCAGTCATCTGCTTCATATTTTATTTCCATTGCGTCCATCAATTTTCCTACATCCGGGCAATATGCAGAAGTTTTTTCATCATTCACAAGGAATAAACTTTGGAGTGTTGCCTGACGACTTCGATAAGCTGTGACTTTCACACCGGGTGCCAACAAATTGTTTGATTTCAAAATGGAAGCCAGCTCTTCCGATTTATGCTGTGTTAATTCCAACTTGGCAACAATTGAATCAAGCTTATTTTGATTTATTAAAATTGGCTCATTGGATACTGATGGCTCATATGGGGAATCACCACGTGCATGATATGTCGGAGCAGTCGTAGAAGAGAAAATATCTGGGCTAGAAGCTTTTGGCACAGGAATGTGGTCCGAATGAGGCAATGGTGTTGCGGCACTTGCAACACCAACGTAATTATACGATTTTCTTATCCTTTTTGCGGCTCCTTTATTCGCACATGCATAGCAATTCAATGGATTGTGACCTTCGCCAGGATTAGTCCAAGTCATTGGGATACCGAATGGCATACTTTCACGTCTTCTATTTTTCCAATCCATTAGACGGTTGTAGCAGCTTTTACACACTATATTTGGTACCCAATTTTCGTTCACTATAACATTTTGGTTGAAGTACATCTCGTATGTTTGAACAAAATCAGTACTGAAATTTCCCCTTTTTTTATGTGTTGAGACATATTGACCACAGCAGTAGCAAAAGCTATTTATATCTGGCTTGCACAGTTCCATATTCTGTTCTCTTTTGTTCACTTTTAAAAAACTGGAGAAAAATCACTTTTACTGTTCGCGTTCGTCGGCACTTGTTGAATGACAAAAATCACAGAACCAGTGTGAGAAAGAGAAGAAGTATAATGACAATGCATGTTTTATGTGAACATTACAGAACCAGTGTTGCCACATCAATATTTCTCTTTTAGTACAGTAGAAAAATATGAGAGAGTTCGGCTTGTGAGTGTCAATGTTTTCTCCAAATAATGTTGTGCATATCACTGTTGGTAAAAGTGGCACAAAAGTGCCATTTGTGGCACTATTGAATGTTCAATGGCACCTTGGCACTCTCCATAGACTTTTGGCACTTTTTAAGAAAATTTCTATATAATTTGACAAAAGGTCGATAACGCTGGTTTTTCATTAAAAGCCACGCCTACTAAGAAGGGGTAGCAAAATTAAAAAACAAACGCTACAATAAAAATATCTACAATTTTCTGGACGACCTTAAAAAAATATTTGTGGTAATGTTAAACTCGGGTTACTTTTTAGATAAGTTGCCCGCCTTTTTTTATTTTTTTATTTTTTTTTTGTCTTTTTATTCTTAAAGTAACTAAATGTATAAATATTTGAAATAAAAGTTGAACATATTTTTTTTGAAACATTAACTCAAGTTAAGTTCTGTTTGTTCAATCGATTAGACGTCAAAATGTCGCGCTGTGGAATTTGCTTTAAAATAAATGGAGATATTACTTGCAATATTTGCAAAAAAACATTTCATAAACTTTGTGTTAAACTAGATGATATTAATATTTCATCTGTTTTACAGAATAATCCCAACATTGTTTTTAATTGTGATTTTTGTTTAAATGGTGCAACTAGTATGCAAAATTCTATAAATTTTTTATTAAATGAAGTTGCTCAACTTAAAACTATAATAAATGAGTTTACGAATATTGATAAAGAAAAATGCAAAAATAATAACAATTCTCTCGTGAGAAATAAAGACAATTCCCGCGAAAAGAAAAAAGCTAATGCTAGTGTTATTAAAGTTAATTCTGGTGTTAAGCCCAAATTAGTTTGGAAGTATAGTAAAAAAATGTAACGTATCATTCTCATAATAAATAAAAGAGTATAAAAAATAAAAATATTGTATTTTTTATCTTTTTCTTGTGCATAGAATTAAATGTCAAGTAATAAAATAGAAAATTTCTATTTTCAACAGAACTTTTTTACGATTTTACTTGACAACAGTTTCAATGCATAGAAAAAAGATAAAAATATATTTCTATATTATTTTAACACATTGAATTGATTACAGATACGTTTTTTTACTTTACGATTAGACTAATGAAGCCTTTAGTCATGTACAACAAAAACACAATGCTTCTCAAAAACAAACACAAGCATCTGATGATATTTTAGTTGTTGCTGATTTTAGTTCTTCGTCTTCCTCTATATTAGAGAAGAGACACAACGTTGCGGCTGCGGCTGCAGATGTAAATCAGGATACGGATTTGATAATTGTAAATGATAAAAGTAATTTTGCTGACGATGATTGGGTTACTGTTCGTCGGAAAAAGTATAATAAACCAAAAATTATTTATGGTGATAATGATAACAATGATCTTGAAGTTTTAAATCGAAAAAAATGGGTTCACATTTCATCCTTTAAGCCCAGTGTTACTGAAGAAAATATTATATCTTATGTTGGAAAACACTTAGATATAAGTAGTGAGCATTTTTTTTTTCCTGTTATAAATTGGTAAAAAAGGAGACGCCTTTAGATCAAATAAAGTTTGTAAACTTTAAGCTTGGTATCTCTTCGTCTTTCTATAATGATCTGTTTAAACCATCTCTTTGGCAATCCAATGTAAGAGTTCGCCCATTTAAGTTTTTTCCCAAAAGAGGCTTCAATCAAGTAACGGGTTAAATGATAATTTGTTACCTGCTGCTTGTAATTGCAATGATGATCTCAGTATATACTTTCAAAATGTTTCTGGTATCCGTACTAAACTGAATGATGTTTTCAAATTTACTGCTCAAGCCGATTATGATGTAATTGTTATAGTGGAATCTTGGCTAAAATCTGCTTTTTTTGATGGAGAAGTTTGTGATCTTCAACAATATCAGCTGTTTCGTAAAGATCGCGATCCTGATTTAACTAACAAGAATATGGGTGGTGGTGTATTTGTAGCAGTTAAGAAAAAATTTGAAGCTGCTATGGTCAGTTTATATGATTCTAATCCTGCTCTTGACCAACTTTGCGTTTCGATAAATGGTACGCAGAAATTTTTGGTATGTGTGTCTTATATTCCTCCAAGGAGTGATTACGAAACTTATAAAGCTCATGTTGATAATGTGGTTCATCTCGTTACGACTCATGGTGAGGACAATTTTTGTATATTTGGTGACTTTAATCTTAGTGAGATTTGTTGGTCTTATTTATTTGATAATTGCACCCTTACTGCTTCCAATGTTAATCATTTGCACGAAATTCATCTGATTGATTCTTTTCTAAGTCTTGGTTTAGTACAAGTAAATTATTTTAGAAATAGATTAAATCGAATTCTTGATTTAATGTTTTTGTCTGATGATATGAAATTCGAATTACTTCATTGTCAATTTCCTATGGTAACCACGGATATGCATCACGTCCCTTTGGTTTTAAAAATATCTGGTTATAAATACTTGTCTGTAAGTGATTATGACGATGATATTTATAACTTTAAAGCTTGTAATTATAGTGAATTGGAGGTGGTAATAAGTGCTATAAATTGGAATACTCTTTTCGAGAAAAAGAGTCTTTCAGATTGTTATAAATTATTTACGGATAGTATTAATGATAACATTAAAAAGTTTGTTCCTCGTGTGCCGCGTAAGATTCATAAGCTTCCATGGTACACAAGGTGATTGAAGAAATTAAAGAATCAAAGAAACAAGTATTATAATAAGTTTAAATCTAATGGTAATAATGAACATAAAGTAAAATATGAGTACTATATGAGGGAGTTCAATTTCCTGGATAAATTTCTGTACAAACAATATTTGTTGAATTATGAAAGTGCCATAAGAAGTAATCCTAGGAATTTCTGGAAATTTATTAAGTCAAAAAAGTCGACTTCGTCTTATCCCTCGACAATGTTTCTCCGAGATACTGTCGCAAATTCTGGTTCTGATATTGCCAACTTATTTGCTAACTTTTTTAAATCTAACTTTGAAATGAATTCTAATGGTTCTGTTACACCTAGTGTGGTTAATTCTATTGAGCCTATTGTTGATTTTGGTTTAATTCAGTTATCAGAACAAGATGTTATAAATGGCATAATGGGAATAAAATCTTCTTGTGGGATAGATATTGATGGTTTTTCGGCATTTTTCGTTCAGAAATGTGCGCTGTCTTTATCTAAACCACTAAGATATATATTTAATTTATCTTTGATTAATGGGTGTTTTCTCGACAGATGGAAAATTGCTTCTGTTACTCCTGTTTTTAAAAGTGGTAAAAAATCTGACATTTGCAACTATCGACCTATTTCCAAATTGCCTACTATTTCAAAAGTTTTTGAGCACATCATTAAAGATAAACTTTTTTTCTGTGTTAAACGTCACTTATGTCCTGAACAACACGGGTTTTTCTCTGGTCGTTCTACAACTACAAACTTAGCAGTTTTTAATAATGTTTGCATTTCTGCTTTTGAAAAGCATTGTCAAATTGATGTAGTCTTTATGGATTTCTGTAAGGCTTTTGATAAAGTACCACATGATATTTTATGCCTTAAGTTGTTGCGAATGGGGTTTCACAAGATATTCGTGAATTGGATTATTTCATATCTTAAAAATAGAATATATTCTGTGGTTATTGACCAATACGTATCTCAGTCTTATATTGCTACATCTGGGGTACCCCAGGGTAGCATCTTGGGCCCCTTGTTATTTTTACTTTATATAAATGACATTGGATTTTGCATTGTTGGCTCTAAATTTTTATTATATGGGGACGACTTGAAGATATTTAAAGAGATACGGTCTGTCAATGACAACATTATTTTGCAAAATGATCTAAATAATATAAAAACATGGTGTGATCTTAATCACCTACCCTTGAATATTAGCAAATGCTTTAAAATGACTTTCAGCAGATCTAATATTAGTAATCGTATTATATGCCCTTACTATATATCTAATAACGTTCTGGAGTCTGTAGATGTGATTTTGGATCTTGGTGTAGTTTTGGACACTGAACTTACTTTTGTATCCCATCTCAACTACATTATTCCCAAAGCCTACTCTGCTTGGTCTTTTGTAAAGAGAAACTGCAAAGATTTCAATGATCCCTTTACAGTTAAAGTCTTATATACTTCTTTTGTAAGATCCAAAATTGAATATTGTTCTTTCGTCTGGAATCCCCATACTTTGATCCATTCGGTTCGAATTGAACGAATTCAGAAGAAATTTTTAAGATTTGCGCTTCGTGATATTCATTTTAATTTAACTGAAAATTTCCCTTCATACAATGCTCGTTGTTTACTTTTAAATTTGCGGCCTCTTTCGTTAAGAAGAACTGTGCATTCTGCAATGCTAATTTTTGATTTAATTAATGGATTTATTGATTGTAATAGTTTATTAAATTTAATAACGTTTCATATTCCTTGCTACATACTAAGGTCTAATGAACTATTTTATATTCCTATACGTAGAACAGAATATGCCAAAAATGAGCCAATTAATCGTATTTTGAACTTATTAAATGTACTTTATAATGATAAAGATCTCAATTTAGATTTTTCGAAATCAAAAGATAATTTTAAATATAATTTATTAACTTATTTGAAATAGTTTTAAGTAAATTGTATCTAGCCTGTAAGGATTGTATTTTCCATTGGCTGAATAAATAAATAAATAAATCTTGCTTATTTTTTTTTGGCACTTTTAAAGCTTTTTTAGCACTTTTTTGGCATATTTAGGCACCAAACGAAAATTCTCAAATACCATCACTGGTGCATATCTGGAGCAAATTTTTGAAATTCATACATTTACCTAATTGTGAATAAATGAGAAACGCGTGCATCGATTTTCATGATCTATGCCTTTTTTTGCTCATGAGTTATGTGACTTTACGGGAAAGTAATTAGTTTTGGCACTTTTTTCCATTTTGGATTTTTTATGAATTTTTAAAAAAAAATATTTAAATTTTTAGGCAAAAAATACTTTTTTCCCTTCATACATTCATTTTTAACTTCGAAAGTGTTGCACATATAGGAAAACGGTATAGAAACAGATTAGAGAAATTGTAATTCTAAATTTTTCTAAATTTGTTTCATCAAAATCGGACAAGTGGTTCTCGAGTTATGTTAAACTACGTTTTTGCCAAAATGTTACAACTAAGCGAAAAAACATCAAGATAAGGAAAAAATTTAAAAGGTCATAAAAAAAACCATCACCCTCCCTGACTTGGAATTTCTCACCCCCCAGACAATAATCCCAAAAATGTTCCATAGTGTAATTAAAAAAAAAATAAGCACATTACGTTTAAGTTGGTGCACAATTAATGTGTAATTTTACATTGAAAGTGCGTAAAACTTAAATGAAATTTTGAAATTAGTGTGTTAATTTACTAAATTCTGCGTAAAAAAAACATGTTTTTCGTGTAAATGTAGGGGAGTGTCGTGTACCTTGGTACTTTTGAAAATCCTGTGTCAATATCTCTAAGATTAAGATAGATGCGGAAAATCTTTAACTGCAGAGTGTTGGTGTTGTTATAGATTGCAAATAATAAAAACTTTAATAATTCTTATGCATTTTAAGAAATTTGGATTTTTTTAGAAATGCGAAAAAGTGCTCCAAATTACAAATTGGAGTGTACCTTGAAACTCGCAAAAAATTAAGGGAACTTCTAAAAAAAAATACTGCCGCATAATGAAATTTATTGCATTATTGGCAATAGAGTTGATATCTACTTGAAATGAGACAATGCAATTTAATATTTTCATAATTTTTAAGAAATGACGAAAATCTTAAATTAAAGGTTATTTTAAAGCGAATTAAATTCAGACAGTACAATTAGCCTGTGGAATTTCAATTAATCATGGATTGAAATTTGTTGGATACACAAAGAAATATTGAAAAAGTTCCAAGGTACAAGCATTTTAAGTAGGTTTGAGGTTAAGAAGAAGAATAAACCTTTTTTCAAAGTTATAGAAACATTATTGATTTGCAAATCAGAATAGATCTAGTTTCTGCCTTTTTTATGGACAGGCTTCATCAGTGATTTTCCATTAAATTGTATTATTGTTTATATTTTATTGTCAGATTGTCTCTATATGATAATTTACTCTCAGAAGTGATCAAACAGACATACAAACATTCTACTTTAGATTTTTCGTTTATCTTCTTATCTCCTCTTTGTCACCTTTTTCACAAATGTTGCCACACTGACGTATGCTTTTTACGTACAAGTGCAGGCAATTTGTGTATATCGGAGACGAACTGCCAGCAGGGCATTTTTATTTTTGTAGTAAAGTGTTGTTTTTCAAACGCGTCATATAGACCAAATGCAATTAATATTGTAATTAATATGCATTTTTATTAATTTTAATTTTAGCAAAAAAGATAATTTTTTTCTTATTTGTATAATATAGTTAAGAAATTGACTGGTTACTGCATTTAGAAAACGACAAACTTTATATTGATTTAAGCCCGTAACTTTAAATATCTTGATTATTTTCATAAAAGTAGTTTCCAAAATTTCCAATTTTAAGGTCTCCTATAGACTTATCTGAAACTTTGAGTAGTTTAAAATGATCATTAGGTAAAATAAAAAACTTAATAGAAGAAGACTTTACAGTAAAACATTAACAAATAGGAGAAAAATGCAAAGTTCCAAGGTACACGCGATCCAAGGTACACGACATTCCCCTACATATAAAAACCGTAAAAATCCACAAAAAAAAAATCGCAAAAATCTACACAAAGTAAAAGTCCCCCAAAAAAGCGTATATTTACCACAGCTTTGCTTAAAGTTAAGTTATGCGACAGTCAAAATCGGGATGGGATGAAACCAACGGGAAATGTTATATCGGTCAAAAACAAGTTATACGTGTCCCGGCGTTTCGCTGGGTCACCCCTAGGAATCGAGATATATCTTTTTTTTTGACATAACTCGAGAACCACTAGTCCGATTTTGCTCAAACAATTTTAAAAAAATTAAAAATTACAATTCCTTTAATCTGTTCATATAATGTTTTTCTATATACTCAACAGTTTTGCCGGTAAAAATAAATGTTTGTTACCGCTACCATAAAAATCAATAACCTTTTGTTTATTACTTTTTTTTTAATATTTTAGGCAAAAAATATTTTTTTCTTCATACATTTATTTTTACCGGCAAAACTGTTGAGTATATAGAAAAACGTTATATGAACAGATTAAAGGAATTGTAATTTTTAATTTTTTTAAAATAGTTTGAGCAAAATCGGACTAGTGGTTCTCGAATTATGTCAAAAAAAGACCACCAAAGTTCAAATCGATATATCTCGATTCCTAGGGGTGACCCAGCGAAACGCCGGGACACGTATAACTTCTTTTTTACCGATATAACTTTCCCCGGTGGTTTGAACCCTTCCCGATCACTGCCCCTACCATTTGTCTCACAGTGTTACCATAAAAAATTTTCATTCTTCTGTTGTTATTTTTAGATAAAAGTGTGTTTGTAGAAATGTAGTACTAGTTCAAAAAAATTAATACGTTTTACCTTTTTTTAATAATTAAAATTTTTTTACAATTTAAAATGCGAGAGTGTTTACCAACTTTGTGTAAAAATTTTATTTACCAAGAGAATACTCATTTTAGGGATGATGTCTAAAAATACTTTGTGTGTGTATTATTGTGTTTTTATTTTTTTTGTTTATATTTACCGAATTTTCGTCCAATTAAACAAAACTTTACCCATTTTATAGTAGTAAATTTGCAAATATTTTTTAGAGTGTAGGCTAACAATTTTCGATACAAAATTTCAATGTTCGAAAGAGAGAGTTGAAAACCGCCTGCCCTTATAATGGGCATGTTGGGGTAGATAACAGACATCGATTTGAGGAATATATTTTGTAACACTGTGTTATTTTCTACTCAATTAAATTTTCTATAAAATATGATTTAAATTATTTCACATCTAGTTTATTTATGATGGTTTATGAAAACCATTAAAAAAAACAAATAAATATTGATTTTCTGTTTGTTTTGTATTGTTGTCATTATTTTCAGTTTTTAACGGTCTGCAGAATAGTTTTCAACAAAATAGATTATTTTTAGATTCTCTTCATACTTGTATTCTTGGCCAAAACATGTGACAGATGACATCACTGTGAAAGTTGGTGTTTAATGGTCTAAATTGGCGATTTAAACATTAACAGAAAAAAAAGAGGGTGGATTATAAAAAAACTACAATATACTAATTTTATTTGAAAATTTACTCAAATTTTCAGTAAAAACATTTTAGTTTATGCAGAATATTTTAAATTAAAGTAGAGAAATAGAGAGCACCATTATTTTCTATTTAAGAGGGACTATGCAATTTTTAAATGAAAAAAAATGTTTGTAGATAAAAATAAATTTATTTCTGCTTTTACTTTAGGCAAATTTTATTTTAATGTCAAATGCGTTTATTGGCCTTTTTTTAAAGAATTCAAACAAAATTTGTGTGAAAGAATTTAAATTCAAAATCATGTGCACAATCGTAATGATGTTAAAAGAAGAATTTTTATTTTCTTTTATGTTTTAAGCAAATATTTAAATAACAAAAGTTTTTGTTTAAAAAATAAAAGGTTAATTTTAAAGATAGTTACAGATAGTTATTATCTCTTTTAACATATCTTATCAAGATTTGGAAATCTTGCATAATATGTTGTAGTTAAACTTCACCATTACTTTTTCCTTCATACTTTCAACACATAATTTTAAAAATTTTCTAAAGAAATTTTATTTGATGGATTCATAAATTACTTTGCTATTTATATTTTGCTGTATTTGTACAGTTTATAAGGTTCGTAGTGCACTGGAAATAATAAGTAAGTAATTTAACATAATTCGGGTTAATATTGAAAATAAAAATTTTTCATTTAAAAATTAGTATATCTACAAAATCTTAACAGATTTTTAGTAAATAAGATCATTAAAAATTAAACAAAATTTCAGTTTAAAATTAGTAAATCTACACTAATAGTAATAAATCTGTAAAAATAGCAGAAAAAGCTGCTAAAATTGGCAAACAATTTTGCCAAATAATTTGTAGCCTAAAAAATCACAAAATTTAAAATTTTCGAATTTTTTTTTAGATTTTTTTTTGCAAATAAAAATCGAGCCTTTCGGTTTACAATTGTTAGCAAATATTTCTACTGATTTCAGCAGGATAGACTGCTATTTGCATTCAATTAAATTTAGCTTAAAAATAGCAAAAATTTTGTAGATATAACAGTTTATTTTTTGCTATTTTTAGTCTACTGATATTTAGCAAAATTTTCTGCAGATTCTACAGTACAATTTTTTATTTTCAATTAACTAAAAGTTAACCTAAATATAACTAAAATTCTGTAAATTTAACAGTTTTAATTTTTCTGTTATTATTTTACTAGTATTTAGCAAAAAAATCTGCTAATTTCAGCAGTTTTTTCTGCAGCATCATAATACCCTCCATCCCACTGTGCAGGAGGGTATATATCATTTTGTCTTTCCGTTTGTAACTCATCGAAAAAAAAATCTGGGACATAAAAAAAAATATATATTCTTGATCGTTATCAATAGCGAAACCGATATAGCCGTGTCCGTCTGTCTGTCTGTCTGTTGAAATCACGATCACGCTCAAAATAGTTGTGCTAGGATGTGAATTTTTAGTCAAAATTATTGTCCAATTTCTTAAGCAGTTTGGTATTGGAAATGGGCATATTTGGTCCAGACGTTTAAAAGTTATGAATGAACAAATATATTAACTGTGTGTTGTTGTTGTTACTGAATAAGCAAAATATACATATGTACATACACACCCAGACCTTGAAAAAAATAATTCTTTTTTTGAATTTATATGCATAAAATTGGATTCATTTTATAAATTACTGAATAGTTCATAATGCCTTTAAATCAATGATTGGACATTGAATAAAGGCAGATAAGATTTGTTCCTATTTGTGTTGATTCAATTTTGATTCGATGAATATGTTGGCTTTAGAGGCACCTCACCGATTGATTCTAAATTTTTACTACTGATATAACTCTCTTTTGGGGGCCCGGTTTAAAGTTTAAAAATGAACTTAACTATATTTTCTTCATTTATGATAGGGTTGGACCAATATGTACACCATTGGAAAGGTAATAAAAATAGCTTTAGGATAGCATTTTTTTTTTGTTGACCCATTATGATTCGGCGTAGGAAGTTAAATTTTTTTGTTTTTTAATGTTTTTATTCAATAGAAAACCTATATAAGAACAAAAATTGTGCTTATAAGTATGTTATCAAGACGAAAAGCTTTCATTTGATATATAGATCAAGTTTTTATCACTTTAAACACCGAAGATATTAAAGGTCAAAATCGTGAGATTTTTTTTCTTTCAAAGTATGAATAACTTTTGACAAATGAAAAATCTCAATACCGACAATACCCTACGGGAAATTTTAACAAACTGTCACCGAACTGGCAGCTTTATATGAAATAGACTGGTCACTTTTAAATGGCGTTGTCATAGGAGGAGGAAATTGACCCCTTGTGACATGTCACAAAACATATCCTAGGACAGGTTACTGAACTCTCATAAAAAACAAAGTTCAGGGACCTGTCCTGGGATTTGACAACGCCATCTAAAGTTAATTTTTTCTCTAAATTTTATGAAGATTCATATAAGACTCAAAAGTTCATCATAAATGCTGCATATTTAAGGAACTTTTCTTTGTAATAATATAACGCCCAGAACGATGGGACAATTGAAATGGCCAAATCACTTTTTTTTAAGTTTACTGATGAGGTTATTACCTTTTTTCGGAGTTCAAATTGTAATAATATGTTAATTGAAGTCATTTATAATTTCATATTTTTTTTGGGTAATTTTGTCTACATTTTTGGGAATTTTGAATCTTGCTTGTGGCAGCACTGAGATTAAACAAGATTAAACTGAAATATTTACTTGTAGTGGTGGAAAAAATCATACTCAATTGTTGCACAGTGGATTGACCGAATACAAAATGGGTAATAATTAGGGTTTTTTCTTTCCCCGGACTTTTTCATTTTCCGGGACAGCGGGATTTTTTCTACAATTTCCCGGGATCCCGGGAATTCCCGCTCGTTAGAAAATAAATAAATCCGACCTATGTTGTACTTGAAAAACTCAATTTCTATCAAAACACCGACGGAAAAAGTCCACTTTTTGGTTTAACCCATTAGAAAATCTGTTTAACATATTCTGAAAGAAGGGCTAAATATAAAATAGCTACTTTTTCTAGATCAATTCATTTAGCAGTTTAAGTGGCGAATTAATATTAGTTAATGTATTTTTATGGAAGGCCGTCTTAATTTAAAAAAAAAACTCTTTAAAATATATTAACTCTGTATTAATTCTCTTTTCAAACGAGAAACGAATTGATTTAGAAAAAGTAAAAAACATGGGTATTTTTTCTTCCCTTCTTTTAGGATATATTGGAATTATTAATGGGTGCAAATTTGTTTGGGTCGGTGAAATAACAAATCTATTATAATGAAGTTTTAGAGAGATTTAAAATAATATTTTTAGTCGTTTCTTATATGAAATTCTGGACCATGTTCTTTATTTTTTTCGTTTTGTGTCTTACACAAATTTAAAATTTCAGCCCTGGTTTGTTACGATAAAAAACGATACTTAGGGCCAGTTTTATAGTTAGAACTAGGATCGATTTTTGCTAAAATATTTCTTAAAAATGGAACCATGAATTTATTTTTCTAGATATTTTATTTCTATTATTATTTTTATAAAAAAGTTTAAAAGTGAGTATTTTTCACAAAAAATTTTTAGGGAAAATCGTAAATCTTTTAACAAAAATATACACTAAAATATTAAGGGAGTGTGCGAACTGGCTAAATAAAATCTAAACTAAATAATTTAAAAAAGCATTTAATGCATTATTTTAAAATAAATAAAATTTAAAAAATATATTTGAAATAAAGGAATATCAATTTATATGAAATTATTTGAAGTAAAAAATACTTATTTAGTAGGTTTGAGGTTAAGAAGAAGAATAAACCTTCCTCAAAAGTTATAAACACATTAAATTTGCAAATCAGACTAGATCTAGTTTCTGCCTTTTTATGGACAGGCTTCATCAGTGATCTTCCATTAAATTGTATTATTGTTTATATTTTTATTGTCAGATTGTCTCTATATGAATAATTTCAGAAGTGATCAAACAAACATATACAAACATTCTACTTCAGATTTTCTCTGTTTATCTTCTTATTTCCTCCGTGTCACCTTTTCACAAATATTGCCACATTGACGTATGGTTTGTACGTACAAGTGCAGGCAATTTGTGTATATTGGAGACGGACAGCCAACAGGGCATTGTTTATTTTTTATAGTAAAGTGTTGTTTTTTCAAACGCGTCTTATAGACCAAATACAATTAATATTGTCATTAATATGTATTTTTATTAATTCTAATTTAGTAGGTTTGAGGTTAAGAAGAAGAATAAACCTTCCTCAAAAGTTATAAACACATTAAATTTGCAAATCAGACTAGATCTAGTTTCTGCCTTTTTATGGACAGGCTTCATCAGTGATCTTCCATTAAATTGTATTATTGTTTATATTTTTATTGTCAGATTGTCTCTATATGAATAATTTCAGAAGTGATCAAACAAACATATACAAACATTCTACTTCAGATTTTCTCTGTTTATCTTCTTATTTCCTCCGTGTCACCTTTTCACAAATATTGCCACATTGACGTATGGTTTGTACGTACAAGTGCAGGCAATTTGTGTATATTGGAGACGGACAGCCAACAGGGCATTGTTTATTTTTTATAGTAAAGTGTTGTTTTTTCAAACGCGTCTTATAGACCAAATACAATTAATATTGTCATTAATATGTATTTTTATTAATTCTAATTTAGTAGGTTTGAGGTTAAGAAGAAGAATAAACCTTCCTCAAAAGTTATAAACACATTAAATTTGCAAATCAGACTAGATCTAGTTTCTGCCTTTTTATGGACAGGCTTCATCAGTGATCTTCCATTAAATTGTATTATTGTTTATATTTTTATTGTCAGATTGTCTCTATATGAATAATTTCAGAAGTGATCAAACAAACATATACAAACATTCTACTTCAGATTTTCTCTGTTTATCTTCTTATTTCCTCCGTGTCACCTTTTCACAAATATTGCCACATTGACGTATGGTTTGTACGTACAAGTGCAGGCAATTTGTGTATATTGGAGACGGACAGCCAACAGGGCATTGTTTATTTTTTATAGTAAAGTGTTGTTTTTTCAAACGCGTCTTATAGACCAAATACAATTAATATTGTCATTAATATGTATTTTTATTAATTCTAATTTAGTAGGTTTGAGGTTAAGAAGAAGAATAAACCTTCCTCAAAAGTTATAAACACATTAAATTTGCAAATCAGACTAGATCTAGTTTCTGCCTTTTTATGGACAGGCTTCATCAGTGATCTTCCATTAAATTGTATTATTGTTTATATTTTTATTGTCAGATTGTCTCTATATGAATAATTTCAGAAGTGATCAAACAAACATATACAAACATTCTACTTCAGATTTTCTCTGTTTATCTTCTTATTTCCTCCGTGTCACCTTTTCACAAATATTGCCACATTGACGTATGGTTTGTACGTACAAGTGCAGGCAATTTGTGTATATTGGAGACGGACAGCCAACAGGGCATTGTTTATTTTTTATAGTAAAGTGTTGTTTTTTCAAACGCGTCTTATAGACCAAATACAATTAATATTGTCAACCTCAAACCTACTAAATTAGAATTAATAAAAATACATATTAATGACAATATTAATTGTATTTGGTCTATAAGACGCGTTTGAAAAAACAACACTTTACTATAAAAAATAAACAATGCCCTGTTGGCTGTCCGTCTCCAATATACACAAATTGCCTGCACTTGTACGTACAAACCATACGTCAATGTGGCAATATTTGTGAAAAGGTGACACGGAGGAAATAAGAAGATAAACAGAGAAAATCTGAAGTAGAATGTTTGTATATGTTTGTTTGATCACTTCTGAAATTATTCATATAGAGACAATCTGACAATAAAAATATAAACAATAATACAATTTAATGGAAGATCACTGATGAAGCCTGTCCATAAAAAGGCAGAAACTAGATCTAGTCTGATTTGCAAATTTAATGTGTTTATAACTTTTGAGGAAGGTTTATTCTTCTTCTTAACCTCAAACCTACTAAATTAGAATTAATAAAAATACATATTAATGACAATATTAATTGTATTTGGTCTATAAGACGCGTTTGAAAAAACAACACTTTACTATAAAAAATAAACAATGCCCTGTTGGCTGTCCGTCTCCAATATACACAAATTGCCTGCACTTGTACGTACAAACCATACGTCAATGTGGCAATATTTGTGAAAAGGTGACACGGAGGAAATAAGAAGATAAACAGAGAAAATCTGAAGTAGAATGTTTGTATATGTTTGTTTGATCACTTCTGAAATTATTCATATAGAGACAATCTGACAATAAAAATATAAACAATAATACAATTTAATGGAAGATCACTGATGAAGCCTGTCCATAAAAAGGCAGAAACTAGATCTAGTCTGATTTGCAAATTTAATGTGTTTATAACTTTTGAGGAAGGTTTATTATTCTTCTTCTTAACCTCAAACCTACTAAATTAGAATTAATAAAAATACATATTAATGACAATATTAATTGTATTTGGTCTATAAGACGCGTTTGAAAAAACAACACTTTACTATAAAAAATAAACAATGCCCTGTTGGCTGTCCGTCTCCAATATACACAAATTGCCTGCACTTGTACGTACAAACCATACGTCAATGTGGCAATATTTGTGAAAAGGTGACACGGAGGAAATAAGAAGATAAACAGAGAAAATCTGAAGTAGAATGTTTGTATATGTTTGTTTGATCACTTCTGAAATTATTCATATAGAGACAATCTGACAATAAAAATATAAACAATAATACAATTTAATGGAAGATCACTGATGAAGCCTGTCCATAAAAAGGCAGAAACTAGATCTAGTCTGATTTGCAAATTTAATGTGTTTATAACTTTTGAGGAAGGTTTATTCTTCTTCTTAACCTCAAACCTACTAAATTAGAATTAATAAAAATACATATTAATGACAATATTAATTGTATTTGGTCTATAAGACGCGTTTGAAAAAACAACACTTTACTATAAAAAATAAACAATGCCCTGTTGGCTGTCCGTCTCCAATATACACAAATTGCCTGCACTTGTACGTACAAACCATACGTCAATGTGGCAATATTTGTGAAAAGGTGACACGGAGGAAATAAGAAGATAAACAGAGAAAATCTGAAGTAGAATGTTTGTATATGTTTGTTTGATCACTTCTGAAATTATTCATATAGAGACAATCTGACAATAAAAATATAAACAATAATACAATTTAATGGAAGATCACTGATGAAGCCTGTCCATAAAAAGGCAGAAACTAGATCTAGTCTGATTTGCAAATTTAATGTGTTTATAACTTTTGAGGAAGGTTTATTCTTCTTCTTAACCTCAAACCTACTAAATTAGAATTAATAAAAATACATATTAATGACAATATTAATTGTATTTGGTCTATAAGACGCGTTTGAAAAAACAACACTTTACTATAAAAAATACTTATATTAATTAAAAATACGAAAATTATACTAATTTTTTTAATTTTAATGCCGAGTTTTTTGGAGACATTTAGAATTGAAATACTGATGTTGAAATGTTGTATATATTGGTTTATTTGAAGAAAGATCATAATTTTAAAGAAGGTACGAGAAATTTTGTTGGTAAACTTGATAATGGCTGATAAAATTTGTTTTCGGTTTAACTAAACTAAACTCAACTGATATCAAAAAAAAAAAAAACTCGGCCTAAATAGTATTTTTTTAATACTAATTCTGTTTATTGAATTTTAAATCGCATTTTTTAATTTTAAATGTATATTTTATTTAAATTAATTTAAAAAAATCAATGCTTTAAATTTAAATAAAGCTTCCAACATTGTAATATACTAGCTAAAACTTCTGTAAAAGAATAAAAAAAATTCCGGGAAATCCCGCACAAAATTCCCGGGATTGAAAAAAGCGCGGGATTCCCTATTAATAATTCATACTTGTTTGTACTTAGTAGTATCCTCGAATAAAAACACCATGATGGAGGGTATCTAAAGACTCGGCACAGCCGAATTTAATCTTTGGTTTGTATAAGTTCCCAGTCACCTGGGGACTTATACAAACTATCGAGCGGGCTTTAGCCCGCTTGTTTTTAACTAATTTCTAGTAACTTTTTCTGCTATTTTTACAGATTTATTTCTATGAGTTTACACAAAGTTTTTAATCAATACTATTTCAAAAAAACTGTTTGAAATAACATGCTTTGCAAATTTGATGATTTAATAATTTTCAACTGAAATTTGTTTAATTTTAAATGATTTTATCTCAAATTAACTTTCTTCGGTATAAACATTAATTGCATTCAAGGAATTAAATGTGCTGAAATCCCAAAACTTAATTAACAAATTGTTAAAAATAATTTATTGAAGGCATGTCCTGCTTTATTTCGTAATGACCAAGTATTTGAGAACAGTAAAAATCTATAGTCAAGGGAAAATTACACAAGTGCAAAAAGTACAACCATACTTAAATATTCAGAATGTTACCAATTTCCTAAGTTTTTCTCTGTTTCTAGCGTTTTTACTGTGTTTGTAGCGATTTTTAATAATTTTTTGCGATTTTTTCCTTCGAACAAAGAGTGCATCACTGTTTATTTGTTTACAAATTTTATTTCGTATTCTCTATTGTTTCATTTCGTCAATCCTATATCAATTCAACACAAAATTAACCTAAATTAATTAATAATTAATAATTAGCTTAAAGACATCCTCAGGGAGTGACGTTTTTAGAATTTCTAGAAATATTTATCAGGTTAAATTACAAACTCAATAAGAATTTCTTGTTCTCGTCTAGGAGTGTTATTCAACATTTTAAATGTGAGAGAAAAAACAAGAAATTACCACAATTTGCTTTGTCATCTTTTAAAATACTACTCTGTTGTTTTGACAGATCTAGCAATATAGCAGAGCTTGAAAAACATAATTCTTTTTTGAATAAACTCGCATAAAAATTTATTCATTTTATGAATCAGTGAATAATTCATTATCACTTTAAATCAATGATTTGATATTGAATAAAGTGAGGATGTGATTTATCCAAATTTCAATTGATGAAATTTTGATTCGATAGAATTACTTGTTTAATGATTTTATTCGCGAACTATAATTCAAGGCAACCATTTTTTTTTTGTTAAATTGATTTGTTAAAATTGAATCGATTCGCTTGATTCTATGAAAATAATCAACTAAAATCAAATTCTCAATTTATTTTTATTGGGATATACATTAATTGCATTAAAGGAATTAAATGTGCTAAAATCCCAAACATATTTTACAAATTGTGAAAAATAATCTGTTGGAGGCATGTCCCTATCCGGATTTCATTCTTGCCTAAGGAAATTGTCAGGGGACGATGTTTTTAGAATTTCTGGAAATATTTGTTAAGTTAAATTACAAACTCAATGAGAATTTTTTGGTTTCGTCTAGGAGTGTTATTAAACATTCAAAATATCAAAAAAAAAAAAAAACAACAACAAAGAATTTACCACAATTTACTTTGTCATCTTCCAATTCAAATTTATTCTTTGAATAAGATGTTGATTGAAAGTAGTAGAAAGTAGCCAATAATTCAATCAATTAAAATGAGTTTTGCGAATCGATTCGTACAAAATTCAATATTTAAATCGAATTAAGGAATTATTTTTCTAAAGGTTTGCAATGTACACTGATAGAATTTTCGTTCATACTATTAATGAATCGATTTCATTAATCTGAATTCACTGATTTAATGAAAAAATTTCATTGAGTTAATGAAAAATTCATTAATTTAATGAATTTTTTCATTATATATTTTCAACTAACCCGTAAGATATGCTATAATTTTTATAAGGGTTTTGAATTTGCTAATTACTAAAATAAATATATGTTCCAGTAATGAACGCTAGGGTTGCAAACTGAAATTATTTAAATAGAAAAATCCAAATAATGACATCATTTTGTTTTGGCTATTTAGATCAATCGGTAACGCGATAATGTTTACATTCTGGTGATTGCGGGTTCAAGTCGACTTCAGGGAGATGTCAAAAACGTTATAAAAACGAAAAAGAAATATATGTACAAATAAAAATTAATAAAATAAAAATAAATAAAAAAAGTATCGCAAAAAAAATATATTTTTTCAATGATTTTTCATTTAATGAATACGTTTCATTGGTCTAATGAACGCGTTCTTTGGGGACTTTTCAATGAAAAAAATCATTGGATTAATGAACAAATTCATTAATACTATGCACAAAATTCTATCAGTGTAGTGACATCTATTTATGTACAACCAATAATAGAAAAATCATATGATTTCTGTATGTGTCATTTACATTAAAACGTCATCCTCTGACGAATTTCTTAGGCAAGACTGAAATTCGGATAGGGATTTTTTTTTACAATTTGTTAATTAAGTTTTGGGATTTTACTACATTTAATTTTTTAAATGCAATTAAAATATTTTATTCTCAGTCGAAAATAAGAATCAATTTTTATTATACTACAGACGTATTATTTTGAGTGTACAATAATTTTATTAGACATATTTGTTGTTGTTTCAAGTTTTCTTTCTGATAATATAATAGTTCATAATAAAATTTCGTTTTTTATAATCTAGATTTTAGTATTATGACAAAGTTCTATTTTAATTAATTTTATTATTAAAGTGATTTAAAAGGTTCGATCATCTTATCGCAGAAATTGTATTACAAAAGCAAATTTATTGTTTAGTACACTCAAAGGAAGAGCTGCATCATCATATTTATGAAAACCTTTATAAATATGATAAAAACTTAAAATAGTTTTCGTACAATGGAACGATTCATAACAATATTACTAACATGATTTGCTTGGGAATTGCTATAGCACGTTTAGACAGCGAAATTAATCTTTATGATTGAAGTGAATCCACTTTTTAATCTTCATCATTTACATATGCATTTTTTGACAGTTAAGAGTTTAACTTGACAGTTCAAAATTTTATTTTGTAAACACAGAAAATGTCGGCATTAGTGAAAAATTTGTCGATAAGGTAAAAATATTTTCGAGGGAGCATATTACGCACAGATAAAAATTAAGATAAGAACAAGACAGATAAAAATTACCGCTAAGAATGTTAAAATCAAGCAGAATCGACATTAAATTAAATAGAAAAAGCTTTGAAATCATATTATTTATATTTGTTTTCTTCTTAATTTAATTATGTTTCTTCTTATTTTTCAAATTCTATAACAGAATTCAAAATGTTGACATATTAATTAATTTAAGTACGAAAAATTTTATTTTAAACAGAATCATATTTACTTTAATAAGATTCATATCTCATTTAAAAATATTCATAAAAAATGGCGACATTATAATATAATAGTTGATTTAACCATGATTTTTTTCTCTGTGTAAAAAAAATATATTTTTTAAAAATTATTTTTTTTTAGTAATTTTTCAATTGTTTCAAAATTTTTATAGTAAAAATTTGTTAGCTATTTTTACGATATTTTTAGTTATTTTTACTGCCTTTGTTAGTTGTTTTTTAACAATTAAAAGTAGTTTATATTTTCAATTATTTTAAAGGTTAATACCATTGTCACCATTTTAACTTTGTTTTAACTATCATTTTCATTAGACAAACTTTTTTCAGTGTATTATAAATAATGAATTTTCTGTTAATTAAATAATCTTGGGCCAGATGCATATGAATACAAAATTCTAGGGAAAGGTCAGTAAGCATTTAATATAAAATAAACAAAATCTTATAGCCTATTTACATTACACTCATAGAAAAATCGATATACACTAGGATGTCCCTTAAAACAACGTTTTGTCGATTTTCGTTCATTTCGTTTCATTTCATTTATTCCAAATGTTTCCAAATGATAGAAATAGATTTTTTTTTTGGAAAACGTTAAGTGGAAAAAAGTGTTATTATTAAAAATTCCCAAAATTAAAAATTTTGAAAAAATTTATTTTTTATTTCACTTATTCATTTAATATAGGCGTGTTCGTTTACTTACTACAAGTTACTACATTTACTACAGCTGGAAAAATTCAATACAAAAAGTAAACAAAACTTTCCAATTGTAGTAAAAGTAGTAAAGAAATCGAGTAAACGAACACACTGTATATGTACTGAAAAGTATTCAGATATGGAATTCTGACTTCATCGGATATCATTAACCCAATTTAGCCTGGAATCCAAAATGACTTGCGGATTTGATAAAAACGCAAAAATGTACTTTTTTTAAATTAATTTTGCGATTTGCGCCAGTGGAAGGAGTTGAAATAAAAAAGAAAAAAAAAACGCCATTCTTTTTTTTTCTTTGCAAAAACTTTAAAAAAAGTGATGATATACGAAAATCAAATTTTTATTATGAAAAATTGAACCAAGGTTTTCATCAAAGTTTTCATAATTTTCAGAAAAATATCACTTAAATTTGATTAGACTATGATTATCTTTACTTTTATTTAAAAATTCTTAAACCTTTAGTCACCTGGGGACAAAAAAGACCCATGAAACTTATTTTTAATTATGACTACAAGATTTAAATTGATAACAAATAATCTCCATTTGATAAAAGTTACTATTTTATGTATATTGATCCACATAGGGTTAATGTTTTCACTTTTTATACTTGCAAATACCCTTGTAAATTTGCGGAATAACATATTTTAGATTTTTATTAAATTCGGATATGTGATAGAGGGTAAAAAACTAACGAACAAGCGCAATTCTTCATAGTCCCAAAACCGTTTAGAATTTAAGCAAAACAAGTACTTGTGCTTTTCCAGTGCTTTTTTATTAACATACATAATTTCCACCTGGGCAAGGTTGCATGAAAATTTCAGCCAAACTAGGTTTTAATGCGTTTTTTCATAAGCATCTTTTTGTATTATTAAAAATATTTATACAATAGGCATAAGAATAGAGTTGGTTCATCTTTGGACTTACTCACAGTGTTTCCAAAAGCACTTTTTTTTATCAAATAACATTTCAGGCCACAATTCTTTACCATTCTTAATCGATGCAAGTATAAACGCAACTTTAGGTTGCGTTTTTACTTCCCAAGAAACATTTTTACGGACTCTCCGGTACGTACGGAATTATGAATCCGGAACATTAACGGTCCGTAATACACGTATCTGTCAAAGCTTGCACGTAAACGGAACATTAACGGAACGTGTAATCGGATTTTCGACCACAATACGTTTTAACTCCGTTTCCGTACCGTTATATACGGACTTAGTTGATTTTAATTTGTGTTCAAAATAAAAACAAATTATTTTAAAAACTGAAGCTCAACCCTTTATTTTGTAAAAAATACTTTTGTGGCGAGAAATTAGTGGCGGTAGCTGGAATAGGTCCAGCACATCATCGACTAAATAATTTGAAGTCGCATACATACATATCGTCACATAAAACGCAAAAGGGCGTAACAACAAAAAAATTTAAGCCGATTTTCTGACTGATTATGATGCACTAGACTAAATTACATTTCCCTAGAAAATTTTAAAGTTATATGTAGAATTAAGTCTATAGTCGTGTTTTAAACAAGAGAAGAAAATGTAGAATATCTTTAATTCTACAACGTTTTTTCTGGTTCTCGTTTAAAAAAATGAAAAGTGTTGTTATGCCCTTTTGCATTTTAGGTGACGATATATTAGATGGTAAGATTAATAAAATTTAGTAAACTGATGTACTAAATATAGTGTAAATGTAAATAATATCGTTATTAATAAATCTATAAATCCGTGAATGGTCCGTCATTGACGGACTTTCAACGGATTTGGCCGTTTTTTACATGACGCAACGGTCGGTAAACTGTCCGTCAATGACGGACTTTCAACGGATATGTCAGTTTTCTACACGACATAACGGTCCGTAAATGGTCCGTCATCGACGGATTTTCAACGGATTCGAATCAGTTTCCATGTTCCTTAAGATCCGTTTTCTGGTCCGTATACGGATCCGGAAAACGGTACGTAAACGGAGTTGGATTACGTTTATGACGGACCGAAAACGGTACGTTAACGGCACGATTTGTTTGTTGGGTTGTGTCGAATTCTCGAGATTTCGATATTCACCACTATGGAAAAACAATGAAGAAAAGCTTAAAGATGCCCACTTTTGAATAAAACACACACATAGTTAGCTCTAAAGCTGCCTACATACGAAGGAACATTCGTCACAAATTGCCCATTTTTTGACGAATGTTCCTTCGTGTAAGTCAATGTATCGTGTTGACATTCGTGTTATCAAATTTTTTTAATATTTTTTATTTCCAAATTCAATCTTCCATCGTGTGTATCGATGTTACTGTTTCTGCTGTGTTAGTTCATTGAGAGCAGTCATGTTGTGAGGAGCTCTCGTAATTGCGCATTATTATAATTAAAACTGAAAACAATTACAAATAATGAAAACTGAATTAATTTTATAAATGAATATAAAAATTTTCGACTATTATGGGACATAAAATGTGATAGCTAAAAAAATAAAACTAAAAACAGCAGCATATGAAAAATTAACAAATTAATTTGATTTTCTTCCGCGCATATTTGATGTGATCAGTTCGACAAACAGAACCAGGAATGGAAAAGTTGATACGATCGCACTTTTTTTGATACTATTTGATTGAAAAAGTACCGTAGTACTCCCGGGTCGCATTTGATACTATACCATCGTCATAACTAATCAAGGCTTAGAAAATTCAAACAACAGTCTGAGCTTTTGTGCATCATGTGAAAATTACGATCGTGAATGTTACTCTCTTTTTAATTTCGTTGTTTTCTCATCAAATCTAGCTATTTTTAAATACATTTAGCGTGGTAAAATATGATGTTGCTATTATCCGGAACTCTAGCGAATTTTTCCAAGTTGTCCGGACATTTTAAAGCCAAATTTTTAAGAAAAACTTGATGTATTAGAAAAATTTTGCTATTCTTCGCTTATTTTTCAACAGTAAATATATTTATTTATGATTTTTTGTAATCTTCTAGGTACTTTTACCACTTTTCATAAAAAATTGTTCAAAAAAATTTTTGAATCAAAAATAAATGTAAACAAAATAATATATATTTCTGTCTTAAAATAAAATAAAGAAACATATTTCAAAAATCAACAGCCTATAAAGGCAAACATACACGTTCAATATTATTGATCAATGTTTTTAAAATCAACGAATCAGAACAAAGTATTTAAAAATCAGGGACGTAAAAATTATAACTTTTATTCAAAAAAGTGATTGTTTTACAATTATTTCCTGTTTGAGTATTTTTAATTTTCTGTTTATTTGCTCTGTTTGATTTATATTTTTAATTCAAACAAAAACAATCCAAACACGATTTTTATTTTTTCAAAAATAATAAAAGTTATTTTGTGATTTTTTTTCTTTATCAAAAAATAACAATTAAGAATATAAATCAAAAGCCATGGAACCAATGACTTCACCAATTATAATATCCTGATGATGTCAACTAGTGTTAATAAAAGATTGAACAGTGAGTAAATATGTATATTCCAGCAACTTCCGGCATTCAATTTAGGTCAATTTTTAATTTTTATTTTATTATCAAATAAAAAAGTTAGTGCCTAATTTTTTCAAAAAAAATCATTCTGTAACTTTTATAAAAAGTTTTAAAATAAAAATCAAAAAACAACAGAAATTTATAGAGTAAAATATAAAAATTGAAAAAATTAAAATCTTTGCCAAACTTTGTGATTTTTTTGTGCAATATGATTTATAAAATATAGTGCATTATTGAAATATTATAATTAAATAAATTTGGGTGGTGACTTTTTTAGAAATATAACAGTTATTTTGGGTCTCTGTTAAAAATAAAATGTTCTGATTGTTTGATTTTTGAAAAATTTATCAATAATATTGAACGTATTGAAATCTCGCTACTGTCATAAAGTGCAAATGTAAACGGTCAAGATTTCCGATCGAGATTTCCATTGAAATCTCGGGATTTGAAAACAGATGTAAACGCAACTTTATGTAAAAATGTGTCCCAATAATTATTTCTTTATTACAGGCTATTTCAATCATAGCTGTTAAATAATTATTACTAAGCATAATAATTAGTAATTAGATTACTTTCTTTTTAAAGGTGAAGTAATGATTAAATTACGTTTGTATTCAGCTTCGAACGATTACTAATTTATTATGATTCCAAATAATCATTACTAATTTATTATGATTCAAGTAATCAGGATTATTTGTAATTACGACAAAATATAATCAAAAAGAATCATAAATAATAAATAAAAAAAACCAAAGTAATTTCTATATTTTTACCATGAAAACTTATCCAAAATGTTTTTTTCCAATTTCAAATGACATTTCAGAACATTTCAATCACGCAAAAATTCTACTACGGCACTGTAACTCATGCCGAATATTTTTGAAAATAATCAAAAAGAATCAAAAGTAATCTTTGAAAGTAGTCGAATTATTTTTTGATTGCTTTTGATTCTTTTTGATTATTTTATGGTAATCTCAAGTAATCTTGATTACTTTTAGATTATTTGTAATCATAATCAATTAGTAATCAGAAATTGTTTAATAGAGAATTATATAACACTGTGAGACAAATGGAAGGGGTCAGTGATCGAGAAGGGTTCAAACTACCGGGGAAAGTTATATCGGTAAAAAAGAAGTTATACGTGTCCCGGCGTTTCGCTGGGTCAACCCTAGGAATCGAGATATATCGATTTGATCTTTGGTGGTCTTTTTTTTGACATAACTCGAGAACCACTAGTCCGATTTTGCTCAAACAATTTTAAAAATAAATGTATAAAGAAAAAAATATTTTTTGCCTAAAATGTTAAAAAAAAGTAATAAACAAAAGGTTATTGATTTTTATGGTAGCGGTAACAAACATTTATTTTTACCGGCAAAACTGTTGAGTATATAGAAAAACGTTATATGAACAAATTAAAGGAATTGTAATTTTTTTAAAATTGTTTGAGCAAAATCGGACTAGTGGTTCTCGAGTTATGTCAAAAAAAAGATATATCTCGATTCCTAGGGGTGACCCAGCGAAACGCCGGGACACGTATAACTTGTTTTTGACCAATATAACATTTCCCGTTGGTTTCATCCCATCCCGATTTTGACTGTCGCATAGTGTAATCAATACAATTCTTTTAAAAATGTAATCTAAAGTGAAAAACTGATCTTGCTTCAAAATGTACCAATAATATATGTTTGGCTTATTATAAGAGTCTTGAAACTCTCTAAAGGCACATCTACACGATAGAGAAAACTGCTAGAGATAGATCAAAAATCACCCCTAAATAGCTTAAATCATTCACAATAGAGCTAATTAGATGTGCTTTTTACTCTATCTCTAGCAGTTTTCTCTCTCGTGTAGATGTACCTTAACAGAATAACGTCTAACATTACACAATACTCTTTTACTAATTAGCCGGAATCGAAAACAGTAATTTCAGTGACCCAAAATTTTTAAAGTTTATTAAACCAATTGCATGACGAAATGTTGCAAATTTATGTTTCTTTCGTTCTAAAATATTTAAATTCTGTCAAGAAAACCATTTATTTAGTAGAATTCAAAATTATCAATGAAACTAAACTAATTAATAATGAAACTCTGGATTGTTCTCCAAAAAATTAATTTTAAATCCTTTTAATTTTTGCTATTTTTAATAAAATTTTATTTTTTTAGCAATAAACTATAAAAACTATTTCAATTTTAAAAAATCGTAATTTTTTATACATACATATATAAAAGTAGCGCAGCCCGCTACGTTGTTAGCGTGCCTTAAAGTTTAGGGGGGGGGCTGCGCCCCCCCCCCCCCCCACATTTTTTTTTAAATTCGCTTTTTATTTAAAGTACAGTTTTCATAATAAAAGCCTTCACCCAGCCACCACAAATAAATAATTCTGCACAACATTGGGTTTAAAACAAATAAATATTTGATCACTTTTTCTCATGAAAGTGGATTGTTAGTAATGAATCCATAATAAATTGCAATATACATGTGTATGTTAAGATAATTTGGTAAAGTGCGAACTTAGGTAGATAGACCCGTAAGTAGTTTTGTTCATTTGTGTTTTGAATGAAAATAAATAACGTAAAGCAGGGTTGGAAAGCATTTTATAATATTAAAAATAGCGGGCAAAGCCCGCTACGTTGTTAGCGTGTCTTAAAGTTTTTTTTTTTAATTCCAGTTTCTGTAAAGGTAGACCTGGCAATTCAAGTAAATTCACAAATTCAGTTGGAAAATTTACTGCGTCGGTTTCTTTCACCGGTGCTTCGTTACATGAAGTTTAAATATCGGAATATATAAGTTCCATTCCTTTTCTAAGGTTTTTTCTCTTTTAGAAAATTTGTTTAACTTTTTGGAGAGTATGTTTCAATGCTACATAAGTTTCATATTCCGTGGATAGTGTTTGAACAGGTAATTCCCTCTTCCAATCCATTTGCATTGTCTATAATTTCAATTTCACTCGTTCAACGTTTATATCCATTTCATTCCACTTGTGTAGTGTTTCAATTCCACTCGTTTCCTATTTAGTTTCTTAAGTTTAGTGTTTCATATACACTTGTTCTTTAAGTTTTAGGTTTCTTGCTAAAGACGCAGACGTTAAGGGGGGGGGGGGGGGGGGGGGGCGGGCAATTTTCACCTTTTGAACCACCATTTTTACCACGTTCCTGTCCAAAGTCCTAGAAATGCCTTGTCGATAAGTTAGCCCATACTCCAAGGAAAACATATATATTACAGGTTTCTAGCCGAAGGGTTCGGTTAGACCATCAAGGGGGAGAATTATTCCGTTTTTACCCCTCCCGGTAGGAATTTCCAAAAATTCCGTCTTAGAGGACGTCTGCGTTGGAGGAGGAACCTACTACATACATAATTTTAGGTCTCTATATCCAGCAGTTTGACCAGGCCGTCAAGGGGGAAGTTTTTTCCCATTTTACTCCTCTCGGTATGAATTTCCAAAAATACCATCTTAGGGGACCCCTTGTTCCAGCAGTTTGGCCAGGCCGTTAAGGGGGAGACTTTTCCTGTTTTTGACCCTACCTGTAGAAATTTCCAAAAATCTCATCTTAGCGGATGTCTACAATAGAGGAGGAACTTTAATACCAAATTTCAACTTCCTACCTCCAGCGGTTTGGGCAGGCCTTTAAGCGGCACTTTTCGCTTCATTAATCCCCATTTTTGCAATGTCCCTGTCCAAAAAGCACCTTCCCGGTCCAAAAAGCCCATACTCCAAGTAACATATGTTTTACATTTCAGGTTTCTAGCCAACTTTTACTATTTGTGCCCCTCTCGGTAGGAATTTCCGAAAATCCATCGACAGGGAATTTCAGCTTCCTAGTTCCAGCAGTTTGAGCAGGCTGTCAAGGGGGACACGTTTTCTTTTTTTGTCCCTCCCGGTTGGAATTAGGCTGGAAGAGGAACCTAAGTACCGAATTTCAGCTTCTTAGTTCCAGCAGTTTGGACAGGTCGTTAAGGGGCAACTTTCCCTTTTTGAGTCCCCATTTTATAACGACCCTGTCCAAAATTCAAAAAAGTATCTTTCTAATAAGTTAGCCCTTACTCCAGGGACCCACATTTTAAGCTTCAGGTTTCTAGCCGAAGGGGTTTTTACCGGCCCCCAAGGTGAGGCTTTTCTGCTTTTTGCCCCTCCCTTCAGGAATTTACAAAAATTCCATCTTCGCGGCTATCTGCGATGGATGAGGAACATTCATACCAAATTTCAACTGCATTGCCTAAGCGGTTTGGGCAGGCCGTTAGTGGGGACATTTTTCACTTTCAACCACCATTTTTACTATGTTCCTGTTCCAAAATAGAAAAATTACGTTGCCGGTGAGTTAGTCCTACTCCAAGGAATACATATTTAAAATTTTAGGTTGGCCAAAAGGGATTGGGCAAGCCGTCAGGAGGAGACTTTTACCTTATTTCCCCTCCCGATAGGAATTTCAAAAATTCCGTCTAAGCGGACGCCTACACAGACGGAGGAACTCACATACCGAGTTTCCTTTTGGGATATCCTGTAGGGAATTCCAAAAATACAAACTTAGTCGATGTCTACTACAGTGGAGGAACCTTTATACCAAATTTCAACTTCTTACCTCCAGTGGTTTGGGCAGGCACTTTTCCAATTTGTGAGACTGTTTATGGGGAGACTTTTCCCCTTTTTGCCCGTTCCGGTAGGAATTTCCAAAAATCCCGTCTTAGCGCACGTCTATGCCGAATATCAATAAACCTTGTTTTAGTGGAGATATCCGTGGGGGGAGGAAAAATAGTAGTTTTTTTGAAATTATATATTATTTTAAATGATACTTTTTGGAAAAACGAAATTTTTTGGAAAAAGATACTTTGTTTTTACAAAGTTCTTTATTTGTACTTTTTTTTGGAAAAGGTATTTTTTTTTTAAAAGGTGTTTTTTTTTGGAAAAATGTATGTATTTTGGAAAAAGGTACTTTTTTTGGAAAAGGTTCTTCTTTTGGAAAAGGAAAATTTTTTTAGAAAAAGGTACTTTTTTTTGGGAAAAGGTATTTTTTTTTTGGAAAAGTTCTTTTTTTAAAAAAGGTATTTTTTTTGAAAAAATGTATGTTTTTTGGGAAAAGGAACATTTTTTTAGAAAAAGGTACTTTTTTTGGGAAAAGGTACTTTTTTTTGGAAAAGGTACTTTTTTTGAAAAAGGTATTTTTTGGAAAAATGTATGTTTTTGGGAAAAGGTACTTTTTTTGGAAAAGGTACTTTTTTTTTGAAAAAGGTACATTTTTTTAGAAAAAGGTACATTTTTTGGAAAAAGGTACTTTTTTTGGAAAAAGGTACTTTTTTTGAAAAAGGATTTTTTTTTGGAAAAGGATTTTTTTTTGGAAAAAGGTACTTTTTTTTGGAAAAAGGTATTTTTTTTGGAAAAAGGTATTTTTTTTGGAAAAAGGTACTTTTTTTGGAAAAAGGTACTTTTTTCGGGAAAAGGTACTTTTTTCGGGAAAAGGTACTTTTTTCGGGAAAAGGTACTTTTTTTGGAAAAAGGTACTTTTTTTTAAAAAAGGTACTTTTTTTGAGAAAAGGTACTTTTTTGGAAAAAGGTACTTTTTTTGGAAAAAGGTACTTTTTTGGAAAAAGGTACTTTTTTTGGAAAAAGGTACTTTTTTTGGAAAAAGGTACTTTTTTTTGGAAAAAGGTACTTTTTTTGGAAAAAGGTACTTTTTTCGGAAAAAGGTACTTTTTTTGGAAAAAGGAATTTTTTTTGGAAAAAGGTACTTTTTTTTGGAAAAAGGTCCTTTTTTTGGAAAAGGTACCTTTTTTTTGGAAAAATGTACTTTTGTCGGAAAAAAGTACTTTTTTTGGAAAAAGGTACTTTTTTTGGAAAAAGGTACTTTTTTGGAAAAAGGTACTTTTTTGGAAAAAGGTACTTTTTTTGGGAAAAGGAACTTTTTTTGGGAAAAGGTACTTTTTTTGTCCCCTTTTTGCTCCTCCCGTTAAGAATTTCCAAAAATGCCGTCTCAACGGACGTCTACACCGGTCGAGGAACCTACATACCAAATTTCAACATCATAGCTCCAGCAGTTTGAGCAGGCCCTCAAGGAGGAGACTTTTTCCCCTTTTTGCCGGCCCTGTAAAAATTTCCAAAACTCCCGTCTTGGTAGATATCTACGATAGTGGAGGAACCTTTATACCAAATTTCAACTTCCTACCTCCAGCGGTTTGGGCAGGCCGTCAAGGGGGGCCTTTTTCCCCTTTTTAACCCCCATTTTTACAACGTCCCTGTCCAAAATTCCAGAAAGTACTTTCCGGAAAAGTTAGCCCATACTCCAAGGAACACATATCTTAAATTTCAGCTTTCTAGCCAAAGGGGTTTTGGCAGGCCGCCAAGGAAGAATCCCGTCTTAGCGGACGTCTACGCCGAAAGAGGAACCTACATACCAAATTTCAACTTCCTAGCTTCAGCGGTTTGGGCTGGGCGATGTTGAGTCAGTCAGTCAGTCACGTTATTCTTTTATATATAGAGATTTTGCAAAATCATCAATCGTCATTTCATAAAATTTTACTTCAAAAATCGTTAAAATGGAAACAAATCTTAAAAGTTGGCAGCGCTGGTTGTGTGGTGTCGTTTGTATAAAAATTAAAAAAAAAAAAAATAGAAACACATGTTCTGTGACGAATGTTCCTCGTGTGTAGGTAGATACATTTTCTAAAAATTTAACGCTTATAAGCATTTCTTCTCGAGATTTCGATGCAAGTAAACGCAAGCTTAATAACTAGGGCAAAGAATTCCATGCAAAACATGCATGTCGATAGTCCAAAACTAATATGGAATAAATATTTATCCGAATCATCAAATTTAGAACAAAATGGCGTCGATTTGTAGTTGCATATTTTTGCATATTTTGTCAAAAATGCATGTTTTTGCATATTTTGACTTTAAATGCATATTTTGTGTTTTTAATTCATATTTGTGCATATCTTAGGAACATTTTAAGGTTCAAAGCAAAAAAGAGTAATAATAACAAAAGGATAAAAATAGCATTGTTAAATTTCGTTGATGTTAGTCGAAGTTGAGTTGTTGATAAACAAATTCGATTTGCTTTCAACAGTCACATAAGTAGACGATTATCAAAATATTAACCCACTCAAAGGCGAAAGGCACTGATAATGGCTTTGTAGCGAAAGCCGAAAATCCGCATTCTGCCTTGCTGGCCTTATCGAATTCTTTCAAAAAATTTTATTCTTTGTAATTTACTTGTAAAAATTGTATCATCTTTCTTTGATTTGAAAGTAATTTAAACAAAAAGTGATATTAATTTATGATCTAGAGTCAAACTAAAATAACATTCATTTTTTATTTTGTAAAAAAAATATAAAAAAATTTAAATTTTTATATTTGATTCAATCAAAATAAACAATCTTTAAAACCTTATTGACCTATGGAAAATCTTCGAGTTCTGTGTCTGTTTGCAAAATAACTAACTTAAATATATTTGTAAGTTTTAAAGGGCATTATTTTTGGAAAAATAATAGTTTTTAGTTCATATTTCTTATATTTTTAATGCATATTTTTCTTTTTTAGCCGCATATTTTAAGCGCATATTTGCCATTTTTAAGTGCATGAAATTTCTTGCCCTATTAATAACATTTCGCATTCACGGCACCGGAAGGAAATACAGCAAAAACATTAACTAACGGTTGTTAAGTCATAAAGTATGTAGGTACTGGAATTCCAAACCGTCACAAATATCACACTAATGCCGACAAAGAAAAAAACAACCGGTATTTGTCACTAACAATTCATACACTTGTGCATTATTTGAATTGATCACCATCATAAATTACTGTTATAAATGAAAGATAACTGAATATGTTATAATTTTTTTAGATTGTTAACAGTGGTTTATTTATATAAAATATCGCATTTGAAATTTAGAAAACAAAGAAGTTTTTTGATAAAAATCAATTAAAACTGAATATGCAGTATAAAAAGAAATACCGACAAAAACAGAAAACAGCTGAGTAAATTAATATTAAATTGAAGAAGAGCTAAAAAAAGTAAATACAAAAACTAAAAGAGAAAGAGAGATTAATGTATTGTTTTTGCAAGCTCAAATGATGAAAAGAGACAAAGTGCAAGGGGGTGGTAAGGTTGCCAATAAAAAGAAGGAAGAAATTTATAATACACTTATTATCCCTTTGAAGTTTTAATAAAATCTGAAATTAAATTTAACGATTTTTAGCCAAAATTTTACTTACCCTAAACTTAAAATTGAGTGATGTTTATTATAAAATTAGTATTAACACTTGTTAAAAAGACACTATTTTTGCACTGTGCAGAATTTTTTTAAATTCTTCTTCAACGATAAAACAATATATGTAGGTATTTGCGTTGAATTTTGGTTATATTTCAGAATACATTTTTAATAACTTCTTAGACTTATTTTGAACAACCAGACTGCAATATATATTTTTTATATCTTTGGATATAATTTAACACATTTAACTTTTTTGGGGGAGTTTTTGTGATAATTTTTTTCCTTTTTTAAATATTTTTTACCCCTTCTTTATATAATTTTCCTTTTTATGCTTTTCCAATACTTTTTCTTACTTGAATACTTTTCTTATTTGATTTTTTATAACTTCTTTCTGATTAATCTGGTTTTAAATTACTTTTTCTTATTGAAACTCTAATTTAAAGGATATTTTTCTTTTTGTTTTATAACAATTTTGACGACACACTATTTTAACACACCAGCAAACGACCGAAGTAGACGACTTTAATTTCACGACTTTTTGTACATAAAAATTCATTCATATTTTTTGCTTGCTTTAGAATTGTTATTTTTGTTTTTTGATGTTCTCTTTTCCTGTTTATCACCCCGTAAGTAATGTTGCCAGGTTCTTGTACACAAAATCGTCTTCACGTTTTGAAAAATCGTCAAACGCTTACGGTGGGTCTCATACTATGGGTTTAAACTTTAGTTAACAGTTAACCCAAAAAAATGTTGTTGTTTTGTGTACATTTTTTTAACATTTTCTTTTGTTTATAGTTAAAGTTAAACCTACAGTATGAGACCCACCGTTAATGTCTAAACTGAAAAGTTAATAAAGTTATTTTTTAAAACGTTTCAAAAAGAACAATCCGCCATCTTTTTTTCTTTATAGAAAAAATTCGCTGTAAAAGGTTAGTACCTTCCAAAGGCACTTGCCGCTAGTATACAACCGTTATCGATTCAAACCCCTTTCAACTGACTACCGTTACCCCTAAGATACCTTTGCCGAAATAACTGAAATACCGTTATCTTTAAAATACCGATACCGAAATAAATAAAATATCGATACCCTTAAAATAGCGTTACCGAAACAAATGATATACCATTACCCCTAGAATATCGTTACCGTTATTTTTAGTTTTCTGCTTTTGGTAATTGCAAGTGGTTATTGAGTATTTTTCGTACATTAAAGCACCGTAAGTTGTTTGAGTTTCCTGTGAAAAACCTGTTATACTTCATATAAAAAAAATTATTTTTTACGACAATGAGTTTCACGTGAAAATTTTGTAGACGTCGTTTTCACGCAAATTTAATATACAAGACTATTATTTTTCTTGTGAAAAAGTGCCATTTTGTGTTTATTGTTATTGTGGCTTTCTAATTACATAAACAAATTGTCATTTTCAGAATTTAAATTACTATTTAAGGCCTTTTAAGTTTGAGTGAAAATTTTCCACGTGAAAAACAACTTAACTTAAAATACCGTTACCGAAATAACTAAAAAAAACTGTTATCCTTAAAATACCGATATCGAAATAAATGAAATAGCGTTACCCTTAAAATACCATTACCGAAATAATCTAAAATATCGTTACTCTTACCGTTAACCGCATCGTTTCAGTTCCATCCATGTTATTCTAATAAAACGTTCATTGCAGTGAATGTATACCAAATATTCTCAAATATATTTTTTAAACATTTTCAATCATTTTCTTTCATTTTGAAGGGAAAAGTAATTATTTGGCTGTTTTTATAGTAAAAATCGTCAAACCTGGCAACACTAACTGTAACCAGGGCTGCCAGAATTACTGACTTTTTATTAAAAAATATGCAAATGCCGATTAGCCGATTTTTGGTCCAAAAATGCCGATTTTTTGTTAAAACTCAAAAACACGAAATTTTAATTTTTGGTGATTTACAATAAATAAGAAAATAATTCTATCTTTGACATTTCGAAAGTTCATGTAAATTTTTTCATATTTTGCTTCAAATGCATGTTTTTAAAATATTTTATTGCATTTTGTGTATAAGTACATATTTTTTGCATTATTTGCTATAAACTAATATTTTTAACATACTTTTTGGTATTTACTTTAAAACCGTATTTTTGCCTATATACTAGGGTGGGCCGATTTGTAAGGACAAAAATTTGTCGATATTGTGCCATCGATTTTTCGATAGCTTTTGGCATGAGTAAAAAAAAGTTCCACTACGACATATCAAAAAAATCATTTTCGGGGCGCCCAAATTTCGTCCCAAACTCGTCTAAAATCCAAAAAAAAAACAAAAATGATATCGTCATCGTTTTAAGCGTACAATTTTACCTTGGATAGGATATATTTAAAAAATTTGAAATCGGCGAATTTTTTTTTTAACAAACCAGATTTTTCGACAAAAACTCGTCTAAAACCTGTATTTTTAAAATTTTAAGTGCATATTTTTCGATTTTAATCATACATACATCTTATGTACATAAAACACGATTATAAATGCATGAATATACGAGCCCTAGTAATAATAGGCCTTTTTTAAATCACTGGATTTATTTTATTTTGTTAGAAAATCCCCATTTTGTTTTTTAATTTTCAAAATTTAATATTTTTATCCAAATTCTACACTTATTCGCTAATAGTACGTTCTCACTGACGAATTTTACTAGTTTTCGCCAGTAAAAACTCTTGAAAAAAGGGCCAATTTTTGCATAATATTTCAAGGAGTATCTTAAGTTCGGAGAAGAACTATTTTTAAAAGCTGTAAAATTAATTTATGTACATAGTATTGGTCAGATAATATCTGAATATGTATCTTAAAAATATTGATAAAATTACAACTAACATTTTTTTATTATCATTTCATTTATCACTTATGCCTTTATTTTTATTTAATTGTTAAACTTAAAACATATTTTTTACACGGAATGTCTTTTTCACATATTTTTTTATGTAAAGTAACCTAAATTTTACATAGATGAGTATTTTTGAAAGTGCCGATTTTTTAAAATCAAAGTGCCGAAAATGCTGAATTTTTTTGAGAAACAGTGCCGATTTTTCATCAAAATTATCTGGCAGCCCTGACTGCAACCTTTTATTGTATAACCTATACAAAAGCTTAATGCTATGAAATGTGTGAAAATAATCAATACGTAGGCAACACTTATTTTCGTTTCCGCCTTTTTTCAGTTTTGTAAAAAAATTGTTTGTGAAATATTTTGAAAAATGAATTAAATTAAAAAAAAAGAGTTTAATTATATAAATCAAATCATAATTAAGGTTTTAAAGACATGAAAATCATAAAATGTTGTACAAAAAATGTGCTTTTTAAAAAATACAAACATATCCAAATGATTGAGTTAGCTCCAAAGGAAATTATAAAAATTTTCAAATATAAATAAATAAATGCATTAAAACAAATATATTTCATTACAACTCAATAGTAAGTACGTTTTTTTAACTTTAGTCCACTATTTTGACCATTTTTTTAAGCTTTTAAAGCAATTGTTAATTTACATATTTATTTACAAAATTTAATAAATTATGAGAATAACTAAAATTTAGGGTCAGTTTTAGGAACAAGCTGAGTTTATGTGCACCTCTCAAAAACCTCTTTTGTAGATATCGTCCGCTTTTGAGTGGGGGTGGCTTTAAAGTTGAAAATGTTTTTCCTAATCTACTCGGTAAATACTTAAGAGCTTATGCATAATACTTTGTAAAACTTAACACGTTTATAAAATGAATTTGTGTGTGCAAATTTTGAAAACTTACGACAATGCCTTTCGACCAACACGTAATCCATTAGCACTTCTATAAAAACATTTTCGTAGCCGGCCTATGGCCGGGCTTATGGGTTTTTTTCTATGTGGTATGACCAAAGACGGCTTCACTGAGTAAATAGTGGCAATTGTAAATGGTTTGTGAAGCTGTGAAAACTATTTTTCACTTATTTAAAAATAACGATAACAAATGCTAGTTTTTTATCACTTCACCACTTGCAAACCATTCAGAATCTGTTGTAAGATTTTCCGGAGAGCCCTCCTTCGGCCAAGTTTAATGGTTTTCTACTATGTGTTATGTCAAACAAAACCATTGAAATACAAAACCTTATTTCATTTTAAGAGCAAATGGAATCATCTCACTTTAAAAATATGTGGTTCAAAAGGAAAGTGCAATTAAAATCGATTACTTATATTACCACATCTCAAGATAATAGAAATTAATAATGTGTATAAGCATTTCTTTACCTAATGGAATTGTTAAAACAAATAGTGCCATCTTTGATATTTACTAAAATAATTTTATTTCATTATTTTTTATAATAATTGATATAACAGATTGTGTTTAAAATCTACGTTTTAGTGACATTAACAAATCAAATAACCTAAAGTTAACACAAAATGAAAAATAAAGTTATATGGAATTTGAATCTTATGGAAAATATGGAATCTTAAATTGTAACCTAATGTCTACAAATGAAATAAAATGTGTAATGAAATTCGAAAATAACACACAAAGCAACAACAAAATTGTATTTCCTGTTGTTGCTTTGTGTGTTATTTTCAAATTTCATTGCACATTTTATTGCATTTGTAGACACTAGGTAAGGTCGAGTTTTTAGGATTTCAGTTAAACTAATTTTTTCAGGCATTTCCAAGTTTATTAAAAAAAATTTGTCGGAACAACTTCTTCTATTTCAGAAATTTGTTCTTTATAGTAATAAAACACAATAAACCTCATTTCACAAGCAGTATTACAGTTACGTACTGCGTTAAACTCCTAAAACCTGGGCCTAAATTGAACTTTAGGTTATATTGTTTATTGTTAATGGCACTTAGTCTTATTATATATTTTAAAAAATATAAATTCAAAATTGTACATATAAGAAACTATAAATAATTTTAATACATCCCAGCCAGCAAGTCCGGAGCGCTCATAAATAAAATTTTTAAATGGCTCATAGAAATGATTTTTGTTTTTTTTGAAAACACTTTTTCTTTGGTAGAAAATATGAAGAAAACAATCCAAAAAGTTGTCTCTACAATATTAAAAGCTGTCTCAAAACGAGGGTTCATTTTTCGGACTCAAAGAAGATTCCAAAATTATTTAAATTTATGAAGAAAATTTTGATTTTATACGTTCTTTTTTCGGAGTCATTTCTGAGTACACAGGGGGCTCTTTTAGATGGACCACTTTCATAGGAAAAAGTGGACAAATGTTTATGTTTTTGGAGCTCAATTCTGAGTCATTAATGATCATCTTTGTTTGCTGGGGTAAATAAAAAAGATACGCAATTTTAAAAGATCTTTTTCTTTAGACAGCCCAGCCAGCAATTTCGGAGCGCTCATAAATAAGATTCTTAAATAGCTCATAGAATTGATTATTGTTTTTTTGAAAACACTTTTTTTTGTAGAAAATATGAACCCTCAGAAAACATTCCAAAAAGATGTCTCTACAATCTAAAAAGCTGTCTCAAAATGAGGGTTCATTTTTCCGACTCAAAGAAGATTCCAAAATAATTTAAATTTATGAAGAAAATTTTGATTTTATACGTTCTTTTTTCTGAGTCATTTCTGACTACACAGGGGGCTCTTTTTTTGACGGACCACTTTCATAGGAAAAAGTGGAAAAATGTTAATGTTTTTGGAGCTCATTTCTGAGTAATTAATGATCATCTTTGTTTGCTGGGAATATTATAGAGTAAAAAAATGGAAAAATAAATTCTATTTAAAAAAAATTACAAAATCACACTGCAATCTTAAAGATATTTTGTGGATTAGCTAAATTCTAGGAAATCAATTTCTTGTTAACCTCCGAATCTTTATCTTTAGCTGCAATCGGCTTCTTAGGAGCCGACGATTTCTTACCATAAAACATATCGGCAAATAGACCAACAAACACTAATACAGCACCAAACCATTGGCGAGGCATTAAAATATTACCAAAGATGAGAACGGAACATAAAACAGTAAAGAATTTACGGGTAGTCGTGACAACGGAACATGCTAAAGGACCAAAACCAGCTACCATGAGGAAAATAAATAATTGACCCACTACACCACAGAAAGACAACATAGCTAGATGACTCCATAGTTCAGGATGACGGGAAGCAAAATGGATAAAGTCTTTTCCCTCACCTGAAAAGAAAACAAGAGACATTTTAGTTAAATTTTATTTATTTATTTTTTTTAAACCCGATTACTGAATGTTTTTTATTCGCCAAATATCAATCTTTTTATAAACTTTGTTAAAAAAAATATTGTTTTCAAAAAAGTTAATGACTCGTGAAATTTTTCTGCTTGTTTAAAAATCATACTTTTTACAAAATAAAAATCGATTTTAAACATAAACCCCTCAATTCATAAATGCTTTGTAAAGTTATAGGAGGTTTACAAAATGAAATTTTCATACAAAATTTGTTCAATAAACCTCCTATAATTTTACAAAGCGTTTATGAATTTAGGGGAAAATTTTTTGGAAAAAATATAAATATTTTCAAAAACTTACCAGTTGCAATCATGGCAAATCCTAAAATTAAGGTACTCCAAAAGTTCATGGAAAACATCATTTGATGTCCCGAAGGAGCACTGGAAGATCTCATACGTTCTTGTACAGCACCAGTTAAACCATCCATGGATAAACTTAAGATTAATAAAATTTCACCCAAACCCGTTTTTTCATTTGCCAACGCTGGATTGGCCTGGCCCTCTTTATACATAAATAATATGACACCCAAGACAATGGTTACAACACAACCATAACGTATCCAAGAATATGATTTGCGACCAATTAAAACTCCCAAAACCATAACGGGTATAGGTTTGGCAGACTTGCCCACAACTTGTGTGGGATAAGGTACCCATCTTAAAGCCATGTTCGAAGAGACCATTGCCAAGAGATAAGTTAAAGCACTGACAGCATAATAACCGGAATGAGTTGTATCTTCTTTCTGAGGTTTTGCAATTAATAAACCTAGAAAAAAAAGAAATTAAAGTTTAAATTGTTATATGGTCAGCCTCCTCCAGCTTTTATCCTCTTACCTTTAGCAAACACAAAATTACAAAAACATTGTACCCACACCAATGCCAAAGCATAGGTAAAACGTTCACCCACCGTTCCATCTTCATTAGTCTGTTGGCCATAACGTCCACGCGTTATTTTCTCTTGAACAATTCCATATAGGAAATAACAAAAGAATATACCAAGCGCATAAATTAAAAAGCGGCTTTTTTCCGGTATCATTTTTTCAAACAACTTAGTATATATACACAGATTTATAAAACTTTTACTTGTTTTTGCCAATTAAGCATTATTTGGGCTATAAATCTGCGATTTGTTACACTTTTTTACTATACTGAATTTCAAGAAAAAGAATTTACACGTCAGTTGTTTTTTAGTTGTTGCTGTTTTGTTAGTGCGACAAGGGCATAGCTGCCAGATTTGGCAATTTATTATTATTTTGACGATTTTTCATTAATAATTTGCCAAATGACGTTTTTAGGTCGTGAAATGAAACAAAAAAGGAAGTCGTGTAACAAAACTTTTTAAAAATAGTAATTTTTTAACATTTTCATGAATTTTAAACTGAGAATTTTTTAAAAAGTGTATTATGCAAATAAACAATCACAATATTTTAATGAATATTGCTACACGGCTAAAAGGAGACTTGTAGTATAGAATTGTAGACAGAAGCAATCAAGTATGCCTATTTATTGAAGTTTTCTACATTTTTAAATAAAAGTTTTGAAATTATGAAGGTGTGTAACCTCATTCGAGACCTTCATATGTATAAAATTTCGGCAATGATTTATTTCCTTGTAACTTTATTTGATATTTACATATTTAAGAAATTAAACCCATTTTTTTATATATGCGAATTAACTTCAATTATTATAATTAAGTTTATTTATATAATTCTGGATTGAATTAAATTAAGGGTATGTTTGTGTGAATTAAATGAAAACTTTCTACCAATACTGAAACTTTTAATATCACCAAAAAAGGCATGGTCAACGTGTGTTAAGCCCGGAGCTTCTAAATCTTGTTTTCATCATTCGATTTGTTCAATCACTGAATTCAACTTTTGGAATTCAATTTATTTTTGCTCAATTGATTGAAAAGTTTTAGAATTCAATGGATTTCTCGTTCATTCGATTGAGTAATTTGGGAATGGGGTTTGATTTACATTATTCGATTTAAAATTTTAAAAACAAACATATACGTTCTTAGTTCTTATCAGAGATCAGCAATGAATCGATTTTTTGCTATTCATATTCACTCATGAAATTTTAAATATAAGTGAGTAGAAATCATTGAAATTCAACCACTCTGACGTACTCATACTCACAATGAAGTTGATTTACAATTTTAAGTTACAAGAAATATGAAGCCCACGTCGACATCATACTCATACCATCGCATATCTGTTTGACTCATCAATCTACTCATATAGATCCATATTTTTAGAAAAATACTTATAATACTCACTAGTGACTTAACTCATTGAGCTCATTCAACTCATCCATCTATAAACACATCTATAGTATATTAAACACATATATAGTAAACACATGTACTATATAGTAAACAAAAGTATAGTATTCTAATGTTCGTATTCGAGTCATACTCATTTTGCATCGTGCATACACATTAAGTGAAGCAGAGTCGAAATCAGCAACGTCATAAATGTTGTTAGGTATAAGTATGATGAGTACATTAAACTTAATAGGAAGTATGAGGTTTGACAACATTTCAATACGTATAAATGCGTATAAGTACAATAAATCATGAATCATGATTCAACTCTACTCACTTTTTTACTACTCATTGCTGATCTCTGGTTCTTATTTAAGGAATTTCATATTTTTTTTAAATTACAAGAAAACTAAACAGATAAGGCATAAAAAACGGCGTAAAATATTTCCATACAGTGGCATAGCACTGGAATTTTTAATATGGTTTTAAAGTATAGACTTTGAGTTTTTGAACAATACTAATTTATTTTGATTAGTTACAGGATCTAGGATATCATTGGAATTAAAATGAAAACTTCACTTATTTTCCTATTTTGTAAACCTGATAAAATCCCTTAATCGGATTTGTAAACTCTTAACATATGACCTAAATTCATATTCCACCAAATTCATTTAATCAAAAGAACCACAAATTTTGCATCAAAATTTTCAGCAAATTGAATCTGAAATACAAATTTTATGTCTTTTTTATTTCAAACAAATTTTATGTGAATTTACTATGACAAAAGGAAATAAAGTATATTACTGAATTAGGAAAAATATTATATAAAACTTTGTTGGTATTAAGTGCGTTCCTATACGTTACCGAAATTTATCCAAAAGCGTTTCTGTACCAAAAAATTGGAAAAATGGGAGCGATAATAAGAATGTAGTATTTGTGTATCTCTTTTTACCAAAATTTGCCTAGACTTTTTCTTCGGATAACTTATAAAACGAACATCTGATGCAAAGATAAAAACCGATTGTAAAAATAAATTCAAAATTTGAATAAAATAAAGAAATACGCAATAGAAACTTATTTTTTATAAGAATTAATTGAACAAAATAAAAAATAACTATTAAGTTGCAAATAAATATTTGCAATTTTGCAAACTGAAATTATAAGCACTTTCACATTATTTTTTGAAATAAATTTTTGGGCTAGAAAACTGGTTTTGTGCGTTTCCTTACTATTGGGTAATTTTGTCATTTTGTGAGAGGATTTTGTGCTTTTTTTGTTTTTTCCAACCGAATTGGGTCGGTTGCTGCAACCTCGTAATTAGGTTGCCCCAACCGAATTCAGTTGAGGCAACCGAATCAATTCGGTTGGCAAAAAATTCCGTTGCCACAACGGAATTGCTCTGAGAGTGTACTCTCATTTTACCGAACTTTACCCAACACACTTATTGAATAGAAAATATGTGTTTTACATATTTGATTAGTTTCATATGAGTTTTATAGTTCAAGATTTGTCAGGGACTCTTAATTTTTTGGCTTTAAAAATCAACATTTTTCAGATTTACCCAATTTTCTTAAAATTCAAAAAGATTATACTATATAATAAAAAAAGGCAAAATGTGCGTTATATCAAATTAAAGGACAATTTCATTCTAATAAAATGTAACAAAAAGTAGCGATCTTGCATTTAATTTTGTATTTTTTTTTTTTTTTAAAGTTTATTACAAAATTTAATTTTCCTCGAAAAAGTTTTTGCAAATATTCCTTAAACCGCTAACTTTAAAATTCTAGGGCCATATTCGACATCTGCATCCCAAAGTCTATTAGAAATGATATATCGCAATCCCGATGCATAAAATTTTTCTTATTTTGTTGTATTGTGTAATTTATTGATGACATTCATAGTTCGAGCATTTTCGGGTAATCAATATTTTGATAACTTTAGAAATTTCGGGTTTTTACGTAAGTTTAGGAATTGTTTAAACTACACTCATAGAAATAAATCTGTAAAAATAGCAGAAAAATTAGTTTTAGTAGTTTTAACTAAATTTTTTACGGACTTTTTTCTATTTGTGTAAAATATCATATAAATTTATACTTTACTATGAATTCAATAATTTTTTTTGTCTTCTTGCTTTGTAAAAAATCATAAAATTTAATGTATTAAAATAACCAGGCACCAGAAAACGTTTTTTTTTGTTTTTATCAAAAATAAATATCACTAAAGTTCAAAATGTTTTTATTTCTCAATCGAAAACAAAAAATTTCAAATGTACTTTAAAACAAAAATATCCCTCAAGTTGAAATTCCAAAAATATCTTTAGGTATAAATATCAAAGATAAAAAAATTGATAAAAAAATAAAACTTTTTAAAACGTTTTAAAAAATGTTTTTTTTTTGTTTTTCATCTTTGTACTAAGTACAAAAATATGAATAGAATTTTAAAATTTTTGTTTTATTTTTATGGTGGAGATACTATTCTGGTTTTTGGTTTCAAATCTGTAGAAAATCATATAATACCCTGGAGAGAACTGTTGAGTGGTATATACATACAAACATATATTGCAAATATTTTTTTTTTGCTAAAATGTTTGCCAATTGACCAACATTTTGCACTAATATTATTCATTTTCGGAATGAAATCGCTGTATAAGTTTTCTAATTAAATTTTTGCACCATGAAACCTTTTTCGCATTCCGCCATTAATTCGCAATTTTTTAAGTGCAGATTTTTAAAATTTATAACCTTAGGACAATAATTCCCATATCTTATGCCGAAGTTTGGTGGTTAGTATGCAAAAAGTTTCGCGAAAAAAAATTTAGCAAAAAGGAAAATTTTTCCATCAACATACTCATTTGAAGAATGTAAATCGCTGACTGAGTTTTTTAATTTATTTTTTGTACCATAAAGCTTTTTTTCGCGTTCCGCCATTATTTTGCAAATTTTTAAGCGCGGTTTTTTTTAACTCACAACCTAGGGACTATAATACCTATATCCTATACCAAAATTATCTGGTTAGATTGCAAAAACAAAAAAAATTGGGAAAAAAATTTTTTCCAAAAATGAATAGTTTTGCATCAATATACATATGTATATGTATGTAACATATGTATAGCAGAATGTTAATCGCTGATTAAGTTTAAAAAATTTTGGGTGCGGTTTTTTAAAATTCATTAATTTGGGACTATGATACCCATATCTTATGCCAAAGTTTGGTAGTTCTTACGCAAAAAATTTCGCGAAAAATAAATTTTGCAAAAAGGAAAATTTCTGCATCAACATATTCGTTTGCAGAATGTAAATCGCTGACTGAGTTTTTTAATTTATTTTTTGTACCACAAAGCTTTTTTTCGCGTTCCGCGATTTTTTGCCATTTTTTAAGTGCGGATTTTTAAAATTCATAATCTTGGGACTATAAGACCAATATTCTCATATCAAAGTTTGGTGGTTAGTTTGCAAAAAAAAATTCGCGAAAAAAATTTTCCGAAAAGAAAATTTTTTGCATCAGTGCATTTGTTTGCAGAATGTAAATTTCTGATAAGAATTTTTAATTCATTTGTTGTACCATAAAGTTTTTTTTCGCGTTCCGACATTAGTTTGCAATTTTTTAAGTGGGGTTCTTTAAAATCCATAATCTAGGGACTATAATACATATATCCTATACCAAAATTAGCTAGTTAGATTGCAAAAACAAAAAATCACGACAAAAATTTTTGCAAAAAGGAATAGTTTTGCATCAATATATTTGCTTGCAGAATGTTAATCGCTGATTAAATATCAAACTTAAAATTTTGTACCATAAAGCCTTTTTTCGCATTCCGCCATTATTTTTAAATTTTTTAAGTGCAGTTTTTGTGGTTAGTTGCTCACAAATCCTATGGTTTTAATGACCACAGTTTGTCTTTTGCACAAAATTATTCAGCCTATCATGCTTTGTAGAAGTCTTTTCGGCTGAAATTTTTATTACTTTTTAATAACTATTGGATGCAGAAATGTGTCTGTGAATGTTGTTTTAAGAATTTTTAGAAAATTTATATGTAATTGTAATCAGAAAAAACTAAAAAAAACGTTTTAAAACGTTTTATTTTGTTTTTTCCTCAATACAAAAAAAACGTTTTTTTTTTTTGTTTTTTCCTCAGTACAAAATAAAAATAATTCTCAACTTTCCTGAAAATTTCAGTACGGATAATTTTTAAATTTTGTTTTCGAAAAGAAAACAAAAAATAAAAAAATTGATGAAAACAAAATATCCATCAAGAAAAATAAATTCATTTGTACACAAGTGATTTTTTTTTATTGAGGAAAAAACAAACTAAAACGTTTTAAAAGTATTAATATCGGGTGCCTGAAAATAACATAATTGCTAATTTAAAATTGTTTTTAAATCGAATGTCATTTCCAAATTGCTTAATCAAATGAAAAAAAATCAAACGATTGAACATTCGTGAAAAAATGCCCATTTTTTTTGTGAATGTGTGTGTGCGTTTGTGTGTGTGTGTTTGTGTGTGTGCGTATTGACATCGTGCAATTCGTGTTTAAAATTTTTTTTGGATATTTTTTGTTCCCTACTCAATGTTCCTTAATGTATGGGCCGCTTAAGAAATTGGTTGAATTCAATAACTTAATTGATTTGTGTATTTTTTTTAAATAGCGCCAAATTGACGATTTTTTGAAAAAAAATCATCTGGCAACAGGGGTGTTTGTTTAAGAAGTAGAGTTGATAGAATGTCAAAACAGCTGTTTCAATAGAGAAGGCAAAGTAGAGAAAACAACAATCACAACTAGGGTATTCAAATTAATCGGGTTTGGCTTGTGCGAGTAACCGAGTAACTCGATTTAAAAATGCTTGTTTAGTTAATTTTTGTTATTATTGATATATTTCTAGTTAGCAAATAAAAATCAGAAACTCGTATTGTATCTCCAATGCATAAAAGCATAATAACTGGAGAACGGTTTGGAATTTTAACTTCGAATTTTAAATAGGCTAAAGTAATAACACATATTTTTGTAATCGAAAGAAAAAAATTTTTTTTTTTTATTAAAATATAGTTTTATAAACAAAAAGAATTGACTGTAAAAAACAGTAGTTTTTACCGATTTTGTCAGTTGTTTTGAAATTTTTGTAGTAAAAATTTATCAGTTAATTTTACGCAGGCGCGGATACAAGGGGTGATCATAAGAATTGAGGACCAAAAAAAATTTTTTTGCAATTAATGCTAAAAGGGGCAACACGATTAATTTTTTAAACAGACATTTCAGAATTTTACATTCAAAAACATTTTTAATTTTGAGATTTTGTGTAGATTTTTGGCTTTTTTTGTCTTAGAAGAAAAAAATTGTTTTGTTCAGGAAACCTAACAGATTGTACATTTTTTCAAGAGATAATTCTCGAAATTTTTTTGCGATGAGCTTGTTTTTATAGAATTATAATGAAATTATTAACCATTTTTTTACAATTCAATAAATTTTTTGAGGTATTTTACTCAAAAATTAATATTTAGGGGCAGTTTTATTGTCAGAACAAAGATCGAAATGAAAATGAAAATGCTTAAGAAATATTTGAGAAAACAATCATGCTTAGGTTTGACTTTAGAACTAGCCCTTATATTTTAAAGTTAGAACAAAAGTTTTTTTTTTGAAATATCAGTGCACTACTATTAAAATCTCTTACGTTAACTTCTTAATTAATTTTTTAAGTTTCATGGTCTTAAGATCGCTATTTCAACCGTAAGTAATGCTCAGAAACACCTTAAAATCTCTGAAAAAATTTCACTTAAGTATTCGGTTTTATTTAAGTGTTTACTATTTATAATATCGGCCCTCAGATTTTTTTATATAAAAATTCTCAAATTCTAAAATTTTTCAGAAAAACCTCCTCATATTTTTTGACTTTTTACCGTAGAAAAATTTTACATTTAAAACAATTTGTTTTTTGTTTGAGTTTCACGTGAAAAAACTGTTATACTCCAAATAAAAAAAATGATTTTTCATGACAATCAGTTTCACTTGAAAATTGTGTAGAGTTTGTTTTCACGCGAATTTAATGTACAAGACTATTATATTTCTTGGGAAAAAGTGATATTTTGTGTTTATTGTGATTGTGTCTATGTTATAAAATTAAAAAAATTTCATTTGTTTAAATTAAATTGAAATTTGAGGCATTTAAAGTTCAAGAGAAATTTTTCCACGTCAAAAACAACTTACGGTGCTTATGCATTTAAAATTTTGTTAGTACTTTTTCTTATTATTTCAAAGAAATTGTAGACAAATTGAATATCACTGCAAATTTTCTAGTGTTATAAAAGTTTTTTTCATTTGAAAAAGCTTTTAGTTTCTGATTAAAAATTTGTATTGAATTTAATAAGTGAATACAAGTAGTTTTTTAAAACTACTATTTTTTGGTTAACTGTAAATGTAGTATTAAAAATATGTTAATTTTAATTTAATACACAAATAAAAAATATTTACAGTAAAATGTTGTTTTTTCAAACGCGTCGTATAGACCAAATATTGTCATTAATATGTATTTTTATTAATTCTAATTTAGTAGGTTTGAGGTTAAGAAGAAGAATAAACCTTCCTCAAAATTTATGAACACATTAAATTTGCAAATCAGACTAGATATAGTTTCTGCCTTTTTATGGACAGGCTTCATCAGTGATCTTCCATTAAATTGTATTATTGTTTATATTTTTATTGTCAGATTGTCTCTATATGAATAATTTCAGAAGTGATTAAACAGACATATACAAACATTCTACTTCAGATTTTCTCTGTTTATCTTCTTATTTCCTCCGTGTCACCTTTTCACAAATATTGCCACATTGACGTATGGTTTGTAGGTACAAGTGCAGGCAATTTGTGTATATTGGAGACGGACAGCCAACAGGGCATTTTTATTTTTTATAGTAAAGTGTTGTTTTTTCAAACGCGTCGTATAGACCAAATACAATTAATATTGTCATTAATATATATTTTTATTTCTAATTTAGTAGGTTTGAGGTTAAGAAGAAGAATAAACCTTCCTCAAAAGTTATAAACACATTAAATTTGCAAATCAGACTAGATCTAGTTTTATTTTATTTACATTGAAAAAAACTCATTACTTGTAACCTACAATGCAAGAATTATCTGCAGCATATTAATGAGTTTTTGCATAAAAGTTTCACTGGAATTGGTCCATTGAAACTCTTCATTGAATTAATGGAATGTTTCATAAAATGTTGTGAACAATTTCATTTTATTAAAGGTATCGTACACTCAATGAAAAAGTTTCTTAAAATATATGAAGCTTTTTCATTAATTCTAAGAAATTTTTAACTTATTATGTGAAGAATAAAAAATTTTGTTAAAATTCGTTAAGCAAAATTCTCTCTGTGGAGAGGTAATGAGTGTTTTTTTTAGAAAGTTATCGCGACTGACATGCCCATGCTAAAATAATTTATTTTATAATACAAAAGTAAAATATCCTACAAAACTCATTACCGGATAATAGTAGAAGGTTTTGTTTGGATCTGGATTTATGGCGAGTTTTTCCGTAGAGCTCTACTACATATAAAATATCCGACTATCCGCTGAAAGTCTGTCAATGCCGGACCGTTTCCGGACCGATATGTCGTGTAATAACGGAGTATTTCCTTGTCCATATCCTACCGATTTTTTCAAAAAAAATAGACCATATGTTTATTATTTTCAATACAAAGTACTTGTTTTTCTTTTTTATAAATTCATTAATAATTTTTATTTATAATTACAATATTTAGCACATCTAGCTCGGTTTACCTATCTATCCAGCGCTTAGGGACCCGGAGTAAAATCCAACGTCTATATGGAAAAGAGACAATAAATTAGTTATGGTTTAATTGACTGTGTACACGATGCAAATTCTCACATGTTATACACAAAACATTGTGAAACATTAAGTTTCATAAATCTTACCTTGTTACTTGATGTTGTTTGATTAATGGTGTGATAGAAAGAATTCCCTCTATTGCATATTCTCCATATATTCCCATTATAATAATATTTGCACCGACTTTACAAAAATTTTTTATTTTGTAAACAAACCGATGAAATCCGTATTTAAAGGTACGGAAACGGATACACCAATACGGAGTTAAAACGTATTGTGTTCGAAAATCCATTTATACGGTCCGTTAATGTTCCGTATACGTACAAGCATTGACGGATACGTACCTTACGGACAGTTAACGTGCCGTAAAAGCCGGATTCATGAATCCGTACGTGCCGGAGAGTCCGTTAAAATGTTTCTTGGCGTAGTCCTTGGATTATGAATTTCAAAAAACCGAACGCGCGTGCCGTTTCCATCCCTGATTAACAAGTCAGTGTTTGTTTCTGTTAATACCCTATAAACAATTTCACTGGAATTCAAGTTGAAAACAAGTTCAATTCCAGGCCTGTTTTCCACTTTCAAGGCTTGAATACAACTTTAATTACATTTTATTTCAATAGCATACTCCAGCAAAAGGGAAACAAAAATTCAAGTTTCAAATATTTTTGTTAAATATACAAATGCTAGAATTTGAAATGTACTTTACTTCAATCTAAATTTAAAGCACTTGAATTTTTAAAACCTATGTGCTTATTGGGTAACTATGATTTAAATCGTAAACAGTTTTCGCAAGCCCCTAATGCAGGGCTGGTAAAACTATGACACGCGTGTCAGTAGTGGCACGTCAGTGGATTTTAGGTGGCACGCGACGTTTTGTTGGATACTTTCAAAAAATTGCCACCATTTTTTGTTTAAAGAAATAAATGTACCTCATAATCGGAGAAATAAAAAGTACCAGAAAATTGAACAAAAATGGAAAACAATTTGCATTAAAATTGGATCTAAAAAATTATTTTTTAGGGGAAAATAGGTGCTACGAAAGAACCCCCAATGAAATACTGAACATAAGTTTCATAATGAAATAACCCGCTTTGTTGAATTTTGAAATTGGGTTTTGGTCGTGTTTCGCTGAGCCGTTTCATCTGAAATAGAAAGTTATCTGTTCAAATCCATAATATTCGCTTTTTATTCATTATTATGATAAAAGATGCGCGATTGACTTTAACAAAATCAAATTTTTGCCTGAAACATATTTTTCAACAATTTTTCTTACGTACTTAAATGGCGCCTAATCATTTAACTTTTTTTAAAAAAATGAAATAACAACCAAAAATGGAATAACCCCCCAAAAAATGAAAAGACAATAATGTTCAAACTGTTTTAATTTTATTTCACTGGGGATTTTTTCATAATGAAATCATCTCAATATTTAAAGATTACATAAACCCCCAAAAATTAAATAACCGTAAAACATTTTTACGTCATTTCTTGGATGTTATTTAATTTTTCCCTTTGGGTGTTATTGCCTGGGGTTATCCAAAGCGCTGATAAATATTTGCATCTGCAATGATATTTTTAAGAGAAATTTTCCAAATTTTAAAAATTTTTAAAGAAGGACTTCTAAAAGACAACTAAAATTAAGGTGGCACGCTAGAAATTTTTACAAAAAAATTGTCCGTTTCTGGCACGCAGCGAAAAAAGTCTTGCCACCCCTGCCCTAATGCGTATGGGAAATACACTGTTGCAAGTGTTTTCCGGACAAACCCATTTTATCTAGTTTTTATTTCTTTAAAAACTCTAAACAAAAATGTCATTATTCAAAAATTATCCAACGAATGTGTAAACATCCCCTTTTTTGTATAATTATTAAAAAAGTTGAAGCACCGGTCAGAACACGTTCAACAAACTTTTATACCAACTATTTTTTATGAGCGTAGCCTTTGCTTCATACGTGATTTTGAGCGTAATTGAAACGCAGACTTAACCTCATCTTATGACAGCTGTCCTCGAAGATTTCAAAATATTGATAAGAATAATAAACTGATTATAACCCACATAAAAAATGTGTGTTGTTTGTTTAATTAAAGTGCTACCTTTTACTACCCTATACGGTTAATAACATTATTGAAAAAAAAAACAAATAATTTACATACAAAATGTCATTCATAAAGTTGTTTAATCAAGATGGAAAAAATCAAAAACATAAAATCAGTGCATTGACAGTAGAAGGAAAATCTAAATTTAAGGACAAAACATAAACCAATACAAAGATGATAATCTCGTATTTATTTTTAGATAATCATCTCCCAAAACCGTTATAAAGAAATTGTAGCGTATTAAATAGAAAACAATTTTTCATAAAAAATCTTTTACTATTTTTTTTGTGAACAATTTGATTTTTTAACCCAAAAATACGTTCAAAATTGTGTTAATTGTTTTTTAACACCATTGAGAGGAAAACTATTCTAGACTTTTGGAAACATTTAACGCTTGGGTGATTTTACTGCAGCACTAAAATGAAATAATATATCATCTAGGATGATTTAAAATGTCCTTTTTAAAAACTAAATTAAACACAAAAAAATATACAAAAACAATACTCAAACAATTAAAAACAAAAAGCGGAAATAATTTTATCCTTGTCTATTATTATTTGTATATATTTTTAATGTTCATGTTAGTTTTTCATATGTTGGTTTCATAAAAGAGGGTCAATTTGTTTTATATTTTGCACCCACGCTCATTCCCTTTTGCTTTTAGTTAAGGAAAAATTATTATATTGTGGTATTTTTTATCAGGGGTTTTTTTTCGGTTTGTTCATAAATCCAGGTGTTCAATAAATTGTCTATTTTTTTTTTTTTTTGTCTAAATATTCGATATAATAATTGATAAGAGTTTGATATACAATTAATATGAACGTTGTATGTACATTACTTCAGTATAAAAAAGGAACAAAATGATTATGTTTTTAACCCTTATTGACATTTAACATGTGTAAAAAATAAATGATTTCATAATTTACTTGTAAAGTTAAGCTACAAGTGTAATAAAAAGCTTTGAATATTTACTATAGTTTATTATGTGTCCAAATTTAGTTTTTTTGATATCGAATCGAGATATCTTGAAAACAATTCAAAATCGAACATTTACACAGGCCAACGTTGATTTTGGTATCACAATAAGTCGACCCAGGTTTCAACGGGTTAATTGGGCATGCTCTGTGTTTCTCTTTTGGGTGAAAGTAAAAATTTCATAAAAATTTTTCTTAATTCCATTTGGATTTATTAAAAATTTAAGTGAATTACGATTATACATTGGTCTTTTTATCGAAAAAAGTTGAAATTGAATCAAATAAAATTTTACAACACAGTGTAATAGTAACTTAAATTCCAATTTCACTGCGATTTGAAATCAGATTCAAAATACAGAACATAGCCGAATATATTATACAAAAATCACATAAATTTATGAATCAACCGGTTATCTACAACACTTTAAGAAACCACCCTCCATATTGCATCCGCCATTTTAACTCTTTCAAAAACTCTCGGCTAAATAGTATGAAACGAATCCGATAACTTGTTAAAAAATCATCCGCTATGATGGATGTTCAATTTTAATTTTTAAAATTTGATATCAGATTCGTATTCATTTGGTAAATTATATACTAATCTCAAAAAATCTTGACAGCTACTACATGACAGTTGTTTGTGTAGTAATCAATAGTTGTTGTTTTTGACTGTAATTGCAGTTATTTTTATATGTAAAATACAAAACAACTCGCTGGGATAAACACTCCTACTACAGAATTTATGGCCGCTTGGATGTAGATGAATACAACGATATCATCCGAGGATATTCCTTGACGACTTATCCAAGATATGATCCACTATATGGCCACACTCAAAAAAATAAGTTAGTAGAAAAATTAGTAAAATGTCTTTTATATCAAGTGTACTAGTTTTCAGCAATTTTTTTGCTTAAAATCCGTCTTCAGCAAAAGTTTAAGTTATACTTTTGTAGCACTAAACTAATTTCGAAACAATATTTTACTAATTTATTTTGCTACAAAAATTGTGATGTCGCAGCTTGTCTGGATTACATCCATAAAGACAACGGAAATGATAATTTAAAAAAAAACAACTCTACACAATCTCTATATTTATGGTGATATGCATAATCACTTTTAAAAATTATAAGACACTTATAAAACAAATTTTTCATACAAAATTCATTTTATAAACGTGTTATAAAGTTTTCAAATTATTATGTATAAGCACTTTAAATTTTCAGCAAATAAATTAACTAAATTAAAATTTCTCTACAAATTTTTTGAGTTTTTTTTCAACTAATATTCAGCAAAATGTTTAGTGATTTTAGCAAGGATTTTTTTCATTTACAATCGACTAAGTGTTAGCAAAACATTTGCTGTGATTACTATTTTTTGGTAATTTCAGCAAACACCTTTTGCTGAAATTACCAACTTTTTTGCAAGCACGCTCCTGACTAAAAATTTGCTGACACAGCAACATTTTATGCTGACTCTACTGACTTTTTTTGAGTGCACTACATCGGCCTGTAAAATGCTGCACTGGTTCGGCAGCCTAGAGGAGAGTTTTTAACTTAACCGATTAATCGAAAAAAATTTTAAAATTAATCGATTAAACGGAAAAATTTTCTGTAAAATAATATACATACACTTGTTGTGTTTTTAATAATTTTATTTAAAAAAAGGAACAAAAATAAATTCAGTAACTCTTCTGAAATTCATAAAAATAAAAAAGTGTAATAATTGAGGTCAGATTTTGTCAATATTTTTATTTTTACTGTCCCCTCTTTCACATATTAAAATTTTATCCAAATCGGGGAGAACCACACCCAAAAGAAGAATAAAAAAACCCCGTACATTAATTTGTATCTCTTTCGTATGCATTGAATACATAAGAAACGTAAATGTAGGGAGGAATTCCGTTGAGAAATTGTTTTCCCTCTACGTTTCCGTACCTCCATCCTTTTATTTTATTAATAAGATAAGTCACAACAACAGGGTAGTAAATTGGAAGATGACAATGCAAACTGTGATAATTTTATATTGTTTTTTCTTTGGGATCTAAGATGTTTATTAACGCTCCTATTTGAAAACATGAAATTCTCATTGAGTTGAAGCTACCAAATATTTCTAGAAATTTTAAAAGGTCATCCCTTAATTATTTTCTTAGGCCAAATTAAATTGGGATAGGTACAAGCCTACAGAAAATTATTTGTCACAATTTTTTAAAAAAATTTTGAGGTTTTAGCACATTTATTTTAATAAAAATTTTATATTTTTTATACATTTTTGTAATTTTCTACTAATTTTGATTAATCGATTAATGGTATGAAATTATTCGAATTCTTCATTATTCGAAATTTGGACATTTTAAATTATTCGAACAATTTTTGAGAAAAATTGTTCGATTACTCGATTGAATACCCTAGTATATACGCTAAACCTTACCCCTCCATCCGTCCTGGAGCCAACCGTATAAATTTGAAGTGCTCCCGTAGTTAGGCTGAGCCCCTCTGACCCTTCCGATATATGCGGTATCCGAGTTCTGAACTCAAAATCGAACGAGGGTTGCGGTTTTCGATAATCACACGGTCTGAAGTGTCCCCCTTAAGGTCCAGTATCCTGGGATGTCCTAAAGATGTCTATGTCCACGCCGCATTAGCCTCATAAGAAGGTCTATTGGTACACTAATAGAAAAAAGTCCGTAAAAAATTTTGTTAAAACTACTAAAAATTAGTTAAAAATTATGCTGCAGAAAAAACCTGCTAAATTAGCAGATTCTTTTTGCTATATATTAGTAATATAGGAACAGCAAAAATAAAACTGTTAAATATACAGAATTTTAGTTATATTTGAGCTAATTTTTTCTAAATGGAGAATAGCAAATTAATCTGCTAAAATCAGCAAAAAATTTTGCTAAATAATTAGTAGCCTAAAAAATCACCAAAAAATTTAAAATTTTTGAAGTTTTTTTTCGATTTTTTTTTAAATGCAAATAAAAATCGAGCCTTTTGAAAACAGCAGTTATAATTTTTTTTAGCAAATATTTCTGCTGATTTTAGCAGTATAGACTGCTATTTGTATTCAACTAAATTTAGCTTAAAAAAAGCAAAAATTTTGTAGATTTAACAGTTTATTTTTGCTATTTTTGGTCTACAAATATTTAGTAAAATTTTCTGCAGATTTTACAGTACAATTTGCTATTTTCAATTAAATAAAAGTTAGCCTAAATATAACTAAAATTCTGTAAATTTAACAGTTTTAATTTTGCTGTTCTCATTTTACTAGTATTTAGTAAAAAAAATTTGCTAATTTTAGCAGTTTTTTCTGCAGCATCATTTTTAAATAATTTTTAGTAACTTTTTCTGCTATTTTTACAAATTTAATTCTATGAGTGTGTGGTTCTGATGACTGTATTAAAAAGCTAGTTGACGTTTCGGGGCCTGATACCCCATTTACAGTAGTAAATGGCGAAAGCGGTCTTTGAAACTCTAGTCTCAGTGTCCCACAGTAACCCTTTATCAAGAATAATTCCCAAATAACTGGCACTCTCGGAAAGTGTAAGCTCGACAGCCTGTACTCCTGATTCTATTTCTAGTGAAGAGAACAATACCCATTTTGCCCGAATTGATCCGCAGCCCACTACTCTCACTACACTTAGAGGAATATACGCTCCGACAGAATATACGCTAGATCACCCATATGTGCAAAAGTGTTATTTTTCCAGCTCCCCGAACATTTTCGGATAAGTTCAGAGTATAAAATAAGATCTGTCCAAAAATTAGGCTTCTGCGGTGTAAACCGGCCCAGGCCGTTTACATTTATGTCCTCAAAATTACCCTAAAAACAGTTCATCTGTAAATATGTATACTCTTCAACATATACCAGGAAATTTAACGTAGATTAAAAGAAAAATAAGTTTTATTTTAATATTTCGTCCATTCCATGACAGAAAGGCCAAAAACTGATTCTGTGTTATAGATTTCCAGCCGAATGCATAAAGTTCTTAAACAGTTTAATTAAACGTTTTTAAGCTAATTTGGCAAAAACAGTATGCATAATATGTTTAATAATGAACAATTTAACAATCTGTTAAAGTAGGGTCATGCCTAAAATAAGCGTTTCATAAAGTTTGGAAAATAAAAATCTCTATTGATATTTTGGAGGTTTAATAACGCTCCTAGACGAGAACAAGAAATTCTCATTGAGTTTGTAATATAACTTAACAAATATTTCCAGAAATTCTAAAAACGTCGTCCCCTGACGATTTCCTTAGGCAAGAATGAAATCCGGATAGGCACATGTTTCCAACAGATTTTTTTTCACAATTTGTAAAATACGTTTTGGGATTTTAGCACATTTAATTCCTTTAATGTAATTAATGTATATCCCGATAAAAATAAATTTGAACCAAATATATTCAGTTTTCATCTTCCATTTTAGGTAAAGGATATGTTCAGCGAACTTATATAAAACACCACGAGGTACATTTTTGTGGAACTATTTAACCCTATAACTCTTCAATTAAGGGAACTTTTTTGTCCCCTTTTTAAAAAGCGACAAAAAAGACCTGTAAATTGAAGGGTTAGAGGGTGAAAATGTTCCATAGAAATATTTCTCGTAGAGTTTTACATAAGTTCTTTGAACACATCCTGTACCTAAAATGGAAGATTCACATGGTTTCCTCCAAAAATCCAGGTTTGCGGCACATTTGAGCGCAAATTCTGAATTAGTACGAAATTAACCCATAAACACGTTTTAAGTTTTGACTTATTTCTGGCATTGAACTTAAATTTGCAACTTTGATGTCTTCGGAGACTTATAGTACACTCAAAAAAATAAGTTAGTAGAAAAATTAGTAAAACGTCTTGTATATCAAGTGTACTAATTTTTAGCAATTTTTTTTCTGAAATTCCGTTTTCAGCAAAAATTTTAGTAATATTTTTTTTAGCACTAAACTAATTTTGAACTAATGTTTTACTATTTTATTTTGCTACAAAAATTGTTCTGATAACAGAATTCATAGCGTGGACGACAACCAGATAGACTAGATGTAGATTGTCTGGAAACGGAAATAACAAAAAAAGAAAAACAACTCTACACATATTCTATATTTAAATTTTCAGCAAATAAATTAACTAAAGTAAAATTTCGCTACAAGTTTTTTGAGTTTTTTTCAGTCTACTAATATTCAGCAAAAATTTTTGTGATTTTAGCAAGGACTTTTTTCATTTGCAGTCGACTAAGTGTTAGCAAAACTTTTGCTGAAGATTAATATTTTTTTGGTAAAAATCAGCTCGCTGATTTTCAGCAAACCTTTTGCTGAAATTACCAACTTTTTTGCAAGCACGCTCCTGACTAAAAATTTGCTGACACAGCAACATTCTTTGCTGACTTTACTGACTATTTTTTTTGAGTGTAGAATTTCATGACAAATATTATAAAGTTTAAAATTTAGGTTCAATGCCAGAAATAAGTCATAACTTAAAATGTGTTTAAGAGTTAATTTCGTGCTTATTCAGAATTGGCGCTCAATAGAGCACCCATATGTGCAAAAGTGTTATTTTCTCACCTCCCTACGCACTTTCCGGTAGATTGGACGAAAAAAATAATATCCCCACGAAAATTGATCCTCGGATTAAAAATTGACTAAAATTGGTTCAAAGCTTCTTTGCGCTATAACTCTTAAAGTAAAGGTTTTACAGAAAAATACTAAATGGGCATACGTATCTACAGGCAATAATATGGCAGGTATTTTTCTCATACACACTTTTGACGTATCAATGACGCGTCATGGTGATTTAAGTGGTTAAAGTTAAAATTTGTATTTAACCACTTAAATCACTTTGACTTTAACCACTTAAATCACCATGACGCGTTATTGATATGTCAAAATTGTGTATGAGAAAAATGCTAGCCACTTCATTGGCTGTACATATGCCCTTTGAGTATTTTTCTGTAAAACCTTTACTTTAAGAGTTATCGCGCAAAGAAGCTTTTAACTAATTTTAGTCCATTTTTAGTACTAAAAGCCGCGTGTGACTGGCCTGTTTTAATTCGAGAAGACCAATTTTTGCGGGGATTTTATTTATTACGCCCATCTACCGAAAAATATGTGGGGAGGTGAAAAAAATAACACTTTTACACATTCCATATACTTCATGTTTGCGTATTCGCCTGATATCAAATTGCCACATCGTCCGCATAAGCAACCGCCTTACAACTTACATCGTCAAATTGAACGAGTAGTCGACGCGTGGTCGGATACCAAAGTAACGGTGACAGTTCACCCCTTTCACTGCTACTCTGGATACCGTTGCTGCGCCGAGTGTACCGCCCTAAGCCTCAGCAAGATGTTGTCTCCACCTGCCTTATTATATGCATGTTGGGAGGCAGATTACAGACCAGGTCCTCTCCCCTCTATAAAAGGTTACTACTCTGGATTCGTCAGCATTAGGAAGGTCTTCTGTGTCAGTCATAGAACAATAACCCGGAAAATGTGCATCCATTAGAGCGTCCAATGACTCTCGGCTACACTTGCCGCATTGCCTCTGGATAAAGCACGGTGCAGTGGGTGTTATAGACAGGATCTTGAGAAGGCGACTGGTCTCAGAAGAGTAGTGCTGGTAAATTCGGTTACTTTTCAATACTCGATACTACTCGATATTTTTGATTTGGATACTCGATACTTTAAATTTAAAATTTTTTGGTAAAATTCTTTGAAAATTTTTAGGGTAATTCATTATTTAAATTTATAAACATATTTTCATTGCGTTTTTCATAGTTTTTTAACATATTATTTTAAATATTTTACTTCTGATTTTTTTCTTTTAGCAGAGTTGTAATTTTGTGACAAATATTTTAGCGGAGTCACATTTTTGTGGTAAATATTTTAGCGGAGTCACATTTTTATATATTTTGTCTGTCCAAAATGCAACTCTGAAAATATCGAATAGTAATTTTGAGTATCGAGTACCCAAAAAAAACACAAATACTCGATACCCACTATTCATATTTTTACCAGCACTACAGAAGAGCTTTCCATGCGGCAATAGAAATCTCTTCAAGACCTTCGCTTAGCCTTCCTAATCAAGGTCTTGAATTTATTCACGGATACCTTGTAGGCAGGCACGTCGCCTGGTCTTTTAGCTTCATTGAAAAATGTTCAATACTCAGAGCTCCGCCATGGTCGTTTGCTCTTACTCCCGCGAATAATGGGCTTGCATGCTATTGGCGTCGCGCTTCATCGCTTCAGTCAGCCTGTGCACGCGGTCTTCTATAGCATGTGGGATGATCCTAGAGTCGGCATTACAGCGAATGTCCCAGTTCATCCACCTAATAGGATCGAAACAATGATACCTACATTTGCTATTGTTAATTTACTTCTGAGAATAAAATCAACAAAGTGACTCACCTTTAGCATTAAACCTGAGGTTTCCCAAGCCGTGTGGTGCATGATTGGATCAGCACATATTATGAGGCGGCGTATTCTAAAATGTCGATACTTTTAAATATTCTAAATTGAATTAGAAAAGGCTCTAAAAGTGCACATAATTTGTTAATGCAATATGACATATCCATATACAAATTTTTGACCTTTTTCTTCCCAGATTGGCTTTGATATTTAAAATCGGACTTCGTGTTATATTTAAATTTTTTTTTTAAAAAGCCTTAAAAAATTTTGAAATTTTGCCTTTGAGCGATTATATTTAGAAAAGTTATTGAGATATTTTTAAGCTTAAACTGTGTAAAACGTTTTCTTTCCGAAGCTATAGTTACTAAATTATAAATTTTTTATTGAAAAAATCGGCTGAAAAATCTTAAAAATTTAAATCGAAAATTGTGCAAAATTTAGAGCCAATTTGAACTAGTGCTGGTAAATTCGGTTACTTTTCAATACTCGATACTACTCAATATTTTTAAATTGGATACTCGATACTTTAAACGGTTTTAAAATTTGAAATTTTTTAAGGTTTTTAATAATATTCTTTGAAATCGTTTACGTTAATTCAATATTTAAATTTATAAATATATTTTTAAACTTTTTACCAACTATTCATTGCGTTTTTCAAAGTCTTTTAACATATACTTTTTAATATTTTACTTCAAATTTTTTCGTTTAGCAGAGTTGTAGTTTTGTGATAAATATTTTAGCGAATTCATATTTTTGTGATAAATATTTTAGCGGAGTCACATTTTAATTTATTTTGTCTGTTTAAGATGCAACTCTGAAAATATCGAGTAGTAGTTTTGAATATCGAGTACCCAAAAAAAAAGACAAATACTCGATACCCACTACTCATATTTTTACCAGCACTAATTTAAACAAACTGGTTTCAGATTCACCTTTTTTTCGTAGAGCAGTGTAATTCAAACAGATAGAGATATTAATACACATGATCTAAAATCGAACGAAAAACACTCATTTACAAAATTTAAATTTTTTAAATTTTGCATCCATCTCAGTTATGTGAAATACAATATTTATGCGAAATCAAACAAGTAATTTTTCATATTTTTCAGCAATCGGATGGTTCTACCTGATCAAATAAAATGGGATAAGTTGTATTTTATAATTTCATTTGTTTTTATTATATTTAAAATTTATATTTTATTATTTTTAATAAATCAATAAACTCTTAATACTAAAGAAATAATAATTTAAACAAATAAAAATCTTAACTTAAAATACCACAGAATAGTTTTCGTATATAATTTTAAATATGTTTTAGAATCTTTCGATATAATTCATTAAAAATGACTAGCAAATTTGAGATTTTTTTTTAAAGAATAATGACTAGATATTAAATAATTAGGTGAGCTCAAAGATATTTCAGAAATTTTATACAAGTCCTACATTATCCAGTTAGAAAAAAGAAAAGAGCTGAATCTTATGGAATTTTTTGTGCTGGATTAGAATCAGGCCTCTGAAAATGTCTAGCACATTAAGGTTTAAAGTAATTTGAGTTTAAAATGTCAAAAACTTACCATATTTATAAACCTATAGTGGAAATTCAAATAGTTTTTCTCACAGCGACTATAACGGGTAATTTTTATATATTCTACAAAAATTAGTTAAAAATACTTTTGCAGAAAAGTTTGATGGAACTTAGCAGATTTTTTTTACTTAATACTAGTAAGATAAGAATAGAAAAAATTAAACTATTAAATTTACAAAATTGTAGTTATATTTGCGTTAACTTTTAGTTAATTGAAAAGCACAAATTATGCTCCAAAAAATTTTGCTATACATTAGTAGACAAAAAATAGCAAATAAACTGTTCTATCTGGCAAATTTTACTTACTTAAAGTAAGTATAAAAAAAACTGTTCCAACTACAAAATTTTATTTACAGTCAGTAAAATTTAATTGAATGTAAATAACAGTCTACCCTGTTGAAACCCTACGGGAAATTTTAACAAACTGTCACCGAACTGGCCCCTTTACATGAAATAGACTGGTCACTTTTACATGGCGTTGTCATAGGAGGGGGAAATTGACCCCTTGTGACATGTCACAAGACAAATCCTAGGACAGGTTACTGAACTCTCATAAAAACAAAGTTCAGGGACCTGTCCTGGGATTTGTCTTGTGACATGTCACAAGGGGTCAATTTCCCCCTCCTATGACAACGCCATGTTAAAGTGACCAATCTATTTCATATAAAGGGGACATTTCGGTGACAGTTTGTTAAATTTTCCCGTAGGGAATCAACAGAAATTCATGATTAAAAATAGTAGATTGTTGATTTAAAAATGGTGGATTTTTATTGTTGTTAGGCTAACATAAGTGGTTATTTTCTATTAAATAAAATTAAACTTAAATAAAACTAGATTAATATCTTATCTTAAATAATACGCTACTAAAATTAAGTAAAATTAATCTGCTAATTTCAGCAGTTCTTTCTGCAAGGTAACTTTTAACAAAAATTTTACAGGCTGTGTTTTATAGTGTGCTTTACTATAGTGTTATCAGAAATAGTGTTTTCAGAAAAAAATTCCAAACTTCCACGATAAGATCATAAAAATGGTCGAAACTGCAATTTTTTGAAATTTTAACCCTAAGTTGTTCTGAAATCACTGTTGCCAATTTAGCTATTTTCTCGTCAAATCTAGCGATATTTCAACTCGTTTAGCGGGATAAAATATGATTTAGCTATTAGCGGGAAAACTAGCGATTTTTTCTAAAGACAAGTTTCGTGTTTTCTTAGCTTTTTTTACATTTATTTCCTTGACAGTATTTTGGAATCATTATTATTTAGCGATTTATCGCTAAATTTTTATGGAATAATTAAAAGTTGGAAAAATTTAGCGATGTATCGACAATTATTTTAGAAAGTTTTAAAAAGTTCGAAAAATATAGCTATTTTTCGGACATTTTTCAACAGAACTCGAAAAGTTCCTGTAATTTAGCGATTTATAGCTAAATTTTTTAAGTTTTTTATAATTTAGCTATTTTCTAGTGATTTTTTAGTTTGATTTAGCGATATTTTTAGGAAAAAAGTTGGCAACAGTGTCTGAAATTGACGTGCGAGAGAGAGAGACCTGATCCGATTTCAGCGCCAGAAAATCTATTATATTCACCTATTTTCTTTTCTGGAACTGACAAAACCTTTTAATTTGCAGGTCTGTGTTTTTTTAGTTCTGATAGGGTTTTTTGCATCCCAGGTTTGTCAGCTTTATTGTGAGCCTCCCTAATATTTTCCTTTTTTTATTAATTGCACAAAGTTAACGTGTTTTTTAAGTTTTGCAAAAAAAAAAAACTTAACATAATTTATAAAGCATTTTGTTGGTGCATTTCATTAAAAAGATCATGACAATTTTGTGTAGTTGACGCTGCACTAGTGGACGACTCATTTACGGACGTATTACCTATAGCGGAATCTGAAGAATTATTGGAATTATTTGAGTTAAAAGTGCGACTGTTAGGTAATTGTTGATGTGTCTGTTGCTGCTGTTGTTGAAGATGATGTGAGGTTATGTGAGATCGAGGATCTTCTGGAGTCCAAGTACGAGCATATAATTTACTACCCGGATAACGATCACCACGTCGATACCAGGATAAAGAATGTGACATACCACCAGCTGTAGAAAGAAATAAACAAAAAAAGGTCTTGTTAGTGATAAAATTAATTTTAAAATTAAAAATTTTTAATCTGTTTATTAAAAAATCCTTATTAAATCCTTTTTTGTGTCAATTGTAGTTTTTGAAATTTTTTTTCAAAAATCCTTTTCTATCAATTGCATTTTATATGAGTTTCGCGTTTGTGAACATTAAAGAAAAATATGCCCTTTTCTTTGTTTTCAATATTTGATTAAATAACACTTGAAAAAACATTAGTGTCTACATTACAATGCCATTAGTGGTAACCTTAAAAATGACGTTTGAAGTGTCAAAGTTTTGCCGTAGTCTATTACAGCAAATAAGGGCGGTTTTTATTTGGGCTGAAAATCCTTTTTAAATATGGATGTTATTGCAGCTGCCTGCTGGGGATTTAATTGTCTGTTAACACAACATGCAAACATATTGGTCCAGCCAGTCAGCTTCCAATCAGAATTTAGTGCGGATAAAAATTTTATCCGTCTCAAGGGTGGTAAAAATAACCCTCTTTTTTAGCACAATTTCAACAAACACTTGTTTGTTTTTAACAAAAAAAAAAATTAGTTAAAGATGACATTAAAAATCAACACACACAAAAAATGCGGGTGTGAAATACTTGTGGTATCTAACTGTTCCTGTGTGTTCTTTACTCAAGTGGTCTATAAAGTGTTGCTAATTTTTATAGACCCTCCTTTACAAGTAAATTCAAATTGCTAATGTAAAAGATGCAGCTTTTTTCCTCTAGTTTTTTCATGTTTAGTCTAATATTATCATCATCCTTCTCTCCATTTATTTTAGTTGGAAGTTATTTGTTTCTAATTTTTGGTGTGAACAATTGCAAGGCGTGTTTCCAGGATTATATTGTCCTTTATATTGTATTTGTGGAGCTTTACATTGCGTGTTTAAAGTTTACAAAACGAAAAACCCCTCCGGTTTTCTTTTTGTTGAATGTTTTTGTTCATATTGGTAACATGGTATTTTTTTACTTTGTATTTGTTGTTCATAAATCCAGCTGTTGAAGCTTTATATATTTCTCACAATAGTAATTATTTGGATGTCATAAAAATCATCTATGAATGTTTTATGTTATCAAGGTAATTTTTCAATACATTTTTATCTCAATGTACAATCGTTTTTCAGGTTCTCAGCAAAAAAAAAAAATGGGAGTCATGCTTTAATTCTTTCATTGCTTCAAAAATATTCGTAAGTGTATTTTTACTGTATTTTTTAGCAGTAATTCTGAACAACTTCAACAAAATTACTTCTTTCATTGCTTCCATTATATCCGTTAGAATAGTTTTACAGCTTTTTTAGAAGTAATTCTGAACAACTTTAAAAAAATCACGTTGTAGCCAATTGGCAACATACCAGTTTTTCTTTTTAATAATAAAACCCACTTGATGCACAAAACTGCATTTTTGGGCATTGGGGCCCCTTCTGTACAAAGTGTCCTTATAGTTTAGTTTAGATTTTTTAAAAAGTTATAGGAAAAATCTTGGTTTTGCTTCAAATTTTTGTGAAAAATCTAAAACACGCGTTTTTTTTACAAAAAGTGTAACATTCAAAAATGTTTGTTTAAATATTTAAAGTGGTATTCTCGCAATAAAATTAATTTTGGCGACAATAAATATATAAATCATAGTTTATTTATTTTTATTTTTGTTTTTTTTTTTTCATACGCGTTAAAATAATCACAATTTAGCTATTTGACCAATAGCTATTTGGCCAATAGCTATTTGGCCATATTTTTCAATAAAAATCAAAATATTTTTCTTGAAATGTACACGCCTTTAGAAATCATGTATAAAAAAATGGTTCAAATTGAAGAGATCATGCATTTAAGGGTTAAGTATTGCTTCTAAAGCATTATTGCTCTAAAAGTGGTCCTAAAAAGTGATTTTGTGCAGTTTATTTCCAAACAGATGATCGCGTTTCATTTCCTTGCGGGACCGATATTTTTTATTTTTTTTAGTTTTTTTATTAATTTTTTTTTTAAATATATTTAATTAATTTAAAGAGCCCCCTGTGTACTCAGAAATGGCTCAGAAAAAAGAACGCATAAAATCGAAATTTTCTTCATAAAGTACCGTAAGTTGTTTGAGTTTCACGTGAAAAAACTGTTAAGGCTGAATTACCCAACCGTAAACGTATCTGTAACGAATCAGCTGTTTCGAAACCACAAGAAGAAATGTATAGGAATGGTTACTAACGCGTAAATGTAAACGTACTTGCCGGATCATTCTGTTGAAATCAGAATTTTCTATCCGGCATCGAAACAGCTGAATGATTTTAGTCGGAAAAAATATGAAATGAATAAAGAAAATTGATTCAAACAACAAATAAGGAATAAGAATTAACAAATAAATGGAAAAATTTAGAATAAAATATAAAACCACATGAAATAGGTGCTAAATAGTAATGTCGTTTACGGTAATTAGGGTTTGGGATTTCCCGGACTTTTTTATTTCCCGGGAAACGGGAATAAAAAAATTGGATTCCCGGGAATACCGGGAATCCCGGGAAATATTTTTTAACAAAATTGTTAATGAAAACCACCTATATAAATAATTTTTGTTAAAAAAAACACTATTTCAGTACAAATGCAGTCTGTATAGTGAGAATTCAAAGTAAAAATATCAGAATGATGAACATTTGATTTCACATAAATTACTCTAAACACTGCCAAATAAATTGCATGATTCCAGCAGAAAGCACCCACTACTGGACTGTCGGAAACAAACCGCTTTATCACATTTGGCTCATTTTCTTCAAGAAAAGTTGTATGAATATCAATTTTTTTTTTGTGAACTAAATTTAGATGTCGGATAAGCTACCTCCGTTAACCATTAGTCTTTTAGGGCAAATATTGCACTGTGCTGTATTGTCCTTTTTTGTAAAGTATTTCCATACTCCTGACATTTTATTATTTAATATAAAATAATATATTAGTTTGAAAGCAAATGTAATTAAATAAAGTAAATTTACTTGAAAATATTTTATTAATGGAAACTTTACTTATAAAATTATTGGTCCTTAATATAAAGGATTATTTTAAATATAAAGTCTACTTTATTTTTAATCATACGGTTTTGTTCATTTTGTGTATGAAAGCCCTACAAAAATATTTATATTTTCAAATATTTGGCTGCCACCCAATATGTTAACTAAAGTCGTCTTTAACTAAAATATACGTTTTTTTTTTTTGTTAAAGAGAAGCAACACTCAGGAAATTCTTCCTATTAATTAACGTGTTGCTTCCTTTGGAAAGGGGATAGAGGAGAAGTGCAAAGTGGTGAAAGATGAAGGGCTTCAAATATGGCAACACTGCAATTGCGCGAGATGTTGAATCTTAGAACAGTTGTTGCGCGCCATCTGATGAAGAGTTGGCGGACTTTGTTGAAGCTTTTTAGTTCATAGCCCTGTTATATTATTTTACTTCGGTGGGGTTAAGTGCTATGGGAACACCGAAGGAGGACGCTGCGATATGTATGAGGGATAGAAAAAACTCATGCATATTATTATTTTTCATAAATTCATGTTGCCTTGGTTCGAACCCGCAACCTTTACACCACAGCGCCCCCAAAAAATTTAGATAAAAAGGGCGATTATTTGTAAGAAACAAAACTTTTTGTTCATATTTCTTTTAAACATTTTACCAGATTTTTAGGTTTTACTACTTACATTTTGAATAGGTTATGCGAAAAATCTTTATTACTTAAAAGGGAATCAATTTCTTTTTTGTGTGTCAAAGAAATTGAAAAATTTTAACATTAACATTTTTGTTTTGGTATTTAAAATGTTTTTTATGACTAAAATTAAAAAAAAACCTATTCGAAATAAAAATAATTTAATATTTTTCAAATTTCCCGTTTTCCCGGGAAAAATATATTATTTTCCCGGGAATTCCCGGCAAACTTTTCCCGGGATTTCCCGGGAATTCCCGCCCGGGAATTCCCGAACCCCAAACCCTAACGGTAATCTATAAGTGTACTTTTTAGCTACGGCACGGTACAGTTACATCACATTTACGTTTACGGTCCCATAATCCGCCCTTTATATATATATATTCGTTCCTTTTACTCCTGCAAGGAGCATAGGGCCGCAATCCGCCCTTTATACTCCATATAAAAAAAATGATTTTTCACGACAATCAGTTTCACGTGCAAATTGTGTAGAGTTTGTTTTCACGCAAATTTAATGTACAAGACTGTTATTTTTCTTGGGAAAAAGTGACATTTTGTGTTTATTGTAATTGTATCTTTGTTATAAAAATAAAAAATTGTTCATTTGTTTAAATTAAATTTCAATTTGAGGCATTTAAAGTTCGAGTGAAATTTTTACACGTGAAAAACAACTTACGGTGCTTAAATTTAAATAATTTTGAAATCTTCTTTGAGCCCGAAAAATGAACCCTCATTTTGAGACAGTTTTTTATATTGTAGAGGCAATTTTTTTAGATTGGTTTCTGAGGGTTCATATTTTCTACCAAAAAAGAGCGTTTTCGAAAAAACATAATCATTTCTATGAGCCATTTAAAAATCTTATTTATGAGCGTTCCGAAATTGCTGGCTGGGTATAATTTTTAAAAATATATAAAATAAAAATGATGCAAAATTGCTTTTTATTCTCGTGTGAAAATAGTACTGGAAGAAATACTGAATTGCATTTGTTTAATAAGTACTTTAATTGAAGAGAATGAGACATGACAAAGTGGTGTTTTTATGTCAGTCAACTTCACCGGCGTAGCTAGACCATTTTTCTAGGGGGGGCTATAGCCCCGTCTTATAGAAATTTTGTTTTTTTGTAATTTATCAAAAAATGTATCTAAAGTTTTATAGGTTTGGTTCCTCTGTTTCGTTTACGATCATCTGTACGATCGCCAGATAGCTATTCGGATAGTTAAGCTTTCAGCTTTACCCAATAATCACTACAAAAATTTAAGTGAAATCAAAGTTAGGCTTACATTTTGTTTGAATTGCACTTTGTTTTATGACTTACACTAGCAATACAAATATACTGATAGAAATAAATCTGTACAACTAGCAGAAAAATCTGCCAAAAATTTGTTAAAAATGGCCCTGCAGAAAAAACTGCCGACTGTATCAGAATCTGTTTTTTAGTTAGATAAAAACAGAAAAAATAAAACTGTTAAATCTAAAAAATTTTAACTATATTTGGGTGATATTTTGGTTCGTTTTAAATGACAACTTATCCTTCTTATATCCGCAAAAAATTATCACAGAAAGGAACAACTATTACTTCTATAAATTTATTGTTATATTTAAGTTAAATTTAGTTAAATGCATATAATATTCTATTTTGCTGAAATTAGCGGAAATTTTTGCTGAAAAATTGTTGAATATTAATTTCAGATTAGGAGATTTTCAATTTATTTTACAAAATAAAGTATATTAAGGAAAAAATTCTCCAAAAAAATTTAAAAATTAGTTTTTAGTTAAGTTATTATTAGAAAATGGGACTTTATGCAAATATATATTTGCAATAAAATGGCATCGAATTGGTAATATGTATTTAGCTAGAAGTGCATATTTTTGCATATTTTGCTATAAGTGCATATTTTAATATATATTGTAGCTTATCATGTTTTATTGCATATTATGCCAATAAATGCATATTTTTGCATATGTGACCTTCTCCGAGAAAAGGGACCTAGAGTGTCAAAAACTTGGAAAAATCGATAAAAATGAGAAAATATCGATTTCCCAAGTTTTTGACACACTAGGTTTTTTGACACACTAGGTCCCTTTTCTCGGAGAAGGTCACATATTTTGCTAAAAATATATGTTACAAATCGTACTTTTGATTCTATCAAAATCTTAGTTTTTTTTGGAAAATTTACCTTTAAAATAATTTTTTTCTTAAATTTATAAACATTTTTTGGATCTTTTAATTCACGGAGACGAAAGTGTTCGATAAATATAAGCTGTATTTTGTCTCATGCCTATCAACGTTAAGTATTTAAAGAAAATCTACGTTAAACTGATTGTAGTATAAAAAATTTTTAAACAGGTTATGTTTATAATTTTGCCGTTATAATCGAATGTACGTCATCAAATTTTGTTAGGAAGTAACGCGAATAAGTTAAGTTAGAAGTGAAAATGTAAAAACTTTGAGTATTCAACGTTGATAATTATCCGTGTTGAAAGATAACGTGCATACGAAAAGTAATGTGTTAGTTTTCGTCTTAAACGCATTTTTATGCACTTTGAGTTTTTTTATGAGTTAACGGATATAGTTAAGTCGAAAATACAGCTATAGTTACTAACTTTTTGACGATGATATTTAAACTACTTTTAAGATAATAATACTATAGCCTGCTTAACAAAAATAATATTGAAAACGCTGAAATAAATAATAAATTCATGTTTAAAAACTTTGTAATAAAAAATTTCCGATTTTTAATACTTTATGTATATAAAACACGATTTTTACAACATTTCTTGCCCTGGTCATTACTGACGATCTACTTTCATAAGAAAGTTGAGTGAGAAATAGGTAAGAATTTTTATTTCAAGTAAAAATGAATTGTTAAAAAAAATCTGGGGGGGGGCTAAACTATTTCTGGGGGGTGCTTAGCCCTCCCCCCCCCAGACCGGCTTATCTACGCCTATGGTCAACTTCAAAATAAAAAAAATAGCTCAGTGTTAACCAAACTTTGTTGTATGAAATTGATATTATAGCCTCTAGATTATGAATTTAAAAAACCATACTTAAAAACCTGCAAAATAATCGCGAAATGCGAAAAACAAAATTCGCAAAAACGAAAATTTTTGAATCAATATATTTCTTTGCAGAATGTAAAACGCTGATTAAGTTTTTTTAGTCGAGATAAAGAATTTTTGCATCATTATATTCGTTTGCAGAATTTCAATCGCTGATTGTGTGTTTTAATTAATTTTTTCTACCATAAAGTGTTTTTTTCGCGTTCCGCGATTGTTTTGCAATTTTTTAAGTGTGGTTTTTTTAAATTCATAATCTATGGACTATAATACAAATTTCATACAACAAAGTTTGGTGCTTAAAATTTCCAAAAAGGACAGTTTTTGCAATAGTATATTTGTTTGCAGAATATAAATCGCTGTTTAAGTCTTCTAATTAATTTTTTGTATCATGAAGCCTTTTTTAACGTTCCGCCATTATTTTGCAATTTCTAAATCTGGTTTTTTAAATTCATATTCCCCATTTTTTGTTTTACAAACTAAGCACCAACAGTTTGTAAAACAAAAAATTGCGAAAAAATTTTTTTTTTCTAATTTATGTTATTTGTATTTTAAAAAAGCTAGTCAAAATTATGGCTCCGAGCCAGAGTTAGAAAATTAAACTAAAAATTTTACTTATTTTTTTGGGAATCTATACCAAAATCTAAGGCCAAATATAGCTATTCTGAAATTTTAGAAGTGTCCATATATTTTATATGTGTTTTTTAAAAAAAAAAATATGATTCCTGTAGGTGGCATTTATAGAATATTCAGTGTATTTCTAATATTTCAGATATTTCATATATTAAAAATATTTCAAATATTTTAAATATTTCAACATATTTCCAAAATGTAGCTAAGTATTTTACCTAACTACATATTTCATTTATTTCAAAATATTTATATTTCAGCTTTGAAATATTAATATTAACAAAATATTTATATTTGAGCTTTGAAATATTAATATTTATTTACTTACTTCAAATTATTTGAAATAAATAAAAATTATTATTGATTACTTAAAATTATTTGAAGTAAATAAAAGATTATTTATATTTCAAAGCTGAAATATTAATATTTTCTTACTTACACACATTTTAAAAAGCGGTCACACTTTTTTGACAAGATTTATTTTTTGAAATATTTCATAAAGTTACCACTTGTCTCAACAGAAGTGTTGTGTTATTCACAAATAAATGTTAAACAAAGATTAAAAACAACTAGTGGTGAAAAAAAGTAATAATAGAAGAAAAAATAACTGTTTTAATTTATTTGTTCTGTGTGTCGATAATAGCCTAAACACTGAAAAGATTTTCTTTTATACTTTTTTGACAACCAGACACTTTCAGCATACTTTTTGTCATACTTGTGTGAAGAAAAGTATAAGCACTTATGTGATAAGTGGTTATTTCAAAAATATATTTTAAATAAACTTTCATGCAAGTCTGATATGTATGAAACGAAAAAATATGATACATTACAAAAATTTATTATGATATTTAAATAAAATTTCTGTTCGGATCGGGATTTTTCGGGATCCCGAATTTTTTTCGGGATTTCCTGATTTTTTGCCATTTTGGAATTTTTTTATTTAAAAAAATGTCAAAAAACTTAAAATTTATGTAAAAGAAATACAGGGTCAATTGCATAAACACTTAAAATTTATAAGTGACTTATAAGAAAATTTTTTCATACAAATTTTATTTTGCAAGAATTACAATAAGAATTTAACTCCGTCGATATGTTGTGTGCTATTTTTTTTACAATAATTTTATATTCACTATTCTTATATCATTTTAATTTAAAATTGTGAATTAGATTTTAGAATTTTCAATTAGCTTTAGAATTTTTTAATTGTTTTCCACATATTGGTCAGAAATTCAAATGAAAAATTCTGAAATACAACTTTTTATTCTGAATTTTAATCGATGATTTCCGAAATATAATAAGAAATTCTGCACAATATAGATTTGTATAAAATTATATTTAACAAAAACCGTTTAAAAATATCAGCAGGGTTACAATTTTGGAAAAATTACCATATACTTTTGCAATTGCGAAAATCCCGGGATTCGAGCTTAAGAATCCCGGGATTCGGCACTCATTTTTATTGAATAATTCCGGGATTTCGGGACTCGGTATTCAGGGATTGGCATCCCTAACTCCAACCAATTTATTTTCTGTGTGTAATTAATATTAAAATTAATTACTGAAGAATATTTTCTAAAACTAATTTATAAAAAGAAGAAAACATTTTTATTGAAAAATTTAACAGACACAAAGGAATCACCAGACTGCCGCAGTTTCGTCTCACCCAAAGACTCGTCAGTGGTTAGTTTGTGTCAATTGATCAAAGTAATTTTTAATTGTTAATTTGTCTCTATATGCAAAACTTTTTTGGGTATTGCCATGACCGAGGATCGAACTGGCAGCCATCTGCACAGGCTATGACTCGTAGTATCACCTCTTAACAAGATACATCACGGTCGGCATATCGTAGAGTGTGGCTAATTGAAGTTTTTTCAATCATAGCCAAAAAATTCCCCAACTATGCGGTATTTTAGTCCAAAATGTCTTAAAAGAATGCGCAAAACCTGGGAAAAGTTTGAGGACAGTCCCCAAACTGACCAAATGTCTCCATAGTAAACTGGGGATCAAAAAAACGTCACCGGAGTATGCGCTATTCATTAATGTATGCTACAATAATTCCAATTTCAGTCGAGATATAACACTTTGTGGGTCCACATCAACAATTTTTACACTATATTTAGCATATATGTATATTCAATATATACACTAATAGAAAAAAGTCCATAAAAAATTTAGTTAAAACTACTAAAAATTAGTTAAAAATGATGCTGCAGAAAAAAACTGCTAAATTAGCAGATTGTTTTTGCTATATATTAGTAATATAAGAACATCAAAAATAAAACTGTTAAATATACAGAATTTTAGTTATATTTGAGCTAAATTTTTGTAAAGGGAGGATAGCAAATTAACCTGCTAAAATCAGCAAAAAATGATTAGTAGCCCAAAAAATCACCAAAAAATTAAAAATTTTCGAAGTTTTTTTTCGATTTTTTTTTTAAATGAAAATAAAAATTGAGCCTTTTAAAATCAGGTGTTTACAATTCTTTTAGCAAATATTTCTGCTGATTTTAGCAGAATAGACTGCTATTTGCATTCAACTAAATTTAGCTTACAAATAGCAAAAATTTTGTAGATTTAACAGTTTATTTTTGCTATTTTTAGTCTACAAATATTTAGCAAAATTTTCTGCAGATTTTACTGGACAATTTGCTATTTTCAATTAACTAAAAGTTAGCCTAAATATAACTAAAATTCTGTAAATTTAACAGTTTTAATTTTGCTGTTCTCATTTTACTAGTATTTAGTAAAAAAATCTGCCAATTTTAGCAGGTTTTTCTACAGCTTCATTTTTAACTAATTTTTAGTAACTTTTCCTGCTATTTTTACAGATTTCTTTCTATGAGTGTATCATTAGGAATTATCAGCTAAATTTTGTGAATATTTCGGAATGTAGCTATATACATATATAACCATACATAATTCAATATACAATATTTATGTATATTATCATATGAACTTCGAAAAAGATAAATGAGACAAAAGTTATTTTTTCTTATTTCCTTTGTATAGTTTAGAATTACCCGATTTACCACGAACTATTAATGTACAAAATCATTTGTTGTTATCATTTGTCGATCTGCCATTTTTCGGATAAATTTCGATCTTACCAAATTCCATGGATGGTAACCGAAACGAATACGGTTATCGTTAGGGTAACGATATTTTAGGTTATTTCGGTAACGGTATTTGAAGGGTAAGGGTCAGTTATTTCGGTACATGCCGCTTTTTTTTTGCAAAAACTAAACTAAAAACGAATTAATAGACTTAATTTATGTGACATACTCAATAAATAATTACTTGGAATGACCAAGAGCATATAATTAAAAATAACGTTAACGGTATTTTAAGGATAATGCCATTTCATATATTTCGGTAACGGTATTTTAAAGTTATCGATATTTTATTTATTTCGGTATCGGTATTATAAGGATAACAGTATTCCGGTTATTTCGGTAACCGCATTTTAGGGGTAACGGTAGTCGGTTGAAAGAGTTGTGAATCGATAACTGTATTTTAGCGGTATCGACTGCAAACTCTGCCAAATTCTCAAATATATTACGGGAATTCGATCTGCCATTTTTGGGATAAATTTAGATATAACTTAATCTCCAAATATATTGCTGGATCTAATTCGATCTGCCATTTTTCGGATAAATTTTGTTCTTACTAAATTCCCAAATATATTATTGGATCTAATTCGATCTGTTGTAGTGCTTTTTCTACTCCTTCGGCATCTCTTTTTTTGCTGGGTATAGTTTAAAAAATATTTGCAAAAACGTTTTTGTTTCTTTTTTAACATAAACACTAATGATTTAAACATTGAGTTGTCATAGGAGAGGAGTACTCCTACTTCAACATTTTTTCAGTACATTTTGAACGGGTGCAACGGAAACTCTTTTTCACCAATTAAAAGTTAAAAAAAAAATTCTTTACAAAAAAAAGTATAGTTTTTTTATTTTACAAAAGTTTTTTATTGTCGCCACCGGGGATCGAACTTGCGACCTCACGATTGCTAGTCTAACGCTCTACCACTGAGCTATTCTTTGATATGAAAGTTGATTGGCATAAAAACACCACTTTGTTAATGCGAGATATTGTTCCTTATTCTCTTCAATAAAAGTACTTACTAAACAAATGTAAAAGGTGCACTCCAATTCAATATTGTTTTCAGTACTATTTTTACAGGTATCTACATAAATATCAATTTCTCACCATTTTTTTATATATGGGTGAAATCAAAAAATGTGATAAATTTTTGGGCCAAATTTGTGAGCAGCAAAAAGTGTTAATATTTCGGTTTTTTCTTATTGGAATCAGTAAGTTTAGTCATTATAAACCTAATTGAAAAAAATTTCTTCTACAATTTGTCGCAATATTTTTTTTGGCGCAATTTTAATTTTTTTTGTTGTAACGGAGTTTACATTTCTGCAAGCAAAAGATATAACAAAAAAATTGCGTACGAATTTTCTTCAATTCATTAGTTTTTCGTATTTGGGTTTTCAACTTGCTTTCCAATGATATATAATTTGTGTTTATCAAATTGGCGGTTTCGCGAATAAAAATACAATTCATTCCGCGAAAAAAAAATTTTTTTTTTTAATTTTGTATTTTTGGTCCTTTTAAATGCTTTTCAAAAATATAAAAATTTTTAAAATCCAAACAGCGGTTGCGCAGTACCATAACATTTCGCGATCAAAAAATTCTTAAATTGTGTGAAACAAATTTAATTTGTCAAACTAATGTCAGTAGTGACTCGAAATATCGATTTAAAACCAATGAAATGCTAAATCAATCGTTTTTCGCTCCAGCAGCTTAGGGTAAAAAACTGATAACTTTTTTTGATTTCACGCAAAATTATTAGTTGAATCGTCTTTTGACGCCTAAAAATTAGTTGAATCACCTCTGTTTATGGTTATTTTAAAATATTTTAAACATTTATCTACATTTATTCGAATGAAATCTTTTGCAAACAATTGTGGTTACGGAGTTTACAGTTACGGAGTTTACATTTGGTTACTTTTTTCGTTTTCTTTCAGAAACGCTTTGTCAGAATTTTTTTCCGAAACAAAATCGCATGATGCCTACAAGGTGAATCCAAATATTACATTATTTTTCTTACTCGTTAAATAGTTTGGTGTAAAAATTAGGAACGGAGTTTACAACATTTTTTCAAATCTTATTAAAGACATCCTTTTTCATCTCGAGAATGTTACATGCTGCAGAAAAGCTTCAAGTCTATTATACTGGATGATTACTTACAGTCCAACGATCATTTGAGTATAAATAACATTATACTTTTCGCAATATAAATAATAGATAACTCCAAAATTCTGTTATATGCATTTTTATCAAAAATTATGACGAAAAATCGTTACAGAGTTGAAGTCGTGATAGCTAAGATATACGAAAAAGTTTGTAAAATGTATTAATTTTTATTAAAAACGGCACTTTTCCTCTTCATAAAAATTCTTACAGTTAGTGTTTAGCTTTATTGGTTATTAAAATATAAGCTATTAAAGTTAAAAAACCTTATGAGTTACTTGTTACGGAGTTTACATTTGGCCTATAAAATTGGTCACAAATTTTATGTATTAACCAAAAATTGGTCAGATTGTTATAAATTTTGTAAAACAGGTGACAATGCGCTGATATATATCGAAATATGTAACTCAAATGTAATCCATGCATTAGAAATTAGGTGGTTACACGGTTTTTATCATATTTTTTTATATCACCCATATACATATTTTTAAAAATTTTAAAATTAAATAAAATATTGAATTTAAACTAATTAATTATAAAGGTGCGTTTACAATGATGGAGTACTCCAATCTGTAGCAAATTTATTTTTTTTCTCTTTCATATTAACACATTTTTGTATTTTACTACCTCTTTTTATTCCACTCCAGAGTAAAACCTGTTTAACTCTGGAGTACAGATTTGCTGCACTCTAGAGCTAACATTGCTCTGTTAAGTATTTAACATGACAAATATACCTAAAAAACACATCACTCATTTGTTCACATCTCTAATTGTCAACAAATTAAAAACAATTTTTTTTAAATAAACAAAATAAACCGAAATTTTTTTAATAAACTATATAAAAGGAATTAAAAAAAATTAAATACGAAAATAAATTGCGGTAGTGGCATATACTATGCAAAAATATAATGTAAGTATTGAAGTGTCATCAATTTTTGAAGTAACTCTACTCTGTATTTTGAACAGTTAACCTTTCAATCTGTGCTACAGAGTAGAGTCACTCTATCATTGTAAACGCGCCTTAAATATTAAAAAAAAAAAATAATAAAATATTGAATTTAAACAAATTAATTATAAATATAAAAAAAATATATAAAATATAATATATAAAAAAATTAAAAAAAAAAAAAATATTGGTCCCGGCGAGAATCGAACCCGGGACCCTCTGTTTGGAAATGCCAAATGATACCAAAATCACTTTTTACGATCACTTTTAGAGCAATTACTCTTTAGAAGCAATACTTAAGTGATTTTTTGAAGTTGTTCAGAAGTAATTCTAAAAAAGCTGTAAAAATGTAATAACGGATACTTGGGAAGCAATGAAAGAAGTGATTTTTTGAAGTTGTTCAGAATAACTTCTAAAAAAGCAGTAAAAATACACTAACGGATCCTTGTGAAGCATTGAAAGAAGTAGTTTGTAAAGCACTACTTGCAATTTTTTTTGCTGATAATCTGCGTCCCAAAGTCTATCAGAAATGATGTTGCACTGTGTAATATCTGAAATACAATTGATAAATATGAAAAACAATTGATAAATTCTGAAATACAACTGATAAAACTGAAAATCAATTGATCATTTCCGAAATACAATTGATAACTTCTGGTAAACAAGTGAAAATGGTGTAGCCCAGCCAGCAAAATGTGGATACTTTTTTGAAGGTTCTTATTCTATGAGTCAAAAATTTCTCAAATAAAAAACATTTTTTTTAAATTTTTTGTCAAAAATTGCTCATATTTTGGACGAAAATATGAGCCTTCTAAAATGAATCATAAAAGACACAAAAATTTGAGCCAAATTATTAAATCCAAAAGATGGTTCAGAAATGACTCAGAAATGTAAACAAATTTGAATATTTTGTGAACAATTCAGAAAAGGCTCAAAAAAAAATGATTAATTTATAAGCCTTTTGAATTTTTTTCAGTTTTGAATCAAAAAAGAAGGCTCGTTTGGATGAACCACTTTCATACAAAAATTTGAATTTTTAATATTTTTTTTTTGATTAATTTTTGGAGTTCAAATATACTCGTACATAAATGAGACAACGGCAAAATGTTCTCACAATTTTAACATATCATCGATCAAGCATAAACTTTTGTCTAATAAATAATAACTACTTATAATTCACCCAAAATAATGTCCATTTTTATTTGTTAGAACACTATGGTAGAACACTATGGTAGAACACTTGCATGTCCAAGAACGCCCACATCCAGCTGTATATTAACTATGGTGAACAAGTAAAATATACCCTTAATATTTTTTCATATTACAGAAACATATTCTAATCAAACAGTACATATAGAACTGATAAACGATCTTTTGAATATTCTAATTGATTAGGAAAATATTCAAAAATATTTGCAAAATACTACGTAATCATGGATATTCCATCAACGTCAAAACCAATACGTAATAATGTTAATTCACTTATGCTTTTAATGAAAAAAGAATAAAACATGCATTTGCTTTTCAAAAAATTCTAAAAGATCCTTATCTTAAATGTTTTTCTTTTTTTTTAAATCCCTATTATAATCTAAGGGTGGTATGTAGGTAGAATAGGTAATAGCAGTGAGATGGTATCATCTCATACCCCAGAATGCAATTCGTATATCGTGATCAAATGCATAGTTGTGGTATATTCACAACCCAACAATATTGATGTCTAATGATTTCATATGGAGTTCATAATGATGATACGTCTGTCTGTAACTAATTAAAATTTTCACACTTTTTTCATTTTATTTTTGTGATATCCTGACAGGATTCGTGGAAGGAAGGAAACATTTAATACAATTTGTTTTATATGGTAGTAGTAATGCTTTAATTTGTTGCAGTTGAAGTTCTATTGAATTTTACTAATAAAATTAATTTTATATTTCTTTTTGTGCCGAAAATTTTGTTACGGTTTTTTGGTTAATAATCTTTTTATTCAAAATGTATGCTGTTAAGGATTAGGGAAATCCATTACTTTGTCTATTACAAGTAAAATGTGTTTGATAAATTTGTTTAGGTTTGAGGTTGGTTTGATGGAAAAGGGTAAAATGTAAATTTTGTTTTTAGGGTAATTGTTTACAAAAATACATCGGGGAATTTGTTTTTATATGATATTTTCAGTTTTTTTTAGAGTATTTCATTTAAAAAAGTCAAAACAACTATAAATTTTATGAAATTAGAAGTAAACTAAAACTTAAGTAGTTAGTGACATATAGAACCAGTTTTTAGTTGAGTATTTCTTAAATTATTTTAAATCAATGTTTTTTTTTTTAGTTTGACTCTAGATCATAAATTAATATCACTTTCAGTTTAAATTATTTTTCAAATTAAAGAAAGATGATACAAAAGATCAACTATACATAAACCTCATTCATTATTTTAATTCTTAATATAAGTAAATACTCAAGGCCAAGGGCCAGTGTAATAGTCAGAACTACCCAGCAAAACCTTGGTAATGGGTTGGAACTTTTTTGAGGCTTTAAATTAATGCATTGCTAATATTGTGTTATATTGTTCGTATTTGTAATGAGTCTAAAGTTATTACTGATAACGTCTTATTTTATTTCCTATATGTAACTAATGAATTACAATAGGTACTCGTACTAATTTGTAATGACTTATTTTATTTCCTATACGTATGTGTTTATTTTAGTCGCTATTTCTAACTAGCGAATTTAATAATACAAATAACAACTTATTTCAGTAGTTTCTTCTTAATGACTTATTTCAGTCTACACCAGTAAGCTTTCGGAAACCTCTTACCTCTAATGACACCGCTATATTAAAATAATGCGTTATTTGACCAAAGTGTAAGTAACCTGCGGGAAATGAAGAGTCGATTGATCCATATTGACAAATCTGTGGTAGGTGAATAGGGGACTCATTACAAAACTGATGTAAACCAAAATTTCGGTATATCATAAAGTGGTAATTGCAGCAAAATATTCAACCTCGTTACTATTGAAACCGAGGCAAAACATTAACTGATTAATTTCGGATATATCATATAACTGGAGGAAAAGTATCATAACACAAATTGACAAAAGTACTAGTACCGTTACAGCTGAAGTAGCGATATAACACAGAACAGATGCAGTATAATTAGCTCTGTATGAAAAATGCCAATCGGTGCCGTAAAAACTTTGTGACCACTAAACTAGTTCAAAAATATTGTAGTTATTACGGAACTGTTCGGATAAGAAAAAACTTCTGGACCGATTTCCAAATGTTGTTTTTGGAGTGAAAAAATCACTCGAACTCTAAAGGGTGATCCCCCTTTATCGTAATTAAAATTGAGAAATTGAACAATTTTTGACTTTTATAAGAAAGACTCAATCACAATATGTCAAATTTAAGAAAAATCGGAATTCTCACTTGGGAGTCTCTCCTTGAGAGTATATTACAAGACAAGTGCGTTTAATAATATTGTTATTTTTTATATTATTGTAGCAGCTCCTGTTGCTGTTATTTAAGATTTGTTTGCAAAAAATAGAAGATGTTTCTTAATTAGGACCCATTTAAATATAATTACTTATGCACCACATGTTGATGTAAAAGCGTGTTGCCTTCAACATTGAGATTACGTAGTGCTTAGCGCGTTGGGCTGTTATACATAAGGTTGCGGGTTCGATTCCCAGCGACTGCAACATAAATTTAGAAAAAGTAATACATATATATATTTTCTATCCCATCATTTTCTATCTGTTCCCACAACCCCAACGAAGTAAAATAACATAACAGGGCTATGAACCAAAAAGCTTCAACAAAGTTCGCGAACACACCATCAGATGGCGTGCAACAACTGTTATAAGTGTTCCGTGTTGCCATATTTGAAGCCCTTCATCTTTCACAAACTTTTATCTCTTCGCTACCCCCTTTCCTAGAAAGCAACACGTTAATTAATAGGAAGAATTTCCTGAGTGTAGTTTCTCTTGAAAAAAAAAAACACTCACGAGTCTTTAAGTGATTCCCTTGTGCCTGTTAAATTGTTCAATGAGAATGTTTTCTTTTCCTTCTTCCTGAAGAACATTTCAAGTTCAAACAAATTCTATTTAAGCTTTCTTTAATACGTATGTCCATTTCCATACAAAATATTAAAGAAACTTGTAAATTTTAGGGACCTCTAAATTAAATTTTGCTAAAATTTGGTACAAAGGTTGCTGTAGTCTATCCATAAATAGCATTGAAATTTAATTGGCATTACTTGATCTCAATGCCAATGCCAAAAAATTTCATTACCATTTTTTATAAAAAAAAAAGAAATTTCACAAGAATGTAAAATTTCAGAGTTATAAACATTATAAATATTCGCTTTTTTATCAAGTTGTATCAAGTATACGCTGTTCACTTTCCTTTTAATACTGATTAGTCTAGAAGGATCAGCCTCTAGTGATGTCAACTTGACGAAATAGCGAATATAAGATAAGAAATACGCGAACTTTAATTCTTTTTTTCTTAACTTGTTCTTATCAAAAGGTTTATGGAAAGAAATGCTTTTTTCATCAATTATATTTGGGCCTTTAGGTATTGAGCAATGCCAACTGAAAAAATTTCATTGGTATTGATCAATTGTAATGCCAAGAAATTTCATTATCATTGGTCAATTGTAATGCCAATCCTCAATTAATTGGTCCGTTCAATTAACTAGTCCCAAGTATGATACATAGGTTCTGTAGCGTACAAACAAGGATACATGGTCAGAAGACTGCACCGCAAAAAAAGTTCGCCGTACACCGTCGAATCTAAATTATCTTTGCAAGGAGGTTTCGCAATTGTTTTTTTTGCCGATTGTAGGGGTCGCTTTTTTTGTCTCGAGGAGACCAATGTTTTGCCATAAAAGCCATTGACCTCAAGTATCCCGTTCTAGTATTTACCCACCAGATCTCAGTTCCTGCTACCCTAATGTACAACCCTAATGTCAAAAAAATTAAAGCTCGCAAAAAATCATTAAACTTTTTCTAAGGAAGTTTTTCGATAATTCCAGCAGAAAATTTTTTACATTATATTAAAACAGTACATTAAAATGTTAATCTAGTTCCAATATTTTTTGGTGTTACAAACAGCAGTACAAAATTATTATACCCAGTCCACATAGTGGTGTATGGTGTAACTAGTATACCTTTACTTTTAAGTTAAAATTTATATGTTGCCAAAGTTCCACATTTTTAAGTTATACATCCAAGTAGTTTACGTTTTTTTACGAAACTTTCTTGAGGACAAGGCGCATGAGCTTCGATCTGCACACCCAAAGCGTAAATATCCACTGAAAATGATTCGCCTACGAAGCGCCACAGCAGAGTGGAGATCACATCCCCTTAAAGGCATCTTCTACTGATATCAACTGTGGCCTTGTTCATCACTCACCTTTATCGGCCAAACGCCTTTTAGATAACATAAAGTGAATCCATTTCACAAGAACTGGGTCTACTACATTCGCCTCAGCCGAAAACTTTATCGAGTCAAAAGTAACATTGTGAAAAGTCCCCTCAATGTGCAACAAAATACCTAGCATGTATTTCTTTTTGTCCCCTCTCGATTTTGAAAACAAGGAAAGAAGTCTTTTTAAATGATATGCGGAAGAAACTGCTAAAATCAGCAGAATCACTTTGCTGATCATTAGTAAAATGCAAATAACAATTTACCCTGCTGAAATCAACCAAAAAATGTTGATGAATATTAGTGACTCGAACTCCTTAAAAAAATTATATTTTTAAAGTTGTTTTTAAATTTTTGTGTACACTCAATTAAAAAAGTTTGTAAAAAAATTTGTAAACAGTTTTCAATCGCACTATACTATTTTTATACTGATTATTAGTACAATTTTTATTTTTAGTAATCATTTTTGCTATTCTCTTATTACAAATTACGGATTTTTTTTTACTAATTTTTGCTGCTGATTTCAGACAAACATTTTACTAATTTTCCAAAACCGAGTGCTAAATTTAGCAGAATAAATACTAATTTAAAAATATTTTTTTTTGATTTCTTACAATTCCTGTTTAGTTTATATTTGTTACTATTGATATATTCTTAGTTTAGAAATAACACCCAGAAAATTTTATTGCATCTCCAATGCATAAAACGGCAATAACTGGAGAACCGTTTGTAATTCTGACTCCAAATTTCAAGTACGATGAAGTAATTATACGCTTGTTACAATCGAAAGAAATTTTTTTTTTAGATTTTACAGCTTTTTTATTTTTTAGTAAAATTTTTTTCAGCAGATTGATTTTAAATTACAGTTTACAGCAATTTACTGAAATTTAGTAGCTGCAACTAATTATTTATACTAATTTCATTGTACTAAAATTATGATATTTAGTAAGTTTTTTAACTGATTTTAGAAAATCGATTTTGAATTGCAATTTAATTTTAGTAAAATTTAGTAGCGGCTACTAATTTTTTCTACTAATTTTATTGTACTACAGATCAGCAGACATGTGTTGCTAAAATTAGCAAAAAATACCGCTGGCCTCAAAACAGTTAAATTTCCCATAGGTACCATGAAATAACTCCCAAATGAAATAAGTCCCAAAACAAATATGAAATAACTCCCAAAAATTTTCCATACAAATTGGGACTTATTTCATTATGAAATAACTCCCAATCCGTTGGGAATTATTTCATAATTTTTTGTTGGGAATTATTGCATTATGAAAAAACTTCCAAATGAAATAACTCCCAACTAAATTTTGTTCGGAGTTATTTCATTTCTTTTTTACAGTTGGGATTTATTTCATTTTTTTGGGATTTATTTCATTTTGAATATAATTTTATCATTGGGAGTTATTCAGTTTTGTTTGTTGTTTTATACCGCATTTATACCTGAGCAAAAACTACCTGTTTTTTGTCTCTTATAGTTTTTATCTTGTTAAAACGCATACAAAAAAACAAGCAAAAACTAGTTTTCTACAAAAACTAGGTGGTTTTTGCCCAAGTATAAATGTAGTATTAAACAGTTGATTTTTTTTGATAACTTCTCTGGTCAAATCCATTATATTTATTCGTCAGTATGAAGATTAAAGGGAATACCTCTTGAAAATCAATTATATTTTTAAACAATTGTATTAAATTTTAAAATGTATAATCTGGTTGAAGAAAACACCACTGGCGATAATTTGCTTTGGCCGAGCGATTTTTAAACCAACCCAAGTTTTTGCTATGCCACTTTTTGCAACTACTTTTTAACATTTCTAAAATCACTGAGTTATAAATTTTAAAAAATAAAGTCAGTTTAAATTTTTTACTACAAAATTTTCGAATGGAGTTAATTTTTAAAATTTATAAAGTAGTTGAAAAAAGCGCCGCAGGGGAAAATTTGGTTTGGTTTAAAAAATCGCGCGATAGTAAAAATATGTCCGTTTAAGCACAAAATTTTAATCGCACACACAATATGTGTAATTCTAAATTAAAAGTGCCTTTTTTACAATAAATGCATATTTTCTGGATAAAAATGTGTACACAAGATTTTTAAAAATTCGATGTCTAAATTTAAGCATTTTGCGTAACATTACATAAAATTTTACTGACTTTATAGCAGCGAATTTACAAACATTTTTAAAGTGTATTTATTAAATAAATAGTATTCGATATTTTTGAATTGGGAATTATTTCCTTTCTGTTGGGACTTATTTCATTGGGAGTTATTTCAATTTTTTTGGGACTTATTAGTACTTTAGAAAATAACTCCCAAATATTGGGACTTGTTTCATTTTCCTCTTTGGGAGTTATTTCATTTTTTGCAATTGGGAATTATTTCATTTTCATTGGGGCTTATTTCATTGGAAGTTATTTTATTGGAACTTATTTCATTTGGGAGTTATTTCACGGTACCTTTCCCGTAATAACAGCAAAATTTTCAGTAGCCATTACAGACTTTTTTGGTTGAGTGTATAAATAACAATTTAACATTTTGAAATCAGTACTCAATAAATTATTTTTTTATTTTAGCACAGTAATTGTTTTTTGGATTCAACTTAATTTTACTTTAATATATGTAACTAAAATTTTGTACATAAAAAAATCATGCTTTTGTTGGTCTACTAATATTCAGCAACATTGTTTGCTGATATCAGCACGATAATTTGTCATTGGCTATACACTAGAATATAACTCAAATATAACTAAAATTTGGTATATTTAACAGATTTGTTCTTGCTGTTTTTATCTTACAAATGCTGGGCAAACCGCAGCAGTTTATCTGCAGGTCCCTTTTTAACTAATTTCTCGTAGCATTTCCTGCTATTTGTATAGTGTATATCTTTAATTCGCATATTGTTGACACTTTAGAGGGGTTTAGAGTAATGTTTCCGAACGAATTAATTTCAAAGAATTACAAAATAAATTCCAAAACGGATTTCGATTTAGGACTTTTAAATGTATAAAGCTCAAGTAAGTTTGTTGCGGGTAAAAAAAATCGATGTAATAGAACAATACTTACTTCTATCCTTCAAAATAATCTTTTTTGGTGGTTCCTTTTGGTAATTTCTTTTCAAACTTAAACCAGGTTCATTGCCATTTTTATCTTTCTTAACCATTTCACTAAGAAATGTGATGTAACTGATGGCCAATTTTAAAGTATCCACTTTACTTAAACGTTTTTCATAGGGTAAAGTGGGTATGTGAGATCGAAGACCCTCAAAAGCCTCATTTATACTTTGCATACGACGACGTTCGCGTAAATTAGCAGCCTGACGTTGCTGGGCCACTTGAGAGGCACATTTTAAACGGCGTTTGTGAGAACGTCTAGAGGGAAAAAACAAAGTCAAAGTAAGAGGATGATATTTTAAAAAGGTTCATCAAAACCTACGTTTTTTCATTATTCTCTTGGTCACTATTGAAACCACTACTATAGGCATCATCGTCATCCGTATCCGAACTATTATCATCGCCAAAGAAAAATTCCGAACTTGAAGAGGATGAACCGTTTGTAGCGTGTGATCCTTCAAAAAAATGTCTGGCCATTGTTGATTCCAAATCAAAATTATCCATGGAAAACATGTTTGTTATATTGTTGGTAACTAACGGTTTTAAATAACAAATCTTGTTTGTTAATAATATTTTGTTAAACGTCGACAGTTTGCCGAATTGTTTACCAACGCGTGTTTGCAAATGACACGTGTGGCCACTTATTCAATGGCAAGTGTTATAAAAAGGGGTTTCTAAAATTATTTGGGATTCAATTTATTTATTAACTCTTTTTTATCTTTCCTTATTATTTATTTATTGATTTATTTGACTGTCACCATAAATATGTTTACATGTTTAACACAATACGAGTAGATAAGATTATAACTAACACTTTTTGATAAAATTTTTATTTAAGTGGATTTAATATTTCCAACGATTATTATTTTTTTTTTGTTATATTCTTTCACAATTAAGGATTTTTATTAAAGATCCTTTAGAATAAACTTTTTATTCTTACTTTTATATGTTTAAAATCACATTTTCTTTTAATATTATCACTTAATTCCTAAAACGTGTCTCCAATTAAGTGGCACATGACCATTTATTTATGTTTGTTTTGTTTACGGTTGTTCTTTTACCGTTTAACAAGAAAAAAGAAGCACTTGATAATTGACCCGTTAAACAAAATCTATTTCCTTCCGTTTTGCCGTATGTCTACTTCCGCTATCGTTCACGTTTAAATATTAAATGCACTTCATACATCAATCACACTAAAAATATCCTTCCTTATAGTGTTTATTGTAATCAGGGTAGTTTTTCCTGATAACAATAACAACAATCAACGAAAAATCAACCACATATACTATTGTTAACGGTATTTTTCATGGCAGTCGGCATACTTGAAAGACAAGGGGCGGATCTTATATTAACCAATCGTTTGAGAGAAAAGTAAAACATTGAAGTTACCAAAAGTTGGAGAATCATTTAAAAGAAATAAATAAACTTTGTTTTTACAAAAAAAAAAAAAAAAAAATACAAAATTTAAATTGCAAAAATGAACACAATCTTAAATGAAAATAAGAAAAATTATTGCAGCTAGTCATAATCGATTTAATAGTACCTTAAAGGTCCATTTTTTTCAAAATAATAATTTTAATCTTCATTCCTAATTTAGCCTATATGACCCTTGCTATTTCAGTATTAATAATCCAAAATAGAAGAGAGCACGAATTTCCTTATGTGAGAAATAATGTGTGTGAAGAGAAGAACTATATCGAAAAACTATCAAACTGTCAAATTGATGTTGTTGCAAAAAACTAGAATCTAGAAACTAGCAAGTGTCATATAGGCTTAAAACGGAAGGTATACTTTGGGGGGACCCAAAGATTTTCATAAAATTTTTATATGTGATGAGGGGAGAATTCTAACACACCTGCACTCGAACAGTTTGTCAGTTACAACATAACATTTATTTGTGTAGTAATCAGTATTTAACTGTAATTACACTTGCTCTATATGGAAAAGTACAGAACAGCTATTATGACCAGAGCTTTGAAGAATTAATTGGTTTTTTAATGAATTCACTACCAATCGAATTCAATTTTCTTTAGAAATGAATGAATTCCTTTTCCAAGTAATTCACTGAATTCGTTCTACTAAACGCGTTCAACAATAAACAAATTCAAAGAATTAATTCAATGCCTATAGTTATTTTGCCTATATCAAGTGAATTAATTACTTACTGAATTAATTCAACACTAAATTCGTTCAATTTAATTTTCGTTCAGTGAATTAGAAAAAAAAACAAAAATTACTTTCAGTGAATTGAAAAAAAATACGTTCACTGAATTAAAAAACAAAACATTACGTTCACTGAATTGATAAAACGAAAACTTACGTTAACTAAATTGAAAAGCTGTTTTCTGCCGTTCAGTACACAGTGCAGTGTTTTCAAAATATTTTGACAATAATTCAGCCATTTGTTATTTGGTACTATTCTTTATACAAAAATATAAAAAAAAATTGAGATAAGATGAAAAAATCTCACAACTCCCAAAACACTGTGAAAATTTTCCGAAAATGGGATTTACTCGAATTCGGAATGGTTTGGCAAGTGGAGAATATTTTTGACAAGTGGAGAGTATTTTTTTTCCATTAGGCGCATCTAACTGAAGTATGCTTTCAGAAAAACACTATATGTGTTCTTAAAGAAATTTTTAATCTGGGGACAAGAGTCTTGCTATGAGCGTGTGAAGTTTCAGCCAATAACGGCTGAATTAATTCCAAAATATTTGGAAAACACTCCACTGTGTACTGAAGGGCAGAAAACAGCTTTTGAATGCAGTGAACGTAATACGACAAATAACGTATTTTGTTTTTCAATTTAGTGCACGTATTTTTTGTTCAATTCACCGAACGTAATTTTTTTTCAATTCACTGAACAAAAAAGAAATTGAGTGAATACAGTGGTGAATTAATTCAATAAGGCGTTAATTCACTTTTTATCCGTTCTATTTATAAAATTGAACGCGTTCACCAGTGAATTAATTCATCCGATTTAGTAAAAAGAACTATAGCAATTGAATTAATTCGTAACAAAAGAAATCGAACGAAAACAAATATGTATTAATTCCATTCAATATATGTGACAGCGCATAGAGAAAGGGACCTAAGGGTAAAAAAATCAATTTTTTTTTTTGTGGACAACATCTGAGTATCTAATGAGACCGATCCCATGCTCTCCTGACCTTAGGTCCCTTTCTATCCTTAGGTCCCTTTCTATTTTGCGCGTCACATATAGTCTTTTGTGAATTAATTCATTGAATTTTTCATTCAGAATTCAAAAACTGAATTACAGAATTAATTCTTCAAAGCTCTGATTATGACAGTTATTTACAAAAATTCAACAAAAAAAAAAGTACCGTATTTCGTAACGGTTGCTTAGAGCAGTTATTTTTAATATTATAATAAACAAATAACAAAAAATATTGGACCTAGACCCACACTGAAAATATTATTACAGTAACTGACTGTAGTTTATTTAAAAAGTTATCCGTAAATTTATTTTTAAATGATTATACAGTTAAAATACAAATAAATAATTTTTTAACTGTTTTTGTCGTTTATTTAAAAAATAAATTACATATAAATACGGATTTTCGGTTACAGTTAATATTTGCATTTAAAATGTTTTATTAAAAAAAGAATTCCTTTTCGATTTCTAGGTCGGCTAAAAAAACGAAATAAACTAAATATCATTTATTCTTACGGATTTTGTAGTTAATTTTTTGAAATAAAAAAAAAACCAAATAAATGAAAAATCATTATTTTTTAGGGATTTTGTAGTTTATTTATTAACCTTTAAAAATAAATGAAAAGTTCTTTTGATTTAAATGAAAAATCAGTAGACCGGTTTTCAAATGATTTTTCATTTGTTTTAAATTACATATTCAGTTAATTTAAACTACAAACTATTTTGAGTGCAGCTTTTAGAATAGCGACCGACTCGGAATTACTTTTTGTTTCGATTTAATGGTATCCGTTCGTCATGATGAAATTTGGATACCCGGTCCAAGGACGATGTCTATTGATTTTGGTTAAAATCGGTACATGTTTAGACCTAGTGCCAAAATAAAGACCCCCAAAAAATTGGCTTGTTTGCATGCTACGAATATATTTTATTGAAATTCGATCCATATTAAGTTTTGGCGGTTTTTTAAATTTTGATGATTTTTTTTAATCTCAGCGTTTTTGTTTGGCTTTTAAATTTTGGCAATTTTTTTTCCATTTTTCCAATATTTGTTTGCCTGTGACTAATTTTCAGCCGTCTTAGAAGTTTTTAATTTTGAAATTAAATGCAAAAAAACAACTGTAAAAACAGTTGATTTTACATTTTGCTGGTTAATCTTTTTATAGTTTTAAAAGCAGAATTCAGTCTACTTCTATATAAATCATTTATCAGAATTAAAATTCCTTTTTGCAAATTTTTACTTATCATAATATAAATGCCAGGCTTATGCAAACAACGAAATATACTAATCGTGCAGTTAATGAAAACTTGAAAATAAAAAAGTTTAATTGAAAAATAAGTATCAAATGTATTTTAATTATAGTTTACCGATTATTCATAAAATTATTGACGAGATTGACAACATTTTTTTTGCATTTTTGAAAATTCTCTACCAAAAAATTCTGGCACCACTATTGGGGAGCCCGTTATATAGAGTTGCTAACTTCCGAAAGTAGAAAAGCACCAAGAGAATTGTAAAAAAAGGGTGAAAATTAAATGAATTTAACAAAAATTTCAGGAAATAAATTTTTTGCAAAAATTAAGTGACGATTTTCTTAGGCAAGAATGAAATCCGAGTGGGGACATGCCTTTAACGGATGATTTTTCAAAATATGTTAAACAAGTTTTGTGATTTTAGAACATTTAATTCCTTTAATACAGTTACTGTTTATCTCGATAAAAATAAATTTGAAACAAAGAATATTCAAGTGCTTGTGAAAATTTAAATGTAACTGCCACTTATAGAAAACATACGATTTTCTTTTGTTAGTTATACGTACATAACTAGATGTCACTACATTGCTAGATCTGTCAAAATAAGAGAATAATATTTTGGAAGATGACAAAGCAAATTGTGGTAAATTATTTGTTTTTTGTTTCATATTTTAATTGTTGAATAATGCTTCTAGATAAGGAGTTTGCATTGAGTTTGTAATTAACCTAATAAATATTTCTGGAAATTCTATAAAACGTCTTCTCAGTGACTTCCACATGCCTTTGGGATTTTTAACACATTTAATTCATTTAATGAAATTACTGTTTATAATGATAAAACTAAATTTGAAACTAAAACGACATGTTGTCCACACAGCACTGTTAGAAAATGGAAATAGCACTGAAAATACCTTATTTTTTTAACGGGTATTTGTAAAATCATGGCAACACTACTATCACCGAACCTTTAAAATATGCACAAAATTTTGTTATGGCACTTAGTTTAAGTGTCGCTCGTTATTTATTATTCCTCTATGATTTTAGGTAGCTTTGTCTGCGCTATTTGTACGTGTTAATTCCTATGAGTGAAGGCATCCGCTATTTTGAGTTTCCATACTTAGAATCGATCAAGAGATGCTTCACAGCCTGTCCAAAGGATTCCCTATACATTCCAAATAGAAGAATATTCAGACTAATGTTGATTTTCTAAAGTTTGTGTGCTCTTTAAAACTTTACTAATTTCCATATTTGTAATATACATAACTTTTCCCTTTTTAATTCTTGTTGATGAGTGCAAAACCTAATTTGTTTATACAGCTGCAAATTTCTATTTTTCCTCCAGTAAACAAAATAACAACAAATTTGTTTATTATGGTAACCTTAGTAGAAATTGATTTACAAAAACAACAACTAAAAAAGCACAACATCATCATTGCACACACGAAAAAAGGACATCAAACAATAATGTCTTAAAAATAACCCTCATGATGAGTAGGCATTGCACTATATAAATACCAGAACATAGAAAGAATTCATTCGTTACTCAGAAAAAAAGTAGACACAAACAATGGAATTTGTAAACACAAACAGCTTTGTTTTTAAATTTAAATTCGATTTCTAACAATTTTTTCGCTGTTTGTAAATTGTTATTTTTCATACAAAAATTCTTTAAAAGTAAAAATTCAAAGTTACTAAAAAATGAAAGTTACTAAAAAAATGTGGTAATTAATCCCGAATCCACTGTCTGCCTGGAGGCGTTGCTGGCAGCCCCAGCTCCAGGATCGGATGCTTTAGCCCAATCAGCTACTCATCTTAAATTTTTAAGATTACAGAAACCACAACAAATGTAATTTGTGGCCCTATGTTCCGTATAGGAACTACGGGAACTTATATATATATATATATAAAAAATGAAAAAAATTCATTGAAATTATATAAAAATCATTATATTAAATTACAAAACAATAAACCACATTTTAAAAAAATCTTTGCTCAAAGAATTCCTTATTTAAAGGTCTGTTAAATACACAAAGGAAAATTATGTTTTGACACTCTGCATATTAAAACCCCCTCTGTATTATGTGGCATATGATTCCTTCGTCTTTTTGTTTGTTTTACGATTTTTACTATTCGCTACTAAAAAAAATATATGCTGGTTAATGACAAATTTTCAAAATTGTATATTTTTTGTTTCTGTATTTTTTAATGTAATTTTAATTATTACAAATTATTCTTCTTGAGGATTAAGAAAAGGATTAAATAAAATGTTTGTATAATTCTAATGTGTTAAAAAGCGATTCATTAATCAAGTTAGGAGGAATATAGTGATGAATACAAGATTAAATTGCTATTTTTTGGCGACAAACCTTGTAAAATTGATAAATAACTTGGGGTCCAATTAAAATAACTCGGTTTTATTTGGATCGTTTAATTATTTTGTGTTTTAATTTAATTTTATATAAAAACTTCGCCGTTTATTGTAATGTAATTGTTAGTAGTTTTTGTTCTTTACACAAAAAAACTCTAATTAAATTTTTAAACACCTTTCTAATAACAAATTTGTAAATACAAAAAAAAAACTTTTTAAAAAGACACCAACAAAGAATTTTGTAAATCCAAAAAAAAAAATTTTGTTTTTTTTTTGTAACTTTGAATTTTTATTTTTAAACAATTTTTATATGAAAGATAACAATTTACAAACGAGTTACAAATATTTCAAACAAAAAATTATTGGAAATAAAATTTCAATTTAAAAGAAAATGTGATTGTGATGTTCTACAAATTCCCATTGTTGGTGCCTACAGTTTTTTCTGTGTATTGTTCACTACACTCAGGTTGGCCAGACTTGGAGGTTTGTCCCCAAATTTCGGGATATTATGTTGGTTTGGAGACAAAAATTTTCATTTGCGGACAGGGAATTTTTTTGGGGAATTATAAAATGTTTTGGGATGTTTAAAACGTTTCGTAAATTTTGGAGATTATATTAATTTTGAATAATTTTCAGAAAACATTAATCACGTTTTTTCACGTAAGTACAAATTTACCCTTTTATACATTTTCCGTAACAATTCAATGCTTTATAACACTAATAAATATATTATGCCTGCGATTTTAATATGAGTAATGTCCAAGTATCTAAAATATTGAAAAATATATTTTTTTTAATAAGCTGTCCTTAAAATTTATTCATTTTATGAATTAGTTAATAATTGATTATCACTTTAGATCAATGATTTAAATTGAATAAAGTTAGGATGAGATTTATTCAAAAAAATTGAATCAATTTTGACCCGATTAAATTTTTCGTTTTATGATATGATTCGTAAATCAAAGCAAACATTTTCGGTTAAATTGATTTGTTAAAATTTAATCAATTAGCTTGATTCTATGAAAAGAATCAACAAAAATCACACTGATTCTTTGAATAAGATATTCACTAATAGAAGTAGGAAATAATTCAATCAATAAAATGAGTTTTGCAAATCGATTTTGTAAAAATTGCTTCAGATTTAAGTCAAATTAAAGAATTATATTTTTAAGAGCCTGATTGTGAAGACAAACTTGAAAAATTCAAATTTCCCAGCAAACAAAGATGATCATTAATGACTCACAAATGAGCTCCAAAAACATAAACATTTTTCCACTTTTTCCTATGAAAGTGGTCCGTCCAAAAGAGCCCCGTGTGTACTCAGAAATGACTCAGAAAAAAGAACGTATAAAATCGAAATTTTCCTCATAAATTTAAATAATTTTGTAATCTTTTTTGAGTCCGAAAAATGAACCCTCATTTTGAGACAGCTTTTTTGATTGTAGAGACAACTTTTTGGGTTGTTTTCTGAGGGTTCATATTTTTTTACCAAAAAAAGAGTGTTTTCAAAAAAACAATAATCATTTCTGTGAGCCATTTAAGAATCTTATTTATGAGCGCTCCGAAATTGCTGGCTGGGTTACGAATTCTTTAAAACATTATTTCAAAATCTTGAAAATTTGAGCAAATTAAATAACTTTTTCAAAATTTTTTCTGTTTGGGGATTTTTTTGGGGATATTTTAAGATTTGTTTGGGGATAACGAAGAAAAGTATCTGGCAAACCTGACTACACTGTATGTGTGCTTGTTTGTTTTGTTATTAGTTTTTTATGTTGTTCACCTTTTGTTTAATGTTTATTGTTTGATTGTCGAAATTAGAGTGATTGTTTATTACTATAATTTGTTTTTTGCTTAAGAATGTATCACCCCTGACGAGTTCCTTAGGCAAGAATGAAATCCAGATAGGGACATGCCTCCAACAGATTATTTTTCACAATTTGTAAAATACGTTTGGGATCTTAGCATATTTAATTCCTTTAATACAAATTCAGCTACACCGTTGGTAACAGTGCAGTTCATAAGTTTAGGGGTACACTAATCTGTGTTTGTTTAGGGGCATCTCTAAACAGGTATATTTTCTAAGAAAAAAATATTTTCTATTAACAAATGTTTCGAGATCTACAAAAACTTTAAAAAACTTTATGATATTCGTGCTAAACATACCAGAATTATTTAAAAGTGACGTATCACACTAAATATTTTTGCTATGGAATTAAAAAAATTTTTTTTTAATCGGAAACTTTGATTGTAAGTCGCCAAGCTTTCGAATTTGCCTAAAATTCGCCCCAAATAAGTTTTAGATCAATTGCTACAATAATCCGAACAATAATTAAATTAAATCGAAATTTGCGAAAAAAAAAATATCGATCTATTGTTCATAAAAAACAAAATAGCGTAAAGTGTCCACTACTGGAAGTTAATTTTGCTAAAAGTTTGATTTGGGCGCCGACTCACCAAAATTGTTTATTAAAGTGATAGCTCATTATGAAAGTGTCGCGATATTGATAGCTTTCACTGTAGTTACATTAAGCTTTTCATTTTGATTTTCCTTGCAACAAAATTGCTTTTTTTAAGCCCAATATCTCTTTCGTGTTTTTGTATAAATATCTGTTAAACCCCATAAAAAAATTTTCTTTTTCACTAGCGTGGACTGGTTGCAAATTTTGGTGGACTTTTTTCGCATCCCGACAATATACAAGAACATTTGAAAAGGTTACTAAAAAGTTTTCTGGTTGTTACTTTCTTATGATTAAAAAAATAGATAATTTTCATAGTTTCTATTAGAGATCAAGGGATTCAAACATAGGGAGTATTTTTTCGCTACAGTGAGCGAGATAGGCTGAAAACCGAGTATTCTGTTTGTAATTTTGCAAAAATATATTCCAAACTACATAGTTTTATGTGAAATGCGAACCCATATAATTTACAAAATTTTAAACCCGGTTTTATTGATGATTATGATTCACGCTGTATCAGTTTTATAAACAAAGTATAAAAGCAACAAGTATAAAATATTTTTCAATTTTACGCTTTATTTTGTTTGCCCAATAAAAATGTTTAATAAAGAACTGTATTGTACTACAAAATTAAATTTTTCCTTGCACCTGGGAAAAACTCCAATACATTCGGAAAGAAGGGACGAAACTTAAATACCAATGTCTTTCAGTTTTTCTGTATTAATTCATTTGCTAGCGTAAAGCGCGACTTTATATTTTGTATGGATGGTAACGCTATTTTAGATTATTTCGGTTACGGTGTTTGAAGGGTAACGCATTTTCATTTATTTCGGTATTGGTATTTCAAGGTTAATGGTATTTTAGTTATTTCGGTAACGGTGTTTTATGGATAACGGTGTTTTTATTACTTCGGTAACGGTAGTTTAAGATTAACAGTTTTTCAGTTATTTCCGTAACGGTATTTTAAGGTTAAGGGTAATCAGTTACCACAAATTTTTTTTACAAAAAACAAACGAAATAAAAACAAAACCAATTTATCAACTTAATGTACGAAAAATACTCAATAACCACCTGCGATTACCAAAAGCAGAAAATTAAAAATAACGGTAACGGTATTTTAACGGTAACGGCATTTCATTTATTTCAGTAACGGTATTTTAAGGATAATGGTGTTTCAGTAATTTCGGTAACTGTACTTTAAGGATAACGGGGTTTCGGTTATTTCGGTAACCTTATTTTAGGGGTAACGACAGTCAGTTGAAAGGATAACGATATTTTAGCGGTATGGCCTGCCAACCTTGATATTTTGTTAACAGTTTTGTATTGGAGCATGTCTTAAATGTATCAGAAACACCCAAAATGGTGTATACCCTGTATATAAATTTAAATTAGACTCAATTACACAAGTAATATACATGCAAGTAGAAATTACAATCAATTTGTATACTTACCCTACGGGAAATTTTAACAAACTATCACCGAACTGGCCCCTTTATATGAAATAGACTGGTCACTTTTACATGGCGTTGTCATAGGAGGGGGAAATTGACCCCTTGTGACATGTCACAAGACAAATCCCAGGACAGGTCCCTGAACTTTGTTTTTTATGAGAGTTCAGTAACCTGTCCTAGGGTTTGTCTTGTGACATGTCACAATGGGTCAATTTCCCCCTCCTATGACAATGCCATGTAAAAGTGACCAGTCTATTTCATATAAAGGGGCCAGTTCGGTGACAGTTTGTTAAAATTTCCCGTAGGGTACACATGGAGTGACAATACTGCTGTATAATTATCCATGTTTCTAAATATTAAAAAATATTTAATTAAAATTTATTTAAATAACGGTTTCCTAATATTAAAATTTTGCTAGAAATGAACTCCAAAAATTATTATCACGTTATGGAAAACAATCAGGCATAACCACCCAATTTTTTTTTTTTTTTTTCAATCAAACTCTAAGCATATTATTACACGCAATTGCATATTGCATTGTTTAAAAAGCCAAAAAGGGACTAACAAATAATACTCTATTGTTTTCCTTTTTCTTCCTGGGGTTAGTTATGAAAACAGCAAAATGTCCTTTTAAAAATAAAATCCCTTACAAAAATTTTTAAAATTTGGAATAAGATCAAAATAAGCTTATCACACTTATAGATCTTTATGGTGAAAATTTACTCATGTATGTATGTGTTTTGATATGAGTGTATTTAACAATTTAAGTTTCAAAATTGTTATTGACACTGAGTATTAATTTTAAATCCGTTTTCTAAATTTACGCTTCAGAGAATTTAAGTAGAAAATTATTATGATATAAACGAGTTTTATTTGAAGTATGTTTTAAAATTTTATTTTTAAACATTTGGAATATTTTTTTGAGGAATCATAATCTTTTGGCGGCAAATGTGGAATACTTGTGTATGGGATCGATTTTTTCTGCAAATGTTTTACCCTCAAAGGAAAACTTTGTATTTTCTACTTTTAGCAAAGTTTCAAAACCTAGCTTTTCTCCCACTATCTGGGAATAATATGAAGTAAAGGCAGATATTATGGCTTGTGGTTTCTGTCCCTTGAGATGTTCTGGCAATTCATCAGATTCCTTGGTGTTATCTTTCTGCAATTTTCTACCATATTCCAATAAATATTCAGCCAATGCTACACCAATACCACGTCGACTATATTCAGTTCTTGTTGAAAGAAATGTTAATTCAACAACACAATCCACTTGCCATTCTTTGAATATATCATAAGTACATTCTATGGTATGGAGATATTCACCAACTGTTTTCATATTTGGCGTTGTAAAGGAATCAAATACTTCATCTAATGTTATGTGAGCTGCTGGATTCTAAAAGAAAATATTGTATTTATTTTCAGATTTAACATGAGTTTGTTTTTGTAGTATCAGGCTCTATGCAAGTCCCTCAACTACTGTTAACCGCTCTCCCACTGGCTCTATCTGGAATTTTAAGAAGTTAAATTGCGGTTAATTGGATTAGTTTTTTTTATTATATTTTGTCATATTTTGTATATTTATTAAACAATTTTTCAATATTTATTAAAATTTTACCATAAGACTTTTCCTATCACCTTCTATTGAAACTTCTTGAAATGTCGGACAGAGCGAGTTAACAGAGAATGAGATGCATGCATACTCTTGAGATTCTATACTCGTTGGTAGGTTAAACTTACCACCATTTTATTTATGCACACAGCCACCAATTCTTGAGTTCTAATATCCCTAGCAGCAAATGAGATATTGTCCCTTAATATAGCATTTATTAAAGTCATCATCTCCTTTATCGTTTCGGTGCTTCCCATTAAGTTACAGGATATACTTACATTTTCATATTTCATGAAATAGTTGAAAAACATCTGAAAAAATAGATATAGGGTCAGAACTAGGGTTTTTCTTTTCCCGGACTTTTTTATTTCCCGGTACAGCGGGATTTTTTTCTGAATTTCCCGGGATCCCGGGAATTCCCGCTCGTTAGAAAATAAATAAATCCGAAATATATTGTACTTGAAAAACTCGATTTCTATTAAAACACCGTCCGACAAAGTTTATCTTTTGGTTGTACCCATGATAAAATCTATTTAATATATTCTGAAAGGAGGGCTAAATATAAAATATGCATGACTTCCACTTTTTCTAGATCAATTCGTTTAACAGTTTAAATCGCGAATTACTATTTAGGTAATAAATTTATATGGAAGACCGTCTTAATTTTAAAATGAAATATATTAACTAAATATTAATTGTCGGTTGGAACGGTTAAACGAATTGATATAGAAAAAGTGAAAGGCACGGGTATTTTAATTTCTTCCCTTCTGTCAGGATATATTGGAATTATTAATGGGTGCAAACTTGTGACGGATCAGTTTTATAGTCAGAACTAAGATAGATTTTTTGCTTAAGTATTTCTTAAATATGGAATCCAAAAATTTGTATTTCTAAGGATTTTGTTTCTATGCAGATTTTCAAAAGTATTCGTATGGAATTATTTTATAAAAAAGTTTAAAAGTGAGTATTATTAGGCAAATTCTTTTACAGACTTTTATAAAAATCGACACTAGAATATTATTAAATAATATTTTATTCATCTTAATACACTAGATATAGTGAAAAATAATTTAATAAGTATGCCTAATTGTTTACTATCAACATGGATTTATGTTGTAGGTTAAAAAATAAATATGTAGAATATGCATTTAAAATTAACGGTTGGTTGTCGTTCATAAATCTGTGGTTCATAAGTTGTCGATCAGAGTTTAATTCCATAGGAAGCTGCTGGATAAAAATA